>OX411306.1:40042138-40784138 GCA_948150685.1 Rhaphigaster nebulosa
AGCACATGTGTAACTGAATGCATTATTAATTTTTAAATATCATTTGTGTTGAAAAAGCAACACAAATGATATGACTGAATCCTGAATGTTTATATCAAATCTATAATTCTTAGATTAGATAGTTGACACCTGATGTAGTATATGTTGTCAGCCCTGTCCTTGTAATGGCCAAGTTCATTTAAATCAGGTTTATTTCCTGTAATATTTTGCTTCCTACAAGGTTACTGCATTAACTGATTAATGTTTTTTTTTTTTTTTTGCTTCTGACATTCTCCCTTGAATATGAATAAATAACATAATGTTTTATTTGATTTGTAAGAACAAATTCTTTTTCTTATCTTTAAGACTATCTAAATGTCTATGATAATATATATATATATATATATATATATATATATATATATATATATATATATATATATATATATATATGTATATATATAGTGGATACAAAATCTTTATTTCATATAATTTGGCTTCATGTTCTGAAGAATCATTCAGATTCTTCTGACATCATTGCATTTTTTTACTTATAACATTTTACTACTGCTCAAACAGATATCACTTTGATTTGTTTTTAAATCTTTAATAAAATATCTATTTTTATTTGATATTTGATAACCTGAGAAATTATTATTACTTCTTTCCAACTTAATGTATTGTATTTGAAATTAACAATTCTGAAATATTAATTGTTTTTAATTAACAGAATTCCCTTCTTCATTTTTTAAAATGAAGGCATTTTAAAAAAATGAAACAATTTTCTTAAATTATATCTCTAAGTAAATCTTATTGATTCAGATTTTATCTATTTTTTTTTTCATTTTTTAACTTATACAGTTTACTATTCTATATGTTAAAAAAACATATGCTCTAATAGATTTTTAATCAATTATTTAATTACAGAATGCTTTTTGTTTATATTTTGTTTCTATATCCGCACTTGTCAATTACGATATTAAAAATCAATGAGCTGACACGATCATACAGGTAGGAAAGTGGAAAAAAATAAAATAAAATTTATAGACCTGATGAACCCCGATCATTGATTTAATTTACTTACATAAGTATGTTAGTAGATCCCTAATCCAGAGCCTTTCTCAGTCTTCTGGTATTCTCCATCATTAGAGTTGTGACCAACAGAATATATTTTTTTGTTTTTTTAAACCATAACTGATCAGACCACATATTATTATTTCTAAAATATTCAGTTTTAAACTAATGAAATTCCATTCTTTCAGGAAATAATTGGTCATACTGAAGATGCTTCCAAAGAAGTACTAAATAATGTTTATGTTATAAAAGCTCATATAACTGAATCACAGCCTGAGGAAATATTTACTGCATTTTGCTATGCAGGCCTTCTTCCTGGTTATGCAATGGGTTATAATAATCATGGTTTAATTTACTCGATCAATATCATAAGTGCTGAGCATTTAGGTAAAGGAAAACTACGTAAGTGTTCCTGCTCATATTGATGAATCAATAGATCAAGCAATGAAATACCGTCAAGTTATTAGATTATCTAAGTTCAACAATTAATTTTTGTTATCATTAAAATTATAACTAGATAATTTTTTTTAGTTTTCTTTAGAAAATTAACCTTAATTTATTTTTGTTTTATTAGCAAGGGCTTTTGTTGCTCGAGCCTTGCTCACTGCTTCTTCTCTAGAAACTGTGGAAGATATCTTAAGATGCAAAGGTTGCAGTATTGCCGATGCTATGAGTCTTAACCTTTCTTTTTTAAACCAGCAAGGTGATCGTTTATTTCACAATATTGAAGTATCTCCAACATTCCCCATATCCGATGAATCTGCTTTAAGTGTGATGACAATTAGTCCAGGAGAAATGATGTTTCATGCTAATAAGTAAGTTATGGCTTCATGTAATATTTACCTGCACTTACATTTTCCAGCCTTTCCTTAATATATTTAGTTTTTAAAATTTAATTCTCATTTTCATTAATTTCTCTTAAAATCAGTATTTATTTATATTTTTTTGCATGCCATTTAATTGCATTTGTTTCAAACTCATGTAATAGGTAATTAAATTATGCAAGATTCTAAAGTTGAATTGGAAAAATAAAAAATAAAATGCTACTCATTTAACTAGTGAGCTCATAAGCATTGCAAAAAATAGTGACAAGAGATAAGGCATGCAGTTACAAATGCATATTATGCATTACAAATGCATATCCTCAGTGAACTGTGAATTTTCTCTGTAAATATTTAAATTTGTATTCAATTATTTAAGTTTATTTACTTAATTTTTTTGGATTGGGAAACCAGTGAATTTTCTTCTCATTTTTTTTTAATTTTAAAATATTTCTAGGCCAAATTATGCTGTAACAAAAATTTTTAACAATGAAGAGCAATGATTATAAAGTAGCTCCAATTCTTAGACTTTATTATTCACTATTTGGCAAGGTTTTTTAAAGGAATGAACACATAATTATCTATTTTTGATTTCTTCTTCAGTATTGCCTCTGAGCTTTTAGCTTATTCAAAATCTCCTTATATTGTTCCAAATGAAACACACTGAAATTTTCTTTGTTTAGGTTTTACTGGGATTATTTAACAAAGTAAAATATGAAATGAATTTCAGAAGTTTTATGTTCAGGCATTCTTGAAATATATGCCTAGAGAATTAACTTATACATTTTATAGTAAAAAATTATTCAAATTTGGTTACCTGCAAGTTAAATTTTTTCCTTTTGTATCCCTGCTAAAAAAATTTGTTCATTCAATGTTTTCACTTTAACATAGTAGATGGACATGTTAAAAGTACAACAATTGTAATTAACTTGTAATAAACATTTTTTTATAATTATTTTTAAAAAATGTGTATTACAAGTTAAGTAAAAGAAATGTTGAGTATTCTTTCTGTTTCTCAACAGTTAGTAAAAAATTTAATTTGTAATTTAAAATTTAGGTTCCTGCGTCTTGAAATACCTGAATTTGAAGGAAGTTTGAAAGACAGTAGTACTGCAAGACATAATGTAATGGAGAAGCACAGCTTAATTAATGATAAATGTGTATTAAATTTACTGGGAGATAATTCACATCCAAAATATCCCATCTTCAGTTGTGTGGAAAATGTCTGGACTGTCGCAGTAGGTTAGTTATTTTTAAAGTTTCAATGCATATTCGGATCAATTAATTTAATAGTTATTAAGTGACATAAAAACTATATATAAAAAATATCCTTAGTTCAGAATGGGGGTTAAGTTAGTTAATGCAGGTAATGTTTAAATTAGTATGTTTGAAAAAAAAAAAAAAAAGTAAAAAGTACTGGAACATTAGATATCTATAGCAATATAAATTTATCTATAGCAACATTTTTTTAGGAAACTATTGCAGTTAATATTGTAGAGAATTAAAATGACTTTTAAATTTCACTTTTAAAGTGTGTATTCAATTTTCTGAAAGCAAATGTAATAATCAATAAAATTTAATTTTTGTATTATTTTTTTATTTATTTGTTTATTTATAGCATTTCCAAGTCAATTGTAACCTTTTCCAAATCAATTGTCACCTTTTCCATTTCGATTGTAACTTTTTCCAATTCAATTGTAACCTTTTTATTTGAATTTTAACCCTTTCCAAAGGGAATGCTGCCTTTTCCAATTCAATTGTAGCCTTTTCCATTTTAATTGTAGCCCAATTAGGCATGAATTAATTCCATTTTATTTATTTTATTATTATAAAATAACTATTTTAATTAAATAATGACTTTTGAAATTATTTTGGCATATTCTTCTGACATTGTTGTTTATTAATTTTTAAATATTTATTATTTTTTATTTATTTAGAGGAAGAAAAGAGATGGATTTCATCCATTTGGTGATCTTTCATTAGGTTTTCGAAGTTGCTTGTCAAATTTACGACTGAAATTTTGTTCGGCTATTGACATTTCTACTGAATTATTAGTTTTCAAAATTCTTCGGTGTAGATATCGTTTAATAGGTTTTCGGAGATTCTGATTCCATTTTTTAAAATTGGATTTATGATCGCGCATGCGCATTTTGCATTTCTGTTACTGTTTAAGATTTCTGTGATATAGGAATCAATTTTTAGGTTTTTGAAGGTTTTGATTCTGTTTATTTAAATGGATTTTTTATCGAGCATGTGCATTTTGCTTTTCGTTACTGCTGAAGTTTTCTAGGATGTAGAAATCGTTAATTAGGTTTTCGAGGGTTCTGATTGCATTTCAAATTTTGTTTTTTATTGAGCATGAGCATTTCTAATTACCATTATATTTGAAATTTTTTTGAGTAGGTTTATCGAACTATGAACCTAATAAACATTTATAAGAACCGTATAAACGAAGACAAGTTCATTGAGACCAGCAAATCGAAATACTCATATGCTAGAAAATCCTAATAGTAAATGCGAAAATATAGTCTTTGAAAACTTAACAACCAATACCTCTACCAAAGAAATGTCAATTTTAATAGTAATTCGAAATCCACCTCCTTTCTCTCTCCAAATAAATTTAAAATAATAAATATTTAAAAATTAATGACAACAATTTTATTTAAAAACTTTAAACTACTTGAAATAAGCGCGTAATATCAATTATCTAATAAACGAAAAAAATGTCGGAAGGATATGCCAAAATAATTTCAAAAGTAATTATTGTAATTAAAATAAATATTTTTCAATAATAAAATAAATAATATGGAATTAATTGATGTCCCATTGGATTACAATTGAAATGGAAAAAGTTATAATTAAAATGGAAAAAGTTACAATTGAAATGAAAAAGATTACAATTGAAATGGAAAGTTACAATTGAAATGGAAAAGGTGACAATTGAAATGGAAAAGGCTACAATTGGCTTGGAAATGCTATATTTATTTTGTTTTATTCATTTGTTAAAATTTGAATATAATACAAGGAACAACAGGCATTGATGACGTTGTTGTTTTACGCCTTAAAACCCCTAATAAACTTTTAAATGAGTCTATTATCATAACGTTAAGTATTAGAGTGGTAATAATAAATAAAAGAACAGCAGAAAGTGTCAAAGTTAAAAAAAAAAGTTTTTGAACAAGCTTCCTGTTATTTGTGATAATGATGAATTTTTATTATCCAATAATTACAAATACAAATAATAATATTAATCATCCAATAAATATTTAAACAACATTATTGTTTTTTTGAATTTATTATAAGAATTAGGTACTTATTTGATTGAATGTAAAAAAATAAAAATAATAGTAATACCTTTCATAGGTTATTTGAGAAAATAAGTTATCAAGAAGAAGAAATGTCAATTTCTGTTGTTTATAGCTCTTAAAAACACATACTTTTTTTTTTTTTTTTATCACTTGTATAAAATGCATTAATAAAACAAATAACTGAAAGCTTGTCCAAAACACTCTTTTTTTTATGTTTGACACTTTTTGCTGTTCTCTTATTTATTATTGCTGCTCTAATACTTAGCGTTATGGAACGAAAATAGACTCATTTCAAAGTGGTTTTAATTCTTTACAATGTTTACTTTAATAGTTTTCTAAAAAATTGTTCCTTCAGAGAAATTTGGGGCTTTAAAAAATACCCTATTCCATTTGAAATTTCAGAGTTAGGTACAATGTGGAAAACTGGAGAAGGTTACGGGGGCAGTAATGCCATAAAGAGATACTTCATAACTCATAACAAGGACCCAATGAGTTTCATCCCATTATTCCAAATACTCTGGAATCAACCTAGGGGTGATCGATGTCCGCTGAGTTTCCCACACATATATATATATCCATAATCTTATATACATACAAATTTAACTGATTAATGCTTGTAAATAAAATAAATTTCAGAAAACATGTTTTTAACTAATTTTATATTTTAATTTCTTAATTGTCTATTTTTATCTATTCAACAGGTGTATTTGACTGTCTGGCACGGACATGGAGTATATATCTGGGCAACCCCAAGTTAATTGAACCCATCGTTGTACTGCCATTGGACTATTAATTGGACCATTGGACCTGATAAAGTTTAAAATTTTACTTTGAATGGACTAATTTTCTTGAAATGTTGTTTTAGCATGATCCTTACTTAATAATAGTTTAATTTATTTACATTTTTGAAGTATTATTCTGTTTATTTATAAAGTAATGATGCTTTCATATTAGAGATTAAAAAAGAAAAAAGCTATAGTTTTGAAACTCTAATAAAATATCATTTATTCTAGATAATTCATTTTATTCAAAAGCCTATTCCTAATCATTAAAAAAAAATGTAGTTTTGCTTTAATCCTACAAAGATTATTCCTGTATAAATAGATTATTCTTTTATTCAATTAAATTATGCTAAGAAAGATTCAAATGTTTCAGTTTTTTTGCTGAGGGGGATAACACTTGATAAAACCTGATATATTTTTATTTATTGAAATTTATAACTGCAACAAAGCTACAACAATTTTTTTTTTTTTTTGCACAGTCTTTAAATTAACAATGCTGCACAAGGATCTAATCCCATGATTATTCATGGGCGGCAGGGATTTGTTTACAACTCCACTCCAAATAGCTTCTGAAAGTTTCTAGATTTTCTATGGATCGCCGGAGGTTCGTTGAAATTCAAACAAATTTCAAGCAATTTCAAACAAATTTCAGCAATTCAAACACCTTTGCATGTTTATTTTAGGTTTCTCGGGAAACTATCTGTGTTCTAATTTCGTTTCAAAATAGCAGATGTTTAAAGGCTAAAAGTTCAATTAGTGATCTGCGATAATGATAATTATGGTAGTTCTAATTTTTTAATATGTTCTATGAATTGGTCTCCTCCTGTAAAATCCAAGTTTTCGACTTTGCAGCCCCTGAGGTCGCGCCGCCATCTTGAAAAACAGATCGAATCTTGGAAAAATCGTTTCTTCCCGATATATCTCCTTACCAATGCAAATTTTGGTTCAAGTACCCTGAATACATTTTGTAGGGCATAAATTTTCTACAAACTTATATTTATAATTATCTTCTAGCTCAATACAGTATCGAGATATAAAGTCTTGAACATGCGTACAAGTTCGTGAAAACCAGTAAGATGCACAAGGTTTTTTTTTTTTTTTTTGAGCACTCTGTTTCTGGTACAGTTTTGATAAAAAATAACTAACAATAATGTAGCTGAGCATAAAATTCCATACAACGCGTGTATATTTTTATTTTGTGCTAACCCACGGAAAACAAGCCGAAAATTGAATTTTGAACTTTTCATTCCTGTCAAAAATTGAAAAAGTGGTAGGTTTTTTTTAAAATTTGTTTTGTTGCAATTGTTGGTACTGTCATAACATAGACGTAAATATAAGTGAGGTTGTACATAGGAATGGTTAATGTTTTTCGCAAAATTAACATTTATTGGCAACAACTAAGTCATGAATAGAACAATAATAAATTTTAATTTGTCTTAATATTATAAAGTAATTATATTTAACTCATTTACTTTTTTGAAAATACAATAATCAATCTGGAGTTATCCTGACGCTTTAATTAAATTTATCCAATCTACCGCCCACCAAAGATGCCGTCCGAAATCACGCTTCAAGAGCACACATACATGCAAGTTCAGACTTGGCATTGTTACGATAAAAATCCAACTGAAAAGGGGTGGAAGAAGGATGCTCTTGGGTTACTAACTTCAGTACCAATGTTGAAGGAAGCTGTACCTAAGGCCTTGCTGAACTTTATATCCTGCCAAAGCAAAAGAGGTTGCACTGGAAAGTGCACCTGCAGAGAGTCTTGGATGAAATGCTCTCAAGGCTGCATTCACTGCAACGGCAACTCTTGCAAGAATGCTACTAAAACCTTAGATGGTGGAGTCAAAGAGAGTGAGCTAAATATAATATTAGGAATTATTAAAATAAATTTTGGTTGTATTCATGACTTAATTGGTCATAATAAATATTAATTTTTCGAAAATTCCAATGTTTCAATTTTTTACCATTCTTATGTACCAGTGGTGTACGGATCACGTATCAGGGATGGAGGGTATCAGGGTGATATATCACCTCTATAACTTATATATTGGTAGAGCCCGGATTCTCGTGCAATTGCACTTTTTTTCGGTTGCTTGAAATCGATCGGGGATAAGTTATTTACATGAATTTAAGGAATCCGGATTAGCATATGTAAATTTTATTTTGCACGAAATTGCACATTTTAAACAATTTTGGGTAAATTGCACGTTTTATGTTTTTCTACATTAAATTGCACATTTGGCCGTAATTAAAAAAAATATTTTTAAATTATTTGAAAATATAAACAATGAACCAAAATTACATAGGACTGATTCACGAAGTAATACGTTACTGTTTATAACACATTAAATATAATTCAATTTTCTGGAACTGAAACTGAAAATTGAAGTTTGTTTTGCTCTTATTAGATTCGCGGAAAGCAGCCATTTAATCATTAATACATTCACTTTATGTTTTACAGTACTACACTATCTATAGTTGGCAATACATTTTTACGAGTGAAGAGAATTAAAAATCCGTACAACCTAATTAAAAACAAATATCGGAAATTGGTCGAGCAAAAAAATTATTCATGCTGTAACAGTTGTGATATTAACTAATTAGATAGCTATCTGCTCATAGTTTTCGTCTAATTAATTACATTTTATTCAAATATTAACCCAAAATGGAAAAAATTATCTGAATTAAAAGACAATCCCCAAAAATGAATCGTAAATCCAAAGAGTTCTACCGGCGATGATGAATGGTTCAACTTTTTCGACAAGGATTGAGTTATCGATATATCGGCAGAAATTTGGAATTGTCTCATTTGGTCATGCGATACGTTATTAAAAAATTTATCAGTTGACAATAAAAAACACTTGGCAGAAAATGCGTTGAAATAGTGCGTGAATCACGTATGATCATGCGAAAAGTAGCAAAAAATACCTGAATAAGAGCTCGGGAGGTTTTAATATTTTACATAACAATGCTCCAACATATCTAATTTATTAAGAAAAATAGTAATTTATGAAATAAAACCACATATGTAGTTTTTAATGCATAAACGATGTAAATTGCAGGATTTTATTTTTAGTTGCACATTTTTGCACGTTTTACAATTTTTTTACTGCACGAAAAACGGACTCTATATATAAGTTTTGTATTTTATGTAATAATTTTTAATCCAATTTTTATTCTTATCCTTAAACTTACGCTTTATTTGGCGATTAAAGACATTTAATGATTACTTGCCTTCGCATTAAATCCCTCCCCCCAACAAAAATTGAACTCCCCCCATACGCGCCTGCTATATACTATATCGCTAATTTTTATGTCTATGTTATAACTGTACCAACAATTGTAAATAAAATAAATTTAAAAAACACTTTACTGCTTTTTCAATTTTTAATATGGTGGACTAAAATCTCAATACGTAATATTGATAAAAATAAAACAAATAGGATTTTAATTAGAAAATAATAAAAACTGTATAACCTTGTGAATTTTACTGGCTTTTACAAACATAAAGGGCCAGGAGTGTGAATGAGTTTAATATTGCTATGTTTTATCTAAATTAAGTTGAGCTTGATATATTTTTAGCTGCTAATATATTAATCTGTACATAGAGATGCCAATTGGGCAATCATTGAGGATGATTATCCCAAAATTATGTAAGCTTATGAATAATTTTGAATTACTTACTTTGTCCTCTAAATTGGATACCTTTCCCAGGGCCTGATTTGTGATTACCATTATTTAATAATTAACCAATAATGTTCCTACTTCTAAGTTTATTAATAATGCTAATAACCATAATGCTAAAATTTATTGCTACCATACTTAATGGATTATATTATATATTATATTCAAATTAATAATGGGCATGGTTAGTAAAGAACAACCTCCTTCCTAACATTTATCTTTATTCATCGAAATTAAAATAATAAACTGTTAACCATGGAATGATTCAGACTAGACCTAGCCATTAACTGGTCTAACATAAACCTCTTATCTGTAATGATTGGTGTTGATGGTTCCTCAGCATCTCTCCATCGGATTTCCCAGCATATCTTAAGTTATGGTGCCAGAAGCCAGACATCTGTATCCAGGCAGAGGGAAGTCGTTGTCGTCCTCGAAGTTGGCCCTTAAGCGAGATCAGAGAAGAAGTAACCTTTTCCTGCCTCATTGGTTTCTCTCTCCCTTGTTCTTCCTAAGAGGGGGTCGAAGATGTTGTTGATTGGTTATATTCCGGGCAGTGGACGGTACATAATCGCGATTGGCCGACTTGTTTTATAGTGGGAGGAAATTTTGGGATTTCAGTGTAAGGCTCCACCCCTTGAATTCATTAGTATCCTTTAATCGAATTTTGTCCTTCCCAGGCCTCGGCCTTTTTTTCCGGTACGCCAGTCGAGATCCCAGGAGTGACGTTTTCTTAAAATTGATTAAGCCTTCCAAGACGGACCACCTCTCGCCTTCGTCACACTGCCCACTTCTCGGTAGGTTTTTAAATTAACTTATTCCTTATATCTGAGGGTAAAAGCTGTGGTGGCATCTGTCATTGCCTGTCAGTGACCTTTCTACCTACCTGCTCTGCTCTTTTCATCTTTTGTTCGCACCTGGTGCTTGTTATACAATGTTAAGGACAATATTGTCCAATATCAATACATATTAATATAAACTCAAATGTAATTAAGAATTATTAAAATTGATTTTGTTTTTTTATATTCATGACTTCATTGTTGTATTTTGATAATTGATAATGTTGATAATTTTTCGAAAAACGAATATTTCAATTGATTACCATTCCTAAGTACTTCCTCAGTCACTAATCTTAACTTTGTGTTGCAATTACGTTGAAGATAACTCTCATTGACGTGTACGTTTTAATAGTATTAAAAACTACAAATAAAAAATTATAAAAATGGAAGAAATCTAGAAATGAAAAGTTCAAAATACTATTCAATTTTCGGCCTGTTTTCGATGGATTTGAACAATAGAGATAACAAGGAAATACACGCGTTGTATGGAATTTTATGCTCAGCAACATTATTGTTAGTTATTTTTTATCAAAACTGTACCAGAAACAGAGTGCTCAAAAAAAAATAAACCTTGTGCATCTTACTGGTTTTCACGATGTTGTACGCATGTTCAAGACTTTATATCTTATGATATAATAAATTTTGGTTAACATTGGCAAACCGGAAGTGGTTCTTTACTTGAAGACTCATCAAAAATTATATTAAAATATAATGCAAAACATCTCAAATTTGGTAAATAGGATTTTTTTCAACATGAATCTATTTAATAGATTTTGTTATCAACTCTAATTAAACATTTGTATTACTTGTTTTAAGTATTAAAATTAATTGTAAAATAATTGAATCGGTCATTTGGAAAAGGGCACATGTCCACAAAAGTAAATCGTGGACATGTGCCCTTTTCCAAATGACCGATTCAATTGTTTTCCTCCCCATTTGTGCGCTGAACAAGTCTGCAGCAGGAAAATAAGATATAAGTTAAGGGTGTTCTTCTGCTTAAAATGTCATAACAGTCGATTTTCAATGCTTTATCTAGTGACATTGATAGTTCAAATCTTGTCTCGGAACACGAAGAAATCTCTTGGAAACTTGATACCTATGAATGAAATCGGAATGAGGCCTTCAGAAACAAGAGGTTGTGCGTGTGTGTGTGTGTATGTGAGCGTATGTGTGCCAATAGATGAATGTCCCGACGGCGAGTGTCGTTTTTGAGATTCTGCAATCTTCGGACTAGTAATCAAATTCAGGATAATTTTTTGAGCCACCAATTTATTGTTTAATAGGCGTACAAGGAAGTCATGTCAGCTTCTGCCATGTTTTTTTTGTTTTTTTTATTGAAGTATAACGTCCTTTCCTATCCTATTAAGGCAAACAGAACGGGTATTCCTACAGGCAACCAACCTATCCTAACCAGAGTGGGAATGTCGAAATTCTTTACGTGGGAGCTCTAAAGGTAGTTTTAAGATTTTCCACGTGATTGGGGATTTATATGGATGTGGTGGGGTAAGGGAAGGTGTAAGGTAGGGTGAGGAGGGAGGGCTGGCCCTCCTGGTGTTTCGACGGAAATACACGTTTTAAGGTCCCCTGAGTCCAAATAACAAAATCTCGCAAAATGGTCTGTGTGTACGTGAACAGTCTAGCTCGAAAAGGAAAAGTTGTACGATACTAAAATTGCTTATTTAAGATAGGCACATGCATGTGATGTTACAACTTTTTCGTCAAAATTGACTGACCGCAAGTGCCACTTTATAAAATCGATTTCACACTTTTTTACAATTTTCTCGAAAACGGCTCTATCGATTTTAATGAAACTTGCCTAAATTATTCTTCATAAAGGTCACTACGGGACCTATCCTAACCAGAGTGGGAATGTCGAAATTCTTTACGTGGGAGCTCTAAAGGTAGTTTTAAGATTTTCCACGTGATTGGGGATTTATATGGATGTGGTGGGGTAAGGGAAGGTGTAAGGTAGGGTGAGGAGGGAGGGCTGGCCCTCCTGGTGTTTCGACGGAAATACACGTTTTAAGGTCCCCTGAGTCCAAATAACAAAATCTCGCAAAATGGTCTGTGTGTACGTGAACAGTCTAGCTCGAAAAGGAAAAGTTGTACGATACTAAAATTGCTTATTTAAGATAGGCACATGCATGTGATGTTACAACTTTTTCGTCAAAATTGACTGACCGCAAGTGCCACTTTATAAAATCGATTTCACACTTTTTTACAATTTTCTCGAAAACGGCTCTATCGATTTTAATGAAACTTGCCTAAATTATTCTTCATAAAGGTCACTACGGGACGGTCCACGGAACGCCACATTACCATCCGTCTATTTGTTTCAAAATGGTGGCCGATTAGAGATCTCATATACCTATTTTGTATTTGTTTTTTTAAAATTATATACTATTTACCTCTGAGGTATTTTTTTTTCTTGATTTAAATATCTAATTAGAATTTATTGCAGCAAATTTTTGTTTAGGCTAACTTAATTTTTTAGTTTTATTTACTTAAAACTCGTTTTCATGTGTTTTAAATGAAATATTACAGCATTAGTATTTTTTTTATGGTAGTTCAGTTGAGTACTCAGTTTTAGAGGATATCTCTTAATTGTATATATTATATATATATATATATATATATATATATATATATATATATATATATATATATATATATATATATATTTCCTGAACCTTTATACATTTTATAACATGAAAAATCAATCCCCTGGGTGTGGTGAAGTCAACCCTTGACCATGGTTCTTAGCTAGTCTTGGTTGAATGGTAATTTACAAATTTCAAGGGATACCCCCATCACTTCTGGATACATATAGTGGGACTTTAATCCTAATGTATCAGTTGCTTGAAATCATTTGTCTCAACTCCAGCAATTATTGAAATTATTTACTAGCCACATTTTTATCAGGCAGCAGTATTTTTGTTCATTCAGCTTATCAGTTTAATTTTTTATCTTGGTTTCTTAAAACACAAACTTGTGTATTTAAAAGAATTTTCTTATTATGGGTGCAGTCTTATAATTTATTTTAGCTGATATTGCATTTCTTAGTGTTGTGGCAATGATGGTTTTGCACAGCTCAAGGTAACAATGAAACGAAGTTTGATCAATTTGAGTTATTGTTGGATGTTAAAAGCTTTACTTTTTATTACCCTGTCTGTCTCAGAACATTTGTGATCTGAACTAGTAATTACTGAAGTTATAACCAGCAGATAGGATAGAATAAAGTATTTTGGTATTATATAACCGTTTAGAAGCTGATTCCTTGAGAAGACTGACAACTGTCATTGGATTAAAGTAAGGATGAATATAATGTTTTCTCAAACAATAGTGCCAACTCACAACATGAACAGCAGTGAAGTAAGACACAACTCTCTTCCTGTGCTCTATGTCAGAGGGTCTTACTATGAAGTTGGTTATAATGTGGTAAGTTTTATTTGGCTGTCATTAATATTTGTATTTTTCTTTCTGTACATTTTAAATCTGTTAATAATTATTAATACTAATTATCATTAGAAAAAAATAATAATTAATTTATTATTCATATTCATTGCATTTAATTTGTGTGCATTATTTACAAATTTGGTTATTTTTGTTATAACATAGATATATTATTTATCAACTAAATTAAGTAATATAAAGAATGCTTCTTCAAAATTTGATCAATTTGGACTAATTAATCCAAACTTGGCTAATTTTAAAATTTTATTAATAAGAGTAAACTGCCTAATCATGTATAACCATTAGTTTTATTGACAAAATTAATAAATAAATTTTAATGGAATAAAATCAATTTATTTAACTTTAATAAAACAGTTTTATTTAATTGTTCTATAATTTTGTAAAATTTGTTTCGATAAAATATGTACGCCTCTATAACTATGAAGCCAAAAAAAAAATCCTGGGACTAACGACCTCTTTACAAAAATTTGTAGGGCTTGATTACTACAGTGGATCAAATTAATCAGACAATCATTTAACATAATTAATAAAAGTTATTTCCTTATTACAAATAAAAATAATGTGTTCAATTTTATTTATTGATATTTTTTTTTATGTTGTTATTTTTAACATAGTTTAGGAAACTATGTTAGTGAGGAATTGCTTATGGCTAATAACCACTCACCACTAACACCACTCACATTTAGACATTAGACACATTGATCCTGCCATCAATCATTGATTTTTAGGCATTATCTCAAGAAATGTTGGGACACAGATGGAGAGGGAGGTGGTTAAATACCACCAACATTTTTTTACCTCTTATAATAAGGTTTTATAATTTTTAATTTAATGATGAATATATATATATAACCATATTGAATGAGAATCCTTTAGTAATCAATCAAAATGTCATTTATTAATGTTCAATTACTGAATTTGAAATATTTTTATCTTTAATCCTTTTTTTGTCCAAGTTTTAAATATTAATGAAATATTTTAAAAATTTAATAAAATTAAATATTTTTAAACGTTTTTTACTCTAAAATTATATTTTATAAATATGTAGCCATAAACAATTGAATCACTGCATGCTAAAAGAGATTTTGTCTAACTATTTTCAGTGTGACTAAACCCTTTTTAGCATGAAGAAATTCAATTGATCCTTGGTTTTGTCATTTAAATTTAATTTTTCAAACATTATTTTAGACCCAAAGCATAAAAATATTGTTAGCTTTTGATTTCACAACCATTCGTATTTCTAGATATAATTTAATAAAGATATTATTAATAACTTCAGAATTTGTATTTTATAATTATCTATTGAAAATTACTAGGGACGTACTTTCTGTGGACTGATAAAAACTCTTTTGGATACTCACCCATCTTTAAACAAAGTATATATTCCTTTATATAATACCAAAAATGGTCAAGAGATATATGATAAGACATATCAAACTGTTATGAAATATTATCCTCATTATATCCGAGAAATTGAAGGTATGTCTGATGGAGCCGGTGTTCCCTTTTACAAGGTAATCATTTATGATTTTTAGTTAGTTATTAATTTATTAATTGTTGATCTATTTTGTTAATTTTGCTATTATTTTCAGCTTTTTCTGCTTCATTTGGATGATATTCTACCGGTTTGTGTCGGAGAAATTAATGAAAGCAATGGTTGCCATGGTTGTTCTACTGTGTGTCTGAATGAGGAACATGCTGTATGTATTAATTATTAAATTGTACTTTATTAGTTTGTGTTTGTATATTATAGATTATAAATAAAATGAATTTCAGAAAGGTATTATCAACTATTTTATATAATTAATAATATATGCTGAAGATATATTATTTTATAACATATAACATAAAAAAAGTACATAAGCACATGTGTAACTGAATGTATTATTAATTTTTAAATATTATTTGTGTTGAAAAAGCAACACAAATGATATGACTGAAAAATCCTGAATGTATTATTAATTTTTAAATATTATTTGTGTTGAAAAAGCAACACAAATGATATGACTGAAAAATCCTGAATGTTTATATCAAATCTATAATTCTTAGATTAGATAGTTGACACCTGATGTAGTATAAGGGAGTGGAGTAGCTCAGTGGTAAGGCACTGTTTTACTATGCTCCCGGTCCCGGGTTCGAGACCAGCTGTGGCATATAATTATCTATTCTGTTAACAGCTGTGGATTGACCCTATGGAATCGGGAAACCCTCCTGGGTCTCACCCAGCCTCTATAAATTGGGTATCCTTAATTGGAGGAAAAATCTGGCAGTTGAGCGTGATCTCGGCCAAATCACCTCCTTGCACAACCGTTGGCTTAGAAACAGTACGGTCCCTACCAAGTACTGAACCTAAGGTCATTCATGGGTTTTAGTGATACAGGTTTTTTTTTTTTTTTTGATGTAGTATATGTTGCCAGCCCTGTCCTTGTAATGACAAGTTAATTTAAATAAGGTTTATTTCCTGTAATATTTTGCTTGCTACAAGGTGACTGTATTGACTGTTTTATTTTTTTTTTCTGACTTTCTCCCTTGAATATGAATAAATAATATAATGTTTTATTTTATTTGTAAGAACAAATTCTTTCTTCTAACAGAATTTTTATTTCAGATAATTTGGCTTCATGTGGCTGACATCATTGCATTTTTTTACTTATAACATTTTACTACTGCTCCAACAGACATCACTATGGATTTTTTAAATCTTTAATAAGACATCTCTTTTTATTTAGTATTTAATAACCTGAGGAATTATTATTATTGTATTCCAACTTAATGGATTGTATTTAAAATTACCAGGTCTGAAATATTAATTTTTTTTAATTAACAGAATTCCATTCTTCTAGAAAGTGATTGGACACATTAAAAATGCATTAAATTTTCTCAAATTATATCTAAGTAAATCTTGTTGATTCAGATTTTACCTTTTTTTTTTTTTTCATTTTTTAACTTATACAGTTTACTATTCTATATGTTAAAAAAACATATGCTCCAATAGATATTTATATGTATTTTTTAAATTTTTAATCAATCATTTAATTACAGAATGCTTTTTGTTTATATTTTGTTTCTATAATCGCACTTGTCAATTACGATATTAAAAATCAATGAGCTGACACGATCATACAGGTAGGAAAGAAGAAAAAAATAAAATAAAATTTATAGACCTGATGAACCCCGATCATTGATTTAATTTACTTACATAAGTATGTTAGTAGATCCCTAATCCAGAGCCCTTCTCAGTCTTCTGGTATTCTCCATCATTAGAGTTGTGACCAACAGAATATTTTTTTTTTTTTTTTAAAACCATAACTGATCAGACCACATATTATTATTTCTAAAATATTCAGTTTTAAACTAATGAAATTCCATTCTTTCAGGAAATAATTGGTCATACTGAAGATGCTTTCAAAGAAGTACTAAACAATGTTTATGTTATAAAAGCTCATATAACTGAATCACAGCCTGAGGAAATATTTACTGCATTTTGCTATGCAGGCCTTCTTCCTGGTTATGCAATGGGTTATAATAATCATGGTTTAATTTACTCGATCAATATCATAAGTGCTGAGCATTTAGGTAAAGGAAAACTACGTAAGTGTTCCTGCTCACATTGATGAATTAATAGATCAAGCAAAGAAATACCGTCAAGTTATTAGATTATTTAAGTTCAACAATTAATTTTTGTTATTAAAATTACAACTGGATAATTTTTTTTAGTTTGCTTTAGAAAATTAACCTTAATTTATTTTTGTTTTATTAGCAAGGGCTTTTGTTGCTCGAGCCTTGCTCACTGCTTCTTCTCTAGAAACTGTGGAAGATATCTTAAGATGCAAAGGTTGCAGTATTGCCGATGCTCTGAGCGTTAACCTTTCTTTTTTAGACCAGCAAGGTGATCGTTTATTTCACAATATTGAAGTATCTCCAACATTCCCCATATCCGATGAATCTGCTTTAAGTGTGATGACAATTAGTCCAGGAGAAATGATGTTTCATGCTAATAAGTAAGTTATGGCTTCATGTAGTATTTACCTGCACTTACATTTTCCAGCCTTTCCTTAATATATTTAGTTTTTAAAATTTAATTCTCATTTTCATTAATTTCTCTTAAAATCAGTATTTATTTATATTCGTTTGCATGCCATCTAATTGTATTTGTTTCAAACTCATGTAATAGGTAATTAAATTATGCAAGATTCTAAAGTTGAACTATGAATTTTCTCTGTAAATATTTAAATTTGTATTCAATTATTTAAGTTTATTTACTTAAAATTTTTGGATTGGCAAACCAGTGAATTTTCTTCTCATTTTTTTAAATTTTAAAATATTTCTAGGCCAGATTATGGTGTCACAAAAATTTTTGACAATGAAGAGCAATGATTATAAAATAGCTCAAAATTTTAGGCTTTATTATTCACTACTTGGCAAGTTTTTTTAAGAGAATGAAGACATAATTACCTATTTTTGATTTCTTCTTCAGTATTGCCTCTTAGCTTTTAACTTATTCAAAATCTCCTTATATTGTTCCAATTCAAACACACTGAAATTTTATTTGTTTATTTTTTACTGGGTTTATATAACAAAGTAAAATATGAAATGAATTTCAGAAGTTTTATGTTCAGGTATTCTTGAAATATATGCCCAGAGAATTAGCTTTAGCATTTTATAGTCAACAATTTTTCAAATTTGGTTACCTGCAAGATAAATTTTTTTCTTTTTATTTTATCCCAGATAAAAAAATTTATTCATTAGATTTTTCACTTTAGCATAGTAGATGAGCATGTTAAAAGTACAATTATAAAAAAATATTTATTACAAGTTAAGTAAAAGAAATGTTGAGGAATCTTTCTGTTTCTCAATAGTTAGTAAAACATTTAATTTGTAATTTAAAATTCAGGTTTCTAGTAAACAATTTAATTTGTAATTTAAAATTTAGGTTCCTGCGTCTTCAAATACCTGAATTTGAAGGATGTATGAAAGACAGTAGTACTGCAAGACATAATATAATGGAGAAGCACAGCTTAATTAATGATAAATGTGTATTAAATTTACTGGGAGATAATTCACATCCAAAATATCCCATCTTCAGTTGTGTGGAAAATGTCTGGACTGTCGCAGTAGGTTAGTTATTTTTAAAATTTCAATGTACATTCGGATCAATTAATTTAATTGTTATTAAGTGACATAAAAACTATATTTAGAAAATATCCTTAGTTCAGAGTGAGAGTTAAGTTAGTTAATGCAGGTACTGTTTAAATTAGTATGAAAAAAAAGAAAGTAAAAAGTACTAAAACATTAGATGCTCCTATTTTTTTCTTCTAGTCTTTAGGAATTTTATTTCTGTAAATACAATTTAAAATGGGGAGATTTTTCTTGTTAAGTAGCATGATAGCTGTTAGGATTATAGATTGTCAGGTGACTTTAAAGAACAAAACATTAAGTAAAGATTTTATTACAAGTCTTGCAATTTATTATACCTGATAATTTATAATTACTATATTGCCAACCATCCCATCATCTCTAATTTATTATTTGATAAATGTTATACAAATTAAATATTGAATAACAAGCATTCATATTTTATTAACAATTTATAAAGAAAGAAAAAGGTAACTCAAAATTAAAAGTAGCTAAACAAACCATATAAATAACAAATAATTAATAATCTTTAAGAAACAATATAAAGAAAAGGAAAATAGAAAACAGAAATAGAAAGAAACTAAACTAATGATGTATATATATATATATACTGAATGTGTCAGCGGACATGAATCACACACTGTAGATTTCAGAGTATTTGGAATAATGGGATGAAACTCTGTGGGTCTTTGTTATGAATTATGGAGTATCTCTTTATGTCATTACCGCCCCCTTAATCTTCTCCAGTTCTTCTACAGCTCACCTAACTCTGAAATTTCAAATGGAATGAGGTATTTTTTTTTTTTTATAGCTGATAAAAAAAGGTGACAATTGATTTGGAAAAGGTTACAATTGACTTGGAAATGCTATAAATAAATAAAAAATAATATAAAAATTAAATTTTATTTATTGTGCTATTTGCTTTCAGAAAATTTAACACACACTTTAAAAGTTACATTTAAAAGTCATTTTAATTCTCTACAATATTTACTTCAATAGTTTTCTCAAAAATTTTTGCTTTAGAGAAATTTGGAACTTTGTATAAAAACCGTCTTTTTGCGATTATCACCCTCAGGGTACATCAGATCAAAAAAGTGCCTGATATGAATTTATAGCATTTCCAAGTCAATTGTAACCTTTTCCAAATCAATTGTTGCCTTTTCCATTTCAATTATAACTTTTTCCATTTCAATTATATCTTTTTCCATTTCAATTTTAACCTTTTCCACTTCAATTGCAACTCTTCTCAAATCAAATGTAGTCTTTTCCAATTCAATTGTAACCTTTTCCATTTCAATTATAACTTTTTCCATTTCAATTATAACCCAACTGGACATAAATTAATTCCATTTTATTTATTTTATTATTGAAAAATAATTATTTTAATTACAATAATGACTTTTGAAATTATTTTGGTATATTCTTGCAACATTTTTTTTCGTTGATTAGATAATTGATATTAAGTGCTAATTGAAAATTTTTTAAATAAAGTTGTTTATTAATTTTTAAATATTTATTAGTTTTTATTTATTTGGAGGGAGAAAGGAGGTGGATTTCGAAGTTGCTCGTCAAATTACTACCGAAATTTTGTTCGGCTATGAGCATTTCCACTTAATTATTAGTTTTCAAAATTCTTCGGCATAGGTATCGGTTTCTAGGTTTTCGAGGGCGTTATCGATGAAATCCACCATTCCTCCGACTAAATAAATAAAAAATAATAAAAATTTAAAAATAAATAAACAATAATTTTATTAAAAAAATTAAACTACTTGAAAATTGAAATGGAAAAAGTTATAATTGAAATGGAAAAGGTGACAATTGACTTGGAAATACTTTATTTATTTTTTATAATTTGAATATAATACAAGGAACAACAGGCGTTGATGACCTTGCGGTTTTATGCCTTAAAACCCCAAACAAACTTTTAAATGAGTCCATTATCATTCCATAACGCTAACTATTAGAGTGGTAATAATAAATAAAAGAACAGCAAAAAGTGTCAAGCATAATAAGCTTCCTGTTATTTGTGTTATTGATGATTTTTTATCATCCAATAATTACAAATACAAATAATAATAATAATCATCCAATAAATATTTAAAAAACATTATTTTTTTATTTTTATTTTATAATAAGAAGTAGGTACTTATTTGATTGAATGTAAAAAAATAAAAATAATAATAATAAATAATAATAATAATGATACCTTTTTATCTTTATGAGTTATTTGAGAAAATCAGTTATCAAGAAGAAGAAATGTCAATTTTTGTTGTTTATAGCTCTAAAAAACACATTTCTTTTTTTTAATCACTTGTATAAAATGCATTAATAAAACAAATAAATGAAAGCGTGTCCATAACACTCTTTTTTTTATGTTTGACACTTTTTGTTCTCTTATATATTATTGCCGCTCTAATACTTAGCGTTATGGAATGAAAATAGACTCATTTCAAAGTGGTTTTAATTTTTTACAATGTTTACTTAAATAGTTTTCTAAAAAAATTGTTCCTTCAGAGAAATTTGTGACTTTATATAAAATATAATATAAAATAATAATAATAATAATAATAAAATATAATATAAAATATATATAAAATAAAATATAAAGTTTTTATATAATTTAAATAAAATATAAAGTTTTTGCGATTATCACCCTCAGGATGCGCGCATCAGATCAAAAAAGTGCCCTATATAAATTTGTCTTAAAATTTCATTTCCTATCAGAATTCGCAATAAAAAAATACCCCATTCCATTTGAAATTCCAAAGTTAGGTGCCCTATGGAAAACTGGAGAAGGTTACAGGGACAGTAATGCCATAAAAAGATACTTCATAATTCATAACAAAGACCCACTGAGTTTCATCCCATTATTCCAAATACTCTGGAATCAACGGGGGAGGGGAGGGGGGGAGTGGTGAGGGGGGAGGGGGGAGGAGGGAGGAGGGAGATCGATGTCCGCTGGGATACCCATACATATATATATCCATAATCTTATATACATACAAATGTATAATAACTGATTAATGTTTGTTAATAAAATAATTAAAAAAAACATATTTTCAGAAACCATATTTTTTAACTAATTTTATATTTTAATTGTCTATTTTTATCTATTCAACAGGTGTATTTGACTGTCTGGCAGGAACATGGAGTATATATCTGGGCAACCCCAAGTTAATTGAACCCATCCTTGTACTGCCATTGGACTATTAATTGGACCATTGGTCCTGATAAAGTTTAAAATTTTACTTTGAATGGCACTCATTTTCTTTAAATGTTCCTTGCTAATAATATGTTAATTTATTTACATTTTGAATTATTAACCTGTTTATTTATAAAGTGCTAATGCTTTCATATTAGAGATTAAAAAAAAAAAAGCTATAGTTTTGAAACTCTAATAAAATATCAGTTATTCTAGATAGTTCATTTTATTCAAAAGCCTATTCCTAATCATTAAAAAAAAATTTTAAAAAATGTAGTTTTGTTTTAATCCTATTGCACAAAGATTATTCGGTACAACTTTACATGCGTTATCACTGGTACTGCCGATCTTACTCGAAAGTCGCCGGACTAGCATACTCTAGCGCTATTTGTGCTAACTGCTTTGCATTCAATTGTAAGATTCGTATTCATTGGAATTATTAAAATTATTACTGCCTCAATAACATATTTTTTAAATTTTTAGCGCTGTCGACTTCTGGTGATCTGGGGAAGATGTAGTAATAATTTAAAGGAGTGATAATTTAAATTACGGTAAGGACCCGACCTCAACTTTAAAGGAACTTTTGGGGGTTGTGCTACTCTGAGCGGAAGTCGTCAGCTGTGATTTATTTAAAGCAGTAATAATTGAAATTATGGTAAGACCCCGACCTCAACTGAAAAGGATCCGTTGCTGTTTTGTTTATTTCTTGGGCGAACGTAATGAGCGGAAGTCTACAGCACTTATAATTTTAAATAATATATAATTAAAACAGTAATAATTCTAATGAACACGAATGTTACAATTGAATGCAAAGCAGTTAGTTAGCACAAATAGTGCTAGATTTTGCTAGTCTGGCGACCTTCGGGTAAGATATGGAGGAACAAATTATAAGGCGCCCCTCTGGTAAAGTTGTACCGATTATTCATATATAAATAGATCATTCTTTTATTCAATTAAATTATGTTTAGGAAGATTCAAATTTTTCAGTTTTTTGCTGAGGTGGATAGGATTTTATAACACTTAAACCTGATATATTTTTATTTATTGAAATTTATAACTGCAACAAATCTAAAACAAGCAAATGTGTTATACAAACAATGGCTTGTGAAGAAACTACCCATTGGCAGCGTGACAATTACTATTTTAGTTAGGGTGTCCCATGGCCATCTTCTTTTAAGACACCTTTAGGGATGGTTTGGAATTGTTGCAGCAGCTCCATGGAACCCACAGGACATAGAAGAAGAAGGGGAGGGAAGACAGTGGCACCACTCACTGATAACTCTCCCCACCCTTATGTCCTCTAGAGGGTGCTTGCAGAATTGCTGTTTCAAATAGGTATACATTTTCATGCCCAACATTGCTGGAAATCGCTTACTTTTTATTTGACCAGATTTCATTTTCAGTTCACATTGTTTATTATTGTTTTTATTTAGTGTATGTGCATAAATAAAGCAAAAGAAATATGCCTTGCTGTACCGCATTCAGATGTACTTCCTATACTTTAACACAACCAGTTGAATTATTTAAGAGATAGTCACATAACTAACACTGAGTAATTAACCCAAGTACCTCATGAAACACTAAATACCATGGGGATCTTTCTTGGACCTCAAACTATTTTTTCCAGTTTCAACCTTACAATAATGAATAGAAAATTATAGGTTGGTACTTCCATGTGCTTTTGGGTGCTCATAATGAATTTTAAGTTGGGCTTTCTTTTTGTCTATACCCGATAATTCGATAATCCAATATTTTTTAAATCTAGGTAATGGTAAATAAAGAGGGAATGAGTATAAAAAAAAAATAATAAAGAGAAACGATTTTGCGGTAGGGATATTGATATGTAGATGTAAGACCTTAGATAGAACTATGTACTTACATACACGTGGCTGCGACCATATTATAGAATCTAAGCTCTGCGAACTGATTAATCCGCACAATATTATCAGATTCGCAAAGGTCATTGTTCTGTCATTGATCTGAGAGACAGAGTATAGGACGACCCACAATCGAGCTTATAAGGTCTGGGTACATCCTATCCTATCCTATCTGATGGCGCTATGATCCTTAAAGGACCTTGACCTGCCACGCTCCATTCTTTGTACGTACCCCAGCCATCTTATCTTGACACTCTTAATGGTGGAAACAATATCATGTGTTTCATACAAATTCCTTTTTTCCTCATTGGTCTTTATCCGCCAGCGATCCCCTTCTTTTGTAGGGCCAAAGATTCTTCTGCCGGATTTTTCTCTCCCACCTGTTTAATAGCCTTTCATTATTATGCATCAGGATTCGCTTCCATACACAATCACTGGTTGCAGGACCTTACGGTACACTCTTATTTTGAGGGCTCTGGATGTATCCCGATTTCGAATTTTTTTTATTAGGGACCAATTAAAAAGTATAAGACATAAAGAAAAATATGTTGATCATAATATATTAATATTGATACATTATACTTTTACATCTTACTATTTGTTAGCTTTCTTAGTATTACTGCCACTGCCTCTGTTATTATATCTATTGCTATCTTGTTTTTTCTTAGCCCTGATGATGTCCTAAAACTCAGGCTGAAATGTCGGCACACATTATATAAGTTTTTTCTTATTGTGTGTTCATTTATTGACCGCACTCCCAACCAAGATTCTTCTTCATACTTTTCCACGGTCAACTATACTCTCACTGATACTCTATAACAGATTTGTTGGAACGTCGTTTCCGACCGCACCACTTTTTTTTTCGGCACTGGATGCGCCGTGGTGGCTGTTATTTTGCCAATCCATATAAAGGGTGACAAACTGGATTGCGAAAATTATAGGAGAATAGCACTACTGTGCACATTCTACAAGGAGCTGTCAACTTTGCAGATGAAGGGAGTGGTCAAGAGAGCAGAAGAGATATCTCCACTGGGCTAATATATCAATTACTAGAGATCCTGAGATTACTAATTTCGAGAGGTGCACTAGAACGATTTTAAATAGGTGAGTATCAATGTTGATTCCGACCTTGAAGATCGACAAGAGACCACATTTTCAGTATGCATGATGCTTGAAAAATGCCGGGAATGGAATGTGGAACAGCGTCACCTGTTTATAGAATATAAGCAAGCCTACGATGTTATAGACAGAAATGTGATGTTTGGAAAATTAAAATTCCTTGGATGTCCTATGAAGCTTATGATGCTTCATGTATCAATATTAATATATTATGATCAACATATTTTTCTTTATATTTTATACTTTTTCATCTTACTATTTGTTAACTTTCTTATTATTACTGGTACTGCCACTGTTATTATATCCATTGTTATCTTGTTTTTTCTTAGCCCTGATGATGGCCTAAAACAGGCCGAATCGTCAGAACACATTATATAAGTTTTTTTCTTATTGTGTGTTCATTTATTGACTGCACACCCAACCAAAATTCTCCTTCATCCTCTTACAGAGTACTTTTTAAGAGTCTGTTGCTTGGAAATTAGTAATCTAAGCGACAAATTCGTGAGATAAAAGTTTTAGAGCATCAAATTCTGCGTTAACTGAGTATCAAAAATTTAAAATCGTTCTAGTGCACCTCTCGAAATTGGTAATCTCACGATCTCTAGTAACTGACATATTAGCCCAGTAGAGATATCATTTTAGATTTCAAAATGTAGAGTAAATTTGGCTATCAGATATGTTGTATGTATTGCCCCTCTTGTGAAAAATTAAAGTTTTCGACATATTCATACTTGTGCGTTTTCCGCCATCTTGTAAAACCGCTAAGAAAAAGCATTTTTTTTTCAATTATAGATTCGTTGAGCAATTTGGAAATAGTTTTCCGAAAATTTTCCTCCAATTAGTACAGTGGTATCATCAGCATATTCCTGTGCATAGAGTCCTGCAACGTTTAATTTTGCTCATTGAGGGTCAACAACCTAACACCACAGAAGGGAACTCCGTATATTGAGTCTCGATGGGAGACACGGGTATTGACTCATCCGGGACTACTATATTTAATAGGAATGTGCAGATCCTTCGATATGCAGACTACCTGGATATAGTTTGTGCTTCCTCAGAAACCATTATGCACGTTGGCGTCTAATGAAGTAATTAGAGCGTCCTTGCCATCCTTCTCTCTGATCAGTTTTCTGAACGCTTTTGTTGGGATGTCCTCTTCATAAGGAGATATACAGAAGTGACAAAGGTCCCCGTCTCTAGTCCTCCTATTACCCTATTCATTTACTTCCCGAACCCACCACTTAACCGAATTATTATGTTGCGGTACTCATTCGACAAAGCATTTAATTTAATTTATTATTCCACGCATTTTTCGATTGGCCGTACCGTTTAGGAATCATAGGCGAAAAAAAGTTCTAAAATTTCGATGAGAAAAGCTTCTACCCCATATTTGACATCATTGACCCCTGTTTTGACCTTCTACTGACTGGGCTATACAGGGAAAAAATTAAAATGTTCGAGTTTAAAAAATAAATATTTAAAAATTAGTTTTATCATACTTTTTATGAGACAAACTCGAGCATGATTTGCAAAACATATTAAAAATTAGTTATAAATATAAATTACTAAATATAGCTGAATGTTGGGGATCATTGCTTGCTTGACGTTGGTGGAGGCGTGAAATTTTTGCGAAGGGCCCTCGTTTCGCTTGCAGTTGTATTAGAATTTTTTTTTTATTGAAGTTTAACGTCCTTTCCTATCCTATTAAGGCAAACAGGACGGGTTATCGAAATAAATTCCAATCCTCCCAGTCCGGATTCGAACCGACGCCGTAGCAGTCTCGAAGTTGTTAAGGTGACGCCTCAACACTCTCGGCCACCATGGCCTCAGATTCTGCCATCTCTGCTGTTGATACTTTTTTTATGATATTTGCATTATTCTGACCATATTTTCCGCAGCAAAGTATCGTAAATGAGCTAATAGTGTAGTAAAATGTGCAACACTTCAAATACAACACTATCCACAAGAAGCAATGCAGTTCGATCTGAAACTTCTTTTTGCTCTAGTGTAACAATTTTAAAATGCTATATATTATATGCATATAAATGATTAAGGGGATTAATTTTCTAACTCTCTTTATGTTGATAATAATAAAAACATCATATTTTAAAAGATTCCATGTAGATGGCAACATTGGTTTGAGCTTTTCCCGCAATTTTTGAGAGTAGTAAATGTATGTAGGTTTTTCTCGTTCTTTCTGGTTGTCAAATTATTTCAATTTTTTTAAGTTTAATATACTATGGCTGTGAATACCGGGCGTTTAAAGCCTATGAAAAAAAATAACCATAGGTATATATTTGTAATTAATTTGTTGTTAGTCTATATAGTGGAAATTTTATGTAATTTAATTATGTTTATTGTTTTTTATTCCCAGTGAAGATAATTCTGAATATCGTCTTCGTCAAAGTATTGAAAATGATAAAATAGACTCTAAGTATGGATTTGATAGAGTTAAAGATTTTGAAGAAAGGATCGGATATTTGATAAACATGCATATGGTAATTACAATTTTATTTTTAACTTGAAGTGCGAATATGAATACATGTTACTTGAAGTGACGTTTAATTTTTCTTTAGACTGAAATATTAGATGAAGATAAAAGACTGATAAGTGCAGTGGATTATTATTTTATTCAAGAAGATGGGAGCCGCTTTAAAGTTACATTGCCTTATCAACCATATTTTCTTATTTTGGTCAAGAAGGAATGCATTCAAGAAGTTTCAGCATTTCTTTCGAAGAAATTTGCTGGAGTATTGGTAGATGTCCAGCCTGTGATAAAAGAAGATTTAGATTTGGTAAATATTTGAATTTTTTGTGCCCTATGTTTGATGTATAGCAATTTTGTGGCCAACTGTTGGCTAATTTCTTTGATATACTTCTGTTCATATATTAACAAATCTACATTCTAATTTTTTTTTTAATAATATCTCATATTGTAATTTTTCATATTTTCAGCCTAATCATCTTATTGGCTTGAAGCAAAAATATTTAAAATTAATATTTCCGTCTGTAACAGATCTGATGAAAGTCAGACAAATTATAATGTCTAGTGTTAAGAAAAATAAAGCAAATGAAGCTAAAAATACATATTATTCTGAAATGTTGGAAAATGCAATAATAAACAAAGGTGATGTTGGCTTAACAAAGAAACAGTCTGATCATTTAGAAAATATCATTGATATCAGGTGCTTTCACTGAACATATCAAATACAGTTTCACTTTTATAAATTTTAAATTTATTCTTATACTATATATATTTGTATGTTACTTTTTCAGAGAATATGATGTTCCCTATCATGTGAGGGTATCAATTGATAAGAAGATTTTTGTTGGTTCATGGTATCATATAAAATCTCGGGGTACGAACGTTGCTCCTATTATAACTAGAAGAGAAGATATCATTGAAAGGCCTGATTTGATTGTATTAGCATATGATATAGAGACTACCAAATTGCCATTGAAATTTCCGGATTCTTCTATTGATCAAATTATGATGATATCCTACATGATTGATGGACAGGTAAGCCCACACTTAGAAAATTATTATATGCTTATATGACTGTTATATGCTTAAACAGTTTAACTGGCATTCTTAAGAAGGTAGCACATATTTAATTATTTATATTATTTTATTTTTTTCTTGGCCCAGCACATTTTTTTTGTTTCTTTTCACAATATTTTTCGTTACTGAAATTCATTTGCATTATTATTGGGTTGTGTACATGAAATGATTGTTTTTTCATTAGAAATCCTTAGAGGATTTATGATGAAATAAAGAGGATTTAGTGATATCCTGTTTTTCTTTAACAACATGCTTAACTATTATAATGAACAGTAATTAATACTCCATTTTTTGTTGATATTTGTTTTATCCCCAATACGTTAACCATATTTTAGTTTACCTCTAAATACGTCGATGTGGAGATGAGATTTCTTTGTTCTATTATTTTATGAGTTTAAACTGGGACATTCAATAGCCCAGGCTATAAGAAATATTAATATAGTACTTTGAGTAAGGGGTGTGAATGAACGACCCTTCGCCATAATTTTGAGATTAATTCAGCAGAAGATTCAGAAGTTGAAAAACAGCTTATGGAAGACTGACCTTCATTATCAATTGATGACAAAGACCTCAAGCTTACTGTAGAAGTAAACCTCACCAAACTGTTAGAGGATTCTCAGCACATCTCAATACAAGTGCATATCACAGTTTCAAGACACTTGAAGGTGATAGAAAAAGCAATAAAGCTCAATTTATGGATGCCTCATGCATGACAGCAGTTACAGCGCTTTTAGGTGTGTGTTTCATTGCTTGCCAGGAATAAAACAGCCTTTTCTCAAATGAATTGTATCTTGCGATGAGAAATGGATTGAGTATGTTGATCGGATCAGTGAGTGAATGTTGAAGAAAAACTAGAGCTCATGCCAAAAAAAAAAAAACTAATAGCGGTCTATGGCTGGAGACATTCACTATTTCTTTTTGTCTACAGGTGAAACTAAACGTCTACATTCTACTGTAAAACAGCCCACAATGATAAATCAGAATAGCCCTATACTCTTATATGATGCCAGATCTCATGTTTTGAAACAAACTGTTTACAAATTATAGAAACTATGATATTCTTTCACATCGATCTTATTTTCCAGACTTCTGAACATTTTCACTTTTTTAGGAATTTGGAATGAAAAGTAATTTTTATTCTTGGATACCTTGTCCCCTAAGAATAATGAAAGTTTACATTTGCCTGGCTTATTAAATTATTATAAAATAAAAGACAAGAATATGCAAAATAAATGAAAATATTGAAATTATGTATAGGCACATATAATTATCTACATCAATGAACATACATATCTTATATCTTTATTTTTACATATTCACAGAATATTTATAATTGAGGAAGTGGAGAAATAATTGGTATTTAACTGAAGTTAGAGATGAGGTTTTATGTACGGACAAGGGTAAGGATTCTAAAATGTGGTGGCACAAATGATATAGGATTTTTTTTATAGGAAGCAGTTCTGTAAGGTGGGATATTCAAGTTTTATGGCGGGGATCTGGTATTTAAAGAATGGATAAAGGATCTTAGAATGAACAAATTAAGAACGTATAAAGGCTTTTTAGTTCCAAAGAATTAAAAAAGATAGACACTTAGGAAGTATTGCCGTGGGAAAACAGAGAAAAGCCTCCTGAACTCAGCATACTACTTGGAGACATGGTAGCGCCTGTGAACCCTGAAGATGAATCTAATGGAGCAATTCATTTGTTTCTTCTGTCTCATCTGATGCTTAGCCGACAGTTCCCCGTATACAAGACAGCCATAATCGAAGTGGGATAAAATGAGTTAGGAGAAGATAGGTTTTTAAAGGTATAAAATTACGAAATCTAAGGAACTGTTTAAGGACAGCAATGGATTATTTCAAGACATGTGTTGGTTAAATATTTCTTTCAAGATTTCTAACTGGGCTGTGAAGTGAACTTATAGGCTATAGAAGTAGGGTAAGGGATATATATTATATATATATATATATATATATATATATATATATATATATATATATATATATATATATATATATCCCTTACCCTACTTCTATAGCCTATAAGTTCACTTCACAGCCCAGTTAGAAATCTTGAAAGAAATATTTAACCAACACATGTCTTAGCCAACACATATATATATATATATATATATATATATATATATATATATATATATATATATATATATATATATATATATATATATAACACTATTGCAGGAATTCTAACCTTGGGGTTTTTAATCCTTTTCTGCAGTGTCATGTCTAATTGAACTGGGGCATAACATCTAAATTCTACGAGCCATCCCCATAGTACCATTTTGGTCTTTAAACATTTGAGCCCGAATAGTCACGTGCCCCGGAATCGTAGGTTTCCCCACGATTCTTACGGTTTACCGCCAGCCCTGATGATCGGGAGGGTGCCCAAACACCAGGTCTGGAGAGGGTGCTCCGTATTTATTAAGGGTAAAGGATAGTAAGGAAGGTAATTAAGAAGGTGCTAGGAACCGACGAGGAAAGCCTTGTTCTTTTTAACATCCAGTCTCAATTCATTGTTACTGTCCATGCATTGATACTATCAATGTGAGTGAGCCCATGTGACCGAGAGTGTTTAGGCATCATCTTAGCAATCTTGAGTCTGCTGAGGCGCTGGTCGAACCTGGCCTATGGGTGTTGAAATTTATTTGGTGGTGGACCCATGGAATGAATCTTGACCTTCCCACTCTGGCTAGAATAGGCTGACAGTCTGTAGGATTAACCCGTCCTGTTTGTCTTAATAGAAGTAGAAAAGGACATTGAAACACCAATACAAATAAAAAAGATACTATCTATATCTTCTTGTTACTTTTGAATTGTCTCAAGCATCTCGGTAGGATGAAATTTGGAGGTCATAAACGTATAAGTGGTATTTCAACTGGTGAATGGAATCTGGAAGATCATTTATATTGATGGAGAAAAGGGCTGGTGCAAGTGGGGACCCCTAAAGAATACCGCATGTTAGTAGAAGGGAATAGGAAGGAGACTTGTTAAGAATGATAAATGTTTAGAAACAAAGAGACAAGGAGAGGAACCATTGAAAAATCTATTTAAAATGGAGAGGTTTTGGGGTTTGGAAAGGATGATCTCATGATTAACTAACAATTAATTTGGACAACTTTATTCCTGCGACAATTTTAGAAAATGATTTGCTGGAATTATCATCATAGTTAAGCATCTTTTAATTAGTTATTGTAGGTATCTGTGAAACCAATGATCAAATTTTAGATTTTGTCTGAGCACCTTAGTATATTATGCTGGTAAACTAAATACTGCATCCTTTTTTTCCAGGGTTTTTTAATAACTAATCGTGAAATAATATCTATTGATGTAGAAGATTTTGAGTTCACACCTAAACCTGAATTTGAAGGTTTTTTTACAATTTTCAATGAAGCTAATGAAGCAGCTCTTGTACAAAGATTCTTTGAACATATCATGGAAGTAAGTAAAAATAATTTACTTTTTTGTTTATTTAATCTATACTAATACCGATAGCTGAAGAGTTTATTTGAGCGTTATTTTGACTGTTTATTGAGGAAGGCTTTAGGCTTTATAACATCACGCTACAACCCATAGGAATGGAGCAGTAATCATAAATGCCCGATCAATGATGTGCAAAATGCCCGATGATAAATCAATGTGCAAAACAAAGTAGAAAGTAGGTGCGTATCTGACGTCATCATGCCCCTGGAAGGAAGTTCACAACACACATTTTATTATGTTATCGCTTATTAATTCCTGCTACTTATTTCTCATTTTTGGGAGTAAGAGAAAATAATAAGGTTTATAACTTTAATTAATAGGTTATTTTGTATTTCAGGGAGTTAGAGACATTAAAAAATATAGGCTGTTTCCTCCATCTTTATTGTCATTCTATCTCATTGTGTTTGTACAACTATTGTTGGCTGCTATCTGTTTCCAAACAGTACAGAATAACGCAGAGAGGCCTTCAGGGAGAAGGATGTGGGCTCAGTATCTCTATTCCCAACCTCCTTGACGTATAGAGTTCTCTCTCGTTTCTGACCTAAGATGCGATTTGTGTTTTCTTTTCCCCTATCTCCGATCTTTATTGTCTGTTTGTGTTTTCCCAGTTTATTATTAATATCACCGATATGACAACCCCATCGCTTTCCTATTTTGCCACACTTTTAGGAAATTAATAGTCCATTAGAAATTTGGTGGTAATACCTACCATTCCCTTCACAAAATCTACCTTTTAGGGGTTTTACATTCAGGGACAAATGAAGTTGTGAAGAAAAAATTAACATTTCGAAGCCAAAAGCTAGCATGATGGATTTTGATGCATGCAATTCGGATTTTTATTTAGGTAGGTACATATTGGGTACATGATCATTAAAAACCTTTTTAAATTCTAATTTTACTTCTTTTAGTTTTTTATATAGATGGAACAAATAGAGCCATTGTTTTCAACATTATTGCTGGACATAATTGAATATATTGCCGGTATTGTGGATTATTTTATTGCCTATTTTTTTACTTTATACTTCTGTAGTGTCTTAGTTTAAATCTGATATACTGTACTAGGACTCCAAACAACAATTAAATGCAAAGAGTATATTCCAGTCTGATAAACAAAATTTATGGAAAAATTTGATATCAATTAAGAATCGATGAGGTCTTGTTCAATCTGCATATGCAGAAAGAGAGGTGTGGTGTACCAATATGGTTTTATGAGAGGGAGATCAATCATCGACCAATTTTCGCTTTGAGGACCCTGCTTGAAAGAACAAGATAGTTCAATATCACCACACATCACCTTTTCATAGACTTTCGCAATGCATATGACAGTGTCATTAGAGAGAGGTTGATACCAGGCTATGGGAGACATCAATATCCCCTTAAACAGATCTAGGGTTGGAACATCGAAAGTAAAATATCGATATTCGTTATTTTGCAATATCGCAAAATCAAATATTGATATCCAGCGATAATTGCTAGAAAAATATCGATATATCGAAAGGAATGATGAAAAGTGCATCAAATGAGTATAATGTTAAACTGTGAAGAAAGTTATGAAATAATATTATTATTATTATTATTATTTATATAACAATATATTTATTAGCCATGAATCATTATAAGAATGATAGAAAAGAATTGTAATTTAAAAAAAATGTTATAAAATATTTTTATTTTGAAAATATAGCCTTAGATTATATAGACATAATCTTCTAGAAGTTTTTCAATAATAAAACCTTCAAACTTTTAACAATTTTATTTATCTTATAATGCTTCCGACTATACCGTGCATTCTCAAAACATTCATCTAAAAGCATGTAATTCATTTGATATACATCTCAGTACAATTATCATTTATATAATTATCAATTTATCTTTACATGGGATTAATTAACATTATTTGTATATAAATCTTATCTACTTATTAATGTTTGGTAATTAAATATTGTTTATTGTTATATTTACTGGTAAAACTCCAAAATCTTGACCCCAACATAGAGGACGTCTAAATTTTTAGGACCTGACTAATCTTAAAAATCAAGACCTTCACCATGTTGGGTTTACGATTTTGAAGTTATACCGAATAAAAGAAATTGTTACTTAAAATAAAATACTGTAGAATCTCAATAATTCGTATGGTTAAGGGTTCGAAAGTTAAATATGAATTACCAAGATATTCAAATTATTGAGATTTCCAATAATCGGTGGTAAAAGATTGGAAATTAATACAAAATTGTATTAATATGAATGGACATACAAACGATATAGTTAGATCAAAAACACCTTAAAATATCACATTTGAAAAAATTTCGGTTATTTTCTTTTGGTACAATCCTTGATGACGGCTTCATTAAGAATGTTCAGAGCAGAAAATGCATCAAAATAAATCAAACATCCGATTTTGCTAAGAAATGACACACATTGTAGATATATTAATTCGACCGAAATTCATTGAAACGATCTCTTTTTCACTCACTCACCTCTCCTCTTGAAGAGATTAAGGGTTAACCAGATTTTTTATTTGGAAATTCGAATTAGAAGACATTTACATTACTTGGAAGACGAAAATAAATCTGAATTATTGAGGAGACCGAATTGCAGTGTTTTTATACGAAATAAAGGGAAATTTTCAAGAGACAAGAAAATCCATACGAATTATTGAGATTCTACTGTAATATAGTTTAACATATGGTGTCATTGATTTATCTATTATCTATGTAAAATATCGATATCAATATATTGGATGTTGAGATATCCATAGAAAATATTGATTTTTCAACTCTGATATTTGATATATCACGTTTTGATATTCTAACCTTAAATAGATCCATCTAACAGAGCTGCTGATGATAGGATTGAGGTTTGAAGTGTGAATACATGGAGACCTATTGGAGGCATTCATGACCTTTAAGGGGCTGAGGCAAGGAGATGGTCTGTCATGCCTGCTATTCAACCTAGCACTGGAAAATGTGGTAAAGAACTCAGATGTTCAAAGACATGGCATGATTCTCACTGTCCATTCAAATTTTAGTCTACGCAGACAATATAGATATTATAACCAGGCCTCAGTGAAACCTAGAACAGGCCTTCTTAGCAATAGAGGCAGCAAGAGAGAAAATGGGTCTGCGAATTAACCAGGAAAAGACCAATACATGCTTGCAAACCCCCCATGGCCACGAAAACCCACTGTAACGTTTAGAGATTACACTTTTGAAAGTTTAAGTAATTTCATATATTTAGGGTCCTTAGTGTGTGCAGACAATCTGCCCAGCCCAGAGGTACAGAAGTGAATCACCACAGCTACCATTTTTGTCTTGGCAAAAACATAATGAAACCATTTGCTGTCAAGAAATACAAAAATAATTCTGTATAAAACATTGATTAAACCTGTATTAACTTACGCCTCAGAGATATGGCTCTTAAAACTTGCAGATGCCAACAGTTTACAGATATTTAAGAGAAAGATTTTGTGATGAATGTTTGGTCCTCTGAAGGATGGCAACCAGTATAGGCTGAAGCTCAATACAGAGTTGTACCATATGTACCTGGAAGAACCAGATATGGTACAATATATAAGATTATCGAGACTGCGATGGGCTGGGCATGTCGCCAGAATGAATGGTGACTCACTAACTAAAAGAATACTATTGGGTTATGTGGACGGAAAAAGAAAGAGAGGGGGCCACAATTGAGATGGGCAGATGAGGTGGAAGCCGATGGCCAGAAATTTCTGAACACTAGAGCTTGGCAGACTCTTGCGCAAAATAGAGAGGAATGGAGGCAACATCTTGATGCGGCGAAGACCCGTACCAAGTTGTGTTTGTGATGATGATGAGGAGCGCATTTACAGAATATAAGTTTTTACAATTTCAAAAACATTTTGTAAATGTGGTGGAAAACAATTACAAGCAGTAGTTAATTGAAAGCGTAGATAAAATTTACTTTTTTATAATAATAATGATACATCAGAGATTTAAATGAAAATATTGAAATTGCGAGACAAATTAACCAAAATCATTCATTTTAAAGTACAATAAATTTTTGTTACTAATATGCATCATTAGTTTATTTTATTTATCACCTAAGCCTCAATAAAAAATTGATTAATTTAATAATGATAGATAATACGTATTAGTACTACATACATATTAATAATATAAATAGATAATACGTATTAGTACTACATACATATTTATAATATAAATTAATAGCAATAATAATCACAATAAAACAATTACTAATAATAACAAAGATGTCAATAAATTTGAAAACAACAGAGTAGTTTGTTGTATCACTTGTAACCACTAATATAATTTAAATTTTTGTTTTTTTAATTATAGTAGACAAAATCTACTTCATCTGCTTGAAAGCCAATTGTTGACAAACTGTTTTTTGTTAAGGTTATTTGGAATAAATAAGGCTATTTGATCCTATAAAGCCGAGGGCTAGATGCAGACGATGAGAGTGGGTGCAGTGGGTCCATCCCCTCCTCATTTTATACTGGGAAGGCCTCACGGTGTTATTCTGTACTCTGTGTCTGTTTCCCATGTTTTTTAGTGGAACGAAGTGGAATAAATAAATAAATATGAAAGTATAGGCACAACTTGTTATAAATATTTATTTTTAAAAGTTAATCCTTGTGTATATGCTTTCTTTACTACTTGTTAACTACAATGATTTATTTTAGTTTGTTTTGTGTTTTAATCTTCTTTTTTTAAAAATATGAATGAATTTTTATTAAAAAGTCCTATAAAATTAGTATTCTAACGTTTTTAGTACTAATGCTAAAATTTATAATTTTAATGTTATATCTTTTACATATGTAATTCTCCTGGAAAGGACCAATTGCAGTTCTGAAATTTTGCTAACATTACCTTATAAATATTCTTCCAATAAGCTTTCAATGTACTCCTTTTCGTATTACAATGTAACTATATTATATCCTCAATTCAGCTACATGCTTATTTCTTGAACGGGATATTTTGTAAAAATGTCTTCCATGAGGGAATGAACGTTCGCTTTGAAAAGTGCCTTCCTTCAATAAGTAATAGGAGTTTTCGTAGGTGTGGTATTGACACCATCTCTCTTCAAAGCTTTTGGGTATATTACCCAAAACGATTTGAGCCGGTAGAAAGATGAATAACTTATCTTATGCGAATTATTTCCCAAAACTTTTTGTGCACCTCTGTAATATCAGCAAGAAGAATTGGTCTTTGTATTATCTCATCTTGTTTAATTATGCAGTCTTTTTCCCTGAGCAGCAGCTTGGGCTGCCGTCCTCTTCAAAAAAATGTTCAAAGAACTTTAGAATCTTCTAACCTAGCCTTATCAGCCCTGATAATACTGAAATGAAATAATTATTTGTTGTGCCTTAGTCATTTTTTTAATTTTCAAAATGTGGTTTAGGACAGAGTGAGTAAAATTTTGTTTTTTCAAATCTTTATAATGGTGTCATGTTTTGTTAGCTATTACTCTACTAATCATACCTTAATTCATAAAAAAAATTTCTGACATGTTTCATTGTCAGAGAAGCCATAAAAGCGAGGGAACGAGGATTTGCCCTTTCTAAGAGAATGAACTATGCATATATTTTGTTAGCATATTATTTTTAGTTTTATTAAAAATGACTCCATGAATTTTCTCAGTTTAATAGTTATGGTGGGCAGAGAGATTTGAAAAAAAAAATCCTCCAAATTTGTACAGAAATTATATTTTCGACTAATTAAATAAAAATCTCCGTAAGCATGAATAGTAACATATTCTATATCAGTGGTTCCCTACTAGTGGTCCGTGGGAGGATCATACAACACTCTCCTGTATCTTTTTTATCAGGACTTATAGTTAGAACTGTTCTATTATTTACCTTTCCAGAGGTTTGAGTGTTAGTTGAAAAGTTTTAACAGTTAAATGCACTTTCTTTAAAATAGCCTCAAAATATACTTTTGATCATCTTAATCCCTAAGTCGGGTGAAGGTGGTCTGCTTATGGTTCAATTTTCTGGCTTCATGGTCTACAGATTTCTACGGGTTGGGAACCATTGCTATATATTGTTTTGAAGGTTTTTCATTTGGAATCAATCAATGGAGAAATAATTTCAGTTGAGAGTTTAGGAATAGAAGTTATGATACAACCCAAAAAGAAAACAAAAAATGCAATAAACAAAAACTGAAAAGTTGCTGTTTTTTTTTAATATTATCTTTGTGAAGAGGAGTTGACTCAAAACCACCACAAAGTTTAAAGTTTATTTGGGTACCAAAACAAGCAAAACTGCAAGTCCTCTAAGATCCCTTTATTCCTCAATTATTTTCAAAACTGTGTAACTGTTCCTGTTGTATACCCCTCAAGTTTCATTAAAAATGGTTCAGTAGCTTAGGAGAACTAGATATCCTTATAAATTATGGCCAATAATAGCACATCATTTTTCAAACAATCATCTTTTTGGAGTCTTGGAATTCTGAAATGTATAAATAGCATGAGATCTTCTTAAATTACCGTACTTTCTCTAACTTGGTATGGTATGAGTTCTTCTCCATCACTTTATTTGTGCCCTAAGGTGTGGAGTAGCCTCGAATCATCTTCTAAATTTATATCTGTCTTGGATTTTTATTCATTTCAGCCCTAGAACAGTCCCGTCCCTTTTGGCTTGCCAACTGTTTGCTGCCATTTTTATCATGCTTCCAGTAGCTATATTGCTATATGTTCATCTCCCATTCTACAGTGATGGCCAATTCACTTTTGAGTTGATTTCTTGAGGATGTTGCTAATAATTCTTCTTCCCAGGATTTCTTGTATGCTCTCATTCCGCATGCAGTCCTGTTGTCCACTCTTTTCAGATATCTCATCTCTTATCCAATGATCTTATCAGGATTGTTGGTCCAGAGTATTGAGATTGTACAGTATTTTTACTCTGATATCGACAATGGGAGGAACACAGCTTTGAAGAAGAACTTGGTCCCCTTGCCCAAGGGTGAGGAGAAACAACTTAATTACTCCATCAAAGTTGGATACCGTACACCTTAATGATCACAATATTTGTAAGTCTGATGAGCAGAGGTGTGCTCTAGCATTAGATTTTTTTCAAAATTCATTCAAGACAATATTGAAAAGGAGAATGCTTGCTTGGGAAGTCTTTCTCTGTTAAGAAAGAAATAGACCTCAATCCATTTAGGCGGATTATTCCTTTTAGATCCTTAAGTACAAATCTGATCGCACATATTAATTTAGGCATTTGAGGAAGTTAAATCTGTTTGTCAGAGTGATCGTAAATCCACTTTTTTTTAAATTGAAATTTCGAATACATTAAGTATTATCATTATTTTTTACATGGGTGGTGAAAATGACTAACTTGTATTGCTAATCATAAGCAAATTAGCCAGCTTGAAATGACATTTTGTTTGATCATAGTTTTGAGGTAAAGAACACTAAGTGGACAAGTAGCCTTTTTCTTGGGGATTATTGCCTCTTTATAGGCACTACTGGTATTCCTATTATTATTTGAAATGTGTTTAAGGAAATTTTTATTAAAACAAATTGCTTGCAGGTGAGGTAAATGTAAAGAAAGTTTCATCTAGCTTAGTATTAAATTCATAATTCGTGCCATAATTCACTTAATCTCCCATATCCAGAAATGTATACAAGATTAATTTTTGTTCTTAATTGTTGGGAGTACAATTTAGTTCAGTCCGTTTTTTTGTGGTAAAAAATGTACTTATTTCAGAACAAAATGAATGAACAGATTAATCAAAGTATTATCTATCGCTGACTTCTACTTTTTTCTACCTCTCAGGCAATTTTCCAATTCCATTTCGAAATAATGTCTCGTCTTTTGAGCCGATCCAAGTTAGGAGCCAATTTTCAATTTCTGAGAAATAAGTGAACCAGTGACATGCCAAATCGTGCTACATTCGTTGGAACTGCCACTAATCAGAAGGAGCAATGTCTGGAGATACGGCAGGTGCGGTAAAATATCTCGCGTTTCCAAATATTTTTTTTTTTTTTTTTTTACGAATTTTGCTACATGAGGCCGAGTGTTGCCATGCAGAAAAATAACTTTGTCATAGATTTGCTCTCTGAAACCGCCGAAATCAGTTGTCACTATGAAACATTCATAACAGCCAATGCCATCTTTTGAAAACGGATCGAACTAATTTGTACTCCCAATAGTTCTTGTGTTAAAGGAAAATTGTGCTAATTATAATTATTATAAGATGATAATTATTATAATGCTAATTTTGTTTCAGGTTCGCCCACATGTTTTTGTTACTTACAATGGAGATTTTTTCGATTGGCCATTTGTTGAAGCAAGAGCAAAAGTACACAATATAGATATGAAGTTGGAGATAGGCTATTCGAAAGGCAAAGATGGTGTTTATTCTTGTAGGCCTTCAATGCATATGGATTGCCTTTGGTGAGTTTGATGTTCAGTAATGTTCAACTTCATAGAATATTAATTAATGCGAATTTATGTATTTATAACTATATTAATAATCAAGTAAAAGATGGTTTGGGTTGCAGTCAAGAATAGCACCAAAAAATAGTAAAAATTATTTATTGAAAGCCGACATTTCAGCCTACATTCCAGGCCTTCTCCAGTACTACTAAGAACAATCTATAACGAGATTGAAAATATTATAGAAGTATACACAATGATATAAATGGTTGCGAGAAAAAAATAAATAAATAACACTGATATAAAAGAAATATAGAGCTAAAATCAGAATCGTATGAAATGAATAAAATAAAGATATATAGAAAAACTAAATAGAGGGAATAAAAAAGATTAAAGAAGTAAAGATAATAAATAAGAAATAAAATGAAGTAAAATTAACAGAAAAGGCAAATGGGTTATTAAATGTTAATTAAAAATGAAAATATAAATCTTAAAAAATACAATATATAACAATGGTAGACATATAAAAAGACAAATATATAATATAATAATTAAATAAAAAATAAAAATGTGTGAGAATGGATGTCCTCAAGGATCTGTGTTAGCTCCAAATCTGTGGTGGCCTTCAACAGCAGAGTTAGTATTAAAGAGGAAGTGGAATGTTTAACAATCGTGTGAGAAGTGGTTTGAGGGAAAGAGATTGATGATGGCCACAGCTAAAACTCAAGCCATATCTTGAGAGGAAAGACAGATTGAGCACATTCTATAAATTTGGACATCTAAGGCCTCGTCCACAATGGAGCACTGCCATCCGCACTGGGACCAGGGATAACCCCTCACACCGACCCTGGTACTCTCGCCCCTAACCCCCTGTTAGAAAACGGATCGGAGTTACTTTTTAAATAGGGGACGTTATCAGTAAGGTGAATTCCGTCATCTGTACGAGATTCTGAAATATTTTTTCAGATATCATATATATATATATATATATATATATATATATATATATATATATATATATATATATTTGATTTATTAAGAATTGGAGTTATCCAATATTCCAATATGAATTATGGAAATAATATGGTTGGAGATCATAATTTTCAAGTATCTACTTATTTAATTTACCAGTGCCTGTTTGAATTATTTTCATAGAATTGGAATACAAATTACAAAAAAAAAAACCTAAAACATTTGAAATATTTTAATCAGGATCCAACCGCGTATCTCTTCACTTATCTTATTGCTTCCTGTTAGTTTTGTTGAATTAAAATATAATCAAATGATGTTTGTATTATGCCTGTTTGTAGGGGATTATTTTTATCTAACTAATGATTAAAAAATACATCATTATCCGTTATTTGTTAGTTGTTTATAATTGATTTATTCGTTATTAAACAGATAATCTGAATCATCCGTTATCTAATCTTCCTTATTTAAATTAATTATCTATACAAATATTTCATCCTTAAATAATTTATCCGTTCACGATACATAAAAGGAAAAGTGAATGAAAATTGACCCGAATAATTATAATTAAATTATTCGCTTGTTTAGTTGAACAAATCAAATAACGAATAAAAGCTATATTTTAAATATATATATATGAATAATTAAATTAAGTAGAATCAAAATAACTTGAGCATCAAAATAAAATAATTGTAGCACAAAAATTAAATATTTAAGCGAATATTATTTGCTATTTCATTAGGAAAAATGATAAAAAATTTAATATTTGTAAAGTACATCATTATATGGACAATTAAAGAAATTCAATTATGATTGGTTGTTGTAAAAATGAGATAATATAAAAAGATTTTAATATATCTCGACGTTTTGAGGCCGGGAGGTGCGAGGGTCGAGAGTAAAATAATTGACGAAACTATTGCTTGGTTTGGTGCTAGGCTACGGTCGAAGGTCAGTGCGCGGGGCGAGGCTTTGTTATGGTCAGTCCCATAGAAAACAATGTGTTTATTTTTTTTTTAGTGCGAGGCACTAGGGGCGGTGCGCGGGTCGTTGCTCCGTTATGGACGAGGCCTAAGTTATGAATGGGCTTAGTCAAATAGATGACGCCTTCTGGGGTCTCAGATATGTAGCAACAATGACGATTCATAAAGAAGTAGTGCTGGACATCCTGTGGTACGCTTCCCCTTAATGGTATCGAAATCTAAAACAAAAGCAAAAGAATAGGTTGGAGTTGATCTAGATAAGTGCTTATCATAGTGGGTGCCACGGCTTAGGATGCCCCAAGTACGCCATAAGGGTGCTTTGAACTTTTTAAATAATTAAAGTAAATTAAAAATCAAAGTATTAAATTAAACTAAATACAAATGAAAATTATTATTCTTTTTTTTTTATTTTTTAATTTAACAAAAAAAAAAACGAACAATAGTAGGGGTACCGTGAACCTTGCTTAATGATTTCAGTGTGCCACCAGACAAAAAAGTTTGAGAACCACCAACCTAGAGGATCTCCTCTAGGTCACAAAAAACGTATAGGAACGGTGTCTCATGCAGTATTGCACGTCTTAACAGGAGAGATACCTCTTGACCTCCTCCGGCAAGAACATGAGACCAAATTTAAGTTTAATAGGAAAGGCTCGGCATGACTTCTGGAAAAATCTTAAGATTAGGATCCCAGAATCCCAAAATCGATTGAAGGCAATATTATTGGAGGACACTATTAAGGAATGAAACTGAGGATGGTTGACTACTTTAAAAGGAGGTACTCTGAGAATGTATTCTTGACAGCCATCTGGACCATCTCCTTAAGGTGAATTTTTATTTATTCTGTTTTGTACTAATGAGATTTTACCTATATAGTTGGGTAAAGCGGGATTCTTATCTTCCTGTGGGATCCCAAGGTCTAAAAGCCGTTGCTAAAGCCAAGTTGAGATATGACCCAGTTGAATTAGATCCCGAAGAAATGTGTCGGCTTGCTGTTGAGCAACCTCAAGTTTTGAGCAACTATTCAGTTTCTGATGCAGTTGCAACTTATTATTTGTTCATGAAATATGTTTATCCATTCATTTTCGCTCTCTGCACCATTATTCCTATGGAACCTGATGAAGTAAGTAATTGACTTAATAATTATTATTATTAATTGTTCATTAGGCTATACCTAAGCTTCATTTACATCATGTTATAGGTATTGAGGAAAGGATCAGGAACTCTTTGTGAATCGCTATTAATGGTTGAAGCTTATCATGCTAATATAGTTTTTCCTAATAAACAAGAAACACAGCTAAATAAAATGACTGATGATGGTCATGTATTAGACCAAGAAACTTACGTTGGAGGGCATGTTGAAGCATTAGAATCAGGAGTGTATAGGGCAGATATACCTTGTAGATTTCGAATGGTAATTTTCTTTTATAAAGCTATTTGATATAAATTGAGATAATTTTTGTTCTAATTTTATTAATTAAAAATTAGTTTATTTAGGCTCTTGCTTTATTTAAAGATTACTCAAATTCTCATTATAGAAATTCTCATTATATTCTCATTAATATAATATTTAATATTATATTAAAACTAATGGGTGCTTCACATAATCGTTATAATGGTAATAAAAAGATTTGAGGATAAAAATGGAATGCTAATAAAATGAGGAACCTGTCTCTGAAACCATACTATAATATCATACCTTCTAGATAGCATAAACATATATGAGAGATTGGTTAGTTGCCATATGAAGGACTTAGTAACCTGTAACCTTCATGTTACAAAAAATGACCTCATAACAATTTTTTTTTTTTGGTGTACTTTTAGTAATTTCTCCTTCTTGGTTCTCTACCCAGTTACTGTGCACTTATTTTTGGTTTACTTAAAATCTCATCACCTGTAATAGACCAAACCTTTCCAATCCTACCTAAACATTCCCTTTTTTGAACTGGTACAAGTGGTAACAAAAAAACAAAACAAAAATCAAGTAAAAAGTGGTATTAAGAGCAGATTAGAATTGTTTCAGAACATTGGTCAGTAAATATTTATTTTTGTTGTCACTTGTATTAATCATATATTTTTTAAAATTATATTTAATTATTACAGGTACCAGAAGCATTCACCATGCTGATGAACAATACCGAAAAAGCATTGAAACATGCTATCGAAGAGGAAGAAAAGATTCCTCTTGATATGGTTACTAATTTTGATGAAATTGTAAGTGACATTAAATCTAAATTAGAAGAATTACGGGAAACACCATGCAGAATGGAAAATCCAATGATTTATCATTTAGACGTTGGTATGTTCATAAAATAAGTAAAATCATTTTGTAATTATATAAAAGTAATGTAACTATCATAGTTTCTCATTACTGGTCTCCTTGCGCTTTAATCTGTTTTTCTGTTCAGAACTTATTTAATTACTTTTTAATTTTGTCATTGCATCTAGTTTAACTTGATTTTTAACTATGCTTTAGGTGCTATGTATCCAAATATTATTCTTACAAATAGATTACAGCCATCTGCAATGGTTGATGAAACAGTTTGTGCTGCATGTGACTTTAATAAGGCTGATGCCCTTTGTCAGCGTAGAATGCCATGGATGTGGAGAGGCGAATTTAGTAGGTTTCTTATCTGATGTATAGTTCAACTTAGTAATGTTTGATTAAGCTTCAATTAATTTAAGTTGATTATTATTCATGTTTAAACTAATTCAAGATAAGATGTAATAGATATTATCTGCATTATATATTTATAAAATTAGTCTTGATATTCATGGTAGTCAATTTATAGTGCCAGCGACTCGCAATGAGTTTCATAGAATTCAGCAACAATTGGAAATGGAAAAATTTCCACCTGAATTTCCTGGTGGTCCACCTAGAGCTTTTCATCAGCTGTCAAAAGAAGAACAAGCTGCTGTTGAGAAGAAACGTTTAACTGATTATTGCAGAAAGGCTTACAAGAAAACTAAAGTAACGAGATTAGAAGAACGTGTTACTACGATTTGTCAGAAGGAGAATTCTTTTTATGTTGACACTGTGAGGGCTTTTCGAGATAGAAGATATGAATATAAGGGTCTTTCTAAGGTATTGTTTTGAAATATATTTTAACTTTACTGTTAAATCATGATGTTGAACTTATTTACTTGTTATCGCATAACTATAACTTTTTAAAAAGAGCTAATGAATGGACAGTTAAAAAATATTGCCAGTGAAAGAAAAAATAAGAAAGTTACCATATAGTTCTTTTCTAGATTAACACAACCAGCTACTGATAACCATTTAGGATCAGGGTAATATGTTTTCTTAATAAATATAAAATATGACTGCAGTGGATAATTTATATTACTTTGGCTATTTGTAATAAGTAGCTGACCCATGCGAAATTTTTTTTCAAACCATAGATTTGCACACGATTTTATGCAAGCCCTCTAGACCCCCCTCCCTTCCCCCGAAATTACAAAATACTTTTACTTATTTTTATCTCTTAACAAAAATTGTATAAACCATTTGAATGTTATTTCATAAATAATTTACCTAGGCATAGAAAATATTTTATGAGAGAGGATCCTCTTATATCCCCGTTCAGGAGGAAACATCCTCAGTAAATGCTTTTGAGAGCTTCTATCATAAATCACTGGCGTCGTTTAAATTGGACAGTCCCCATGTGTTCAACTACAGTTATCTGTATATAAATAAATGGTAAGCCGCCTCTTCCCAAATACTGTATTTTATTTTTAGTGAAAAGACAGACAAAAGAACCTGAATGGTTACATCTATTTGTTATAAATAAAATTAATTAATGGGTCATTTCACTTTAAATGTCCGGTTTGTTTTCCCAATGTTATTTTAGTGGTTTAAAAGTGCTATTTTTAAAAGATTTATTAAATGCTATACAGTTCGATTTTTTGAACATATTGACCCAACTATTAGACCTTTTTACTTCCTTGTACGAAGTAAAGGAAGTATTGTAATTGCGAAAATTTTCGGTTTTCAGATTTCGACGGAAATATCCATTTTGACCATCCCTGAATCCATTTTGACTAGTTTCGTCATGGCTTCTGTATGTTCGTATCTACCATAACTCAAAAACGGTTAGCTTTAGAAAGTTGTAATTTTGTATTTAGGATTGTTTTAAAATCTAATTGTGAACCTCCCTTTTTGGTCATTGCTTGAGCACCGGAAGTGGTACTTTACTTGAAGGTCATATTTGATTTCCATCAAAAATTATTTTAAAATACTATACAAAACTTCTCAAATTTAGTATTTATAATTTATATATTGATTTAAATAACATACTAGATTTTGGTCTAAATTGAAAAACCGGAAGACGTACTTTACTTGAAGATCATATTAGACTTACATCAAAAATTATATTAAAATATAATGTAAATTATCTAAAATTTGGTAGTAGGACTTTTATATCGATATGAATGTATTTACTATATTTTGGTTAAAATTGGTGAGCCGAAAGGGTACTTAACTTGAAGCTCATAATAAGCTTATATCAAAAATTAGATTTAAATTAAATACATAAATCATATGTTTTGGTAATAAAGGTTACAAACGCAATTTGGTTTCCAATCCAATTAAAATTTTTTATTACTTGTTTTAAGTGTTAAAATTGAGTGTAAAATACTGGTTTTCCTCCCCATTTGTGAGATCAACAAGTCTTCAGCAGGAATATAAGATATTAGTTAAGTGGGTTTTTCCGCTTAAAACGTCGAAACTGTCGATTTCCAATGCGATTTCCAGTGATATTGACAGTTTTATTGTTGTCATGGAACATGAAGAAATATTTTGGAAACTAGTTACCTACTAAAGGAAAACGACATGTAATAACGGAATGAGACCTCCAGTAACAAGAGTGTGTGTTTTTATGTGTGTGTATCAATAGATGGATGTCGGGATGCCGAGTGTCGTTTTTACTGTAATCTTCGGAAACTGGTAACCAAATATCACTTTTTGAGCCACGGATTTATAATTTAATAGGCGTACAAGGAAGTCATGTGTTGCCCACATCAGATATTTTGAAACTTGGTTTGGAAGAAAAATAAATAAATTAATAGTAAAATTCCAGGATTGTTACTGTCCCATATCCATTTATGAAAAGAAGCATATTAAATTTTTATTGAATTACTCACTTACTTTATTGGAAAAATGCTGGTACATGATTGGAAAAATATGATCTGTTTATATTAGATGTTTCTTTAAATTTTGGATAAGGATGTAAATTTTTAGAAACCTTACAGTCGTCAGGATCCATGTTCAAAGTTTGGTTCCCAATATCTCTTCATGGAGGTTCTCCTCTAGAGTTCCTCCATAAATATAGTAAATAACAGGGGACTTAGGGTATCCCATTGTTTGACACCTCTATCAATAGGAAAAGAGACAGATTCTGTTCCGTTGATCCTCACGACTCCTTTTGAATTATTATATACAGACTGTGTAGCAGTGATGAGATCTCTAGGATAATTTTTAGGTGCAAGAGCATTCTATATCTCCTGAGACAGGACAGAGTCGAAGGCAGCCTCTAAGATCTAGGAAAGCTACATACATGCTTCTGCCTCTGTACCATGATTTTTCTAATATGTTTCGTAGGACAAAGATATGGTCCTGGGTCTGCCTCTCTGGGCAGAAATCTGCCTGTTCCTCCTCCAGCTGCTCCTCCACAATCCGTCGTATTCTTTTCTCCAGAATATATGTGCACAGAGACTAATTGGCCTGTAGTTAGCACACTCTGTTTGGCTGCCTTTTTTGTGGTTTGGGAATAGCACTGTTCCCAATTTTTCGGGATTGTCTTGGTGTCCCAAAAATTCAGAAACAGTCCTTGTAGCGCTTTAATGAGCTCATAGCCGTCAGACTTTATGAACTCGGGGGCAATATTGTCTCTGCCTGCAGCCTTGCCTGTTTTCATTTGCTCAATAGCCAGTTCTATTTCCTCTTCATCAATGGCTTCTTCGTTGAGATCATAGAGCGTCTGTTTCCTTCTCTCTCTTTAGTTTGAATTCATTAGTGAAGAGATCTAGATAGTATCTTCGTCATCTATCTAAGATTTTTATTGGAATGAGTTTGGTCTACCGTAGATATACTTAAGTTAGTCGGGAGTGTGTTCAAAGATTAACACATTAATTAGTAAGACTTATTTATTTTGTGCCAATGTTTTGGCCTAAGTTTTAGGCCATCATCAGGGCTAAAAGAAAAAACAAAATAACAACATTGAAAACGACAGAGGCACTACCAGTAACAGTAAAAAATGATAAAAACAGAAATTACAAGCAAGATAAAAATATATGAAGTATAAAAAGAAAAATATGACACTATATATTGTAAAAAATGTAAAAGTAAAGTTAAGTGAAAAGAGTGAAGGAAAGATAATGAATTACGTGAAACAATGAAGTACATAATGCATGATAAAATATATGAACACTATTAATTGAAATGACTACTAGTATATATTTGGAAGTATATAAAGCATATCAAAATAATTATGATATTGTAAGTTTTGTAAAGGATTACATTGAAGTTAAAATTGTTAACAAGTGACTAATGAAAATATTAACAATATAATGTAATTGAAATTAAAATAATGTGTTATTACACATTTATTATAATAAAATATATGAAACTTATTAATTAAAAAGACCACTAGTATGAGGATTTGGGAATATGTAAAGCATATAGAGATAATTATGATGTGACGAGTTATCCAATCCATGTTTGTATCCAATTTCTTATAAGTATAGTGAATTCCTATGATAGGGGTTCTGACTAAGAAAACACAAATCTCACTCATATCTCCAACTACTCATTACCCTCTTTAAGGGCCAGTTTTATAGTTATAAAAGCGCTTACATATATTTGCTCAAGAGGTAACTACTTTAGTAAGATTTTTAAAGCTGTGAAAATTAAAACATTTTTAGTTTAATTATTTGTTTATTAATAACTACTCATGGTTTGTCTTCCAGTTTAGCTTTTGTTTTGACTATAGTCCTATATGTATTAGTAGTTTGTTTCTGTAAAATATGTTTTATATCACACTGGGTAAGTTATTACAAAGTAGCGAAACTTCAGGAATAAATTTTACTCCTGTTTTTTTTTCCTCCTGCACCAGCTCGCTCAAATATCTTACTTCTCAAAAGATTCAAATATATCAAAAGTTGCTTAAATGCAAGTATTCGTTTTGTAATTTTTTGAGTGATTAAAATTTTTATAACAAAAAATCTTGAAATCTGATATTAACTTCAAAACTATTAAGAATCAGGCTATAATTTATATTAACTTATTTATAGTGAGTTTAGAATTGATTCACTTTTTGAATTTTCCTTCTGTAAATTAATTCTGTATACGTACAAAGAGTATTAATAATTGTTTCTTACATTTTTTTTTTGTTCCTTATAGGTATCTAAGAAGCAAGTAAGTGAAGCTATTGCCAAAGGTGATGCAGCAGAAATCAAATCTGCCAAGAATCGGGAAATATTATATGATTCTTTACAATTAGCTCATAAATGTATTTTGAACTCATTTTATGGATATGTCATGCGAAGAGGGTAGGTTAAAAAAAGAAAACTTATTTAATTAATAATCATGCCACATTATAAAAATTATATTGATTTGCTTACTCATTGATGTGCATATTTATGAAAATTGAAATCTGATTGGGAAATTGATGAATTGGCTTTAATATTAACCCATTTATCCTGAGCATTATCTTCACATTGTTGAGTGTAAAAAAAAAATTGTTTTCTTCTCTGAGGTGATAGAATAACAGGTATGGTAATGCCAATACCCTATTCTAATCACATAGAAAGGGTGGGAAGAGAGGCAATCAAGAGTTTTCCAGTTTAGAGCTTACATTTGCTACTAGCCTAAGTTGTTATTTGCTACTAGCCTACTGTATCTGAGAATTAACCCATTGGAAAGTTAAGTACGTTAGTGAGGTCCTGATGCTGCTCTGATCTTCAAATTATACTATTTTATTTGAGTTTCCTTACCTCTAAATGTTATCTGCCTCTTCTAGCTTATCTGTGGTTAACATAAAGACAAAACTTATAAACATTGTAATAGGTTATGAATTCATATATGCATTAAAACATATATTTTAGGTGAAAAAAAAAATCATAAATTGAATATTTTATTAACATTAATATTAATGGTTGACCATATTCATCCTCAAAATAATTAAATAAATAGTTTTACTATTTTGAGATCCATTTCTTGAATGCTCTTGGACCATCTTATCCTAATATTAATTTAGATTATTCTTTTCCTACCAAAATTATGTAATATCACCCAAATCAATTTGAACCCATCAACTTCTTCCATTCTTCCCTTCTCTAAATTAACTCTGCAAGGTAAGAGTTAAAATTTTCTTTGTTGTTCTTCTCTTTATAGTTCATTTCTCTATTTTGCTGACATTTTTCATTGCTGTTATCTGTGTTATACCCTAATAATGTAACAATTTTTCAAACTTTTTTTTTTTTTGCATTATTTAAATAGGCAGATCAAAGCTGTCTAGTCCTTGTCAGTTGTGGTTGGACAGACATTACATAACAAAATTGCAAAAAGACATTCAGATTAAATCGGTCAGGGCCTTAAGGGCCGTTTACACGGGCCACAAAAATTTCATATTGCCCAGCAATATAGTCCGACAATGTTGCCAGCCATACATTGCTCAGCCATATGTTGGGAACATTGCTGGAAACATTGTCCAGCAATATTTGCGGCAATAGATTACCGGAAAATAGTGTTTAGACGGGCTACACATAGAGATAGTGATGACCTTCGTTTCTATTGGCTGAGGGAGCGCGGCCATTTTGAATCTGAGTTATATGCTAGGTTATATTGTTTTGTTTATCCTCATTGTTTTTTCATTTCTCCATTTGTCCATCGATCCAGTAAACGTAATAAACCAGACTGTTATGAAAACAACTATCGAAGTGTGTGAGAGACTGTAGAAATAGTGGTGGGAGTGAAAGTGCCAAAGAAAAGAAGTTTCAGATTTAAAATAGACGAACTATTGTTCTTAACTAATGTTTGCGAAGTGGTTCCAAGTATATTCCTTCATCAAATTCACATTGTGATAAAAAATTATTCATTGGCAATACTATTCAAGTTAAAATGAAAGTGCAATTCAGAAATAAAGATGTAAGTGTAAATTTTGATGCTAAAAAGAAAGAAAATACCATTGCCTTCAAGTGTTGTTTCATTAAAAGTTCATCATCACCTGTGAAATGTGTTATTCTGGTATTAAGAGACAAATTAGGGTATGACAATACAGTTGATAATGTATCAGCATCAGAAATTTCCCAACTTTTAGTGTCATCAACAGATTCTGAGGTAGAGAATTGTTCATTTGAGCCGAAACCAGAAGATAATGAAAAACAATTAAAAAACGTAACGTGTAGTGCTTAATATTAATAGCCATTCATAAGGATCCTAAACTTTTTTAGGTTTACTAAAGAGAGCTTGTTTGATAAAAATACTTAGTGAAACTGAAAATTTCTATGCTGCCTAGAAACTCCTTGTATTTGATTAAGTCAATCAGTTATTCCTAAACCAGTACTGAAAATGTATAGCAAAGAAGGCCATTTTATTACTATTTGGTTAAAGAAACACCATTAATACTTATTTGTCCTTTCTTTGGAGAACATCAGTTACAAGGGCCCTTCTTGCGTAGAACATGCTACTGACTTTGGATTGAACATTTATTCCTCTATTAAAACATAGCTAGTTGTTAATATTTAAAATAAAAGAAAATATATTATTAAAAAACCAATCCTATGCCTCATTATATGTTACATGTTAATTTTAAAAAATAAATACAAGCTTGAGTTGAATAAAATATATTTGCACTTTGAGATCTCAAAAAAATAAAATAAATAAAACTAGGCATTTGAAGCACAGCAATATGTTAAAATAAAAGTTAAGGCTTCTGATGTCAATATATAAATTTTTATTAAATAACTAAAAACTAATCGAGGAAATATTGCAAGTGACCAGACTTATTTGGTAAAACTGTTAACACAAACACACATAAGTGTTAAAAAATATATATTGGTAAAAATAGGACCTTTTCCCTCTCATTTATCAGCTCATTCTCTGAACTATATACTGAGTCAGAGGGCGAATGCTTTTATTAGTTATTTGCTCCTTCAACACTTCTAATTGTCCTGTCTCTCCTAGTTCCATCCTGCAACTCTATTGGATACTTTTTGACGCCTTCTAATATCTCCTATCACCCTTATCTTAACTGCATTACAATAATAACATAATAATAATACAATAACTTAGTACATTTACAATGTACTATAATTCTTATTTAGAGGAGGTATATAAGTACACAAAAACAGCCGTTCTAACTTCATTTATTTCTTGATTGGAAACAAAAAGAACCCATGAGCTTATAGGCTATAGCCTCAACTTAACATTAATATATGTACCTATTTACTCCATAAAATAATTCGAGTAAGATAAGAAAATATATAATATGAAGATATGTTATTCGAGTAAGAAAAAATAATTCATATTCCTATATTGGTCTGCATTTGTTGATAAAATAATCTTATCTGCATTCATATGTTTTGTTAAGTTTTTTAATTAATATGTATTAAAATATCTTCATTAACATGTATTGAAAGAGGTAATATGAAATGAAGGGATATGTATTAAAAGAGCTTTTTGAAGCTAATAGGATGATTTGAGTTAAAATTTAAATTTGTAATCAGCACTCTAAAAAACAAATGAGTAAATTTTCAGAATCTTTTCAAAACTTTCCAAGCAACATTCACCACAATTGTACTCCAAAATACCAGACCAATGAAATAGTATAATCAAGTGAAGAAGTATGGATTCATGATTATCCTATTAGCAGCTTATTAAAGCGTTAACACATACACTCATACATGTTCAAAATTATATATTAATAAAAATATGATTTTCTTCCTCTCATTATCAGCTCATCCTCTGAACTCCTATTTACTGGGTCATGTTGTTATTAGTTGGTTGTCCCTTCAACACTTCTAATTGTCCTGTCTCAACCTTCTCCTAGTTCGACTAGATACTCTTTGTTTGAGGCCATCTGATACCTCCTATAACCCTCACCTCACATTACAATACTATCTAATGAAATGTTGGGATATTCTTGATATATTGAAGTCATTAAATCATTTTCTGCAAAAAGCCAGCATGGGCTTATAAGCACATATTGCAGCTCAACCCAGCATAAACATCAAGTCTCAACTGAACATTAACATATGCACCAATTTACTCCATAAAATTAATTTCTATATTTCGCTCCATTTGTTGATAAAATCAAGTTATCTGCATTTATATGTTATATTAAGTTTTCCAAATTAATATGCACTAAAAGAGGTACTATATATTAAAAGAGGTTCATTAGCGTGTATTGAAAGAGCTAATAAGGATTAACGTGTATTGAAGAGATATGTATTAAAAGAAATTTATTAATATGGTTTAAAAGAGGTAATATATAATAGAGACATATTTTAAAAGAGTTAATATGTATTAACGAGCTTCATTAATATATATTGAAAGAGGTAATATGGGAATTCAGTAGACATAAACTCTGGATTTGAATAAAAAAAAAGAGATCATAAATTCGTTTGTTTTTTGTTCACAAAAGTAACAGAAGAATTGTTTTATGAATTAAATCACGTAATTATTTAAAATAAGGAAAATGACACTAGTTGATAGGGTGGTGGTAATTATTTTGAGTATGTATTTCAAATGTTTGACTTTAATTATTATTAATATAATTGTTTAATTAAAGAACCTATGCTTTATTTGAAATAATGTGAGCTAATTAATAATTTTCTAGTAAACTAATTTTTGAAATAATCATTTATATAAAACAATATAAAAATTGATTGAAAAATAATCTTTAATTGTAAATAATCATCTCTAAAAGCAAGGGAGAGACGCAAAAAGTGAGTGATAGGTTAGGATTTACAGAGCCAGAATCAGGTATGGCCCGGCAATATGAAATATTCTCCAACCCCTCTGGACAACATCGGCAACCCCTCAGCAATACTCGGCAACAACCTGCAACTAGGCAATGTGGCCGGTAATATGGCCGGGCCATACGTTGATATTTGGGCAACATTGCCGTATATTGCAGCAACATTTCCAGCAACACTATTGCAGCCACACATTGCCGGAAAATATGGCCCATCTAAACGGCCCTTTAGAGCAAATAAGGACTAGTGATGCAACTTGCTGATAAAAAAAGTTGATAATTCTTACGTTCATTATGGTAAATAAATAGAAATGCAAAAAAATAAAAGTAGGTTCTGAATTTGAAAAATTGTATTTAAATACATACATCATCCACTACATCAAAATATCGCATGATCTTAATCAGGCCTTTTTAAAATGAGTGAATTTATTTCTTAATTGATGATCCTGACATTTCTACTAAAATTATCTTAGTAATTTTGAGCAATTCATCATTTATATCTGAAGGCAGTTGTAATAAATATTTAAATAAATATAAACTACTGTTTTTCAGAGCCAGGTGGTACAGTATGGAGATGGCAGGAATCGTTTGTTATACTGGAGCAAATATTATAACTAAGGCTAGGGAAATTATCGATCAGGTTGGAAGACCATTGGAATTAGACACAGATGGTATCTGGTGTTTGCTGCCAGCTTCATTTCCTGAAAATTATGTCGTTCATACAAATAAACCAGGAAAGGCCAAGATTACAATTTCCTTTCCTAATGCTGTTCTTAACTCAATGGTTAAGGTAATTTTTTATTTTTGTTATAAAGCTTTAATAATGATATAAAACTTTATATCACTATTAAATAAATGATTTAAAGTTTTATTAATGATTCAAAGTTTATTAATGGTTGAAACATACGAAAAACAAGATTTCTAACTATAGCATTTAAGTTTCTTTTCAGATTTTTTTTACTTTTAAATATTTAAAATTTGTTCTTTTGGAAGAGAAATTAAGACATATTTTATAATTAAAGTTGTTGATAATAATTGCTTTATTTATCTAAGTTCCTGCCTGGGATGGATTGTATTTCTTTGATAGGGCTCTCAGTATTAGGATAGTTTTGAAGAGTTAATGAATTTTCTGTGAATGATTTAGAGAATTGTTTTATGTTGAAAGAAATATATTGACACTTTTTCATTTGACGTATTTATAAATTATCTTTTTATTTGTAGGAACATTTCACAAACCATGTGTATCATGAACTTGTTGACAAACAGAATATCATTTATGAAATAAGAAGTGAAAATTCCATTTTCTTTGAAGTAGATGGACCATACAAAGCCATGGTCTTGCCTGCTTCAAAAGAAGAAGGAAAACGATTAAAAAAACGATATGCTGTGTTCAATTTTGATGGATCATTAGCTGAATTGAAAGGGTATATGGCAATTTAAAAAGGCCTTATTCTTTAAGTTTTATTTATCTGATAATTTTAATTTTATATTTTGTAGGTTTGAAGTGAAAAGAAGAGGTGAACTACAATTAATTAAAATTTTTCAGTCATCAGTTTTTGAGGCTTTCTTAAAAGGAGACAATTTAGAAAAATGTTATGAATCTGTTGCAAAAGTTGCTAATTATTGGCTTGATGTTTTATACAGCAAGGTGCTCTTTTTTTTCTTTTGTTAAAGTTTGGTTTCTGATGTAAATATATGATCCATAAAAATTTGTATATCGCTAGAAAAATGAATGAAATATATGTAATTTGATAAGTTTTATATATAACATAATATGTGCGAATAAGGCTTTTCTCCTTCTCACGAAAATTTAAATTCAGAATAATCTCAGCTAACTTTAATGGTGTTCAATTTTGCAACAAAGTTTGTTTTGATATAGAAATCTTGAAGAATACAGCATACCATACCTGCAAACATAAAGAGATTAACTTGAAATCATTGGGAAAGTTTATTTTAAAAATTGTATGTATATCTATTATATTACTATCAACTATAGAGACAATGGCACTAATGAGAAGTAAGAACCCAAAAAGAAATCAATAGAAGACAGATGAAAGAACAATAATTGAATCTCAAGCGCTCTGATGAGATTACTGATGCCATCAGCAACCTCAAAAGTAATAAGACCCTTGGTACTGATGCACTCCCTGCTGAACTCCTAAAAAATGGTGAAAGTAAGTTTACCAAAGCACTACAAGTCCTCCTCCTTGTTATATGAAGAGATGAGGGGATGCCCACTGAATGGAATAGGTCAGTTATATGTCCTATATACAAAAATAGTGATACGTTTGTATGTAACAATTATTGAAGCATTTTGCTACTTTCCTGCGTCTATAAGATACTTTCTCACATTTTATTCAGGCATCTCTTACCTACGCTGAGCGTGAACTCTGTTCATACTAATGTGGAATTAGAATAGGAAGATCCACCTCTGCTTGAAAGGGGGTGTGAAAATAAAACACCATCTTTTCATAGATTTCAAAGCAGCGTATGACAGCATAATACTTGAAGAGATGTACAGTGCCCTCAGAGAATTTAATATTCCTTAGAAACTCGTATGCTTGATAAAACTCACATTAAAGGATGTGAGCATCACTGAGGAGATGTACGGTTAGATTAAATGGCGAATGATCTGCAGAACTTCGTGCAGGAAAATGACTGTGGTAAGGAGATGCACTGGTCTTTATATTGCTTAATCTGTCACTTGAAAAGGCCATAAGAGATGCAGGTTTAGGTGGACGAGAGAAAGGACGGAACTTTTTCACTAGCCTTGTCCAATTGTTGTCCTATGCGGACGATATAGATATTGTAGGACGCTCCCTTCAGGCCAGGACTGATGCTTTTCTGGCACTGGTGGTCCAGCCAGCCGACTTGAACTAGTAGTCAATGAGTCCAAAACCAAGTACATGGTAGAAGAGATTCATAAGCCAGGTGAGACAGTAACTATTGGGCCTCATAACTTTTCGGAGTTTGTTTACCTGGGATGAGTGGTATAATCAGTATAATAATCCAGATAGTGAGATTAGAAGGAAGAACACCACAGCTAACCAATGCTGTCAAGTTAGACCAAGCTCCACCTCTATAAAATCTTGGCGTGCCCCGTACATTTTTTGGATCAGAGTGCTGGACAAGATCAAAGGCTGCCAAAAAAGAGCTCTTTATTTTCGAAAGAAAAGTTCTTCACCATATTTTTGGAGGTGTGAAAGTGGAGAAAAATGGAAACCAGAAACTCTACAACACCTTTAGGAAAGCTAATGTCAGAGCAATGAAGTTGGGGCGCTTAAGATTTGCAGGGCACATTACCAGGATGGCAGGTGGCCAAAAATATTGCTCACATAGCCAATTCACGGAACAAGGAGGAAAGACAGACCAAATCTGAGATGGTCCAATGGTGTGGCAGTGGAAGCTAACTCCTAGGAGTCAGGAACTGGATTGTTTTGTCATAAGATCATGACGTTTTGAGGAGACCAAAACGTGTAACTAGGTTGTTGCGCCGTGAAATAATAATGTATCTGTTATAGAGAGTGCCTATTTTATTTTCATTAAGTTTGTATTAAAAACTGATGTATTCTAGTTTCTTTGCATAATATTTTAATTTCTGCTTTAATATTCAATTTACAATATATACAAATCACACTCAAATTTATAAAAATAAAAAATGAAATATAAAATATTTTAATCAGTTTATAAATATTTTATATGAGTAAAAATTAAACGTATAGGTGCCACAACAAACAAATGCACTATAGGCATTGTTATGGTAGGATCCCGGTAATTCGTATTGCCAAGGATAAGTATGAATTACGAGTATTTTGAGATATAAAAATTTCCGGGATACAAAATATCCATTTTCTACTGTAATTAACTACACCATTTTGAATTTTTCATTAATATTACCTATGAAGTATGCAGAAGGAGTGGTATCAGTGCAATAGCAAAAGACTTTGTTTATAACAAAGGTATTTGCTATAATCATGATACAAATTTTTTTTTAAAAGTGTCTTCATGTTTCTCAATGATGTTATTGCAGAAATTTTACCAAAATAAAAGAAGTATCAAAAATAATGTAATATTCCATTAGGTTCACCCACAAATATATATATTTTTTTAAATTAAAATTATAAAAATATCTGAATATATATATATATATATATATATATATATATATATATATATATATATATATATATATATATAAAAATATCATTTATATGATACTTAGACCGCACCCCTCCCTCCCCCTCCCCCCGACCAACTTCTCCCTTTAAATATAAATATCATTGCTCTTCTAATTAATTTTGAAATAATTATTTGTTGTAACAACATAATTTTCTCATTATAGTTTCCTACTCCTATAATTGTCATTGATCATTGCCCAGAAAAGAATTAATTTCAAAAATGTCAAAATTCTAATTGTTTTGGTTAGTCAACATTCTATTTAATCTTAATCTCATTTAAATAGATATAATCACTCTGATTCCTATCTGCTGTTAAGTACTCCGAATCATGAACAATAGTAGAACTAAGATATTATATTTATTTATGCATTATATTATATATTGTTGTATTATATTATATTAAAAATGCATCTATGTAATGGACATTTATACAATTAAATTTATGAATATCTTTTAGGCCTGTAACATGCCAGATTCTGAGCTTTTTGAGCTTATTTCAGAGAACAGATCTATGAGTCGTAAGCTAGAAGATTATGGAGTGCAAAAGTCTACTTCGATAAGCACTGCTAAAAGACTAGCTGAGTTCCTTGGTGATCAAATGGTAAAAGATGCTGGCTTAGCCTGTAAATATATTATATCTCGTAAGCCAGAAGGATCGCCAGTTACTGAAAGGTAAAATGTAATGGTTACGATCATTATTTTCAGTTGAAAAAAATAATTTCTCTTCTGGCCTCAGAAATCTTTGAATAAAATCCTAAAATTGACATCCCATTTAAAGGACAGTTACCATGTTTTTAGTGGCGTAATGAGGTTTATTTTGGACAACTATTATGCCTTACAATCTTTATTTCAGGTTTTAAGACTGAATTGAATACTATTCTACTAAGTTATTCTCTCCCTTCCTCTCTACCTCATCCCCTCCCGCCCTCCCATGAGATTTATTCCAATATATAAATTTTATTTATTTACACTTGAAGTTGTTTTTATTTTTGGTTATGTGTTCAGCCCTCAGGATTAGAAGTTATAATAATAATAATAATAAAAGGCTTAGCGAACCCGGAGGTTCGATGCCGATACCACTAATCGCTGTCTACAAATCTCGGTCCACCGACTACCTTCCAAACCCAAATTCATTAGATCACTCTTAATACTATCCTCCCACCTACCTTTGGGTCTACCCCTCGGACGTTTACCAGTCAGCTCAGCGTTTATTAACTTTTTAGGAATTCGTTCGTTACTGAGCCCAACAACTTTGCAAGCCCATTTCAACCGTCGCGATGATATCACTTCGATTATATTAACAGGGTGCATGCTCCGCAATTCCGCGTTGTGTAATCTCCTAAACTCTCCGGTTGACTCATCCTTTTTCGGACCAAATATTTTACGCAGTACCTTATTCTCGAATACCTTAAGGCGTTGTTCGTCCTTCAAGGTTAGCGGCCACGTTTCACACCCATACAGAACTGTAGGCAAGATAATAGTTTTGTATATTCTAAGTTTTAAGTTTCTGGACAAAATGCGCGACCTAAGTAATGTTGACACCGAAAAATAACAAGCATTTCCCGCCTTTAACCGCCCCTTTATTTCCTCTTGAATTTCGTTTTTTCTAGTAATCACAGACCCCAAATACTTAAATTTCTCAACGTGTTCAAACCTATTTTCTCCTATATCTATATCCTCAAAATCGCCTCTGTTTCTATTGCTAACCATATATTTCGTCTTATCCGTATTTATTTTGAGGCCAACCTCTTTCCCAGCTGTCATCAACGTTGCTGTATTCAGTTTTATAGTTTCCGCATCCTCACTTAATAATACCAAATCATCCGCAAGCACGGATATTCTACCACCCAGATCTAAACCCCTTTCGGTAAGCATTACCTTTCTAATGACATACTCTAATGCTAAATTAAATAGGACAGGTGAAAGGGAATCGCCTTGTTTTAACCCCGAGCGAACTTCAAATTTCTCCGAAAAATAATTACCTATTCTAACTTTATTGAATGTTTCGGTCATGCACATCCCTACTAGATTTACTAACTTCTTCGGTATTCCCTGCTCAATCAAAATGTTATACAGTCTCCGGCGATCAATGGAATCATAAGCCTTTTTGAAATCCACAAAAAGCTGATGAACTACACCGTTGAATTCTAATTTTTTTTCTAATATTTGCCGTAAGGAGAATATTTGATCGATAGTTGATCGGTTCCGTCTAAAACCACATTGGTAGTCTCCGATAATTTCCTCGGCATATTCCGTGATTCGACTAGTTAGGATCAACGAGAATATTTTATAACATACCGGGAGGAGTGATATTCCGCGATAGTTATTACACTCCGTCCTCGGACCTTTTTTGTGAATCGGAATAAGTATAGATTCTTTCCATTCTTCGGGCATTTTTTCGTTTTCCCAGATCTTTTTAACCAAAAAATGTATTTTAGAAACTCCAGCTTCACCGCACGCTTTTATTATTTCACTGGAAATGTTGTCGATTCCCGCTGCTTTATGAGATTTTAATTTTCCGATGGCTATTTCGACTTCCTCCTTACTCGGTTCTTCAATTAACGGTTCAGCACTCTGATATTCAGAAGGAGGAGATTGATTATTATTTCCCGAATTCAAAATACTTTCAAAGTGTTTTTTAAATTTATTCACAATGTCCCCCGGATCGGCCAAGATATTGTTATTTTCATCTGTAATTCCATTCATTGCTGGTTCAAACTGTTTACGCGATCTGTTTATACCCTTGTACATGTCTCTTACGTTGTTTTCAATTCTATTAGTTTCTATCTCTATTATTTTGTTTTTAAGATATTCTCGTTTTTTATTTTTGAGGAATTTGGACGTTTCATTCATCAAGTCCCGGAAATTAGCAACATTGTTATCGCTTGGATTATTCAAAGCTTTTAGTTTCGCGGCTCTTCTTTTTTCGCTCAAGTTTAGACAATCATTATCGAACCACGGTTTATTCTTTTTATTGTCCCTTTTTCCAAGACACAGATTACTTACCTCTTTAATATTATCCCTAATTCCGATCCATAGCTTGTCTACATCTTCGCGATCCTCATCTAAAGATTCCAAGGCTTCAAACCTATTCCTGATTTCTACCGCGAATTGATTTCTAATTGAAGGGTTTTTCAATTTTTCAACAAATACGGCTTTCTTTCCTTTTTTTTATATTAAGTTTTTGTCGAAGTTTCGCGATTACTAATTCATGATCTGACCCACATTCTGCCCCACGATAAGACCTCACGTTAATTATACTATTTTGCCATCTTTGTTGTATCAAAACATGATCAATTTGATTGCGTGTTTGTGAATCCGGCGATGTCCACGTATACTTATGAATATCCCTATGTTTAAACGTAGTACTTTTGATTGTTAGGTTTTTCGAGATAGCAAAGTTTATTAGACGGATCCCATTATCATTGCTATGTTCGTGCAAACTTTCTTTACCGATCGTCGGATAGTATACTTCTTCCCTTCCCACCTTTGCGTTTGCGTCCCCTAATATTATTTTCATGCAGTTTCGAGGTAGTTTATCATATACCCACTCTAGTTTATCATAAAATTCGTATTTAACTTCATCATCACTGTCTTCGGTAGGGGAATGTATGTTTATCAGCACGATTTTAAACCACCGCCCCTGAAATATGGCCACAGATATCCTCTCACTAAAAAATTTTACGTCCCTCAATGCGGAGAGCAATCTATTCCTTATTAGAAATCCAGTACCTAAACAATAATTACCGCTCCCACCGTACCAAATAGAATAGTTCCCTTCTGTTAACGAACCCTCCCCTGGCCACCGAACCTCTTGCAGTGCCACGATATCTACATTGTATCTCTTAACCTCGTTTGCCACCGATTTTAACCCACCCGCTGTATTCAAACTTCTTACGTTCCACGTCCCTATACCTAAATCTCTAATTTTCAACTTGCGCCATGAATCCCCTGAAGCAGTCCCCACCCGGATTAGAAGTTAAGTAACAATTTTTATTATCAAACAGCAGTACAATATTTTTAATTATTCAATTTCATACTCAAGTCCGAATTACACAGTTTATCATAAGCCAACTAGCATTTTATAATTCCAATTTTACTTTAAATTTAATCCAATAAATTGAAGAAATGCTTCTTGAATTTTACAGTTCACAGCCTTTTAATCCTTGAATTAGTCTTGAAGTTTTTCAAGCTGTATCACTGGACATCCTGTATGAATTGTTGCGGCAAAACTGTTGTATAAAAAACCTTAACTGCACGATTCTTCATTCTTAGGTGGGAAGTATACCAAATTTAAAGTATACCTTTTTCGTTGTTTATTTGAGAGGGTTGGCTTTTCCTGTATTCATGACATTCTTACCCTGGTTGGAATAAGTTTGTAACCTGTAGAATAATCTGCCCTTATTGCCCTATTTAGAGTATATAAGGGGATTAAACAATAATGCTTATGTTTTTAAGACCAAAATGTTTAATTTTAATTTTTCTTCAGAAAATTCTAATTATTTATGTTCAGATTTACTTCCTCATGTGTGGCAATGTGTACATTAGGAGTCAAATTTCAAAATTTTCCTATACTATTACCTAATCCTGACTATTTATTTGGGGTAGCTGTGTTATTTTAAATTATCAACTTTAATATCTATTGTTAATGTTTAAATAACAAATATCTTAATTTTTAGAGCCATTCCTTTGGCAATTTTTCAAGCTGAAGATTCTGTTAAGAAACATTATTTGCGCAAATGGTTAAAAGATTCTTCGCTGGCAGATATTGATATTAGACATGTATTAGATTGGAATTATTATATTGAAAGACTAGGAGGTGCCATTCAAAAAATTATAACTATTCCAGCAGCTATGCAAGGGGTATGTTTTTCAGTTGTATTTTATATAACTTGGATCCTACATTAGTAATAATTCTTTTTCTTCATTTACAGCTCTCAAATCCAGTTCCCCGTGTTCGCCATCCTGAGTGGTTGCATAAAAAAATGCTTGAAAAAACAGATGTTTTGAAACAAAGAAAAATTAATGAACTCTTTACAGTGCTTCCACGAAAGGAAATCAATCATGATGTAATTGACCTTTTTGTATTTTTACTACATACAACATGAGGATTTATTATTTTATTTATACTTTCTTTCAGGACTCTTTTGATGAAGAGAAAACAGATGTACCTGATATAGAAGATTTAGATAATTCTAAATCAAAAAGTAATAATTTACCCATTGTAAACAAAAGAAAACGAGAAGAGTCACCACAGAAAGTTGTTTATAAGACTTGGAGAGAGGCATTAGGGTCTCCACCTTCTTTTGGTGTCACCAAAGTATGTTTTGTTTTTTTTAATTTAAATTATTATTTATAACTACCTCTTATTTGTTATAAGCCTGTATCATTCTCTTCTTCCGGTACTGTCCCTAAAGCAACAACAATATTGTTCTAATATCGCTTTTTTTAACTTGATATATTAAAATATCTGATGTGGACAACACATGACTTCCTTGTATACCTATTAAACTATAAATCATTGGCTCAAAAAGTGATCCTGAATTTGGTTACTAGTTTCCAAAGATTGCAGTAAAAATCGCGACATCCATCTATTGACACACACATGAGCTCTTGTTTCTGAAGGTCTCATTTCGTTATTAAATGTCGTTTTATTTCAGTAGGCAACTAGCTCCCAATAGATTTCTTCTTGTTCCATGAAAACATTAGAACTGTCAATTTCAACAGTCGACGGTTTCGTCATTTTAAACAGAAGAGTCCACTTAGCTTCTATCTTATTCTTCTGCTGCATACATGTTCAACTCACAAATGGTGAGGAAAACAAGTATTTTATACTCAATTTTAACATTCAATACAAGTAATAAAAATGTTTAATTAGAGTGGTAAACAAATCACATTTGCAACCTTTATTACCGAATCATATGAACAATTGGAATACCGTAAAATCTGTGCACAATGGGAATCACGCCGTCTGATAGACGAGAACAATCACACGACAATGACAGAAGGAGAACATCCTTCTTCTCCTCAGGTTAAAAAGTTCAAAACACAACTATCCCCAAAAACACTTCTTTTAATTGGGTTTTGGGATGTTTACTGAGTTTATGTGACTGATTATCTGGAACGAGATAAAACAGTAAATTCTTCTTGGTAAATAGAGACTCTCAAACACCTCCGACGTCAAGTTTGTCGTGTTAGAGGCAGCCTGGCACCAATTATCTTGCAACATGACAATGCTCGTCCACACACCTCGCGCACAACCGAAGAGGCTCTGTGAAACCTGTATTTAGAACTGATTCCACATTCTCCTTACTCCCCTGATCTTGCGCCTTGCAATTTTTATTTTTTTCCTCTACTCAACAGAGGCCTCAAGGGTAATCAATATACCTCGGATGATGAGGTTAAAATAGCTATCAAGTCCTGGATTCGAGAGAAGTTGGAAGAAATTTTCTGTGACGGAATGAAAAACTTGTTACACGTTGAAAGAAATTTATTAGTCTTACCAGTAGTCACAAATCGGCTACATCGTAAAGTTGTACCAAAAAGATAATTGACCTCTCAGAGAAAAAGCCAGAAGAATAACATATAAGTTTCTAATGATTGAAAAACTAGTGGGTTAGATGCTAATCTTTTAATAAAGTTTAGCACTCTTACCATATACTGCAGTCTTACTTTTTACTATGTACTATTTTTTCCCCGAAAAAAATAGACTATTGCAGTGGGTCGAAGGTCGGCAGTGAGCGGCGGGACTGCGATTTCTATCCGTTTCATAACCCCTAGAGCACGATTATGAAAAATTTGGAGATGTCTGATATATATATATTTTTTCCCGCTATATTTGAGCACCTCCAGCGGCCTCCTTTGGGTCAAATGAACTGAAATTCGGTATGTAGGGCTTTCTTCAAGGCAGAACGATACCATTAAAGAATGGGTAAATTCCAGTCAAAATTTCAGCATGTTTACTTGAAATTTCGGCGTTTTTTAAGTTTTGCGCATCGCTACAGCTCCACCATATTAGTTTATAGGGCTGTCATTTTCGGTAAATTGTCATTTCATATGTAAATTTTGGTATGTTAGGGGACTATCTTTTGTGGGAAAATACGACTTTAGTGACGGAGTTCTACTGCTCACAAATTTTTTTTCTCTTAATGTTATTTCTTTTGTCATGCTATTTTTACCTCTATATATATACAAATTCAGACTGCGTATGTTTGTGTTCGCAAAACTTGAAAGGTAACCGGTCGATTTTGATGCGATTTTCACTATCATTTAGATTTAGCTGCATTTTTTCAAGCCGGTTTCTTCTTCTATCAGCTCAATAGGCGCTGATGCTACCCTTGGCCTGCTCAACCATTGCCAATCATTTTTCTCGATCTGTCGCTTCTGTGACATAGAGCCTTAGCTGCTGAAGATCTTGTCCTACGCCATCCCTCCATCGGACCTTTGGCCTACCGCATGGATGCTGGCCATCCGGAACATTTTTGTACATCCTAGTGGTCACTCTCAGCATTCATCCTCACCACATGGTCAAGCCATTTTAGCCTCAGTATCTTGATTTGAGAGATGTTAATGTCTTTGTAAAGCTGGAACAGTTCGCTATTTTTCCTTTGCTACTACTGACCATCCTCACACACAGCCCCCAGAATTACTCGCTCGAACCTATCAAGTAGGTATTTTTCTTTTTGAGGGTTCACGTTTCTCCACCGTATGTGACTATCGGTCTTATTAGGGTCTTGTACAGCATAAACTTGGTGGAACGACTAACAAGCTTTCTTCTAATTAGCCTTGAGATGGAGAAATAGGCTTTATTCCCAGCTGTTAATCTCTTTCTAACCTCTTCCTCCTCCTCCAGGTTATCATTAATAATAGAGCCCAGGTATTGGAAGCTTCTCACTATTTCGAAGCTGTAGGGGCCTATTTCATATTGATTCTGCCTCTGATCTAGCCTTTAGTTTAATACCATGATCTTGGTCTTCTCCTCGTTTACATGTAGGCCGATCTTTATTGCTTCAGCATCCATTGCTTTAAAGGCTGTCCTTATGCTCTGCGGAGATCTACCAATAATGACATCGTCAGCATATGCCAGAACCTGGGTCATCTTGGTAAATATTGTTCCTTCCTGCTCTAGTTCCGCTCTATTGACGATTGCTTGAAGAGCAATATTGAACAGGAGAGGAGCTATTGGATCCCCCTGCTTTAGACCACTTTCAATTCCAAAAGGCTTTGACAGACCAGAACATTTTACTTGGCAGATTGTATTCTCCAATGTGCATTTTACTAATCGCATTGCGGCGGTGACGTATAAGTAGCCGTCAGGGGTTGGCAAAAAGGACCATAAGGCCCACTTGCCGGATTAGTTCCCCTCACCAATACCAGTACCAGTACCAGTACTAATCGTATTAATTCTTGGTAATCCCAAGCCATTCTTGGTAATGGCTACTATGAGCTTACTCCTGACTATTGTGTCATAGGCTGCCCTAAAATCAATGAACAACATCCAGGTCCTCTGCTGATACTCCATCTTCTCACAAATTTGCCTAATGGTGAAAATTTGATCAATAGTGGACCTGTTTTGCCGGAAACCACTTTCATAGTCTCCCAGTTTCTGTTCTACATATGGGAGGAGCCTGTTGTAGAGGGATATGGAGAAGATTTTATATGCAGTGCTGAGCAAATTAATCCCTCGATAGTTGCTGCATTTTGTCGGTTCTCCTTTCTTCTTGTACACGAGCACTACTAGAGCCAGATCCCATTCTTTACTGATTCTTACCCTGATCCCATTCCTTAAGTATGCTTTCCTCTTCCCACATCTGGGCTATCAGTTCCTGCAGTTCCCTGGCAACTTCATGATGCTCTGCTTTAAACAATTCTGCAGGTAGTCCATCATTACTGGGTGATTTATTATTCTTCAGTTTACTCAGGATGTCTTCGATGTCCTCTACCTCGGGTGGAATGGTTTCCAAGTCATTCTCATTTGTATCCAATGGTAACTGTGCATGGTCTTCCTGGCAGATTTCCGCACCTCTGGGGTTCAAAAGGCTCCTGAAATGCTGTCTATATCTTCTTCCAGCATTAGCATTTTACACTGGTCATCTTTGATTAGGTTTCCTTTCCTAGTTGGTTCGCTTTTAACATTATTCACCGATCTGTAGAATTTGTGGCATTCGTTTTTGCTTTTTGAGTTCTCAATGTCCTCAATTTGTTTCCGTAATGCCTCCCTCTTCTTTCTTCTGACCAACCTCTTTGCGTGCATTCTGGTATCTTTGTATTCCTTGAAACTGCTCCTTGTTTTCCGACTAATCCATATTAATCTTTTTTCATTCCGTTTCTGGATTGCCCGTCTGCACTCTTTGTCAAGCCAACAGTTACGTGGATGCTTTTCTTTTCTCCACACACTTCTTTTGCAGCATGAGTCAATCTTATCCTAATACGCCTCCACCTGTTTTCAATAGTTTCTGAACCTTCACCAAGTGGTATGCTCATGACTGACCCAAGAAATGTCTCATCAAACCTAGCAACCCCTTCTTCCGTCCTGAGGCACTGTGTGTTCCACAGGCACTTCTTACTCCAGGCCATTTGTTTCTTGGTGGCGCATTTTATTTTTTGGTGAAGTTTTATCAGCACTAAGTAGTAATCAGAGTTAACGTCGTATCCTCTATAGGATCGTACATCATTCACACAACTAAAGTTTTTGGTGGATACCAGCACGTGATCAATTTGACTTTCTGAGGTGCTATCTGGAGTATGCCATGTTTCTTTATGCACTTTTTTATGAGGGAACATAGTGCTCTTGACTGCCATGGATTTCACGGTTGCAAAACTTACCATCCTGTGCCCATTATCTATAATTTTATGATGTAAGCTATGCGCTCCAATGGTTGGTACCAGCTCCTTTTCCTTCCCAACTTGAGCATTAAAATCTCCTAAAACGATTTTCATATCATAACTGGGACAGGTACTATAAGCAGCTTCCAAATGTTCATAGAATGTATCTTTCTCCTCTTCATTCTTCTCTTTTGTGGGAGCATGAACACAAATAGAGCGTAGTTTGCATAGTCTCTCATTAATTGGTTGGAAGTCAAGGATTGCGGATTTTATTCTATTCGAGACCATAAATGCTACTCCAAATTCGTGTTTGTTTTCACTTCCACTATGTAGCGTTATACAGTCCTTTCCTTTAATATCACCCTTTCCTGTCCATCTCATCTCTTGTATGGCCAAAATGTCTAAGCAGCCTTTCTGCAACAAATCCATAAGCTCCTTAAGAGCTCCAGCTTTTTTTAATAAGAGTGTAATTATTGTGTGAAAGCGTCATTTGCTAATTAAATCGGAGATTACGCAGGCATGCACACACACACACACACACACACACACACACACACACACACACACACACACTTGTTTCTGGAGGTCTCATTCCGTTATTATATGTCGTTTTCCTTCAGTAGATAACTAGTTTCCTATGAGATTTCTTCATGTTCCGTGACAACATTAAAACTATCAATATCACTAGATAAAGCATTGGAAATCGACAGTTTCGACATTTTAAGCAGAAAAATCCACTTAACTAATATCTTATATTCCTACTGAAGACTTGTTGATCTCACAAATGGGGAGAGAAACCAGTATTTTACACTCAATTTTAACACTTAAAACAAGTAATAAAAATGTTTAATTGGATTGGAAACCAGATCGCGTTTGTAACCTTTATTACCGAAACATATGATTTCTGTATTTAATTTAAATATAATTTTTGATGTAAGCTTATTATGACCTTCAAGTAAAGTAATCACCAATTTTAACCAAAATCTAGTAAATACATTCATATCGATATAAAAGTCGTCCTATTTACCAAATTTGAGATTTTACATTTTATAGAATTACATTTTACATTACATTACATTTTAATAGAAATTTTACATTATATTTTAATATAATTTTTGATAAAAGTCTAATTTAACATTCAAGTAAAGTACCGCTTCCGGTTTTCCAATTTAGACCAAAATCTAGTATGTTATTTAAATCAATATATAAGTTATAAATATTAAATTTGAGAAGTTTTGCATAGTATTTTGATATAATTTTTTATGGAAATCAATTAGGACATTCAAGTAAAGTACCACTTCCGGTGATCAAGCAGTGACCAAAAAGGGAGGTTCACAACTAGATTTTACAACAATACACTATTTCAGCTTTCTACGGCTAACCGTTTTTGAGTTATGCAAGATACGAACGTACGTACGTACAGATGCCACGGCGAAACTAGTCAAAATGGATTCAGGGATGATCAAAATGGATATTTCCGTTGAAATCTGAAAACCGAAAATGTTCGCATTTGATTACAATACTTCCTTTACTTCGTACAAGGAAGTAAAAGATTATGTTTTTGTAAACTATCACTTTTAGAGCATTTTTTTGTGTCACAAATAACTCTTATTTCTGAGCGATATTAGTTTTGCTCAGAATAAAACTCTATACGACATAGCTTGCTTAAAATTAGAGCTAGCGAATTGAGAGCGCCACCATTTTATTCAACGTGAAAAAACTATTAAGACGGTCATTTAAACACATTTTTACTTATAGGATATGATAAAAAATAAACTACCTATAAACCAAATATAAAATCTTACTTCATGGTACAATTATATTTTGTCTACCAATTTGATCTTTAATCCTTAGTTATTGTTTCAAAATATGTTAAAACAAGTTGTTTACTTTTATTTATACAAATTCATACAAATCATCAGAATCTGTTCACAGTTTTTGAACATTCCTAATGGGACATTCTGAACTATGTTTGAAGGCATGTAAATGTTATTTTTTTTACAACCTGTTTTGGTAAATTCATGTGCTGAATTGATAAATCATGATAATATGGAGAAAAAAGATGAAATTGAGTAGAACATTTAAGTAAAACTGATTAAAGGAAGATATAAATAAACATTTGTATGATTAGAAGTAAACAACTTGTTTTTAAACATTTTGAAATAATAACTAAGGATTTAAGATCATATAGATAGACAAATATAATTGTTCACTGTATGGTTATATATTTGGTTTGTCGTTAGTTTAAATGCCCATCTTATAATTGTTTTTTTTTTTTTTTACATTGAATAAAATGGAACCACTCTCAATTTCCTAGCTCTAATTTTAAGCAAATTATAGAATTTTATTTTGATCAGAAAAAATAATGCTAAAAAATAAGACTTATTTTTATTTTTAATTTTTCTTTCAACAATAATTATTATGAGGTAATTTTAATCTTTTGCAAATAAATCACAGTTATTTCTTGACAATAATCAAAAAAATATTTTTAAATTATAAAAATAAAAATTAATCATGATTTAATTTTTCCCCTAAACAAATAATTCTCAATTTCAATCTCTGATTTTTACCATAGTTGATCATTGTTCAAAAATTTAACTTTTAATTATTTGGTTTTTTTAAGTTGAAAGCATCTTTTTCAAAGTTGATGACTACATTTGCTTTGAGATAAGTAAACTACTTTGTCAAAAGACGGTAAATTGCTAAACTTTACAGTTTGTTTAGCACTAAGACCTTGTTCCATGGGAGCAATAAAATTCATAGTGGACTTACAAACATTTAATTCTACTGCTAATTTTGTATCTGGTTCTCTTCTCTCAAGATAATTTATTGTTATTAATTTATCCTCCAAATTTAATATGAAATGTTTTCTTTTTAAAACATAGATTTTAAGTTAAGAAAACAGTTTAACAAATTAAATATGGGATGATAATATTTATAAAAAAAAATTGATAACTGTTTGGGCAGAAGGGGGAAAAGTTAGTAAGCACGTAGGTACAAATATTACTAAGAAGTACCTGTGTGGTAGAGTGTGTCGAAAAGCTAATAAACAATTTTTGGAAAACAATACTTTTGGTATTTTCACTCATAACTCAAAACTCATATTTTTGAATAGCATAAACTAATCATTGTATTAACGATACTATTTTGCACTGAAGATTAATTTAATGAAAAGATTAATTAATATCGACTGTAAATGAAATTGAGAAAGTAAATACGCTTACAAATTTTTATAGCTTAATTTTTATTTTAAATAAAAGAAATTGATATTTTAACTAGATTACAATTACAATATAACTTTTACAGCTTATTAGAATATAAATGGTTTTATTGAATGAATGATATAAACAAATCAAATTTTTTTTTTTTTTTTAGGTTAAGATTATAGAACAGTTTGGATTAGCTAGAGTCCACTGTAATTTATTTTCCTTTACTTATTTTATTAATTACTTATTGATATTTTTTTCAAATCTATTTTCTAATTCAACATTAAATTATAATTATATTATAGTAGTTTATTATAAATATCATTAATATTTTCATGGTTTTGGTCTTTATTCTGGTAAGCCAAAATGATAACGAATATTAATAAATTGACATAACTTTTTTTATAAATATATAACTATTTTGTCATTAGTCAAGGAGAAGATAGAGTGGTTGTCAAAATTAAAAATATTTAATTGATTTTCAGCATCAAATAATAAAATAATGTAAAGTTATGAAGTTACTAAATATAAAATAGTTTTTTACTATTTTTTGTTTTAATTTTGGTCATTACCTTGACCATCTTCTTGAATAATTACTACTGGCAATCATTCAATTTATAATATTTTAACATTGTTTAGTTTAATGCACTATTGATTTTCAATATATGTATATTTTTTGTAAATACAGGAAGAGCATTTGGCTTGGTTAAATTTTCATAAGAAAAAATGGAAATGGCAGCAAGAGTCAAAAAGTAGAGAAGAAGGGCCGAAGAAAATAAGGATGTCTAGCAAGGTAGAAAGAAGCACTAAGCCATCTTTGACAAGTTCACTCGGGGGATTCTTGAAAAAAGCCCAGAAATCTCTTTTGAATACTCCATGGCAGATTTTGCAGGTATATATTCTATAAATTTTTAATATATACTTTTGTTTAATGCTTGTATGTGTTAAGCCTTGCAATAAGCTTTTTTAATATTTTCTTTTTAAATTACTAGATAACTGAAACCAATGCTCCAGGAATAATGAAAGTGTGGGTAATAGTTGGAAATGAATTGCATCAAATTCGATTAATAGTGCCTCGAATATTTTATGTTAACCACCGCACTGTTAAAGAAGAGTCTTCTGATTCTCTGTATAAAAAGTGCAATAGAATTCTTCCCCGATCACGCCTGTCATTTAACCTCTATGAATATACTGTTCCAGAAGAAGTTTATCAGGAGCATAGCAAGTGAGTCAACTTTAGTATTGTCATTTTCGATTGTCTTTCGGCGAACAGACTTTAATCATCAATTAAAAGTGATTATTGGGAAAGACCAAATGAGTGACATGTTTTATATTCTTTTTTCTTTAATCGTTTATAATACATATTATTTTTTAATAATTTTCTTTTATAACCATAAAAAAGTTCTTAATTTGTTGAAAATCATTTTTATAAAATATTTGATCCATTTCAAATTGATAAATGATATTTTTGTTTTAAGTGACCTCATTGCTGATCTCTCTACTCCTGATGTTGAGGGAATCTATGAAACTCAAGTTCCATTGTTATTCAGAGCTCTGCTTAAACTTGGATGTGTTTGTTCTGTTGATAAAAATGAGTCCAGAAGGCTTGCTGCTGCCCTTACAGAAAATAATACATTCATGTTACAGCATTTAACTTTTCGTACTGTCGCACATCAACCATATTTACCACCAGTAAGATATTATTATTGTTTCATTGATAAAAAAATAGTTCCTATTAATAAAAAATTGTCTGTATATTTTAGGGTGAAACCAACCTGAAACAAATTTTCTTGTACCATCACAAGGCACCAACTGGTTCTCGAGGATTTTTAGTTTTATTTCTTAGTCCTGTCAAAAAAGCAGTCGTTATTGTTCTGGATACTGTAAAAACTAACCAAATGCCCAATTTATCCTCACTCTACAAAAATGAAAGATCAACCAGGTAACAAAGATTTGTTTGTTGTCAACATACATAAATTAATTATTTAACCCTTTTGCTGCTACTAACACAGATCTGTGCGGTGAAGTCAGTGCTCTTCCTCTGATGTGCTACTGTCACAGATCAGCGATTTTTGAACGACTGCTGTTCTCACATATCTGTGCGCCTCAGAAACGGCATCTAGCGGTTGCTAATTCAACTAATAGTCTTCGACTTGCCAGTAGATAGTGTAGGCACCTCCTTTTCATTCTTTGCCAGCTTTCTGTCCGTTCGTCTTCAAACCTTTTATACCTGCTTAAGGTGAAACCTTTTACCTGGTCAAGTCCCTCAGTCAAATCCCTTGTGAAATATGTGATACACCATTATGTTTATTGCCATGTTTTAAGTTGTATCACACCCAACAAAATTATTAACAACATAAATTAATTTAAAAAAATTAAATACATAATTTTAACTCTACCAATTCCAGTCTAAAGTCCTCCTCCTCCATCTGACGGTAGAAGTCCGACTCGGCAAGGGTGAATTCAAGATCAGATACCATGAGGTTATTACAATCTTGTGTAAAGAGGGCCTTTTTTCTGCAAAAATTAAAGAACGCTTGGATAGTGTGTATGGAGAGTCTTCCCCCTCGTATTCCACTGTAAAAGAATGGGCAAAATTATTTTAGTTAGGAAGAGAAAGTCTGGATGACGACCTGCACCCTGGTGTGGAAGCTGAATTGCTGTCTGATCGAAGGCTGAAGACCAAACGAATAGCAGCAAGATTGGGGCTTTCAAAAACATGTGTTCTGAGGATCATCAAAGAAAATTTGCCTATATGCAGGATGGGTTCCAAAAATTCTTTCGGCTGCTCAAAAAGTGGAACATGTTCGCTGCTGCAATGAATTTTTACGTGGGTATAATGTCGACCCAAAAAATTTCTTGGATTCAATTGTAACTGGGGATGAGACAATGGCTCTATACTATGACCCACTCAGAACGGCAGTGGATAGGGTGCAGCCCCACCTATAAGGAACGCAACCGCGTAGCACAGTAGCAGGAAAAAATTGTCCTCACAATTAAATGTTTCTTCAAAAAATATGTATGAAAAATATGAAAATAAAGAGTTTTTTTATGGGAGCAGTGGCATGCGTTATCCCAGCGCACTACCCCACGACTCCCAAACCCCGTATGCCAGAAATGACTAGGAAGGGAAAAAAAAAGAAAAAAAAAAAAGGTATTTGATCTTGAAAATTGTTAAAACGCAAAGATTCCTTCAAGGTTTGATACAGACTGACAGGACTGAGGAAGTACGGGTGATGAATATAGAGATGCAGGGCGGGCAAGCCTCAGCCTGCTTTAAGGAAAGAAACGAGGGCAGGCCGGAAACTTTTTTCCCGATGCAAAAAATTCAAGCAAAATTTGCAATATTCAAGGAATTCAAGACTACTAGTCAACCTGAATAAACAAATTAAAAAAAAAAAAATGAATTTTCAGAAACTGGTTCTATAGCACCTGTCAGTGTCAATTTTCTAAACCTGTTCGCTGAGGAGCAGTGCATGGAATGGAGAAGCCCACGACAAGCACCTCCACTTAAGGCAAAAGTCACACAGTCGATAAAAAAGGTATTGTCCACATTTTTTGGGATTGTAGAGGAATACTGCTGATTGATTTTAAGGAAATGAACACCACAGTGAATGCTGAGTATTATGCAGCCTACTTCACCGCTTACAAGACGCCATCAAAGAGAAAAGGCGGAGGAAGTTGAGCAGAGGTGTTCCGCTTCTTCACGACAATGCCCCTGTACACACAGCATTGATTTCCAAGGCCGCTTTGAAGGATTGCGGATTCTAAGAAATCTCCCACCCACCCTACAGACCAGATTTGGCCCCTACCTACTTCTACCCTAGCAAAATCTAGGAAATTTAGCACCAACAAAGAGGTCTAAGCAGTGGCGGAAGAACATTTTTCTAACAGAGAAGAAAAAATGTTTTTATGGTATAGAAATGTTGCTTTGTATTAAGTATGTAGAACTTAGATAATATAGTGAAAAACAATAACACCAGTATTTTTCTTTCACCTTTCCTTCTTTCTCAGGCCAGAAACTTATGGACCTTACTACATAGTTCTAAATTGCCATAAAGTCCTTGGCAACAAGTGTATAAAATATTGAGAAGAGGGTTGATGTTGTAGCTGTTCCTCTTACTATTTCTAATTCCAAGAAAGTTAGAAAATCCTGCATTCCACTAACTTTGTCCATCAATCTGTCTGTCTCTAATATGTATTTATTCTATTTTCTGTTTCACCTTACACAATATGTTCTGTCGCGAAATGAGCTAGTGATGTTAAGGAACGATAAAATAACATAGCTCCAACCAGCTCTGAGTGTCAATTTCAACCGATTTATACTCGTCTTCTTATAATAAGTTTGGTGGTTCTTCACTTGCCTTAGAGGCCGAGGGTGATGAAGCCTTGTGTTCATACAGGAATTGAAAAAAATTTGTCTTCAGAATCAAATAGTTCCTTTTACGTTTTAGGCATCAAGGAACAAATTTGGTCTCGTGTCTGTCTGTCTATAGTCGTATTCATGTTACAAGTAAAACACCACCTACCGCTAATACAATTTAAATAAATTTTTTAGGGATTGTGCGGATTGGTACCGAGGATGCTCCATATCAATTTTATCAAATTCCATCCCCTACTTTCGCTTTCGCATGTGCAAACTAATTTTCCTTGACACATCTGTATTTCAAAAACTGCTCTTCCGATTTTGCCCAAAATTTGAGAAAGTAGGTTTTTAATGACGCTAATTCCAAATTTGATATCGGATTTATCATCGTGAATGCACATTTTGATTTACTGTTATTGTTGAACTTTTCTTTGATATAGGAATCGAGATTGTAGCGCCAAATAGGCTATAGTGATTTTTATGAAACTCATGACAGTAAAATTTTATTTGTTTATAATTCAAAAAGTATAGAGTTTTTGAATGATTGCTACAAAATCTTTCAAAACGTAATTAAATTTCGTACAAAACAAATAAAAAAATCATCCAGATCAGACTAATATTATCAGAGATATCGTGTTTTGAACTTTGAACACATGTTACAAAGTATTCTGGACATGTTTTTAATTGGATGTTTGATTGTGCATATGCATTTTGAACTATATTTTATTTGTGTTTAATTTTCCAAAATATGTTGAGGTAAACATTTAAAACATTAAATTTGTTTTCTTCATTTAGTCTATAGAAAGGGAGAGGAAGGTATACTGACCTACTTGGCAGACGTTTTTTAAATGTTGAAATTGATTCCAATAAGTGAATATTATTTATTTACACATGAAATTATTGTTTCTGTGCTGTATTTTCTATTTTTTTTTATTATTATTTTTTTAGGCGATGCATTGAGCCCTCAGTTTAAGAAGTTAGGTAACACTAGAATTTTATCTCTAATATGGCATAGCATATTCATCTTAATATGACCATATATTGGAGAACATAATAAAAATCAGACTTGAAAAAAGTAAATTCTTAACATCGATTTTATTAAATTAGGAAAATAATTTCAATGATGAAGAATCATGACAGATTTTTTAATCATGTGTTCTTTATTGGAAAGGGGAAAAATATGTATAATCCTTTATTTAAAAAAAATAGAAGACCATTCTATAAGAAAAGATAAATTTTTTATTTATCTTTGTTCTGGGCCATTGCGATTTGTCTGAAAATGAGAAAGTGGATAAACACATGAAACGGGGAGCTAATAACTCACATGAATCATTGCTAACATATTATGATTCAGCTAGACCTTAAACAAAGCGAAGCAGCAAGTAGGAAGAAATATCAGATTGTTCTAGAACTTCTAAGGAAAGAAATTGTGGTATTTTTCTGCATGGTGACTGGCCACGATTATATTCAAAACCATCTGCACATGAGAGGGATAGCTAGGGAGCATGCTTACTTTGTCACACAGGAATCTTAGACTTAGAACATCTAGACTTGTATAAAAGAAGGAACATAAAAGAAAAACCTAAGGCAGTAGCTATTAAAGAAATTCTCATCACTAATATGCTGCTGCAAGAACTTTGATGGCAGAATTAGCAATGATTAAGGCATAGATAAAAAATAAAAATTAAAGTGAAAGCTTAAGATTGTATTATAAATTGCTGAATCCCTGTTAAGATTAGAACATTTTACAGAAAATAAAACAATCTGATTTTTTAAGACTAGTAATTTTTGTCTATAATTTTTTATAATAAATCAATAATACAATACCAGCTGTATATACTATTAATGTAATTTTTTGTTATTTTTAGAATTTCTAATAGCGAGGAAAGAGATAAATTGCCCCCAGAGGGTATCATATTTGATGTTAAATTTGAAACTGATGTAAAGCAGGCATATAGGCATTTGCAAGCAGCTCTGCAGATATATAGGGACGAAAAGAAAGGGCCTACATTCATTGCCATCCAATCAACTCATGGTAAACATTTATTGAAGCTAATTAGAAAAATATTTGTGTTTATGTATATGTTAATTTATATTATTTTAATTTTGATTCATTTGTTTGTAATTATGAAATAATTTGTACGAAATAGTGTTGTCATAAAAGTGCAGAATAACATCACTTTGTTATCACTATACTAATCTGATAATTTATACTTTAAAAATATGTAGATTTGGAATTACTTTAGATGTTAAAATATTTGTGTAGTAAATTATAGTTCATTAATTCCTGATCCTTAGGTCATTTGCTTACCACTGTAAGAAGCACAGTAAAAAGTAAGAAGAACATTTTGATTTTCAGTTGGCATCTGCATGATGGTATAAAAGGATCAATCTAATTAGGGATTGATTTTGTACTTCTTGTTTTTTAGAGTTGCAGTACACAAATTTTTAAATAACCAGCAATATATATATGTATATATATATATATATATATATATATATATATATATATATATATATATATATATATATATATATATATATATATATGTGTGTATATATATATATATATATATATATATATATGTGTATATATATATATATATATATATATATATATAAAATATACAATGTAACAATATAACATGTTTATATATTTGAGGATATCAGCCACCAAAATGTACTAAACATTATAGATGGGTTGTGACAGCCACGGGGTATTCCTGTTCTGACCTTGAGTTCAAAATCAGAGCTGACCTTTGTCAGATGAAATATAAATTTAATACATTAATTGCCTCTGTAGCAATGATACCTGTAGATGAGCAGTTGGTTTGCCTATTCCTTATTGACGAGATTATACCAGCTTTTGATCTTCAGCTTCCTGGAACATCTGCTTGACATATCACTCTTCCTCTGTCCTGATGACATGTCCATCATATATGAGACGTCTTGACCTGATAAGGATCTCAATTCTATGTCCTTTTTTAAGATTTATGGGTTTCATATTTCATATCTCTAAAACAGAACGTAACCATAAAACTGATTACAACAACATTGATGACAGCTGGGAAAGAGTTTGGCCTCAAAATAAATACGGATAAGACGAAATATATGGTTAGCAATAGAAACAGAGGCGATTTTGAGGGTATAGATATAGGAGAAAATAGGTTTGAACACGTTGAGAAATTAAATATTTGGGGTCTGTGATTACTAGAAAAAACGAAATTCAAGAGGAAATAATGGTGCGGTTAAAGGTGGGAAATGCTTGTTATTTTTCGGTATCAACATTACTTGGGTCGCGCATTCTGTACAGAAACTTAAAACTCAGAATATGCAAAACTATTATCTTGCCTACAGTTCTGTACGGGTGTGAAACGTGACCGCTAACCTTGAAGGACGAACAACGCCTTAAGCTCTTCGAGAATAAGGTACTGCATAAAATGTTTGGTCCGAAAAAGGATGAGTCAACTGGAGAATTTAGGAGATTACACAACGCGGAATTGCGGAGCATGCATGCACCCTATTAATATAATCGAAGTGATATCATCGCGTCGGTTGAAATGGGCGTGCAAAGTGGTTGGGCTCAGTAACGAACGAATTCCTAAAAAGTTAATAAACGCTGAGCCTGCTGGTAAACGTCCGAGGGGTAGACCGAAACGTAGGTGGGAGGATTGTATTAAGAGTGATCTAATGAATTTGGGTTTGGACGGTAGTCGGTGAACCGAGATTTGTAGACAGCGATTAGTGGTATCGGCATCGAACCTCCGGGTTCGCTAAGCCTTTATTATTATTATTATTATTAAAATAGAACTGTTTTTGTTAGAACAAAATAGGCAAAATCTGAGTTTGGAGCTGTGGGTTCATTAGGAAATATGTCGTTCCTTTTTTAATTTTATCTTAAAAATATTTAATTTTGTTCATTGATGTGTGAATTGTTGCTAAAAAAGAACAATGTATTTGCAATGACCCATAAAACAAAGAAATCTAGCATCAAAACAAACTAAATGCTGAGATATAATCCAACAACATCCCACATTTCTTGTTTAAAATAATTTTTCATGCCCCTTGTCCATACCATCTGTTGTTCTGACTAAGTTCAGTCCCTTAATTCAAGGTTAGTTATGTTTTAGTTAGGGAGTGAGGTAGTCAGTGTCTAAGGCACTGGACTCCTAACTCCTGGGGTTGGGTTCGAGTCCGGCTGTGGCAGATAATTATTTATTCTGTTGTATCAGCCGTGGATTGACCTTGGGACACACTCAGGTGTGGTATACCTTTAATTGGGGGATACCTGACGGTTGAGCTTTATTCTGGCCAGATCACCACCTTCTTGCATAACTGTTGTTCAAGAAACAGTACTACTTCGTTATAAATGACTACTCAAGACTCTTCATGTGTTGTAATAGGTAAAAGTTTTTATTTTTATGTTTTAGGTTATTGATATTGTCTCTTGATAAATTTCATCGAATTAATTCGCAACATTTTTCTTAAAACAGATGTTCAACTCTTGCTTTCGGCTATGTCTTCTCTTAGCGAATGGCCTGTGGTTCCTATTTATGCACAAGATACTGAGAATGTTTATTCATCAATAGAGTGGCAGAAATTAGGTTCTAAACTCATGATAAAGAATTATCTCAACTTGGACACAGCTATAGCTCTGCAAACTGAACAATGCAGGTAAATTGTCATAGAAATACAATTTTAACCATTTTCATTGGGTTTTTCAAAAATTTATAGCAAGCATAGTAACATATAATAATGTTATTGCATAGATGATGTTAAATGGTTAACCTACTTTAGAAACACATCAAAAATAGAGTTTCAAGTAACTTCCTCTTTATTTTTTCCACTTTTCATTGACTAGCTAAAATATTTAATTTTATTAGGAATAGTTATTCATTGATGTTATGAAGGGAAAGTAATCATGTTTGCCATTTTATGAAGAGACAATCATTCTCAAAGCAAAATCCTTTGACTTAAGACTGAATGGTGTTGGGTAGAAATGTAAAAAACAAAAATGGATGGGGACATGCATGGAAGGCCTATACAATAGGGAAAAGAATAGTTTACACATAGATATGTTTTTCCTTTGGATATTACATATTTTTTTGTAGATCAACATTTTTTGATATGTATTTTTTGGACTAAGTCATCTTCATGTATGAGAGATGGTATTGTTAACTATCATGTGGGTCATTCCATGTCAAATCTATCAATGGTCTGGAACTTAATGTCTCAGAATTCAATGATTTTTGTACATCTGTAGTAACATCAGTTAAGAAAAAAAAATGTCAAATTTCAGATTTATCCCATTTTTAGTTTTTGAATTATAAATTTTAAAACGCTGCCGATTATCACACAATGGCTTATTATTTCCAAATAGCAATATTTCAAAAATATATGGTCTGTCTATTCACAGGACTTTACATATAGCTTTTGTTAACAGTTTAGATAGCTAGATTATCTTTCAAATGAGCATTTGGAATGTTTCGGGAAAGGAACGTGTGCAGACTACTTGATAAAAAATATCTATCAAAAGTCAGCAAAGAAATTAAGCAGTAGGAGCCTAAGGAGCAGAAATTTGAAGCTTGTCCCAAGATGATCGCCGTGAGAATGCCGACCTGAGAGTGTTCAGATGAAACTGTGTCAATGCAAGTGAAGTTTGAAAGATGTTCAGGACATGCAATCAGAGGGTGATATGGTACAGAAGAAAATATTGGAGGTGCAGTTCAGTGAGAAAAGAAAAAGGAAAGACCAAGAAGCTGAAGGAAGTGGATGTAATCCAATGAAGAATGAAATAGAGAGATGCGAGGAAGCCAGAAGGCCACCAATGATAAGTCAGGAGGCCTAGGGCCACGCAGACCTAGGTGCCTGGGAATTAGTCTACAAAGTTCATTATGTTATATCTCCTCTAATACTGATCTGATTTAAATAATTTTTTTTTTATTTTGAAGGAAATTTTATCATCTTTCGGTTGATCATTACAAACAGTTCTGGACGGATAGATTTTTTTTTATTCAATATTTGGATTCTACATATCTTGAAACGTAAAACCTCAAATTTTGAGGGGAGTTAAAATTTTGTTATTCTTGGTTGATTACAATGATCTGTTATTGAAAGGAATAAACCAAAAGCATTCATATACATTTTTTTTTTAAATGTCTTGGTATCCTGATTCCAAAAAACCTTTCATTTCCCTTCTATCTGTATAAATGTCCCATAGCTTTCAAAAGTCTTTTTAATATTATAAAACTGTCTAGAATAATTTTCAATGCTTTGTTTATTGCATACCTGTTTTAATACTGCATTCTGTTTTTCAATATTATCGTTAAACAATGGAGTGATGATAGTTTGTATTGTTTTAACTTTTTCATCTATTTTTCTTGTTATGTTTACCATTTGCTTATTTTGTTTGAATATTCCTATTATCTATTTTTAATTGCAAAGCATTATTAATGCTAGTAAACCAAAATTCATTGATGAGTTTTATAGGATAGATGTTTTCTGTGAGTATATTATATACTTATATTTTTATTGTTATTAAAAAATCAGGGCTCCAGAATAACTGTGCATTTTTAATTTTAAAAAAAATTGTTCTAATTGAGTTTGAAACAGTTCATGGAAGAAGTTTTATTACAAGTTTTTACGAGAACTTTTATAATAAAGCTTATTCAAGAACTTTTTTGCCAGGAGTTTTATTTACAAAATCTATATTATAGAAGTTCTCATTGTTATCTTTAAATAAACATAGTTAGTATAGGTGATTTTGTTGAAATTAAAGCAATTTTTCTATTGGAATTAAAATTGTAATGTTAAATAAAAATGTAATTGTTTTTCTATTTTTTATTTATACCTGTTTTATTTTGTTTGTGTCTGTATCTGTGTGCTCATCTAATTAGGTTTATACTTATTAAGATTGTTTAATTTTTTTAACAATAACATTGTCTCCCGAGGTTTCCTACACACTCAAAAAACCTCCTTCAAGCTTTCCCTCTTAAGAATGTGAAAACTTATATTTAAAATGTTCTAGTAGAAGTTTCTACAGAACTTTTATAAAGAAGTTTTGGCAAGAACTTATATTTATAGAACTTTTATCCAAAACCTCTTAATATTATAAGTGCTTAAGGAACTTTTTATCAAAAAGTTCTTATGAGTTAAACTTTTATGTTATTACTTTAATTGTTAAACATTTAAACAAACTTTTTGAAAAACTTCATTAACTGTTTCGAATCCTGTTAAAAATTGTTTTTCTCCTAATTTCCTGGCTCTGTGAATAAATTTATTTGCAGTGTTGATTATTTTATTGTTTTATTTTTGGGCGATTTGAGTAAATATTCAATAATCTAATGTTATATTTTTCCTTTTTGGTTCATTTTGTAAGTAAATTTCCCATGGACATCTCAGAATAAAATTAACAACAAAATACCATTGCATATTTATTTTAAAGTAAAGAATTTAGACAATCTATTTAGCAACCAATTTCCAGTTAACAATAATGTAACACAATTTTTAACAAACTTCAGCAAAAATAATAGACCTAGGAATCAAACACAATGGTTAATGAACAAGATAAAAACTAAAATAAAATATTTATACAAAATCGTCAATTGATTGTTGATGATTTAACTGTATTTATGTGTACAATAAAACCTTAATGATTATTAAAATACAGGAAATTTTGATTAAAATATCTGATGTGGGCATGACTTCCTTCAACACATGACTTTCTTGTATGCCTATTAAATTATAAATCCGTGGCTCAAAAAGTGATCCTGAATTTGGTTACTAGTTTCCGAAGATTGCAGTAAAAACAACATTCGATGTTCCGACATCCATCTATTGACACGCACACACACACACACACACACAAACACAAACACACACTATTGTTACTGGAGGTCTCATTCCATTATTATATTATTCCATATTATTCAATTTTTTAATGTTGTTTTCCTTCAGTAGGTAACTAGTTTCCAAGATATTTCTCCAGGTTCCATGACAACAATAAAACTGTCAATATCACTGGATAAAGCATTAGAAAGTGACAGTTTCGACATTTTAAGCGGAAAAACCCACTTAACTAATATCTTATTCTCATGCTACAGTCTTGTTGATCTCACTAATGGGGAGGAAAACTAGGATTTTACTCTACTACAATTTTAACACATAAAACATGTCGTAAAAATTTTTAATTGGATTGGAAACCAAATTGTGTTTGTAACCTTTATTACCAAAACATATGATTTATGTATTTAATTTAAATCTAATTTTTGATGTAAGCTTATTATGAGCTTCAAGTTAAGTACCCTTTCGGCTCACGAATCTTAACCAAAATCTAATAAATGCATTTATATCGATATAAAAGTCCAATTTACCAAATTTCAGATGTTTTACATTATATCTTAATATATTTTTTGATGAAAGTCTAATATGACCTTCAAGTAAAGTACCGCTTCCGGTTTTCCAATTTAGACCAAAATCTAGTATGTTATTTAAATTAATATATAAATTATAAATACCAAATTTGAGAAGTTTTGCATAGTATTTTAATATAATTTTTAATGGAAATCAATTATGACTTTCAAGTAAAGTACCACTTCCGGTGATCAAGCAGTGACAAAAGGGAGGTCCACAATTAGATTTTACGATAATCCTAAGTACAAAATTTCAACTTCCTATGGCTAACTGTTTTTGAGTTATGCGAGATAGGAACGTACGTACATACAGATGCCACAACGAAACTAGTCAAAATGGATATTTCCGTCGAAATCTGAAAACCGAAAATTTTCGCGATTACAATACTTCCTTTACTTCGTACAAGGAAGTAAAAACAAACAAAATCAATCATTTATTTTCCTTCTGTGGAAATTGTTATATTTTCAATTTATTTAATACATTTTAAAAATAATTTATAAATGGTTCTCCGTAGCTTCTCTCTACAACATTCCTTGTTCCAATCAAAGATTCATCGAATAGCTCCTCAGCTCATCACATAGGATTTGTTAATGTTGCTAACAGGAATTTTTTTAAAGGGTAATATTTATCTCCTACTAGAACAGTGTCCGCTATTTGTCCTGATTCAAACTTTGTTTTGACATTTAAATTGCGAAAAATTGTCGCATCGTGAGTGCGTCTAGGCTACCGAACAACAATATTGCTATCTGTTTTAGAACCAACGTTATATGCAAAAATCTTCAATATAAAAAGTTATATAAAATCTGCATCATTTGATATTGGGACATTAAGGGAGAAATATTCTTTCCGAGCTGATAGTTTAGAAGGTTCTTGTATGGTTAATAGTTTTCCTTAGATTACTCTTCAACGAACACGCCGCCGATTTTGATCAAAAGTTTTTGGGTGATTTTACATTGAAAAAAAGTTAACCTATATCCTCCGGTTTCATTCAATGGGCCTTAGGAGCTGAGAAAAAAAATATGACATGCTGAAAATGCTTTATTTTATATCTCGTGTTGAAATTGAAGATTTTTACATATAACATTTGTTCTAAAACACATAGGAATATCATTGTTAAAGCAAATTGCATAGTTTAAGAACCTTTATCGATGACCCAAATTCGGTTTGATTTATTCAAAGGATTCCTTATTTATGAGCGATTATTTAAATCTTTAAAAAAATTTAAAGGGAAGAAAGGATCCTTGGGAGAATTTTTAGGACAAAAACTTTTATTTTTAGATTTGCTCAAAAATTTGAATATAGAGGTTTTTCAAAGTGCTAAAACCAAATCTGACGCCAATTTTATATAAAAAAAAAAATTCTTATCCATGTACACATACATCATAATATAAAAACAATATTTGTGATCAAGAAATAGTAAATATTACACTTTTTTAACACTGCTATAAATATTATCATAGACAAAAAAAAAATAAGAAAAAGTAATATTAAATATCCATGGTATGTTTGAGTAAGGCTGGGCTCGTAAGGATGTACATAATATAATATATAAACATTATTTGTGATCAAGAAATAGTAACAATATAATACTTTTACACCACCACTATTTAAAGTTATCCTAGTAAAAAAATATGTTTACCCTGTTGTACTGCTTATCTACTTTACAAATAACTCAATAAAGATAGACCTGCCAGAATGCTCCAAAATTTAATCATATCATTTAAAAAATTTGGTATCTCTGATATTAATATTACTTTTTCTTATTTTTTTGTCTACGATAATATTTATAGCAGTGTTATAAAAAAGTAATATTTACTATTTCTTGATCACAAATATTGTTTTTATATTATGATATGTACATGGATAAGAATCTTTTAGGCCATATTTATGTGTAATATAAAAAAATTATTCGGGATCCAGAAATAGTAAATTTTAGTAATCCAATTTTTAAAATGAAATAATTGAATTTTAGAGCGGCCTGAAGGGTGTATTGACTTGTATGTAATGATAACGGTATAATTTACAGAGTGAAGTATATTAACAGAATTTTTTTATTCAAAACTGGCGTCAGATTTGATTTTAGCACTTTAAAAAACCCCTATATTCAAATTTTTGAGCGAATCTAAAAATAAAAATTTTTGGCCTAAAAATTTTGCCAAGGGTCCTTTCTTCCCTATAAATTTTTTTAAAGATTTAAATAATCGCTCATAAATCAGGAACCCATTGAATAAATCAAACCGAATTTGGGTCATCGATAAAGGTTCTTAAACTATGCAATTTTCTTTAACAATGATATTTCTATGTGTTTAAGAACCAACATTATCCGCAAAAAACTTCAATTTTGTTTTTATATGGTAATCAACTTTTTTTACCCAGACCATCTAAGATAATGTAATAGTTTTTTTATGTATGGAAAGAATAAACTACTCTTTTTAAAAAGTCCAAGAACGTCAATATCGAGTAAACTGAAGAGGCTATATAGAGCTTCAAACCCAAACATAATTTTATGGCTTAAAATAAAAATGTTGAGCACACTCGGGCCTAAAAAAAAAAAGATGTTTTTTGTTTTCATTGATTTTTTCAACATTAAGATTTATTGTTATGCTGAATCCAAATCTACATTGGTGTGAAAAAATCTATGAGGCTAGTTTACTTAGTAATTTAAATGCATTTTCAAATTTATTTGACCTTAATCAATTATTTTTTAATTTTTATATATTTTTTTAATATAATCTAAAAAACAAATGCTTAGCTGAAAAAATCATGTCGATATCATTCTCTAAACACGATATATAAAATAAAGCATTTTCAGCATGTTTTATTTTTTTACTCAGCTTCTAAGGCCCATTGGATGAAACGGAAGGATATGGACCAACTTTTTTTCAATGTAGAATCAACTAAAAAATGTTGATCAAAATCGGTGACGGACACACCGTGCACTTCCCATGTAAGTTTAAGTGGCCATGTCAACATCCATGACACACTAGTAAATCTTTCTTTTTATTTTATTACAATAATTTATTGTACAATATAGTCAGGAACTGCGCATTAAAACAAACTAAAAAGCAAATATTTGTCGTATTTATACATAGTTGCGTTCTTGCTATCATAGTTAAAAATTATTATCTGATGTGAACACTAAATAAAAAAAAAAGGCTAAAATTCTGATCCAAATAAACGAGGTTTTACTGTATGTATCTTTATGAATAGATAATCTATAGTTAAATTAATCTGAAGAAATAAAGAAAAAAAAAATTAATAAAGGTATAGACAAAAAGAAGATACACTAATTGCTCATATTCTTTCTATTTATGTAATGTAAGATAATCTTTAGATTACTTACTCTGTTTTTCAAAGATCTAAAAAAGAGATCCTTAGAGCACAAAATTAATATTTTACTTTTTTTTGTTGTTTAGGTATTTCCATGTACCACTAGGCAATGTTCCTCGAGATGCGTCACTATTTGGTGCTGATCTATTTTATGCAAGACATCTTATGAAGAATAATTTTGTTCTCTGGTGTTCTGAAAGAGATCGGCCAGATTTAGGAGGAAGAGAAGCAGATGATAATACGTAAGTTTGAAAATATTGTCCTCTATTTTTTGGACTCAGGCATATTTTAATTGTTTATTTTCTTTACCAGATTACTTACTGATTTTGAGGAAAGTTCAAGTGTCGTAAACAATAATCCTGGCTGTTATACAACAGTATGCGTTGAGTTGGATATTGATAGTTTAGCGGTCAATACTCTCCTGCAATCTCATAAAGTTCATGATGTTGAAGGTATATATTTTATTTATTCATGATTTTATTCAAATGTTTATAAAGTTAAATAAACTTGTAAGACACTTACTTAAGACCAAAGTTTGTACAATAAATTTAAAGTTAAGTCAACAATCACACACAGAGAAAATTGGAGATGGGTCTGTGGTACGAATTCGGTTTTGAAAGCAAACTACCAATTTTCTAAAGTTTCTGTATAATAAAGATTAACATCTGTTAGGAACTCCCCTGCAGGAAGAGTTAAAACATTTTTTTTTTAATGGAATAAGAAATTTAAGAAAGTATATTTATTTACTAATAAGCATGAGTATCTCTTCATCGGTCAAATCCTTTTTCTCCATTTTAATAAATAGAAAAATTGAGTACAAATATGAAAAGAATACAGTCGGAGGGTAACATTGCTGAAAAATCTAGATTGATCTGTAACATAATGAATAATGATCAAAAAAAGTTGTGATACAGGCAAATAATAATAATTAAAAAAAAAAAATGAGAACAGTTGTATACACTTATCACCAAGCTGTAGTGACATATGAATGATTATAATAATATACCATAACTAACTGACTCATTAGTACTTTGCTATTGCTAGATTTGAGTATATACCGACACCGTTATTTTGAAAAAGGCGTAAGTGCGATTTAGCAAACTTTACAGAAAACACACGAAAAGCTTGTTTCCCAAGCAATATATATATATTTTTAATTTTATTCTTTATTGTGTACATTCGGAGTTTATTAAGGTGGCAAAAAATTTATAATTACAATATATTTTAAAGGCTTCTAGCACTGATTAGAGGGACAACTGAGAATCGTTAGTAATTGGTGCTTATACCATCAATAGTCGATTTTTAGACCATTTCCAATTTTTTTTCGATATATCATGAGCGGAGATGTATAGAATTGGTATTTATGTTCCATAATAAATTGAAACCCAAATTTAGGAATGTTTTCAGCGAAGGAACGTTTTCACACTTATTAAAAAATGTTTGTAGTCAACTTGCTTCCACCGGGTATGGAGTTGTCATGGCTACCACACATGCAAGTTGGACTTCTTTTCTCTTAGCAATTTATTAATCACTTTTTTATTAATATCTTATTTTAATCGATTTTATTATAGCCAAATCTTCCGGAGATCATGAAGATGATGTAATAAAAATTTGGTAAAGATTGGTGCTATAGTTTTTGCATTTAGTGGTTAAAAACAAAATATGGGCTGTCTTTTATATAATAGTATGATAAGTACCACCATTCTTCAATAGACTCATAGAATGCTTACTTCATGGTTTATTTTTTCTATTATCAATTTTTTTTTTGTATCAACCATTAAAAGGAGGATAATATGATAATATACCAAAAAATGAAAAGCAAACTAGTTATTAAATTAAATTATAGGAACCAGTTCAAATATTGCATTTGATGCAATGCCTCAAGTTTCTTTGGAGGATATGGTTTCTGGTCAGGCTGCAGTTTTGCCGACTTATGACGAAAGTGCATCATGTGGTGGAGCTTTAAGAATTCTACGTTATATGGTTAATGCTTGGCTTAGAGATGTCTCAGTATTCCGCAATGTATTTGCTGATTTCCAGATTGTTCATTTTTATAGGTAAATATTTTTATTAATTATTAATATTCTGTGAAAACTTTTATCACATTAATAATGACTTTATTATATTGATTTTATTTTTTTCATTTTAGATGGTTAAGATCTCCAAATGCTTTATTATATGACCCAGCTCTTAGAAGAACCTTACATAATTTAATGAAAAAATTATTTATGCAGGTATCTGGTTAATAAGTTTGATGATGGTAAATCTTAATATATTGATTTTGCAATGTTCTCATGTATATGTTTCTTTCAGTTAGTTGCAGAGTTCAAAAGATTGGGATCAATAATTATATATGCCAATTTCAACAAAATAATACTGTGCACAAAAAAACAAACTGTCGAGGATGCTGTAAATTATATTGAATTTGTAGTATCTAGTATTAGAAACAAAGAAATTTTCCATAGTATACAAATGACATATTGTCAATGTTGGGAATATCTGATGTGGCTTGATCCTGTAAGTTTGTTGATTTATGTTTTTTATTTTAGTGTTTCAAATATGTTTTTAAAAATTATTATGTGTTTTTGTTGATAAACATAGGAAGTAGTTTAGTTAGGCTCGGGTTATCTACTATTTGCCAAAGTAATGAGAAGCCTGACTTGCTGTTCTTATATTTATAAATATGGACCTAATATATTTATTTATTGATTTCCATCCTCACCTCGCATTTCGCCTGCAATGACTGACAACTTACTAAAATTTATTGTCCGCTTCTATCCTCAATTCTTCATGGCAGCTGCCATCTTCCGGCAGTTTTTCCGAAACTGGTCCTTTTCTTCTCCTTTAGACCCTTAAGATTGTAGTAGGCTAGATGCACTGCTGTCTTCCAACCATAAATGAATTCTTTGACCTGCAGACAGTTCTCCTCACTCACTAACCAAGGAAACTCATCATCAGTGAAGACGTTTATTCCCATGCTACTCATCATGATGGCCCTTACGTCTTGAACGCAGTGCAGATCGTTATCACATGCTCAATAGTCTCTGGAACACTGCAAGTTAACTTAACCTAATATATGAAAGAGTAAAGAAACTCGAGGAGAAATATACACCTACATATTTCCTCCCCTCCTCCTTTTCTTGCCTATCGGGTTTTGAGGTTGCACAACCCGTTTAAATCTGTTTATTGTACTGGCTCAATGCCGTCTCCTTCAATGCCTTTATTGTCCGATGATCCTCCAGGAATCTTTCCAGCCTCCATTGTTCTTCTCAGATTCCCAAGATAGAAGTATGCGAGGCCCATAGTTTCTTCCACCTATAAATGAAATCTGCCAGCTGCAGAAATTCATTTTAAGTAAAATTGTAAAGTCCTTGTTTCCTAGGAAACAATCTATTTCACAGCTACCTATTTAACAGATTTATTAAAAGTGTCTTAACTGTTTTATCTTTTCATAATCAGACTATAATCTCTCTTTAAAATAAGATTTATCCCAGTGGACAGGTTTAAACTGTCAGGGAAGTTATGCATATTTATTTGTTTAGTATCTTTTTGGTTTATTATTTACCTTTGTATTCAACAAAGAAAAATAAAGTTCTCCTCCTCAAAATTTGAGGTTTTATGTTTCAAGTTACATATAATCCAAAAATCGAAAAAGAAAAATTCATCCGTCTTCGGCTTTTCTCTAAGATTTGACTTAATTCCTGTTATCCCTCCATGGGACATAGGACCCTGATGAAGTTCCTTCCAATTGTGCTTCATTACGCCCTCCAGGACAGAACTCCTCCCCCTCTTCCTCGGCCTGCCGACTCAACGCTGTCCCTGAGGGTTCCACTCAAGAGCCTCCCGAGCGATGCCTTCTTTCATCCTGTCTATTCAAGGCTTGCCCGATCTACCTCCATTTTCTTAGCCTGATTTCATCTTCTATTTCCCTCTGCTTAGTCCTTCTCAGCAGTTCTTCATTGGAAATGGTTCTTTTCTTTAAGATTACTGATCTAATTTTGTTTTAAAACTTGGCATTATTATCAGCTGTTTTGTCCCCAAATAGCGGTCGAGTCATACACATATTTCAGATAGAGGAAAAATATTAAGTGTTTTGAGATCATCAGACCAGTATTGCATTAAAATTAGGTTACTATTTCATAACTTATTTAAGTTATTTAATTAACATTTTTTTCCCCTGTCTAGTGAAAATTAAAGCGCACACAAATATCACTTCGCACACAAATTATCCTCTTCTCTTCCTTCCACTAATATATTTATGTTTCTTTTAGTGTTTCGACAGAGTGGCTGTACAACTAAGATTGTTATGTTAACCTTAGATGGTTTTGTTTCAGTTCATTTAATCTTACCCTTTATCAGATTAAGTTATCCAGCCGCAACAGCGTGGAGGCAAGAAAGATTCTTGCGTGTCCACAAGAATGTTATTTAAAAGAAATTTCCTTGAGGAAGTTTTCTGATGAGAATGCCCTAGTTTAACATTATTATCAAGAATAGTTTCATGAATATTTTTCACATATATTAAGCCAGACAAAAATTTCACTAATTTGTTTTACTGAATTATTCTTAGGGGACCATTATAGATTATAGAATAGCATAAAGATTGCACTACAGATTTTAATAAAATCAAATACAGTTGGACTAGACCTCCTCGTTTTTTATTGGTATCAAAATGTTTGTGAATTTTGTGCATCTCCGAAAATTGCCATCAAATAATCTTCACATTTAATTGTTATTTGGAGTATTCATATAAATATATCCTGAAAATGGGATATCAGCTTTATACTAAAACACCACTACATAAGTTAAAAGTAAAAACTAATGAAATAATCCACCATATCGTCAATATGTTTTATTATCTCCAGCAATAAAGTTGAAAATAATGGCTTTATTTCTGACTTTTTGTCAGGTGCATCTTTTATTTTATATTTCCTACTACCATTTTTACATCCATATGCATCAAACACGTCCATTTCAAAAATAAAACAATAGCAAAATCACTGGAAAAACAAAACATACAATAAAAATTGGAGATAGGTGAAAAAAAAACAGCACAAATCGCTTCTAATGTTACTGCTGTCTCTAGATTATGAGAGTAGGAGTAGTTAATCCAATCCACAGTCATCTCCTTGAAGGCCACTATGTTATTCTGTACTCTTTGAGGACAATGTGCCATAGAATAAAATTTATTTATTTGTAAACAATAATAATGAAATAAAAAAAATTATCTCTGTAATAGACATAATTACAGTGCTTCTATCTTTATGAAAATATTCATTATACTCTTGCTTGGAGGCTTTTCTTTAAGTTATTTTCCCAGTAAATCTAATATCTTTGTCAATTTGCATTACTGAAGCCCTAATAATTATTCTCAAATATTAAATTCACCCTTATTACATTTGTAATAATTTTTCTAGGCTAATCATGGAGGTGTAAAAGGAAAACTTCCTGGTGGCCTAGGAGATGTTGGCGAAGGAAGAAAAGAGCAAACTTTGTCGATCAACTTTGATGAAGAGAGTCAGATGCTTCTTGATCTCGATGAAGAAGGGGTGAGAAATCAGATTAATGCAGAAATAGACCGGAAGCTGTGGCCAACTAGAAATATGAATGTCTGCCTCCCTATATCGATTGCAATCAAATTTTTTAGGCCAATGAATTGGTTACTTTTTTAAGATTTTCCTCAGTAACTCGCTTCCTGTGCATTTTTAAGTAAAACTTCGACATAAACAATTTTAAATAATGTTAAATTTCCTGCAAAATTTTATATTTATTATTTTTTAAAATTCAAAACAGCTTCTGAAATACGGTGCCATACAAAAAACCCTAAAAGTTAGATATTTAGTGGTTTCGCCTTAAAAATTATTATTTAGTGCAAAATGCATAATAAGCAATCTTGTAGAGGATTACATTTCCTACAAGATTCGTACAAAATATTTGTAATTACTCTCGACAGACGTCAAGAAATATTGAAATAACAATTTTAGAAAAAGTGAATATTTTTCAGATTTTCCTCAGTTACTCGCTTCCAGTGGATTTTTGGTAAAACTTTGATATTACCAATTTTAAAAAAAAGTTAAATTACCTGACAGTTTTACTTACAATATCTTTTAAAATTCACAACAGCTACTGAGATTTGGAACCATAAACTGTAAAATGTCAAGGAAATGCAAAAAGTTAGATATTCAGTGGTTTCACCTTCATATTTATTTTTTAGTGCAAATACATAATAAACAAACTTATAGACTGTTAAATTTCCCACATAATTCATACAAAATATTTGTAATGATCCTCAACAGATGACAAATAATATTGAAATAATTTTAGAGAAAGGAAAATGGTTATTTCAATATTTATGCAGATTTATTAAGTCCCATACGTCAGTAGCTGTTCTGAATTTTAAAAAATTATAAACATAAACTTTGCAGGAAATTTAACCTTCTTTAAAATTGGTCATGTCAAAGTTTTACCTAAAATGTACTGGAAATGAGTTACTGAGGAAAATCTGAAAAAAGGGACGAATTCGTTGGCCTTTAAAATATAATTGCAACCGATCTAGGCTGGCAGATGTTCATATTTCCAGTCTATGGTGAGAGTTCTTTCAGCCTACATAATAAAAAAATTACTTGAAATCAGAAAGGTTTTTTGTTCTCAGCTTCTTTTGTCCAGTCTATAATTGCTTATTGAACTTAGCAATGAAGTAAAAAATCAAGATTTATTTGAGCAATAATAATGTGTTTTCTTTTCTTTCTTTTTTAAGACCAAAGCTTATTTTTAGCTTTAGTTATTTAAATTTTGATCCGTGTACTATTTTCTTTATTTTTATTGTTAGACATATTCTTTTCCCATATATGTGCTACCTATATTTCTAAAATATGAGTATATCATGATTCAATAGCCATCATGATTGCTAATCTTTGTAAAACAACTACTTGTTTGATTTATCTCCATTGTTTTTTTTTGTTTTTTACTTCCTTGTATGCGTAAAGGAAATAATGTAATCGTGAAAATTTTCAGATTTCAACGGAAATATCCATTTTGACAAGTTTCGTCTTGACGTCTGTATGTACGTTCGTTCGTACGTATCTCGCATAACTCAAAAAAGGTTAACCGTAGAAAGTTAAAATTTTGTATTTAGGATTATTGTAAAATCTGGTTGTAAACCTCCCTTTTTGGTCACCACATGATTACCAGAAGTAGTATTGCACTTTACTTGGAGGTCATTATTGATTTTCATTAAAAAGTATATTAAAATATAATGAAAAACTTCTCAAATTTGGTATGTAAGACTTATTTATATATTAATATAAATAACATAATAAATTTTGGCCTTGACAGAGATGACACAAAGAGCCATGAAATGTAAAAACAAGGTACAAAATGCTCTCTCAAACAGCTTTGAGAGAGCCAATCCTATTTAATCTAGTTAGAGCGGGCTGTTAGATCAATAGGGACGAATTCTGAAGGTACGATTTATAATCGCCTAACACAATGTCTTGCGTATGCCGATAATATTCTTATCAGTGCCCGCACTTTACCGACAGGACAGCAATGCAACTAGGCCTGAGGATAAACGAAGGAAAAAGTGTTTATATGAAATCCTCAAGGAAAAATGTAGCATCATGCGATACAGTATAGATTTGACAGCATCATTTTCCAGTGGGTAATGAATTCAAATACCTTAGAGTGGTAGTGGCAGACCAAAACAAAATGAAGGCCGAAATAAAAGCCAGAATTACAGCCGGCAACAAGTGTTTTTATGTACTAGAAAAAACACTAAAATCAAAGGAGTTGTCATGGGACGCGAAGGTAATAGTTCATATAGAACTATTATAAGACCAGTGGTTGCCTACACGGATTTTGACTAATGAAAGCAAGAAGTTGCTGACAATCTGGGCAAGGAAGGTCCTGAGAAAAATATACGATCCCAAGAGAATAAATGATCAGTGGTGAATAAGGAAAAATTTTGAGTTATATGAGATCTACAACAATGAAGACATTGTGGTCACTATTAAAACGGTACCAATCTAAAATGGTTAGGCCATGTAGAGAGAATGGAGGAAGGGAGGTTGCCAAAGAGACTACTCTACTCTATAAGAGGAAGACTCTGGCTGCGGTAGATCGAAGACGACCTTAGTCATATAGATGTAAGACGATGGAGAAGAATGGCTACTGATAGGGAAGCCTGGCGAAAGTTTGTTTCTGATGCCCAGGTTCTATAAGGACTGTTGTGCAAATTAATAAAATAAATAAATATATTTTGGTTAAAGTTGACGAATAGGAAGTGGTACTTTATTTGAAGATCATAATAAACTTACATCAAAAGGTATATTGACATTTAATATAGAGTTCATATGGTTCGGTGGTTTAATATAGAGATATAACATTTAATATAAAGATCATATGGTTCGGTGATTAAGATTATAAACGCGATTTTTTCCACTCAAATTAAATAATTTTATTACGTGCTTTAAGTGTTAAAATTGAGTGTAAAATACTTCTTTTTTCCCTCTCCATTTGTGAGCTGAGCAAGTTTGCAGGAGGAGGATAAGATATAACTTAAGCGGGTTCTTTCGCTTAAAATGTTAAAACCGTCGATTTCCAATGCTTTATCTATTGATATAGACAGTTCTGATATTGTCAAGAAATCTCTTAGGAATTTGTTACCAACTGAAAGAAAATGATATATAATAACTGAATGAGACCTCCAGAAACAAAAGCAAAGTGTGTGTCTGTATGAGCCAATTGATGGACGTCGCGACGCCGAATGTCGTTTTTGAGGTACAGCTACCTGTGGAAACTAGTAACCAAATTCAGGGTCACTTTTTGGGCCACCAAATTATAGTTGATTTATAGTTTAATAGGTGTACAAGGAAGTCATGGATATTTTCAGATGTTTTTATATGAAAATATAAATTGAATTCAGTGAGCTTAATCTCAATGGCATTTCATATATATGGGTAAGATTCTATTCATAACTATTGTCCGAATAATTTTGTCAATATTGAAATTTGTGCATTAAGAAAAATTTTAGAGCAGCTAAAATGTAAACAGTTATTTCTAAAACTTTATATTTTTATTATTAATAACTAAATATTTATTTATTTCTATATATCAAATTTCATTTCAAAAGTGCTTATCATCTATCAGTAGAAAAAAATAAATTCATACAAAATATGTATGAATGTGTCCCACAACATGTTTGTGGTTGGTTGGTTTCACTATTATTCTGGAACAAAATAATTAATGATTTTATGTTTATTAATGTTTAAACAGCCAGAAATCGTTATGAATTGGAATTTGAGTGAATGTCTTCCAGAGAAAGCAAATGTTCAGAACCACTTCACAACCATGATAGCTGGATTCATGAGTGCTGTTTATCAGTTTTTGTGTGATCAAGTTCCTAATCTTGGAACACCTAGAAGGCGACTACTGAAATCACTAAGTCAGACCCAAACTGCTCCCACAGGTGTTGGAATTGATGAGGCAACAGTCAAATTCACCAAAGAATTAATATCTGGAGATTTATCACAGAAACTGTTCATGTGAGCATATAATAAATTTATCTTCTGAAAGGCTAAGCTTCATTTAATTAAGTATAACGAATTAATTGTTTATATAATTTACAGAATTTTAATTTATATAATATATGAAGGGTGCAGAGGTAAAAACAGTACGACTCTATTTTTTTCAATTTGTGATTTTGGCGCAATATTGCAGTACTAAGAAAGATGAATCGAGTATTGTGTACTGTTCAGGAGAAAACGCTCTAAATGCTTAGTTTTTAATAGTAAAGAACATCTGGCCAGTGGAAAAACAATACGGTTTAGTAATATAATTTTTCTCTCCTGAAAAATTTTGAAGAATGGAATAATGTTTTACCATTGTACCTTTCATATAATGTTTGCCTTTAAATGCTATTAAAATTATTTCAACTTTCAGGATTACTCAAAAAATTAAAAAAAAACTGCCAACGCATACTCTAGGTGAAGATGATATAGTGGCAGAAGGTTTAGCTAAAAGAGAAATGGTACCTGCCCTAGAGTTTGTAAAAGCTGTTTGCAAAGTAAATACTTTTTTTATCCATGATCATTATTATTTAAGCTTTTTTTTTTCCATTGATTTATATTGCTTATCCCTTTTAATTGAGATAAGAAAGGGGGCAGTTAGGAGGGAGAATCAGTTAATCCTTTTATAAAAAAGATGTAGTTAATTAGGAACTTTGTATTTTAATATTTTAAAGTAAATTAAAAAAAAAAAAAATGTTTCTGCTAGGCATTTGTGACTAGTTAATTTAATTTCTTTGAGAGCGCAAACAGATAAGCCTCTTAGGGTTACACAGGAAAAGGATAATTAAGAGGTAGTTTGTGTTATTTTGATTCATTTATGAGAGATTTTAGTTCTTCTTTTAAGCATTTGCCCCTTGCTAAGCTTTGTTATAAGTTATTATTTATTGGCTCAATAGATGCATGAAGCTACCCTTCTCCCTATCAACTGCCTTCCCCCGGTTGCACGTCCACTTGAAATTTTCACTCTCCTCAAGTCCTCAGTCACTGAGTCCTAATACATTCTGTAGCCTTGTATCCATTCAGGATTCCATAATACAATTTTCTGCCTGCTCTGATATGACCCATCCTATAGTCCGGGAGATTTCAGAGGCAAAAGAATTGGCATAATTAAAACATTTAAAACTCATAAGAAATTCATTTTATTTTTGCATTTTTAGCTCATTTTTTAATATATTGGAAATTAACAAAACACGATTGTTACTACCTTGTACAAAGTAAAGGAAGTATTGTATTCGCGAAAATTTTCGGTTTTCAGATTTCAATGGAAATATCCATTTTGACCATCCCTGAATCCATTTTGACTAGTTTCGTCGTGGCGTCTGTTCGTACGTACGTTCATTCGTATTTCGCAAAACTCAAAAACTGTTAGCTGTAGAAAGTTGACATTTCATATTTAGGATTGTTGTAAAATCTAGTTGTGAACCTCCCTTTTGGTCACTGCTTGATCACCGGAAGTGGTACTTTACTTGAAGGTCATAATTGATTTCCATCAAAAATTATATTAAAATACTATGCAAAACTTCTCAAATTTAGTTTTTATAACTTATATATTGATTTAAATAACATACTAGATTTTGGTTTAAATTGAAAAACCAGAAGCGGTACTTTACTTGAAGGTCATATTAAACTTTCGTCAAAAATTATATTAAAATAAAATGTAAAACATCTCAAATTTGGTAAATAGGACTTTTATATCGATATGAATGTATTTACTATATTTTGGTTAAAATTGGTGAGCTGAAAAGGGTACTTTACTTGAAGGCCATAATAAGATTACATCCAAAATTATATTTAAATTAATTACATAAATCATATGTTTCGGTAATAAAGGTTACAAATGCAATTTGGTTTCCAATCTAATTAAACATTTTTATTACTTCTTTTCAATGTTAAAATTGAGTGTAAAATACTGATTTTCCTCCCCATTTGTGTGTGTGTGCCAATAAATGGGTGTCGCGACGCCGAGTGCCGTTTTTGAGATGCTGCAATCTTCAGAAACTAGTAACCAAATTCAGGATCACTTTTTGAGCCACCGATTTATAGTTTAATAGGCGTACAAGGAAGTCATGTGCTGTCCACATCAGATATTTTATTAAAATGTTCACTGTTATAACAAAAACTTTACATATCATACTATGATATAACAACTATTATTTCTTTATTCTTTATACTAGTGGATTGGCGAACCAGGTGCATCAGGGTATAGGCATTTTTGACGCTAATGATATTTGAGAACCTAAATTGTTTTAACATTATTATTTATTTATTTTAAGACAATCCTTCGTTGATTTCTCTTCTTTAAAGTAATTTGAGCACTTAGCGTTCTTTCTTAATAGTCAATCCTTCTGTCATTCTATATTCACCAAATATTATAAATAATTAAATATAAATATTGTGTGATTGGATGTCTTAGAGTGATGTGCTGTCTGTGTTTGATGCGTCTTACTGGACAGTTGATGTGAGATGTGCTGCATTTGGTATTCATAGATGTGATTTTTGGTGTATGTCCTGATGATGCCTAAATTGACGAAACATTGACTGGTTAGTTGGATGCTGGTATTTTACAGACTTGAGGTTTTGTGTTTTATAATCTTTCAATTGTTTATTGTAATTATAAATAGTTTTTTCACAAAATTGTAATTTAACTATAGTATAATACATTAAAAAAATAATAATAATACTAGTGAACTAAACTCTAAAAACTATTTAAAAAAATAGCAATAGAACACTAAGATTAAAAAAAACAATACAGAGAATTGATTTGTGGCAAGATCAAGACGAATGAGACAGCTAAAGTTAGAAATGGCAACCTTGGATACAAGCAATTGGCTAAAGTCGGACACGTCCTTCCCCACCATACTCTCCCAGCCGCCTTCCCAAATCTCTTGGACTATAATTACGTTCCCCAGCCATTTGTTGCATTGAACTTACAAGAAATGAAAATTTCGTAGATAGTCTCTTGGATGTAGATCTCTTTGTTCTCCTTCAGACGGACATTCAATCTTCTCTTATTGGCCACATTACACACTTAAATATTTTCTACTCAAATCTCCCTCAGAACTCACCTCACATCTCCTGATTCTTTGAGGTTTAGAGAGGCTGTGATCTGCTTGACTTTGTATTCTGAAGTCCATACTACTGCTTATCATGGATGGAATTTTACTTATACCCAGTTATAGAGGGGATGATTGAGAAATATATTTCAGAAACCAGGCATCTGACTGTGCATGAACTCATTGATGGAGCCACTTTGGAATGCAGGATTTACCTCATCATTTATTTCCTGGTCTTAAAACTTGATAAGAGGTTATTCAAAGAGGAAAACATTAAACTGTAAATGAGATGCAGTGTTTATAAATACACTGCATACACCCTATTCGAAATAGGGATAAAATTGTAAGTCCTTTAAATAAATGTTTTCCAAAGCACTAATTTTTTCATTGTTTATATCTGAAATGCTCCTGGGATCAGTGCCGTTGAATCATGACCTCTACCCCTTCGGTAATCCTCTGTTATTAAACTTTTTTACTTAATTAGATTGCTCTATTTGCCTGTATAATAGCACTTAAGTTTTCATCATCACTTATATTGTGTTTTCTTTGAATTTAGAAACCATTGCATTTTGTTTGTTTTAAAGTCATGAAACATATGATTAATAAAATATATTTATTCAATGAAATGATTTCTGCAGGTTTTATCTTTGGATCGAAGTGTGGAGGAAGAAGTCAGTCGGTTAAGACGTAATTTATTAAGGCTAATAGGTGTTGGAGAGTTTAGTGAAATTTCTGAATGGAGGGATCCATGCGCAACCATTGTGCTTCCAGAAGTAATCTGCCGCTCCTGCAATCATTGTCGAGACATTGATCTTTGCAAGGACACTAACAGGACTATAGAAAATGATGTGTTAGTTTGATTAATGATTTTATTACATGTTTAAACAAATATATATCCTTACTACATAATACTAATTATGTTACAGGCATGTGTGGCAGTGTCCAATTTGTGGTACTAATTATGACAATCTAGAAATCGAAGGACTTCTGCTAGATATTGTTAACAGGAAATCGATGGGATATACATTACAAGATATTCAATGTCGCCGTTGTTTGCAGGTTTTTTAAATTTATTGATATTTGTGTTAATTGGAGTTAGGTAAAACTGTTAATTCATATTAACAATGAAAATTGTTACTGCTAATTTTGAATAGCAGTTACTTACTTATTTTATAAAAGCTATTTCTTTTTGCTCTCTTTTATGATGTTATTCTTTTATTATTAAGTTTATGAGACTCCACCTTAGGAATTAAATATTCATTAAGGCTAATAGGTGATAGAATATTTGGATACATAAGTAGACTGCTAAATAACAGCCAGTTCATTTCCAGGACTATTGTTAGTGATCAACATTAGCAGCTAGAAAAAAAAAAAAAGGAACAGTTGCAAAATAACAGACTGTTTCTTTAAATAGTTATACACATTCAACTTTCATATTTAGTTCACACTCAGAAGAACGGATTCTTTTATTTTTATAACTTTTACTTTTCAACTTCAATGCCAGTTACTAATTGCTTAAAAGTAATAAAACAGTGTTACAAAAAAAAAGAGGAATAGTCATCTCAAGTGTTAATTGAGCAACTTTATATGACAAGTGGACATCTCCATCCACTTTTTTTTGCAAATTTAGAGTAAAAAGTAATTTTTTCACCATTCCACAGTGATCCAAAATGGCAATCTGTAGGAACAAAATTAAAGAAATGAACTCCTTCAGATTTACATAAATTGTAATGCAGTCTCATCTGCTCTGCAGTAATCTGACTTATTTTAACTGGCTCATTTAGTTGCCTCCTCCAAGCTCTGGACCAGTGGTAATAAGTCAAATCTTGCGATTACTCCCAGCAACTCCACACTTTATTTCAGGCTACTGAAGTATCAACATCTCCCATCCTTGTTAGGAATTTTTTGTTCGTTAATTTCTTCATGGAAGTGTTAAATGAAAATATTTACTATGTTTCTATAAGGAATATTTTAATTTATAAAAATATATTGGCAATTTTAACTTAAAATGTTTGAATTCATTTTTCAACTAATGCTCATAATGCATTGTCTTTCTATTTTTTTCTATTCATTTCTACTATATATATATATATATATATAATATATAGTATATATATATATATATATATATATATATATATATATATATATATATATATATATATATAAATATAATTAATATATAATAAATATAAATATATATAATTATATAATATATAAATAATATATGAGCTGGTTCAAACCCAATAATATTTCTTTAACATGTATTTTTTAAGTAAAATTCAAGATGCGCCGGTTTTTTTGGTCTCTTGTGTATTTATATCATTATTCTGTATAACATATGCCACTTATAATTTGTTTACAACAAAAAACCTAATTAATACAAATTTTATTAAAACCTTGATTTTCTAATCATTAGCTTCATTCTAATTTCTATGTTAATTTATTAAATCATTTTTAATTCACTAACAACCTGAAAACTATTAAAAATGTATCTAATTTGTGTTATAAGATTGGTATCCAGCAAAAACGATGAATATAGAGCCATTAATAGTTTTAGACCACGGTGCATTTTGTACTTAATTTTTCCTTGAAAAAACAAACTTTCTATTCACTTTTCTATGGAAAAAACACAATTGATAGAACTGAAACCAGCATTAATTACAGCTTTGGGATGCCTATCAGAACTCATCAAGTTGGAAGGAAGCTCCTCAATTATTTTAGATATTTTGATAGGAAGCTACTCAATTATTTTAGATATACGGTTTTTACTGTTCTTGAACCACCACTGCTTTTATCTTGGAATGTCTTCTTTTTTGTTGAAACTTACAATTAAATAACTTAGTAATATATTGATTCCAATCTATGATGTTCTAAATATACAACATACAGTAAAATATAATATAGGTACAGTGGTTACATTTTTTAATTGATTATTTGAAAATACTTATAACAATATAAATTTTGTTATGATAAGTTAATAAATTTAATTAAAATAATTTAAGTATAATTAGTTTAATAATAATTTAAGTTAATAAATAAGATAAGTTGAAACTACGACTGAAATATATCATATTTTTTCTCTAAGAAATGTCAAATTTCTGGCTTAATAAATTTTATTACAAAAAAGCTGTGGATCAGCAATAATTTTATAATTTGTTTATGATCTTCATGAAACAAATTTAAATTTATCAATATCATCTAATGATGGTCATAAAATAATGTTTTTTTTCCTTTTTATAGATTAAAATGGAAAACATGACAGTTCATTGTACTTGTGCTGGAGAATTCCAATTATTGGTTGATCGTGAACAACTTGGCAGGCACTTACGAACATTTAGAGCTATCGCCGAACATTTTAATATGAATATTCTTTTAAACACAGTCAACTGGATACTAAAATGCAATCCTTCTATTGTTTCAAATTAATCTGTTTGGAATGAATAATTTTCTTGTACCTATATTTGTTAAAATGCTGTTTAATTGTTATGTAAATTTTAGCAAATAAATTGTTATTTTATATTTTTTTAATTTAATGTATTTATATGTACATATTTATTAAAAAAAAAATTCTTTAGGAATACTAGGTAAAGAATAGCAATATTTCTAAACCTATAGCTTTCAGTTTACATTTGTCGTCCTCATGGTTTTTTTTTCCATTTATTCATTTTTTTTATATTATAATTCTTTATTGACGTTTTCTTGAATGTACAGTAAAATATATGAGAGGGAGAAATCATTTAAGTTTTCTCCTATCATCGCAGATTTCCCTTAAATAATGATGAACAAATTTAGTAAAAAAAACAAAACAAAAAAAATATAAAGCTTATTCTTATAATTAAGTAAAAACAAAAGTAGTCAAACAAATGGAAAATTTAAAAAAATGTGCATTATTCTTTTAATTCGATCTAAAAAGGTACAAGTTTATTTTTACTAACAAAAGTCAGGTACAGTAAGAAAACAAGCATCATCATTTATTTGTTTTCACGAACAAGACACAGCTGTTCTTATTTATTTTTAATTAAAATATTGTTGCCTTAATTAGACAGTTCAACTATTTTTGTTTAACTTTTTTTATCTAAAAATACTGTAAAAGGTAAGCTTGTGTTTAACTTTCAACTTTCTTGATATAATATGGGAAAAAGGTCATAAGCTTTTTATATTTCCTTATTTTCTAAGTGAATGTTGACTATTCAAAAGTGCCTTCTTATATAATACACATTCATAAATACAGATTATTTTACACCAACATCCTGGCAAGCTTTTATACATCTTTTTTAAGAGTACCTGTTCGAGAATATAAAAATATCACGTCTCTTATTTATACACACAATCATAACTATCTCTACCACTAGGAACTGCTGCTGGTTAGAATTCCTAGTGCCTGATCACAGCTCTGTATTAGGCAAGCAAATAGCTGTTCCCCAGCATCATTTGCTTTCTTTATACCAGCAAACTTGATGCTACGTGAATTTGTGTACCATTATTATGTTGACATTGAGTAAGCCCATGCATTTCAACATCTCTCTGCTTGTGAAATTTCATTATTTTTTCACTCATCTGTAGATTGCAAAGTCCAAGGTTACCTATTAACAATTAAAAGGCATACAATTATTTTAATTTTCATTGATGGAAATAATTTTTGTTTGATGAATCTGGATTTAAATGGTTTTGAATAAAATCTATCGTCAGTGAGAGAATGAAACTAGGAAATAAATATCTTTACTCTATTAAGAGCAGATTCTTTGAAAGAATGTATCAAAACGTAAAAAGCTGTAATCAAAACCACCTTGCTTCGTTTACTAATCTATTCCAGTGAAAAGAGAAAAAAAATGTATCAGCACTGATAGGCAAGCCTTTTTCATGAAAGGAAATTCTTTACTGAGCTCTCAGGAAGAAGTATTGTGAAAGTTAGTGGGGTCATTCCATATCAAATAATCCAGAAATGTACCCATCATCTAAGATTTTGATGAAATTTAATATGTTTTATCCTTTCATATTTATAAGATATAGATCTCTTTTTTTCTTTTACCAAGTAGTTTTTTGTTTAGAACCACTTAAAGTTTTGACAAATTTTATTATTGTTATTTACCAACCAAATACATAGTATAAAGCTTTCAGGTTATATCATGTTATAAGAATGTACTGGCCTGGGCCACCATAGTTGCCATGAAGTCCAAATGAGGTATCGGTACCTGACCTTGCACTCAGGTGGACCCACTGTCTCATCTTGACACTGACATATTCTCTAATCCTAGATCCTCAAGTCTATAGGTGGTCCTCCATTAATCTGTCCAAAGAAAGATCACTTGGTCTTGGCAGCAGCCGTCGTTTAACTGCCGTGATCGTTTAGCGTCTCGTACTTCGGGTGTTGCTGAAATAAAAGCTCGTACTCGCAGGTTTTCAACTCGTGCGTCTCGCTCTTCAGACGTTTTTGCAGCTCTAATGGCTGACAGTTGCCGCGCATGTCTGGTAGATCTTCCAATATTTGACTTTTTTGGGTGGCATTTAAAATAATTTCCAGTGCTTAGTGCTTGGTGACAGAAAAATCGTCCAATGACAATTTAGTTGTGTTTGACTTTAATGAGTGAATATTTGGTAAAGAAAACGCTGTATCAAACAAAAGTGTTAGAATATATTTTACTTTTTCAGCACTTAATATAATGTCTGATCTAATATAATTCACAACTATTACATTATTAATTGTCTAATTCACTACTATTGCATTATTCCCCCTTAGTGGCGAGTTAAAACAAAGTGGATAGGCCTCTATGAAAAAATACGAGCGGGTTAACGAGCTTGCGAAAGTGCACTTACAAACCCGAGCTTTTACTTCAGAAACTGCTGCAACAACCTAAGGACGAGATGCTAAACGATCACGGCAGTTAAACGACGGCTGCTGCCAAGACCAAGTGATCTTTCTTTGGACAGATTAATGGGGGACCACCTATAGACTTGAGGATCTAGGATTAGAGAATATGTCCAGATGAGACAGTGGGTCCACCTGAGTGCAAGGTCAGGTAGCGATACCTCATTTGGACTTCATGGCAACTACGGTGGTCCAGGCCAGGACATTCTTGAGAGGGCGCCTTACTGCCCAGTAGGTGCCCACCGACGAATTTGATTTTTGATACGAAGAAGTTTTTGAGCTGAAGAACTAATTTGAATCCCCCTATTTTGGTTTAATCGAGTTATAACTAAGTAACTACATAAATATACACGTCCAAAACTGACAGGATTCGCCTATTACATAAAGGCAATAGTTAAGCTAATATAGTTGGTACTTTTATAGTTAATATCTTATTTGGATTGGACAATGATAGGGCTAAGTATTTGCCACTAATAATCTAAAAATATGTGAGCAGTTTGTAAATTCGTTTAATGGAAAATTGATAACGAACCTATCTTCTATAAAGCCTTATCATGACCTTACATTAATATTGGATAAACCTTTTCTTTCTTAGAATGAATTTTATATTTTTTAAGGAAAGAATACGAATGTTTTCAAAATTGTTAAAAATCGATAGGGCGCTCTTTCGACCTGTAAGTACCTGATCTGACCAGATTCTTCATATGCTCTAGTCGATTTATGAAATTTGGTCAGAAGTAGGAATCTTCCAAGAAATGAAACATGAATGGAGAATTTCATAAATACCAAAGTTAACTGTTCAAATGTACTTACTTAAAGATAATCTGAATGATTATTTTATTGAATTGGTGCAACGTTTTTTATAAATTCTTCATTTCATGGTTTTTTTTAACAAAGCCTCGGGTTATTTCAATGCGAGAAGAAACCAGTACAAACTTATCTGTTTTATATAATCCATATATAATTAAATTCATAATTCATAAATGTTTTATAATACTGATTTATATTACTCTAATTTAATATGTATAATAATACCAAACTATATTTTGAATTGCTTAGTTTTGAATTTTTTGTGTGTTTTTAGAACTGAGGATGAATGTATAACATTCGAAACTAGTTTTCAATAAAACAAATTTATAGAAGTGGCAAATAATTTATCAATCCCTAATTATATCATCGATTTTACTTTTTTTCAATGTTTTCATAAACGGCTCCAACGATTTTTATGAAACTTGCCTAATGTCTTCTCCTTAAAGTTCCTTAACTCTTCATATATTTAGTACATCACCGAGAAAATGTAGAGAAAAAAGTTGTATTTAAAAGAAAATTTTATTTTTGCATAATTCAAAAAGCATGCATTTTGTGTATCACAAATTTATAAATACTACGTAATTTACTTACGTATGTAATCATTTAAAAGGTAATTAAATTCTCTAAAAAACAAAAAAGGAATCATCGAAATCGGACCCGTATTAGCTACATACTGTATTAGATACAGCGTATCTTATTATTAGGACTTCAAGGCCCTACATGAAAAGCCAAGCGCGTTAGTAAGGAAACGGATACAACTGAACCTCCTCCCTCCAAGCCTCCAATCTGTTGCCAACAATACACTCTGTATTAATGTAATATAAGAATATAAAAGTAGAAATTAACTTAATAATTTCTAATTTTATATTACTTAATGAAAACGAAATGTTTCCATGGAAACTAACCCGAAATTTTTAAAATACATATTTTTATCTTGACAAACCTAAAATATATAGGGTATAGAATTGTCGTACTAAAATTGTTTTTATGTTAAAACGATTATTATTATAGGGTGGTTATGGAAAGTTGTGTGATGCGCGCACCGCACCAGATTTTTTTCTAAATCTGCAAAGCGAAGAACTGTTAAAAAGTGCACATTGAAAATTTGACCCGATTATATTTTTCTTACACAAGCAGCGCATTTATGTTCTGCAGTTCCTCTGAAGTGCATCTGTAGGAAAATAAAAACATGGCTATAATGTTCAATGCACTGTATCTTTGATAATAATGGTCCAATTTCAATGATTATTTTTTGTTTACTATGGAATTCTCCAAGGCAAAAGGGACGAAATTTTTTCTCGGTAATCGACTGCATTGTTTAGATGTCACATTTAATTTAGATGTTTTTAAATTTTTTCATTGTTTTGCCATGACAACAATTACAAAATTACTTATGTTTTTAACCGTTTTCCTCATTTCTCCCCCTAAGGGTGGAATTTCGAAAAAAATAATGCATGTAAACCTTATCAAAAAAAATCTATAAATGATAGTGAAAACCGCATCAAAATCAACTGACTACTTTTCGAGTAATGCGACCACAAACATAAGCAGGCTGAAGTTTTATATAATATATTATATATAAAAAAAAAAAATTAAAATTCAGCCTGCTTATGTTTATTTATGTATTATATAGATTAGAGAGAGAATATTGGACTGGTTCCCAAGGAAACCCATTTTATTTTAAATAGTTTTTCAAATAATTCGAAAACTAAATTTCCCGGAGCATTCACGTTGCTAATTTGAAGGATAATTAAATAGTTATATTAGGATTTGCATCCAAAGCGGCAGAGAAGCTTCATCAAAATCGTTTGAGGCGTTCTAACGCAACAGTTTATAGAAAAACACGTTTTTCGGCTATTGAGCAGCAGCTTTTGCGCACAGGGTGCTCGATTCGGTACACAGGCATCAGGTGCCGAAAATCAATTTTTTAAAATTAAATAATTGAATTTTAAAGTAATCTGAAGAATCCATTGTAATGAAAACGGTATTCAAATACGGAGTGAAGTATATTAACAGATTTTCAGATGACTTACTTTTCGAGTTTTGCGATCACAGACATACGCAGGCTGAATTTTATATATATATATATATATATATATATATATATATATATATATATATATATATATATACATATGATTGGTTGAAAAACATTATAACTTCCAGGGTCTCTGATTTATAAATATATAAATGATAAGGGAAATAATCCTCTGCTGTATCTCACAAACTTATTTCTTAAAATAAACTAATCAATAAGGCAATGGCGTTTGTTTAGAAAAATAATTAAAATAAATTCAATTCCTTTGAATCGAAAAATGTCATCGGAGGTTAAGATATTTTAATATTGTCACGATAGGCGAAGTTTCAATGTTTTTATTGCTTTGAATGAAAAGACCTTTTATAGCCATAATGTATAAATTTGATAATGAATTCTTACCTCGAAGTTAAATCCTCGGTTCTTTGAATAATAGTGATTTAAACCATTGTTCTCCAGAAAACTTCACCAATTAATAGTTTTAAAAATAAAATTTGTTTTGTTTTTAAAATCTTACACTAATAGAAATATCTTGATCTGAGAGTATTAAGATCTCCATAAGGTAGAATGAAAAATAAATAATTCAATGTATACTCAATTTACTGGTTACAATTCAGATTTACCTATGACCACAGCAATCCATAAAAATTCATATGGAAGCATAATAATCTGTAATGGATTCTTACCTTGCAGGTAGATCCTGAGGGTCATGTTAACACCATGGTATGTACACTGGGTGTGATCCAGAAGCGAATTGCTTATGTCCTCGATTTGATTATAGGACATATCAGCCCAGCAGAGTTGAGGAAAGCCATAGAAGTCTTTTTCTAAATGGGTTATTAAGTTGAAGGATGCCCTCAGATCTTCTAATGCTACGAGTTTCGTCTGAAATTTCATATAGATATTTAAATTTGATGTAAAGGAGTGCCTTGAAAAATTTAAGTTCATAAGATAAATACAAACATCAGTATTACCATAGGTTGGCACCATTACCTAATAAGAGGGGACAAATTTATTCTAAAGTTGTTACCATCCGTCAGTGATGTGAATTTGTTCACAATACTCCAATGTATGGAACAATGACAAAACTGCCTTGAGCGTCTGCCTTGAGCGTCATTGACACTTGAGTGATCAAAATAATTCAATAGTCATTTTATTGTTAGAAAACTATTTCAAATAACAGTAATAATAGAGCAAACATTTTTTATTTATTTATTTTTATTATTGTAATCTCGGTCTTATGAGAATTACTTCAGTTCTTTTAATAATAATATTATTTTCAAATTCCTGGATGCAACTGAAGCTCAGCAAAAGTAAAGTGAGGAGACTAATAATATAAATATATATATATATATATATATATATATATATATATATATATATATATATATATATATATATATATATATATATTTAAGTAAACATTTTCCCGATATGTTTATCAATCATTGAAGGTCAATTTAGTAACAAAACATTTATAATTATGTAAATATTATATATATTATTTATGTATTAAAATTAATAGATAATATACTTTTTCGGTGTAACATTTGGACAAAATAACCAAGGCCAATTTTCTTCAATATTTTGTGATAGCATATATCTACATTTTTTGCTTATCGCAAGGACGCCATGATAGTTATGGGTGGTTGAAAATATTAATTTTGAATTTGTTATCATCAATGGAAGTGAGAGGAAAATTAATCATTCTTTCTTTAATGCGAATTCATAGAAGTGGTTTTTCTCATCAGCTACTGATACTTTTTCAAATCATTGGATCCAATATGTGCGCCGTAGCATTGAACATTTCGCTAAGAGCATCGAAGCGCAAAACATCTTTAGGATATCAACTATATATATATATATATATATATATATATATATATATATATATATATATATATATATATATGTCAATAGAAAGCTAGATAGCCTCAGCCAGGCCCATATAAATGAAAAAATTTGATAAGTTAATAAAAATAATCCTTGGACTGACGGGCCAAGGAGTGCAGGGCTAAATACTTGGAAGTGCCTGATTTGGTTCCAGAAGTAGTAAAAGATATGATTCCATCGACTGACATGTGTGAGATTATTGCTAAAAGCATTGCAGAGAGAACTGTGCCTGGAATGATTGCGGAGAAGAGACAGGTGCAGTAGCAACAAGGTGTGTCTTCTCAGTCATGACTCCCTCTCCTCTCCCTCCTCCCTCCCCATGTGACATTAGTGAGAAGGTACACCCTATCTTCTTGGAAATTTAGGGAGAGACAATTAGTCTAAGCGAGGTGGTAATCCTTGGCTTAGATTAGGAAGGAAGTTTAACATGATGTCTCACTTGGAATGTTTGGCAAGCAGGACGATTATCGCGCCTGTGAATGGACGCAGTAGTGTTGTTGGCGCCTTAGACGCTCAGTGACCATGGCCATCTACAAAGGAGGGATCTAAGGTGGATGCATCATGGAACCTGAGCCTCAATAACCGAAAGAAAAATAGGTTGGCATCTTTATAGAGGATGGCTCTGTTGAGGGTCATCAGAACATGCTGGACGGTGTCTCATGAGGCAGTTCAGGTCTTAACAGATATATTTCTCGATCTCCTCCAGCAAGAAAGAGCGTGCTTATAGGAGAGAAAGCTCGGCAGGCATTCCTTAAAACCTTCGAGTAAGGATTGAGGCACAACTCAATAGAAGACGATATAGACGGGAAGTCGCTATCGAGGAATGGAACAGGGGTTGAATCACTAATACCAAATGAGCTATCTTAAGGAAATATTTCGCCATCATTCATTCTCGACTAGTTGCCAAATGGGTCCAACCTGACAGTTGGATTTCACAATTCCTCACAGGCACCTATGCCCCTAGGCTGTTGTAGCAAGTTTCACAATCTTTAAATGGATTACTTCATATGAACCACTTGTGGCTTTCCTGAACATGTCGACACATCACGACCGTGCAGGATAATAATCAAACCAGTATTTGAGGCACTGAGGTCCAAGAGAAGTATTGCCTCTACAGCCTTGATGAAGATGTTTGCCCTCTTCTCGCCACTGAAGGGAAATACCCGTACTACGAAGCCTATTTGAACGGGACGCGAGAGACAGTGGGGGTAAGCCCATTACAACAAGCGAAAAAGAAGGCAACTCGCCGTCAATAATGTTCAGAAGAGACCACAGGATAGAGCTGAAAAAGATGACGGACTTCCCGATATGATTTGAAATGTAAAAAAAAATAATATCTGATGTGGACGACACATGACTTCCTTACGCCTATCAAACTATAAATCGGTGGCTCAAAAAGTGATCCTAAATTTGGTTACTAGTTTCCGAAGATCGCAGCATCTCAAAAACTACACTCGGCGTCGCAACACCCATTTATTGACAGACACACACAAATGGGGAGGAAAACCAGTATTTTACACTCAATTTTAACACTTAAGAGAAGTAATAAAAATGTTTAATTGGATTGGAAACCAAATTGCGTTTGTAATCTTTATTACCGAAACATATGATTTATGTATTTAATTTAAATATAATTTTTGATGTAAGCTTATTATGACCTTCAAGTAAAGTACTCTTTTCGGCTCACAAATTTGAACCAAAATATAGTAAATACATTCATATCGATGTAAAAGACCTATTTACCAAATTTGAGATGTTTTAAATTATATTTGAATATAATTTTTGATGAAAGTCTAATATGACCTTCAAGTAAAGTACCGCTTCCGGTTTTCCAATTTAGACCAAAATCTAGTATGTTATTTAAATATATATATAATTACCAAATTTGAGAAATTTTGCAAAGTATTTTAATATAATTTTTGATGGAAATCAATTATGACCTTCAATTAGAGTACCACTTCCGGTGATTAAGAATTGACCAAAAAGGGTGGTTCACAACTAGATTTTACAACAATCCTAAATATAAAATTTCAACTTTCTACGGCTAACCGTTTTTTAACCGAATTATGCGAAATACGAACGAACGTACGTACAGACGCCATGACGAAACTAGTCAAAATGGATTCAGGGATGGCCAAAATGGATATTTCCGTTGAAATCTGAAAACCGAAAATTTTCGCGATTACAATACTTCCTTTACTTCGTACAAGGAAATAATAACTTTAATGTCATCTACAATCTCAACCCGTATTGCCAAAAGAAAAGGTAGGGAGAATAATAAAATAAAAACATATATATTTACGAAAAAAAAATTGTCCTTCACAGGCTGCTCGAAATCCTGTCAAATGAGGTTTATCAAATCATATTAAGGAGTGAAAGGTCAAAATGACGGTTCAATCTTTTTTCTTGTAAACTTTATTTGATAATGGAGTTGACCTTTTTATAACCAAACCAACTTGTTTCTCAGCAGATCTATAATGCTATTTATTACGGGACTTGGTTTTCATTTTTTACTTCCTTGTACGAAGTAAAGGAAGTGTTGTAATCGCGAAAATTTTCGGTTTTCAGATTTCAACGGAAATATCCGTTTTGACCATCCCTGAATCCATTTTGACTAGTTTCGTCGTGGCGTCTGTACGTACGTTCGTATCTCGCATAACTCAAAAACGGTTAGCCATAGAAAGTTGAAATTTTGTATTTAGGATTGCTGTAAAATCTAGTTGTGAACCTCCCTTTTTGGTCACTACTTGATCACCGGAAGTGGTACTTTACTTAAAGGTCATAATTGATTTCCATAAAAAATTATATTAAAATACTTTGCAAAATTTCTCAAATTTGGTAATTTTATATATATTTAAATAACATACTAGATTTTGGTCTAAATTGGAAAACCGGAAGCGGTACTTTACTTGAAGGTCATATTAGACTTTCATCAAAAATTATATTCAAATATAATTTAAAACATCTCAAATTTGGTAAATAGGTCTTTTACATCGATATGAATGTATTTACTATATTTTGGTTCAAATTGGTGAGCCGAAAAGGGTACTTTACTTGAAGGTCTTAATAAGCTTACATCAAAAATTATATTTAAATTAAATACATAAATCATATGTTTCGGTAATAAAGGTTACAAACGCAATTTGGTTTCCAATCCAATTAAACATTTTTATTACTTCTTTTAAGTGTTAAAATTGACTGTAAAATACTGGTTTTCCTTCCCATTTATGTGTGTGTGTCAATAAATGGGGGTTGCGACGCCGAGTGTCGTTTTTGAGATGCTGCAATCTTCGGAAACTAGTAACCAAATTTAGGATCACTTTTTGAGCCACCGATTTATAGTTTAATAGGAGTACAAGGAAGTAATGTGTCGTCCACATCAGATATTTTTTGTTTACTTTTTAAATCATATCGGGAAGTCCGTCATCTTTTTCAGTTTTTCTTTAAACATATGCTTTACGTGTTTCTGTCTAGTAACGGTTTCCATTTCACAGAGGTTGAGGATAGATAATTTTTATATGAAGTAGTTATTTACATTTAGCCAAGGATCCCGAAAAATAAAATCAGCTTACTATATTTGACTTTACAATACCTTTGTTGAATTGTATTTAATTCAAATATAGTTGAGCTTATTCTAGGATAATTTTTTTGTAAGAGACATACTGGGGCTGAATCGCTAAGAGTGAGGAGCTTATTATGCGACAGGTCGAGGCACTTGAGTTCCTTTAAGCCTTCGAAGCCTTGAGGTCCAATACTTTCCAATAGGTTGTGGCTGATGTTGAGTTTGGTGATGCCGATGATCTGCAGGCCGATCGATCCTTCCAGTGTCTTCAGCTTGTTGTATTCCAGACGTAGTTCATCAACTTTGGCGCTAGGCTCGACCCAGTTCTGTTAACAAGTTAATTTTATTATTATAACTATCATGGCTATGCCTAATTGATGTATTTTATCATGGATTTACACAGGATAATCAAGGAAATAAAACCTTACATTTATTGGATAAAAAAATCGTTGTTAAACTCAGATATCAAATATGGTACCTTGCCAAGAGCGGGAGATTGAGAGCGCCCCGGTCTAAGCTTTGTTTAGACACTCTCTGAGCTAAATAATTGTATTCAATTTTTCAGGTTCCTGATGGTCTTTATTTAATTTGATTGTTCTAGAAATTATTTTTTATCAGATATGATCCTTGGTTTCGCATATGGTTTGGACATATTGGGACGTCTATGAAGGAGGCGTTTCTCGCCCTCAAAGAAGTCTCACAAAGATTAAGCCTGACAGTGGATGAGGCAAAAAACAAATATATGAGAGCAAGTCCGCAAGGATTGGATCATACTCCCAGCTAAAATCTGAGACTTCACATTTGCGCGTGTGAACGAATTTATATATTTAGACAGACAATAACATGCAGCAAGAAATCAATAGAAAATTAATGGATGCAAACGAGTGCTATTTCGGGCTCCAAAAATACTTCAGAAGTAAATACCTCTCACGTAATACGTAAGTCCAACATTTGTAAAACACTCGTAAGGTCCGTTCGGACCTATACGTATGGAAGCTGAACAATTTCGCTAACTCAAGAACTCGTACTTCTTAGAGGAATTTTTTGACCATATAGTTTTCAGCTATATTACTTGGTGACAGAGAACAAATGCCGAAATAGCAAACCTGCTTAATAATATAAATGTCGTCATGTATAAAAATTGGAAGGCTTCGATTATCGTCATGTATTAAATTGGACGGCGCATGTTGCTGGAATGAATGAAAGACGGTGAGATCCCAAAGAAACATTTGGAAGAAAAGGTATATGTCAAGAGGAGAATTGGCAGGTCAAGACTGCGGAGAGCAGATGGTCTGGGAGAAGATGCACTGTCCATCTTGGGAGTAAGGAACTAGAAAGCAGCAGCAATGCATCGAGATGAGTAGGGGTTGATGCTGCAGGAGGCCTTGACTTACCACGAGTTAAAATGCTTAAAGAAAGGAACGAAGGAAGACATTATTTTGACCAAGACGGGATTTTTCTCCGCTTCGGGATTATTATTTTTTATTTCTTCCTTTTTCACTATCTAGAGAATCTATCTGAAAAGTGAGTTGGTAACATTGTTTGAAAATGATAGCTAAAATAACCAAGAATACATGCAAAACCTTTACGAAGTTATGTGAGAGGAGGAGATGTATATAGGAAAAACGCTTGCAATGGGGACATGGGGTCATCCATAAGCCGGCTACGCACATAGCATTTGGGTTGGTGAATGAAAAAAATAAGAAAAGCAGCATTTTTACTGTACTTTTACTCACATTACTATACATTTTTGTCTTAATTTTACGTTCATCTACTCGGGACGAAGTTATCACACGTAACGCAGTTTGCATTTATTCAACAATATCCTCTGTTAATCAATTGTTTTTAAGTCAAATCATTTCACAAACCGACAAACCTACAGTTTCAGTTGAACGGAACTCGCTGTACAAAAAAATTACACTAAGACTAGTATAAGTGAATATATTTATATGGATTCCTAGTCACATTGGCATCCAAAGCTCCCTGGCCGATGCACCACCGTTCTCACCCCATCATAACTCAGTAGATCTCTTAAAATGGAAATATCAGAGATATGGTAAGCCATGTGGGACGTAAGCCCCCCTTGTAAATTAAAACGTATCAAAAAAGTGCTAAAACCATGGTCTACATCCTACCGCAGCAGTTGCCCTGACCAACTTAAGAATAGGCCACACTGGGCTGACTAACTCACACCTTATCACAAAACTGCCACCTCCAACATGCCAATATTGTAACTCCATTCTTATGCTTAAAAATATTTTAATATAAAAATATACAAATATTTTAAGCTTCGGTGACATTGGTAATTACGGTTTTGAAAGCAAATCGCTTCTTGTGTTACAGCATTATCTTATATTATCGCTACCTGTGTTTTTTGTATAATCATTTATCATTCTTTTTTATAATATAGACTCTGATTTGTTAAAACGAATCATAGGCGTTGATAACCTAAGGGTTTTACGCCGATAAACAAAACAAACAAAAATAACACTGTGTTTGTTTTCGCAGATGATTTTTGAATTAAAAATTATTACAATATTTAATAATTTCTAATTCATCATTATCTAAATATAACAGTCACAAGACATTCAATTGTGTCCAACAATTTCTGTTCCTTTTTTAAAATCGATTTAACGCTATAATTTACTTTAATATACAATCAAAGTTACATAATTTTAGTAGCTTCCATTTTAGCAGAAAATTTGTACTCAATGATGAATAAACACATACTGATAGAAAATACAAGGATTTATTATTTTAGTTTTGACTAGTCTTTTAATTTTAATTAAATCATTAGAGTAAGCAACCGAAATTAATCTCTCGGGTGCAATGTCAATAATTAGTATAGCTTGGATACGAACCATTTCCATTTTAATATTATATATTTAAAATTTGGGTTTGTTCGTGCTAAAGTCGCTATTTGACCCAGTCTGCGCCATCGCTCTTCCTATCCACTCGTGAACCCCAATGATCACTCATTTTATTTAAAATTAAATTAACTTAATCAACTTTAATTTTAAACGGGTTATTTAATTTTTAGTCGTATTTTACCGGAAAAAATAGACTATTGCAGTGAACTGAAGGTCGGCAGTGAGCGGCGGGACTGCGTTTTCTATCCGTTTCATAATCCCTAGAGCACGATCATGGAAATTTGGAGATGTCTGATATATATATATATATATATATATATATATATATATATACATCCCGCTACATCAGAGCACCTCCGTCGGTTTGTAGGACTTTCTGTATCGAAGGTCAGCGGAGAGGCAGAACCATATAATAAAAGTACGGGTATATTTCGGTATGTTAGGGAACTGTCTTTTGTGGGTCTCAATTTTTTTCTTACTCCCCCGTTTTTATAATATTTTTTAAAAAGTGAAAATACGACTTTAGTGACGGAGTTCTACTGCTCACGGATTTTAAAAAAAAAACAAAAACAGAATGGCAATAAATTATGTTTTAAAATTTTAGCGAGATAATAACGCTTCCAGTGTTTTTAATAAAACGATGAAGATCTCGAATATGATATTTTTATCATACTTTTTCGTTTAATTTATCGTTTTTGATATACTTGTTAGATATTTAAAAAAACAAAATAAAAAAAAAAACTAAATTTTATTGATCTTAGTTAAGTAGTTTTGCAAAACAAAAAAAAAATTTTTGAAATATTTGCGACTAAACTTTTCCGTAATTAAAAAAAATATCACATACAAGAATGGCTTATTTCATACGTAATTTGCTTTTTCAAGTTGAATCTGACACTAGTAACACATTTGAAAACACGATCTAGAGAAAGAAAATATGGCGAATCTCCTATTCATGAGTAACAATTTGATAAATCGCTTTAACATATTTCATTATATATCGACGGGGAACACTAAAATGATCAAAAATGATAAAGTTTATCTAAATACAAATACAAACAAAAATGCAGAAATCGCTTGACATCTATTTTGATTTACTCAAGTTATCGTTATACAATGGACTGTACTTTGACTGCCTCTATCACTGTACCGGAATATTTTTCTAAAAATTCTTCTTTAAGGCTTAGCTATGTATAGAATAAATTAGGGAGACATCGATAAATATTAGTAGACCTTTAGTACTCGCACCTTGAGTTGTGGAAGTAAAAATGCGTTGTTATTTGAATATAATACAGAAAACAAATATACTTTAAGAAAGGAATAAAATAGATGTTGAATCTATCTGAGGCATGACTAGAAAGATCACGGTGGGTGACCTAGCATAATTAACATCAATCATCTTATCAATTCATTTAAACAAATCATTGACATTTATACTTTTTAATCCTATTATACCTTAAAAAGTTATTAAAAAATCAATAGATTACTGATATATTTGATTTTTACTTAATAATCAAATGTAACAAAGTTTGGAATTCCATAAAAAGTGGATATGAAAAATTTATATCATACAGTGTTCAAACAAAATATTCGTACACATAGTTTTTCAGATAAAAATATTTTTAAAATCTATTGAACGTAAATAAATTGATGAACATAATAACAAACAACATTCCGCATTAATGTTTACAGGTGAAGCAAAATTAAGTGTCCGTACAACCTAATTAAGAACAAAACTTAAAAATTGATCGTGGAAAGAAAGTATTCGTACAGTAACAGTTGTCGCGATAATAACTTGATAGTTTGTTCTCAGCCCAGGATTCTCATTTAAAATAAAAACAGGGTTCTCTTATTAAAATAAAAACCCAAAATGGGCCAAATGATCTGAATTAAAAGATAATTTAATCAAAAATAAGTCGTAAATCAAAATGATTAACGTTCTAGCTGCAAAGATGAAATGTTCAATTTTTTCAGCAAAGATTGAGTTATCGAAGAACGTTGGGATAGTCTAACTCGACAATGCAGTATATAATTAAAAACTTTAAAACCTGATCAGTGGACAATAACAAACACACAAGCAGAAATTTTTTTGTCGAAGTGCTTCAATCACGTGAAATTTAGCGAAAAGTAGCCAAAAAACCACAAATAAGTGGGCCCTAAACTTGTAGAACACAATGCATCATAATGTGGTAAAAATATTGCTCTCCAAACTGGTAGAAATCGGCTACACAGTAAAAAATATTATAGTTTTTCAATGAAAGGAACTTAAAGAGTAAAGTTGGACGGCAGGATGTTGGATAGATTTACCAAAATGCGAAGTGTTCTTCAAGTTCAATAGTACTTTTTTAGGGATTTTTGTCTACTTTTCGCTAGATTTCACATGATTCAGGAACTATGACGTGAACTCTTTAAAATTATATTAAAAAAATAATTATTAAAGAACGGGTAAGGGAAAGTTGTGTGATGCGCGCACCGCATCATATTTTTTAATTATGTACTGCATGGTCAAGTAAGACAATTCCAGTGTTCTTCCGATATATCGATAACTCAATCCTAGCTGACAAAATCTTTGCAGTTAGAACTTTAATCCTTTAGATTTACGACCTATTTTGGTGGAATCGTCTTTCAATTCTGATTATTTGGCTCATTTTGGGTTTGTATTTGAATAAGGGATTATGTTTTAAGTGAGCTGAGAACAAACTATTAAGTTATTATCACAACTATTACTAGACGATTATTTAAAATATTTTTCGTACACTACGAATATTTATTATGACAACTGTCATAATTGGGTTGGAACTGGAAAATGGGTTGGAATGGATGAAATGTCAAATTTGTTTAATTTTGGGTAGTTTTTATGAAGTAATTTTCTCCCTCGAATCTTATGTTTACTTAAAAATTTATCAGATTATTTTTCAACTTTCCAGGGAATTTAAAATTCTTCCGAAATATCAAAAAAGAAAAAAGTATTTCTCAAATATGTTTATTTTGATAAAATCATTAAAGCAAGAAACCAGCTCGCGCGCTCGCCTGTGTGAGCTTTACAAAGATATTATTAAATTAATCTGCATATATTTCTCTTTCATTTTCATGTCGCATCTTTCAGTTTATTGAGAAATATTCAATTATTTGTGTAATTTTTTGTCATCCATGTAATCAAAAAAATTAGAAATACCACAATTTTCTTCCAACAAGGGATAAATAATCTTGTCGGGGGTTAGGAGAAGTGTATTGAGTTTAACGGAAGTTATTTTGAATACAAATAATATGGTTAAAGTTTTTTTTTATTTCATTTGCCTAGAGTGGGGGTTCCAGAAACAGATATTTCTATTTACTATATTAGATTTTACATATATATATATATATATATATATATATATATATATATATATATATATATATATATATATGTATATATACATTTCAATAGGTTCCAAACGTGAACCTTTTTATTGAAATGTATTTATATACTTAATTACAAAAAAAATTATTAGACTCTGAAAATTTAAATTTTGTACCAAAAACACATCAAATACATATTTAGTATTATAATAAATATCGCAAACAGTGAATGATTCAATTGAAAATAAATTTTTTTACAGCCATATTTTTCCTTTTCTTATAGCCATCTTCCATTTCTGGAGGTATTTTGACTTGAATGTTAATTATTAGATCTACAGTAGTCCATCTTTACATGAATTCGGTGGATGGCGTGCTAAAAATAATCTTGTTAAAAGTTTCTCTAAACCAGGCGCGTAAGCAGGACGGGAGGGAGTCAGGGAGATATATTCCCCTTCTGAAATTTTTGAAAAAATATCATTTTGAAGTTTTTTATTTTAAGTCATAATTTTGGATCCAATTTTCATTCTTATCCTTAAAAATTACGCCCTATTTGACGATTATAGGCACCTAATGATTACTTGCCTTGTCATTAAATTTCTCCCTCTGAAGAAAAATTCTGCGTATACGCCTGCTCTAAAGATATCTATCTGTTCTCATGAGTTAATTTTTTTAAACAATCTCACAATTAATATAAGAACCATATGTTATACTGTATTTTTATTGATGGTTGATAATGTTGATATCGGAATATAAAATTTTTCAGTAGTTTCCGCTGCTTTTAAAATTTTTAATTTGGTTTTAGATTAATAGATGTCTCGGTAACTTTTTTTTTTAAAAAGCCATTATTATTCGAACGTGAAACTCCGATAAAACTTTTTAATTGTTTTTTTAACGAAAACGGATATTTCTTGTAAAGAGTGCGGTTGAAACTGAATGTAAATGAAGAATGGGCTAGGTCCAAGTAAGGTGCAGGTGAGGGATTACTAAGAATTGTTAATTAAATATTCTTATCTAGAAAAAATTCCTGTTATCCGGACATTTCTTCAAAAATATGACTGGAAATGCATTGTTTTTGATGGGGTTATGAAATTAGTTCTTATTGTCCCATATTTTGCTTAAACCGAGTTCTTGATAACGAGGGATTGCTATATTGCAAGCAAATCATGTTGCAAACAGTAAACGAAAATATATATTCTTTTTTTTTCTTTTTTCTCATTGACGTAAATAACTGTCAGTTCCACATGAAATGTTAAGATAAAACTTTCGAAATTGGAAGACAATTGGATAATTATCCCTATTTGTTTTAAACAATTAAAATATTTCTTAAAATTTATTCATATTCAAAGTATTCAGTTGGACAGTTTTACTGAATACTACTTTGGATTAATTTGGATGGTAACAAAGGAAACGTTAATCTTCGTTAAGTGGCTGAACTAGCGGCTCTAGTACGAATTTTCTGCTCTTTAACTGCGATGACTCCGCGAGAACGTGTTCCCGAATCAACGCTCTCATGGTTAATTCTAGCAGAGACAAATAGTCAAATACATACGATTCCGATCTTTAAAAGCTTGAAATGGTTAAGAGTTTATTTAAAATAATTTCAATAATTTTAATTTTACAGGACTCCAGCTCATTTAAAACTTGCAAGGATACGGGAAAAATCATTTCCGTATACCTCTGGCGCTTTCGTCTCTTATTGCGACAAAAAAAGATGTTTCATGTTTTCAGATATATATATATGTTTTCAAGAGGATATTTTATCCATGTTTTAAGCTGACTTTAACTTAAAAAGCCTTCAATATTCTTAATCATACGCAAAAGTATAGTAATTAATTATAGCAAAAGTATCGGACGGGAATTAGCAAAAATACAGCGTATCTTAGGACTACAAGACCCTTGATGGATAACCGAGCACATCCGAAAGGAAACGGATACGACCGAATCTCCTCCCACCAATCTGTTGTCAAGAATACGCTCTGCAATTATGTAATGTAAGAATACAAAAGCAGAAATTAACTTATAGGTCAGTGCAATTAGTGATCTACAATCGTAATAATTCCGGTAGTTCTATTTTTTTAATATGTTCTATGAACTGGTCCCCTAATCTAAAATCCGAGTTTTCGACCTTGGAGCGCCTGAGCTCGCACCGAAGACATCTCTTGGGAACTTGTGGCCTACTGAAAGAAAATGACGGAATGAGACCTCCATAAACAGGAGCTTTTGTGTGTGTGTGTGTGTGTGTGTGTGTGTGTGTGTGTGTGGGTGGGTGGGTGTGCCAAAAGATGGATAACGCGACGCCGAGTGTCGTTTTTACTGGAATATTCGGAAACTAGTAACCAAATTCAGGATCACTTTTTGAGCCACCAATTTATATAGTTTAATAGGCGTACAAAGAAGTCATGGGGTGTCCACATCAGATATTTTTAAATTACTCCGTTTTCAGTACAGCTTTGAGAAAAATTAACTAACAACAATAGCGGAGTATAAAATTGCATATAGCTCGTATATGTTGTTTTTAAGTCTATTGTGCTAACCCATCGAAAACTGGACGAAAATTGAACAGTATTTTGAATTTTTCATTTCTAGATTTTTTTTCTTTTATAACTTATTTTATTTGTTGTTAATATTATTATTATTAAAACATACTCGTCAACAAGTTTCATCTTCAAGGCAATTGCAACATAAAATTATCAATTTTGGTGATTGATTCTGACCTTTTATGCTTAAAAAAGTCAGTAAACCACACGGCAAGATTATTCAGATTTTATTATTATTATTTTATTAAAAGTCTTATATGTTTTTTGATTTTATTATCAATGTTAGGTTTCGAGGTTTTAGTCCACCATGTCAAAAATTTAAAAAGCGGTTTTATTATGACCTCATCATATTGAGAAGATAATAAGTTTGCTGTGGTAACTATGAGAACTTCGGCGTCCTCTTCTGCTTGTATCGTCGTCATGGTTGTTCGTGCAAATGCAATTCTGAGAAGGGAAATAAAACGAGACTTGTTCTTCTCATTGCTCAGAAACTTTTCCTGAGGTACCTGCGGGTGCATGTCAGTAGAAGTTTAAACTCTGGCATGCCGTTCTCTTTATACTCATTTGTTGCATTTGTTTTCCATTGAATCTGGATAGCCATCGAAGACTACTACTTCATTGGCACCATAACGATTTTTGACATACCTGATTTATTTCTGGAAAATGGAAGCAAATGCTTGAACACGGTCCCTAAAACTTTGTGCAGTAGATGTCCTTGTATTTTTCTGCTTCCCAGGTCTGTGTCAATCGGAAGTGGTTGAAAGATGAATAAAAGGCGGATTTCGTTCCTTTGCTCATTCCTTCCTAACAACGGGAAAGATCATATTGGAATTATTCCTCAAGTTCACTTTCAGTCTTTTTTGAGATAAACATGCGATGGAAGAGCTACAATGGATCTATTTCCACAGTCACACCCTGATTTTTGACAATGCTGGTCACTCACTACTGCAAGAGGAACGACTGCATCCTTACGTTTTATGTTTAGGTCTCCTTAGTTGTGATTAATAACTTTAGACATGACAATTTCCCCCATCTTTACAGCCATGTGGCAAATGACTTTGCTATTCCCGAGCGTGCCACTGCTTGTGAGCATAACCACGTTTGTTTTAGGAAATGGCTCATGACAAGCAAACCAATTCATGAGAATTTGGACGTCTTGATCGTCCCTCCTAATCCGTGTAGGGCTCATCTCTACATGTTGTCTTTACGTTCCTGATTCAACCCCACAAAATGATTCTACCCCTCACAAATGTTATGCTGATAAAAAAGTCCAGTAGTCCAACGAAGAATAGAACTGGTTGACATCCGCATGATGGTATAGAAGGATCAATCCCTAATAAGAATAGAACTGTTTGTAATACTAGGTTTTCGGGTCAAACCTCCCACCGATTTCATCAGTCTCATCAGCGTTAGCTCGATCGTCATGTCGGACCATGCCCCAGACAAAATTTTATGAAATGTAAAGTAGCCGTCTTTTGTAAATCTTTCATATTATATTGGATCCATATTCTCTTACAATTTCAGCATATCTTGAAGATATAGATGTACACTTTTGGCATAGTTGAAGGAAAAGGCTGCGTTAAAGAATGATATCATTTTGTGAACCGTTGCAAGAATGAGCTTCCAGTTTCCGGTATGCTCTGCTTCAATATACAGCTCAACCAATGTGGTCATCTGGATATACTGAACCCTCAGCTGGGAAGTAGAACCGTTATGTTTAAAAATTTCTAGTTCATTAATCAGTTTAGATCGAACTGTCTCAAAAGTCTGATTGACCTGACAATGCAATACCACATCGTTATCTTTGCTTGAAAGCATTTCCTCTATTGTTTTGTCTTCTTCATCACTAAACTTGATAGTGTCGAATATCAAGTACGCTAAAGCTCGAGGTACCAACATATTACCTCTAATCATAATTTTATGTTTCAATTACGTTCAAGATCAATCTTGTTGACGTGTACGTTTTAATGGCATTAAAAACTACAAATAAAATAAGTTAAAAAAGAAAAAAAATCTAGGAATGAAAAGCTCAAAACATCATTCAATTTCCTTCCAGTTTTCGGTGGGTTAGCACAATAGATTTAATAAGAACATACACGTGTTATATGAAATTTTATCCTCCGCTTACTTTGTTTTTAGTTAATTTTCCTCAAAACTGTATTAGAAACGGGTTATTCACAAAAAATCAAGCCTAGGTGCGTATTTTACTGGGTTTTACGAACTTGTATGCATGTTCAAGGCTTTTTATCTCAGTGTCATTGAGATAGAAGATAATGATGAATATAAATTTATAGGAAATTTTATACTCTACAAAATTTATTTAACCTACTTTAACTGAAATTTGTATTGGAAAGGAGATATATCGGGGAAAAGCGATTTTTCCGAAATTCTGGCTAGTTTTTTTAAGGCAGTGCGCGCTCAGGCGCTCCAAGGTCGAAAACTCGGATTTTACATTAGGGGACCAGTTCATAGAACATATTAAAAAATTGAAACTGCCGGAATTATTAGGATTGTAAACCCCTTATTCGAGCTAATTGCACTGACCTATTAATAATTTCTATTTTTATATTCTTTAATGGAAACAAAATGTTTTCATGGAAACTAAACCGAAACTTTTAAAATATATTTTCTACTTGACAAACTTAAAATATATAGGTAGTGTACAGACTTGTTGTACTAAGATTGTTTAAAAACTGTTGTATTGTACTTAAATTTAAATTTGACCTAAAAAATTAAAGTAGAACTAATAAAGAAACTCATTTAATTTTGTAATATAAAAAATCATTTGATAAAAATAGAAATTATGAAACTCATTTTCTATTAATATAATTTTAAAGCTCATCTATCAAGCAAACAAAAACTAAAATGATATACAATGTTTTAAAGTCCGTTTATGAATTTTAAATCTCGTCCAAACACAACGCGTATACATTTCTTTGATGTACCGACATGGAGCAGATCGTGTTTGCGAAAGTTAGCAGTTGTTCAAGATTACTCAAAACGGCGCGATTCCCCGTCCAAATCGACCGCGCTTTTCACCTTTGTTTTGTTCTGCGCACCCGGTGTGGAATCACCTTTAGGTACAGTATTTGACAAGAAAATACTATTTCTTGGTAATGGTTATCCAAGATGATCAGATTCGTGGGCATAGAAAGGTGGGTAAGATAGGCAGCTGCCTACCCTTCCAAAGTTGAAATTTTTTAAAAAAATTTTGGTTACAAGGCTACTAGGGCGTAGCCAGCTCAAAATACTCAAATCCGAATCAAGCGAGAAAAAAATACGGCGCATTAAAGTATCATGTTTAGAGAGGCTGTATCTTTCAGGACTTCAGAATGTCATCATTTAAGATATAATTTCAAGGAAACAGCTTATGGAGATTTCATCAAGCAACATATAACAGTAACTGACAGAGTGTAACTCGATTATTTATTTTTTAATCGAAGCAGTTTCTGACTTACGAGCTCATCTTTACTTCATTTACGAATAAAATGTAATAAAAAAAAAAAATCGAAATTTAGTAAAGATCATTTGAATAATATTTTATAACTCATTGATGATTTAATACAACATATAATTAATTATTTGCTTGAAAGTTTCAAGTAAAGTATTTATTTATCTATTAAAATACATAACTATATTAACGAAAAAAATACAAGTAAATGCGAATCATGATATGACACAGACATGTAGTAGCATTAGTAGCAGTCCAAACAAGTAAAGTGAAAAATAAAACGAATAAGTTTAACATTAAAGATTTACCTACCTCTCCTTTGGCCGATATTTCACTAATTTCATTGTGAGAAAAATCCGCGTATTTAAGTTTCATGAGGCCTCTGATTTCACTTGGGCTAAAAACAGTCAGCTTGTTGTAAGATAGCTTCAGTCTCCTCAGATTCTTTAATGGTAGCAAGGATTTGTTAAGATATGTCACAAAATTGTAATGAAGATCCAGATCCTCCAGATTCTCCAGTTTGGCAAAGTCTCCGGTATCCAACTGAAAATTTAATAAGTATAATTTATAAAAATAAAATAAAAAAGACGTGCCATGACAATAATAATGATTATAAATTGAAATAAAACGGAGAGAATATGGTATACCATAACCTTTGAATTAAACCCACAAATATTTATTAGTCTTTGCTGGAATCAGAGGTAAATAAGTTGTTGAACAATTATGAAGAGCAGTCTTCGTGCCACAGTAACGGAGTCGACTCCAATCATCTCCAAAATGGTTATCACAGGGGTGCGCCCAAGGAGGGGTTACGACGCAGGCTGCGTTATAAAAATTTTTTGGAGGAAGAGGATAGAAAAAATTGCATTTATGGGTTTTCCAAGGGAAGGAGGCGGTTGTTTGAAGAAAAAAAAAATATACCATAAAACTAAAATTATATAAATGGGGGTCCAAACAACTAGAACGGAAAAGAGCAAAATGGAGAGAGTTTTGTTGTAGACGTAAATTTTGGCACATCCTAATTTTTTGGGTCTCCGAACTCGAATCTGAGGTTTTCTGGCAGATAAAAATACCCGGAACCTTGTTTTCCAAAAACGTCAAAAGGTCGTCATCAGGTCGTCAAAACGTCACACTTTTTTTATTTTTCCTCCTATATCTTGGAAACTAATGTTTTGTTTTTCCAAAATATCCATAGCACAGTTTATGAAAATGTTACAAAAGTCATTGTATAGAATTGCGCTTATTAAGCTGAATTATGCCTCATAAATCCTCAAAATATCCAAGTTTTCATCCGATTTTAAAAATTCTCTAAAAACTAGCGACATTAAAGCTAAATATTCTGCTCTAGAAATCTTTATAACACGCCAATCTTCGTCCGTTTTACATCAATTTTCTTGGGAAAAGCATCATTATAACCAGCTGAATTCTGCACCAAAAAGCCAACATTCTCGTCCCAATTTTTATCAAATGTTTTCTTAAAACAGTGTTGAAGCCGGTGACATGCAGATGTACCCAAACCTGTTCAAGAAACCGTGGCTACAGAAAGGCCGGCCTCTTGTTTCTTGCACAAATTTGTTAGAGGACAGAGATGAATAAGATTTCGCCGACATGGACCTTCAGGCGGAACTGGGCTTATACTCCTCCGGCCATCAGCCTGATACCCCAGATGAAGAACCCTTGGACGAGGAAGATACTTTATTTATTTCTCTCTGCCGAGCCTATCGCCTATACGGGTTTGGCAGTGGCGTTATATAACATGAACACCAAACATATACACACCTCTGCTAGGAAGGATATAAATATAGCCTTTCTATTTATATTCTGTAGTCGTTTTTCTTATTCAGGACTCTGCGACATCGCCTTCGTCGATGTCTTAGCATACGTACCTTAGCAGGTACTCTACTCCCCAGATTGAAGTGAAGTGGGCCAACTGCTGTTTTCCATCCGTACACAAAGCCTTTGTAGTACGAGTAGTTTTCTGAATTTACTGGTTGGGGGAACTTTCTTTCACTTAGAAAATAGAGTTTGTTTCCCTCTTCAGCTTGGTTCTCAATGTCTGATAGGCGGTGCAGGCAATGACAACTTGCTCGGCGGTTTCCGTTACGCTGCAACTGGGGCATAAGGGATCGATGTTCTGGTCATGATGCAGAGGCTTTGAACGGAACTCTGTGATACTCTATAGTCCATGAGCACCCATTTTGCTGGGATATAAAGGTGGGAAAGTATTACCGCAGGGTAGGCTCTTTCCGGTTTTCTATCCACCGCCGGTTTCATGTTTCTATTGTATCCTCCAGGATAATATTTTTCCAATTCCTGGAATCTTCTTCGATCCTCATCCGGATATTTGCAGGTAGTCCCGCCAAGCCTTCTATCTTCATTAAAAATTTCATATCATCTTCTCGCTGGAGGATATCGAGAGGTACTCCTTCGGCTAAGACTTGCACCACCTAATGAGATACAGATCTATACGCCCTGGTGACTCGCAGCAGACATGAGGCATACCTCCGGACACCCAATATTACACCCCTGTATATTCCCATAGTTGCTGGGTATCTGAGGACCAAAAATGCGCCCTTCCCCATGCGATTAAGTCCGTTCAAAGATAGGGCCACCCTATTTCCTAAGTAGTGCAAGTGAGGTGTCATGTTGAAGTTTCTCCTAATCCTAATTCCAAGGTAGGTGACTACCTCACTTGGCTGTATCCTTTCTCCTTGTACTTGTATGATGTTAGGGTGTGCCCTATCCGTCTTTCCTCTGAATAGGGTGGCTTGGGTCTCAGTAGCGGCCATCATCATCTTCTTCCTCTCACATCATACTCCAACCAGGCTGTCGAACCGTTCTGCTACTTGCTTCAGCAAAGCTGCGCTAATTTGTCAACGTAAGCAATGGCAGAGAACCGCTCTTCCTCGATCACTCCCAGAATTTCATCCAAGACTAGCTTCCACAGGGCAAAGGACAGAGCCCTGTGCACCAATCGTCTCAACTGTGTCTTCATATTCGTAGAAGCTACCCCGTATCTTTCCCCATTTGTCCTGGAGGTAGCTTCTCATTAGAGTATATAGTTACTGGGAATCATGTACTTGTGGATCTACCGGAATACACTTAGCCACCACACGTTATCGAAGGTGAAGGATATGTCAAAGAGGAATAACATGATATATACTTCTCCGCCTTCTCCATTTCGGCGTACTCGCAATAGGGCTCTGCATAACTACAGTTTAATTTGACAGCGACCTTGTCAAATAATAATAATTGACCCCTTATATCCCACGTACAGTGTTTCGAAGACAGTAGAGCATACGTTCACGATCTACACCATATTTCAAGCATTACCTATAAGGGCTAAGATTATAAGAACCGCGGGAATCTACGTCCTCATTCAAGAAGAATTTCATCGGTTGGTGAATCAAGAAAATTTCCTACGGTTCAAGAAATTCATATATGGCTGGAAGGCGACGGTTGGACCACCTAAGAGCACCAGTAACGGAATGACCATCCGAAGATGGAGGCCACCCTTTATAGAAAATAAGAAATCATGAATAAATGATCGGAAAATTGGCATCATGCTATCCGTATAGGCGAGGTATAAATTTATAAAAAATTACATTGTCAAATATACGATCTTTTATATTTTTTTAACATTTTGATTTGTTTTCCATTATTTCAATGACAAGAAAAAGCACATGCGCACCAAGAGCTTCTTCCTTAACTTGTTTACTTATAACATAATGCCTTACAAATCTTATACCTGACTACCAGTATCGATAAATCACCCATTCATTACTTATTCTATTTGATATACAACAGATGACTCTGAGCAGGATCCGAGTATGATAAAGGCAGACCCGTGAATTTCAACTCACTACTTTGACTGGCATATTTTTTCTCCCGCCATGATCTATAAATGTCAAGGCGCACTTTTCCGCTGTAAGCACCCAGACGCAAACACCCATAAGCTTTGAAGTTAAGATTAAATTTGATAAATAGTATAAGTATCGATGTCAAGACATTCCAGCTATAATAAGAATCTTATCTCATTCATTTAACCTGAGTTAAATTATATCTAATTAACCCTTTATCACAATGGGGAGGTGTTGATTAGATTTTCATCACTTCTAGACGACTATAGCAATTAGCATTGAACTAAAACTTTCTAATTAGCAGACTAAAAATTCTTCGGTGGTAAATCAACCTCCCTTTCTAAAAGCAGAGAGGAGATTCTGCACTAATTACGAACGAATGGCAGGACAATGACGGCTGATTTTGATTTAACTTGGCGGATTAATTTAGAAGTGACTGTTGACTGTTACTGGTTTATAATGACTATTTTGTTGTTTGGGGTCAGCCATGGATAGTGAATATAAAACAAAACAAAGCTTCATTACTATTCAGATTTTTTTTTTAAGTTGACTATCCATGACAAACCGCCAACAACAAAACAAACATTAAAAATAGTTTAAAGATATATGATCTTCCAACTTCTGTATTTGGTAGAATTTCCGCATTGAAAAAAAAAAGAAGTTGGGTTTGAGTGTGTCAAGGTTCTTGTCGTTCGTTTACGGCGATACATCAACATTAATGGGAATTGTTTTCTTGGAGAGCATGACGTTGCCATTCTTAAACACTAAAAAGTCCTTCGGAACTCCATGTTTCATTTGTGATGGAAACATTCACGTATCGCTAGGATCGAGAAAAAAATATGCAATTTTAATATGATACGCACACAACCGATTCATATAAACTTTGACGTTGATGCAGAAGCGATTACATCGTTCACTGGCATAGACCAAGCCTTCCCCATGACAGATTTCTATTCTATTTCTATTTTCTATTTCTATCATTGACGCACTGGGACGCTTGATTTTTTTTTCTTTTCGGCATCGCATTAATCGATCTTACGGGCTTACTTGGGTATCATTGGGTACTCTTGTGCAAACTGGGAAAAGCCTCTTGATGTTCTTGATCTACGGTTAATTGTAAAAGATACGCTATGCTAGAAATTGATAGCTATGGACAAGGTGTACCATCGATTTAATGCGTAATGTAAAAGAAATTCTTGTGCTAAAAATAGTCAATTTTAAAATATTGCTGCAAGTTTCGATAGATCAAAGTGTTGTTGAATAAAACCGGATTATATATTATATCAACTAGTGACGGAGAGATACGCTGCAAATTATTACACAATGGTTTATTATTTCCAAATACATAGTATTTCAAAAATACACAGCTTTCCTTATCATATATATTAAAGCTGACAATTAAATTACCTTCCTTTTCTGACAAAACTATTAAAGTTTTCTTTTAAGTTTGAAATATGTGAATTTTAAATTTTTCATTGTTTATTATTTCAATATTCCCGTGTTCTTTTCATTTCAAAAAAGTGTTTTCATAATTTAAAAAAAAAATTTTCTTATGTTTTATAGTAATTTATACTAGTTTTAATACTACAACTACTACAACGCTGTTTTTTAAAATATTTTTTAGTGTAAAAAATCTTACTTGAGCGCCATATTTTCCCAGATTATGAAAAAAGAGATCAAGACTAGTGATTTAGAATTTTTGTACATGATTAGTTTACAAAGCACTTGAAAGAAAAAAAAAGTGGTTAAGTTGCGATTATAGGATCGATGTTTAAAAGAAAAAACCAAATTAACAAAATTCCAAAGTCAAAAGTGCTGATGTTTTATTCATTTTTCTTCTACTTTTAGCCGAATCATGAGTCACCCAAATGAAAAATGCTAATTATACAATAATATTAAAATAATTGATTTTTAAATCGATTGTAATCAATTGCCTTTGAGTAATTCTTAAATAGTACAAGATAAACAATAAGGGGCAAATATTTGAACTTCAAACTTTGAACTTACATTTTTCTTTGGAATGTACCTACACTATGCAATTTGATGAAAAAATATTTCAAACGATTAAAATGATAATCATTCGTAAAAAAGATTATATTTATCAAAAATTTATCTTTATTAGATTGACCTAACTATAATTAGTTACTTCTTGTATTGAACAAACTACCAGTGTTCGAAAAATAAATAAATAAATAATCTCTGAATTAAATTGTAACAAATAATGTAATAGCAAAAAAATATATAACATTAAAATGGTATAATTATAAAAATTGTTACGCTAAGCTGAATGATTTTTTTTTTTTAATATGTCAATTAATTATTTTTATTTGATTACTGATTGAAAAATCATAAATAAACTTATTCACTTAATAATAGAATGGGCTTTTCATTATTTATTACTTTTTATGAATAAAATTTGTCCAACACTGATTTCGGCCAATGCGCTCAACCAAAGTCGAACTGTTTGGACATGGTTAAAGATATATATAGCATTACTATTATAATGTGTTTTTTTTTATGAACAAGAATTTTCGTGAAACAGAGGACCTTCAATTTTTAGTTAAAGATGCTTATTCTATGCAAAGGACGGGCTGTACCTGTGGATTTTAAGTTATATAATATCAACTTGGTAAACAACATGGACATTGAAATTATGATATAAGAGAAATTTTATCACGTGATTAATAGCAGCACGCAGATTTAAACATTTATCAATGGGCTGATTCATTTAAATCAATTATAGACAAAAGGTCAATCGTCAATAGGAAAATTTACTAAATAAGAATGTATCCTTTGATCCGGTTAAAAAATGTTTCGATTATTCTGAACTTGTGTGTAGATGAAACTCTCTACAAGTGGAATTGAAAATTGTGTATTATTCTAACTATTTTTCAATTCGATGGGAATATTAGTTAATTTTTTTTTCTTATTGATCACTGGAAAGAATTTAAAAAAATAAAATAATCATACTTCTCTCATCCTTTTACTTCTGTAATAAAAAAATAAAAGAATGAGTGAAGTATTTTATTTTTGGGTATGTAAATATTTTAGCTGTAGTCACGTATCAACTAATGTTATTAATCTAATTTTTTATTAGGCTTATTATTTTTCTTTTAGATATTTTTTCATTATCATTGCAAAATCATAATAAAATTATTCAATATTTAGTCAGCTATTTATGCAAGTAATGTACAATTTTTATGGTAAATGTAAACTAATTAAATACGGGAATCTCGCTATGGAGAGTCTATTGACGGAAAAACATTTTTAAATTATAAAATATATTAAAATATGTATATATTATTAATGTGAATGGTTGTGGTGAAGTATTTAATTTTATAATAATTCTTTTTCTATGTATTTTCCCAAACTACTGCTTGTTTCTGTGGCTTTTTAATTTTATTTATTTACTATATTTTAAATTTTTATTTATTTTGTACAAATGTTATCAATGTTAACTATCACCTACAGGTGGCTGATTGTAATATTTACTAAAAACGATCACAATATCAGTCAGTTGAAATACCCTTTAACACAGTTTTTTTCTTATAGATAGATTAAATATAATTAAACACAACACATAACCGTGTGTGCGTGGGTGAGTTTGTGTGTGCAGAAATTTAGTTAATTTTCTTCGATAACTAGGATTTTCGCATATAACCCTCAGGAGCAGCTACTTATATTGTACTACTAGCAGGGTAGGTACTTTGTCCTGAGTAATTATCTCTGAACCGGTTGTAACACGAACAATTTCTATAAATAAGGAGATAATTTGTTCATCATCAAGTAATATCGAAAATGAAGACAGCTACACTCTCAAAAAGGTGTACTTTTTTTTTTGGCAAACATCCATAAGTTCCGATTAAATTTAATTTTATATATTTTTATGGTCGATCAATTTCATGGTTAACAATTCATATTTTCAATATCCTATGATGTTAAATGGTTTTAACGCTTAGTTCTCCTCCTGGGACAGGAAGAACGGGTTATCCAACAGGCGAGGAGGTCGGATTTATTCCGTGGTTTAGCCATTTGGTTTCGAACAGGCGACCCTTCTGATCCGAAAATGCTGTGGTGCTGCTTCAACACGTTAATCACCATATCTTATTGTATTATTCCAAGAAATGCTATATTTTTCATAAAAGATAAAAAAAAAAAAAAAAAAAAAAAAAAAAAAAAAAAAAAAAGGTTTCAAGTAAATGAATACCGGTACAATGTTTTGGCAACAAATTTTTCACATCACTAAGAACTTTAGGTGCACTATCAAGCGGGTCCTATTATATTTATACATGAAATGCAGTTAGAACTTTGTTGAAAAATGTGATTAACAGAAAGCGTTCTATTGCGATATCGGCGTTGATGTATTGGTTGTTTTGCAATAAAGTATGAGTGCGCATGATAATTGGGAACTATTTTTTACCTCTTCCAAATGCTCCAGTTGGATATGGTTATGGCTGTACTGCAATTAAATTTACTCGGTTTGATCTGGCCTTATATAGACTGTTTCCTATGCGATATTACATATTTAATAGGTTTATTACAGGCTATTTGCACTGATATGCCATCTTCTTTTGTTAATTACCAGTATTTTTCAATATCTATTATTCTTATTTAATGATGTTATGAATTCTATATTTATTTATTGAAGCTGCAGTCCCTGGAGGACCCGGGAGGACATTTTCCATCTCAGACAAGATCTCCCTTTTATCCTTTAGCCTTCAGGATTGCTAAAAACCCATGATTTGGAGATTCTCCCTGGGCCCACTCGCTCCAAATGCTCCATCCGTCAAAGTGTTTTAAGTTGGATAAATGAGACTATATTATGGCCAGTATAGAACACCCGGAGTTCTGTATTGGTCCTTAATAATCAGTCCAACTTATTCTCCTGATCAGTTTATTTTCACATACCAATAAGTTTTTTACACTTTTCTTTTGTCAGCACCCATGTCTCCCAGACGGTTATTGACCAAATCTTTAATAATTTATAGATCCCGAAAAAGCACTTGTTTCTTTGGGCTATTCTGCCCAATCACTATCTCAATTAATTTACTTGGAGGAATTTTTTTTCTGCTGACATTATCACATGCTTAGCGGAAATCTACGAATACATGATGTAAAATAATAATGTATTCCTAAGCCTTTTCCAGAATTTGTGTCAAACTAAAGATTTGATAAGTTATTAATATACCAGGATATATTTCATAATACGAGTATAGTTGGGAAAATTTAAATACACATTTAATTTGTAGGGGAATCCGGTTAAAATTGTTGTTAAATTTTAGATTTTGGCTTTACTCCCTCCAATAAATTCTTGTAGTAACATTCCTACGCTTAACCACCCGGATATAAATTAACAAAATTCTTTAACATTATTCCATGATATTTTAGGAGATAATAAAGACGAAAACAAACTTCCGAAAAGCTTTATTTGAAAAGTTATAACATGAATATTTACAAAATGTTATAATTTTGGACCATAGTAAGAAATCACTGTTTTTTTTTTTGTTTTTTTATGTTTTTTGAATTCGGTTCTTTATACGATTATGCTACGGTAGTTTTTAAAGTATAGTTATCGAAAATTTTAAGATTTATTATTGTGCATTAATATCATATTATCTATTAATTCAATTGGAAAACTCTCTAGTAGAAATAGTTACAAGCGTTTGACTTTATTTCGGAATTCACAAGATAAGAAAGCAGGTTCCATGGCTCTAAGAAGAAATAACCAGAAGCTTGGCAATGCAACAATCACTATGTGAATGAGGAATGATGGGTCTCAGAACTATTTCAAGACCTTAAAGCCCTTAATAAGTTTCCTTTTCTTTAAAGCAACAATGAATCCATCAATCAATAAACATCCAAGAACCAATAACTTACCATTCAAAGCTAATCAAAGCAGTCAGTAGGCATGACCGCATTAATTCAGTAAATAATGTCTCAATGTTTATTTAAGTCAAGCGATCTTACAACTCAAATAATAACATATCTGTAAGAGTAAATCAACCCAGCAAATAATATTTACCCTTCTTGGTTCTTATCTCAAAATAATCCTACCATTGATATTCCAATGTCGGAGATAGTAGAACTTGGAATGAATGTAGACTTAATAGACGAACAGATTAGATTACAAAAATTCGTTTTCTGGTCACAGATAGATAAGTCACCATGGTATGATCAAATGAAATTCTCCTGAATAAGGGAAATTTTTCAATAAAGGGTAATTTTCAATAAGTAAAGCTGCTTCGTTTTATTCTGGTTGGTGAGCTTCTATATGATCTTCGCAACTCGATCTAGATTTGTTCTCTAGAAAAGCTTTAATAATTCTATAGGTAATTCTCGACTCAATTGTAATTGGCCAACTGCTGAAGACGCGAACCTAATGGGCGCAACGATAGGTACTTTGCATTCATTTAATAGCAGGGGCACATTCTTCTTACCAACTAAATTCATTAATTCATATGTTTAGAAATTTTATGATATAAGATCATAGGTTCCGCCGTTCTCCCAGTAAAGTTTTCCCAAACGAATTACATATTCAGCGTAGAAGTTGACTATTCACATTAATAAACTAAATAAAACAATTGGCCAGTAATTGTATATTGGTCAGTAAAAAAAGTAAACCGTATTTATTTGCGATAAGAAACGTTTATTTAATTAGGTGGAACTTTGTCTTTAGTTTCAGGTTGTTCTGGGGCTATAAACTCGGTCCCTGGGGCACCAGAGTTACCTTTTCTGAACTCACCTTGATAACTCTCAACAGGCAGGTCCTGATCCCGGAGGTGGTAACGTTATATGTCCTGTAACGGCTAAGTTCTACTAGAAACTCATTGCTGTGGGGTATAACCCAGTCACCGTTTCTCCTGAGGGGACATAAATATTCAGGAGACCAGTTGTTCCGAGGTTACGGAACCTCCATCGCTGGACTAATAACCCGCATGGTAGTATAGTTTATTTAAAGTCAACATACTAGTCTCGGATGTGGACAGATCTCACGGAAACGGCCTGGCGCTCAAAAGGATTAATCATTAAGAAACAGGAAAGGAGGTTGAGATTATAAGGTGGATATACTCTAGTGAGGTAAAATAGAAAGAAAGTGGTATTAAGAGAGTGATTATGCCTAGATATATGCTGAAGTTCCTCAAGGAAACTTTGCGAAAGAAGGAGTAGGTATATCTATGACTCCGACAATTTATAACCAACTGGAAGATTGGAAGCCTATCTCATCAAGATTAATTGCAGCAAATTTTGTGTTAGCCGTCGAGAAAGTTACTTTAGTACAAGCATATGCACCAACAGAGGACGCAGAAATCATAGAAAAAGAAGCTTTATACTCGGACTTGCAAAGATTACTCAACAAAATCAAGGACAACGTACGATTCGCTATACTACCCATTCTACTTTAATGCAAGAATGGGCTGTGACCCAACCCGTACTACGGTGCCCTTGCACTCCATGGAGGCAGGATAGTGAAGAATGGAAATTAACACCTTATCGATTTCTGTGTCATGCTCGTGGACAACCCCTTCTTTCTCAACAAAAGGATGCATAAAGTACCTTTCTCGAGCCTGGAAAGAAACAGTATCATCGACTATTTCATATATGACCGCAGCATAAGACAGTATTTTGCTGATACTAAGACGAGGTAGAATATGCCATTTAAAACATTAAAATAGGTAAAGCGGCAGGAAGGGGCGGCATATCTCCGGAATTACTGAAATATGGGGGACAAGAACTTATTAAATTTCTCCAGCAACTCCTCCAAAAAATATGGGATACAAAAATAATTCCAAGGGATTTGGGAGTTCAGCATTATTATCCCAATAAGAAAGGTAGCTCAACCGACTGTGAAAATTACAAACCGATAAGCTTACTTTCGGTGGCATACCAACTTTATACTTCCATCCTGGAAAGAAGACTAAGGCTCACAGTTGAGAATCAAGTAGAGAGCGAACAAGCGGGCTTTTGTCTAGGAAGGCAGACTCAAGACCATCAATCTTCGTACTAAGAAGCATCGTAGAGAAAGCATAGGACAGAGACAAGAGCATATTAAAGCAGCGTTTGACTCTGTCTCCAGAAAAGAAATATGGGATGCTTTGACTACAAAAAATGTTTCAGGCGATCTTATCACATTAAATCTAAGCTATTAAATCGGCTTATCAGGAAGCAAAAGCAGTTGTGAGGATAAATGGAAGGGAGCCGAAGCCTTTTCTCATAGAAAGAGGTGTGAGGAAGGTAGGCAGCTTAAGTCCCCTAATATTCATCATACTTATGGATGAAATCCTTAAAATTTGTAAGCGCCGTATTATCGGGCGTAAGCACGTGTAAGCGAAGGTCATCGGGAAATGAAACATGAGGAATGTTATAGTTCAGAGCCTATTGTATGACGATAATATTGTACTGATTGCGAATACGGAAAACAAGGTGCATTTAGCCCTTGGGAAAAGGCAGGAGGAGCTCCTCCGCAAAGAAATGATTATTAACACCTCTAAGAACAAAGTCCTAGTTCAATCAAGAGAGGGACAAAAGGACTTCCAACTGATCTTTAATGGGGACAGTAATTAGAAACACGGGTAAGATTGACCCAGAAGCAGCAAATAGGATATCCAAACCCAACCAGGTCTACTACCTTATCTGCAACAGCATAGTGGGGCACGAAGATATTGATAGGGAAACCAAACGGCACATTTACAAGTCAGTATACCTCCCAAACCTCACTTATGGAAGTGAAAGCTGGAATATACTGAATAAGCAAGCCAGATGGGTGACAAGTACTGAAATGAAGTTCCTGCGGAGAGCAGTTGGAAAGAACAGGAGGGACCGTATCAGAAATGAAGGGATAATAAAGGAGCTGGAAATAACGGTGCTAAACACCTCGCTTGAAGCTAAAATGGTTTGGGCACGTCGAATGGAAGAGGACAGAGAGCCACGGAAAGCAATGGAAGCCCGATCCACCTGGAGGAGACCGCGAGGCCGTCCCAGAATTTCCTAGGTGGTGTATATATAATGAAAATGGGAGAAAAGAGGCAAAATCCTTTCAGAAAAAAGGCAGCTTAGCGGGGACAGAGAGGCAAGCTACATTGGATCGGTGCTCCTCGATGGACCAAGGAATGGAAAGAAGAGGAAAACAAAAAAGAAGAACTTTGTTTGCGCCAATAAATGTTTTTTTTTACCGCTTGGAATACGCTTGGGAAGTGGGAAATGTAGGGAGTAAAACAGAAATGAGTTAAAAGTAATTGTTTTAATATATCGTAATCAGTTTATTGATTGAACCATAATAGAATGTGTAAATAAAGTAAACGCATCCAAGTGTTAAAGTTAAGTATACGTTGTATACATTTAAGGAGAATTTGAAAAAAAAAACTTTCAAACTTCAAAGATAATCTTCAAATGATGGCTCAATCATTGATTTTGATGAAATATTAGCAAAGATATAGCGCATAGACAAAAAGCACCTTTTAGTGTTTTTAGAGCAGAATTATAATTTTATTTACATTATAATTTCACCGATTTCAAGAAAACATTTTAAAATCGGGCGAGAATCTGTGTTTTGAAGATTTCTGTATCAGAATTAAGGAAAATGTTTAAAATCGCAGGAAAATTATGGCTTTTTGGAGCAGAATTCGGCTCGTTATTAGGTCGCTCTTTGCAAGAAAATTGTTAAAAAAACGGAAAAAGATTTAGCTCTAATGTTGCCCCTTTCGAAAAAAAAATTAAAATCGGATCAAAATTTGGGTGTATTGATGAGTTCTGTCAAATAATTCAGCTCGTTATATCTTTCATAATCGGAAGCGAACTGTCAAGGTTTTGAACCTTTCATGAGCAGAGTATATTATATTAAATCTCTTCCCAAGAAAATTTTTAAAAGTCTGAAGCGATTGCGGGTGTTTTGGTGCATAATTTATCGTTATTACTACGTTTCTCATTATCGTGATCTCAGTACATGTTCTCCAATAATCTAGAAGTTCTTGTGACAGCTGTTTGGTTCACTGACAATATTGCGTCTACCAGGATAAAAATTTCGTATTATTCCTATTCGTTAAAATTGTTGGTTTTTGAATGATGCAATTGGTCTGTTTTAGTTGAAGCTAAGGCTTCCATTATAACTTGAAGTTTTCAATAGCCATTGCAAGATCCTAAAACTATATTAATATCGATCAAGTGAAAACCATTATATTGATCAATTTTAAAAATTAAGTTCGAGTTTTAAAGTTTCTCCACACCTTTTTTTCCCCTATCTCGCAATAATTTTTGTATTGATAGTTAGTCACCTATAGGCTCAATGTTTTTCTCAAAATTAGAATGTAACTGAAAATCTCGAAAAATAGAATTCGGGAATAATAGATAAAAACAGTTCACGAGAACGTTTGAAGTAATAACTACTAAAAATCCATTGAAATTTCATTAATTTGAACGGTCCAGGATTCAAGAAATGTTCCTCTAAAGAAAGAACAAGCTCGTCGGAGTGTGTGTTCTTCGAAAACACATCTCAGATCAGCAGTTATAAAAAGACTGACCAAATAGTCATAGCACATTGTTCTTAAATAGTTTAACATATATTAACGTAAAAGGGACGAGGTAGTATTAACTATATTTTTAATGAAATTGTTTGTTACCATTTTTTTTACCGAGTAAAGATATTGTTTTTTTCAAGTTTTTTTTATCTCATTAATTAATAAATTAGATAAATTAAAATTACAATGCAAAGCTAAATATATTAATTCTATAAGCAAACCTTAAATTTTTATATTTAAAAATGGCCTATAGGCCTAAGGCTGAAATATCATCTCAAGTAAAAAATAAAAAAACAATATATTGTTTTGGGTAGTTTCGCAATACAATTGAATTATTTGGTTAAAAAAAATGTGGTGAATGAAATAGGTAGGAATAATTATGAAATAAAGAAATAATTCATAAAAATAATTCAAATTTTCAAGGTGTAGGAGTGTTAGGTTGCGATGTCGAAAATGAAAGCGCATCGACCAGTACAGCCTTTAGTGCCACTTCTTATTATTCCCTGGTAAGTTCTGTGTTCCTTACCAACTACTGAACCCAAGAACCTCTATGGGTAGTAAGAGATATAGGTCTTTTATATAGCAAGAAGCATAGTTACTGATACCTATCATACAGAAAACAAATTTTCTACAAATTATTTGTAAATGGATAATGAAGGAAATTCTAAACAAAATTTAACACATTTGACTAATGCATTGCAAAGAGTATAAAGAAAGCGGTCTCTCCTCGGTTTACCGACTATTATGAGCAGGTATTTCATCCCTACTCCCGTGATCCGGCTGATGTGCCTGTCAAGCATAACCCAACTTTCATTTCCATATGCAAGCGTTGGAAGGTAATCTGCTTTGTATTTGTAGATCTTTTCGTTGCTTTCCCTACATTCCGCTGTGTCAATTATGATATTACAGATCTGGTAATATATCAAGTACACCTTGTTTATTTCATTTACAATTTCTTCATGTGCTTAAAAAAAAACAACCAGTGATGGCTCCTGGGTAGAGAAAGTGGTCCACCACTTCAAGATCTTCATCGTCGCAAAACATATTCAATTAACATATTATTGTAATTCCCTTCCGATAGAGCTTCTCTTTTAAGGGCTTGCTGTAGCCTTCTCCAAGAGTCTTTGAGAAGAACAATGTCGAGTAGAAGAACAGTAGCATATAGAAGACACTGAACGAGGATAGGACGTATGTTTCATCTTCCAATTAATATTGGGGACGTCCTCCTCTTGCATATTTTATGTATCTCATGAAGCATATAATAGGAGAAGACTGAGGCTGTCGTCCTGCTATTATGGATTAAAAAAAACAACATCAATTACAAACGCAACTGCGGTATTTTATTTTATTGTAGGTATGAGAAATATATTCGAAGATTCAAATCTTCAACTTCCGATAGCGTTTGGCTCAACGGATTTTAATGTTTTTTGTCAGTTTTTTTTTTTTTTTTTTTTTTTTTTTTTTTTTTTTTTTTTTTTTTTTTTTTTTTTTTTTTTTTTTTTTTTTTTTTTTTTTTTTTTTTGAAAACCAGAATATTTTAACATAGTTTGGTCCTATGTTAATAAAATAATAAAATTAGTTGGGAAAGTTCGTTTGACCCATTCAAAATCCCATGTTGCAAGAAGTAGCAGAAATTCCACGTGTCAGCTGAAACTAGACAGCCATAACTTTGATTTTTGGTCGGCGGTAAAGTTTGCTATACTTTTACAACGATTATTTTAATATTTCAGAAAACTATTATCTCCTAAACCTCCTTATTGACACATTAAGTTAAAATTTTATATATCAGTATTCTTTGTCTACAAATAATGATTTTATTTTAAAAGTTTCAGAACGTAAATGTAACGTAATAAAATGCCACATATTCTAGTCTTTTGGAGCGAAACAGGCCAATTTAATTATGTTGTTGATTTCACGACCTCGAATAGAATGTAGAATTTGGCAATAGAAAATCTCGATAGATAAATTCAAATATAGAGTGTCTAAGCTAAAAACCTGATATACGATCCCTGTACCGAGGAATTATATAAAAGTAGTAACTGATCGAATGCTAGGAAATTCATAATTAGTATCTTCGAAAACTAATGACTCACTAAGTGAAGTGAATAAAATTGAGCACGTACTCATTCCTCAAAATACTGAGTAGGTGCTCTTGTTCCATGTGAATAAATAGAAGTTACACAATGAAATACTTAAATATTCTATTATTATTTATTTAAAACTGATTTTTATTCAAAACTAATTTTGTTTATTATTACTTTACAATTCTTTTACTTATAATTTTACTAAGTGTATGGAGCACGTGATCCGTAAATATGGATTGGTTATTGATTCGGAGTACCTGCTCAAAAATCTTGAGGGTTTATGAATGTACAAGTAAACGGCGGGCATCGATAGGAAAAAAAATCTATCAGCAAAATCAAGTCCAAAAATTTCTGTTTTTTGATTTCCATGAAAGTTCTAATTTAAGAGTTTTAAAGGACGCTCAGAACAAATCTTTTTCTTTAAAAGAAAAATTGTGGACAACTTTACTGGAAGTGTATTTTGGTTTTTGCAATTTTTTGTACATTTAAACTCATTTAATATAATCAGTAATATTATTTTCTTATTTTACAAAAAAAAAAAAAAAAAAATTCGATTGGTATATGAGAACTTTAAAATCCATGCAGAGCAAAGGCAGAAAACAATAACATAAAAAATTATTGAAATTACATAATTTTTTTTTCTCTGCTCATAGGACGCATTGGCAAGAACCCTCAGATGCATGTCTAATATTTTTGGACTATAGTGGACTTGTTGTTGGATTTTGAACTAGTCATTTCGATTTTTAATTTAAGGACTTTTAAAAATGGCTTCATGCAGGAAATAACACTGACATATAGCGGAGATGAAAAAACAATGTTGAGTTATGACACTATCATTTTTGACGTCACAATATTTCTCCTAAAAATTATTGAATCAAACATGGCCAGGAAATGAAGGTGGTGGGTAAAAATTGCAAGGAGGACTCAAGAAACTAAAAATATGCTGGGACTCAGCCAATTGTTAGTGTTACGGGCAACTTGGGTGAATGCGTATCAGAGGTAATGACGGCTGTTAGTGTCGAAAAGTTGAATCGTCACGAATTAAACTACAATTAGGCTTCTGAGAGTTTAATGAGAAAGCAAACTAAAAATAAACAGCATAACTCTGAACTATACTCAACTATACTAGTCCACCAAAAAAACTTTAATTCCAAGTCTGTAGTCTCTCCTTGTAAATAAAATAATAATTAAAAGAATTGAAAAATAATAATAACGGAAATTAGTTTGAACGGAAATCGGTTTTATATATATAATAATAGAGTAACTTCTTATTCATATCGAACTAGAGCACCTGCTCAGTTTTTTGAGGAATGAGTACATCCCTCATGTTTTATTCACTTCATCTACTATATCGACAAAGTTTCTTTTCCGACAGCCCAATAATCGACCTCAACATCGAATAAGCCAAAATAAATGACACGTTAGAGGCTCATCTCTGGCAAAACTATCGAGTACATGGTTTTCTGTTTAAACGAAATGTTAAAATTAATTTGTAGTTCTACTTCTGAAGTCCCTTCAATATCGAATTATAGAGAATTTATGTAATGTAAAATAAAAACCAAAAAAATAAATTATATTTGAAAAATAGGAAGAAAAAGGAAAATTTACCACCGACTCTGGTCGCTGGCTGGTGTTCGAGCTCGGCAATCAAGTACAAATTCAAGTACAAAGCGGTCGAGCAACCAGACGGCGACCAGAGTGCAATCAAGTCTCTCAGTTTATTACAGGCCCTACTCGTATTACACTATTCAACTTGGTCGCCTCGGTCTGCCGTGTATAGTGAACTTATATAGGAATTTGTCGCCCAGCGGTTGCCCACCTTCTGATCGCCGGCGACCAAGTAGTCTAGTATAATAGGGGGTCTTAAACATGGCTATTAACAATCAGAGAACCGCATTAATAATAGTCAAATATTAAATCATGTTTTAAAAACATTAGCTTTCCTATAATTAAGGTATATCTCCGCCTTTCAGCAATTATCCAAATGCCTACACTACGTCGTTTCATCGATTTTTTCAGAGTACTTTTCTGCAAAATCGATCTATAAAAGTGTCTCACTCTTTTCTAAATTTGAAGCATAAAAATCTTCGAAGATATTATCATGTTACAATTGACTGAATGATTGAGAAAAATGAAAAATAAACGAATAAAAGTGTAATAAAAAAATACATTTTCTAAGATTCAACGTTTTGAACCAGGCTAGGAATCCCCCAGTATTCTTTTTAATGCGAAACTAACACAACGTAACCATTACTGCTAACATAAATAATTAAAGTACTCGGAGATAATTTGGAACGCGTTCTGAAATTATATTGAAACACTGAGGAGAGAGCGTTAGGGCAGCTTATTTGATGAAATTGTTCGTTCATCAAAAATAAACGTAAAATATTTGCAAAGTAAATTAAAACTTATTACAACTTTTTTTTTTCACGACCACGGGGCACCAAGCTGGCGCGTGGGCCATGGTAATTGCCTACATTGCAAAGATGACTAATCCGGCACTGAATACAATATAAGGCAGCACTGAATTCTGGAATCAGTAATTATTCGAGTGATGCGAGGAATGAAGATTTGCTTATCACAGAAAAAAACTGAGGTCATGAATGTTCAAACAGTTTATCACTTTGAATCCATTTAATAAATAGTGACAGGGAATAATCCGTTTGCTCGATAAAAGTTTATTTGGAAGCCATAATTCTTAAATGCCTGATTAACTCATTCGAAAGTAGTTTTAAAACAGCAGCGAATAAACATCAGACAATGCACTTAATGGAATTTGTAGCTCTGAAAAAAGAATAAGTGAAACACTAATGAACAAGAAAATTAAAAACGATGATGAAGCCTTCTCCAAGAGTCTTTGAGAAGAACAATGTCGAGTAGAAGAACAGTAGCATATAGAAGACACTGAACGAGGATAGGACGTATGTTTCATCTTCCAATTAATATTGGGGACGTCCTCCTCTTGCATATTTTATGTATCTCATGAAGCATATAATAGGAGAAGACTGAGGCTGTCGTCCTGCTATTATGGATTAAAAAAAACAACATCAATTACAAACGCAACTGCGGTATTTTATTTTATTGTAGGTATGAGAAATATATTCGAAGATTCAAATCTTCAACTTCCGATAGCGTTTGGCTCAACGGATTTTAATGTTTTTTGTCAGTTTTTTTTTTTTTTTTTTTTTTTTTTTTTTTTTTTTTTTTTTTTTTTTTTTTTTTTTTTTTTTTTTTTTTTTTTTTTTTGAAAACCAGAATATTTTAACATAGTTTGGTCCTATGTTAATAAAATAATAAAATTAGTTGGGAAAGTTCGTTTGACCCATTCAAAATCCCATGTTGCAAGAAGTAGCAGAAATTCCACGTGTCAGCTGAAACTAGACAGCCATAACTTTGATTTTTGGTCGGCGGTAAAGTTTGCTATACTTTTACAACGATTATTTTAATATTTCAGAAAACTATTATCTCCTAAACCTCCTTATTGACACATTAAGTTAAAATTTTATATATCAGTATTCTTTGTCTACAAATAATGATTTTATTTTAAAAGTTTCAGAACGTAAATGTAACGTAATAAAATGCCACATATTCTAGTCTTTTGGAGCGAAACAGGCCAATTTAATTATGTTGTTGATTTCACGACCTCGAATAGAATGTAGAATTTGGCAATAGAAAATCTCGATAGATAAATTCAAATATAGAGTGTCTAAGCTAAAAACCTGATATACGATCCCTGTACCGAGGAATTATATAAAAGTAGTAACTGATCGAATGCTAGGAAATTCATAATTAGTATCTTCGAAAACTAATGACTCACTAAGTGAAGTGAATAAAATTGAGCACGTACTCATTCCTCAAAATACTGAGTAGGTGCTCTTGTTCCATGTGAATAAATAGAAGTTACACAATGAAATACTTAAATATTCTATTATTATTTATTTAAAACTGATTTTTATTCAAAACTAATTTTGTTTATTATTACTTTACAATTCTTTTACTTATAATTTTACTAAGTGTATGGAGCACGTGATCCGTAAATATGGATTGGTTATTGATTCGGAGTACCTGCTCAAAAATCTTGAGGGTTTATGAATGTACAAGTAAACGGCGGGCATCGATAGGAAAAAAAATCTATCAGCAAAATCAAGTCCAAAAATTTCTGTTTTTTGATTTCCATGAAAGTTCTAATTTAAGAGTTTTAAAGGACGCTCAGAACAAATCTTTTTCTTTAAAAGAAAAATTGTGGACAACTTTACTGGAAGTGTATTTTGGTTTTTGCAATTTTTTGTACATTTAAACTCATTTAATATAATCAGTAATATTATTTTCTTATTTTACAAAAAAAAAAAAAAAAAAATTCGATTGGTATATGAGAACTTTAAAATCCATGCAGAGCAAAGGCAGAAAACAATAACATAAAAAATTATTGAAATTACATAATTTTTTTTTCTCTGCTCATAGGACGCATTGGCAAGAACCCTCAGATGCATGTCTAATATTTTTGGACTATAGTGGACTTGTTGTTGGATTTTGAACTAGTCATTTCGATTTTTAATTTAAGGACTTTTAAAAATGGCTTCATGCAGGAAATAACACTGACATATAGCGGAGATGAAAAAACAATGTTGAGTTATGACACTATCATTTTTGACGTCACAATATTTCTCCTAAAAATTATTGAATCAAACATGGCCAGGAAATGAAGGTGGTGGGTAAAAATTGCAAGGAGGACTCAAGAAACTAAAAATATGCTGGGACTCAGCCAATTGTTAGTGTTACGGGCAACTTGGGTGAATGCGTATCAGAGGTAATGACGGCTGTTAGTGTCGAAAAGTTGAATCGTCACGAATTAAACTACAATTAGGCTTCTGAGAGTTTAATGAGAAAGCAAACTAAAAATAAACAGCATAACTCTGAACTATACTCAACTATACTAGTCCACCAAAAAAACTTTAATTCCAAGTCTGTAGTCTCTCCTTGTAAATAAAATAATAATTAAAAGAATTGAAAAATAATAATAACGGAAATTAGTTTGAACGGAAATCGGTTTTATATATATAATAATAGAGTAACTTCTTATTCATATCGAACTAGAGCACCTGCTCAGTTTTTTGAGGAATGAGTACATCCCTCATGTTTTATTCACTTCATCTACTATATCGACAAAGTTTCTTTTCCGACAGCCCAATAATCGACCTCAACATCGAATAAGCCAAAATAAATGACACGTTAGAGGCTCATCTCTGGCAAAACTATCGAGTACATGGTTTTCTGTTTAAACGAAATGTTAAAATTAATTTGTAGTTCTACTTCTGAAGTCCCTTCAATATCGAATTATAGAGAATTTATGTAATGTAAAATAAAAACCAAAAAAATAAATTATATTTGAAAAATAGGAAGAAAAAGGAAAATTTACCACCGACTCTGGTCGCTGGCTGGTGTTCGAGCTCGGCAATCAAGTACAAATTCAAGTACAAAGCGGTCGAGCAACCAGACGGCGACCAGAGTGCAATCAAGTCTCTCAGTTTATTACAGGCCCTACTCGTATTACACTATTCAACTTGGTCGCCTCGGTCTGCCGTGTATAGTGAACTTATATAGGAATTTGTCGCCCAGCGGTTGCCCACCTTCTGATCGCCGGCGACCAAGTAGTCTAGTATAATAGGGGGTCTTAAACATGGCTATTAACAATCAGAGAACCGCATTAATAATAGTCAAATATTAAATCATGTTTTAAAAACATTAGCTTTCCTATAATTAAGGTATATTTCCGCCTTTCAGCAATTATCCAAATGCCTACACTACGTCGTTTCATCGATTTTTTCAGAGTACTTTTCTGCAAAATCGATCTATAAAAGTGTCTCACTCTTTTCTAAATTTGAAGCATAAAAATCTTCGAAGATATTATCATGTTACAATTGACTGAATGATTGAGAAAAATGAAAAATAAACGAATAAAAGTGTAATAAAAAAATACATTTTCTAAGATTCAACGTTTTGAACCAGGCTAGGAATCCCCCAGTATTCTTTTTAATGCGAAACTAACACAACGTAACCATTACTGCTAACCTAAATAATTAAAGTACTCGGAGATAATTTGGAACGCGTTCTGAAATTATATTGAAACACTGAGGAGAGAGCGTTAGGGCAGCTTATTTGATGAAATTGTTCGTTCATCAAAAATAAACGTAAAATATTTGCAAAGTAAATTAAAACTTATTACAACTTTTTTTTTTCACGACCACGGGGCACCAAGCTGGCGCGTGGGCCATGGTAATTGCCTACATTGCAAAGATGACTAATCCGGCACTGAATACAATATAAGGCAGCACTGAATTCTGGAATCAGTAATTATTCGAGTGATGCGAGGAATGAAGATTTGCTTATCACAGAAAAAAACTGAGGTCATGAATGTTCAAACAGTTTATCACTTTGAATCCATTTAATAAATAGTGACAGGGAATAATCCGTTTGCTCGATAAAAGTTTATTTGGAAGCCATAATTCTTAAATGCCTGATTAACTCATTCGAAAGTAGTTTTAAAACAGCAGCGAATAAACATCAGACAATGCACTTAATGGAATTTGTAGCTCTGATAAAAGAATAAGTGAAACACTAATGAACAAGAAAATTAAAAACGATGATGAGCGTTACCTAATCTCAAATACCTGTTAACCCAAACTATTTATAATTATTTGTTTCAACTTTCTTTTTCAAAAATACCAGTGAATTCCGCTTTAAAAAATCAACAAGATAAGCAGCAATCCAATGTTTAAAAATGAGCACTTTACCATTTTATTAAATTTATTTTAGATCATTTTTTTTTTGAGTGTGACAAATGTTTTGAAATTGTATAAATTTTTTTTTGTTGGTTATTAAAAAAAATAAAAGACCACCAGCTACCGAATTTCAAATCCATTAAAAGGGTTTGATTAAGAGGTTGAATCTGACCATAACAAAGATTTGAGCTGATAGTTCAACGAAAGAAATTTTGACACGTCCCACACCTATAAAAAAACAAAAAAACAATGAATGATAAAGGGAAAACATTGCTGTTGTTGGTGATATCACGGCCTGAATTCAATCAAAAAACGATACCGTTCATCTCAATATCAGAATAAATTATACAACAAAAGCTGTTAAACATCGATTATTTTAACTTGCTAGCTCAGGGTTTTGTAAGAAAATGGATCGTACTTAGCTATTTCACGGCCCAGATGGTACTAACAGCATCACATCCCTAAAATTTCATCCAATCGAGCTCAGCAGTTCAGGAGTAGAAGGGGTTCTTATTTCCTATCATTGGAATTCGATATCATTTATCTATTCATTTGAAGGTCTTTAAAAAAATCTATATAAAATAAAAATTAAAAGAAATCATATTTCCTGTGAATTGGTGAATAATGTGGGCGTGAGAACGTTATTAGGAATGCTATCCAGTCATGAAATTGGATGAGGTTATGAAATGATTAATTTACTACAAAATATTTTAAATTACTTCTAAATATTATTAACAACAAATTGGAATCGTTTGATTCTCATTTTAATTTCTGTAAAATGATCTGTGTTACGTCAGCCGTAAATTATGCGGTTCATTAATATACCAAAACAAATAAAAGAGGAAAAGTCGCTTAGGATTGATTTTGACTAACTTGAGTTATCGTCATACAATCGATTAGGACCTTGAGTGCTTTTAAATCGATCACATAAGGTTTTAATCCCTAAAATATTTGGGTTCGTCGCGACTCTGAATTAACCGCGACGTAGCATAACTCATGTGCTTTCATCGGAAACTGTTTAATATTTCAGAAGGAGCAAGGCCGGAACTAGGATTTTTGCAAGGGGAGGGGCTAGCATAATTTCATCGCCCCTTCTTTCACCCTCACCCCAATAAAAGTCAATTGTTTAGTAAAAGTATTTTATATTTCGAAATAAATATCATCAACTGATAACATTAACCCATTTTATTAACTAAATTAAGGACTAAAAAATCAAAAAGCAGAAAAGAATATTTTTTATTCAACATAAAAACACAATTTCAAGCGGAACTTGCCGCCCTTTAAATTATGCCATCCGAAGAACGTACCCTCTTTGCGTTCCTAGTTCCAGCCCTGAGAAGAAAAGATCCTAGGGGACAGAAGATAACAATGACGGCGACATCTTTTAAAAATCACATTTTTTTAGACACAGAGAATACTAAAACGTGTAAATTAGAGATCTTGAAAATAAAATATCCATATTTCCTCTAATTTAGGTAGTTATTGAGGTAAAATCTAGTGACCTCATCCAAACAAACCATTCACAATTACAAATCCACTGCGTCAACAAACAACGAAAAAAAATATATATTTTAGTTTCCTCTATGGACTAGTTTTAAAATAAATATAGTATTTTAATTGTTAAATTAAATAAAGTACTGTATTATTTAGGTTTAACAACTAAAAATTTAGGTTTGACAATTTCTGAGATTCTACATTGTAATAGAGTATTTAAGTAGAGTGAATTAAAACATTTTTTATTAGGTGCCTACATTTTTATTAGCAAGCACAAGCTCCGAAAAGTTTAGTTACGTCTTTCTGTCATTAAATAAGCAACGCTAGGCTTCCTCTTTTAAAACTGATGATCCTAAAACCGTAAAATTAGATGCCTTAAAAAAAAATTACCCTTTCAAGGAGATTGTTGAATAGCTCGAGACTTTTCAGCTTCTTTGCGTTGGCTATGGCCCCGCCAAGATATTTGATTTGGTTGCCCCCTAAAGTGAGGATATCCAACGCCGTAAAGTCCTTAAGTTCCTGAGGCAGGCTGGAAATTCTGTTGTTGCTAGCCTGGAGCATCGTCATCCTCTTGTTTGGCCTTACTTCAGGCAGTTCTCCTTCTAAAGAATCCAACTGATTGTTATTTAAGAACACCCATTCTAGATCCGTAAGGCACCTGAAACATAATTCACAATCTATTGAGACTAAAAAAAGAATGAAAGAAAAAATCTGTAACAATACAACTCATGAAGGGTTTTGGGTTCAGTACTTAGTAAGGAAGTAATATTTCTGGACAAACGGTCAAACAAAGATATGTTAATCACGCTTAAGCATAATTTTTTTTCCCTTAACCCATTAAAACATCAGATTCCCAGGTTTGATGTGCTCCAGCAGGATCTCTCGACCCCAGAGTTGACACACCGCTGATGGAGCAGAAAATAAATTTTCAGACCTATTTGGGCCTAGGCCATACAAGTTAAAGTCTACTGGCTTATCTACTGAGTTACCTCACTCCCACTTGTTATTAATTAATAATTAATGTCTGTAATGAATTAATATTAAATATAAGCGGTGAGAGTTGGCACATTCTCCGAGAAATTTGAAGCCAACAATGGCTTGAGGCAAGCTGATGCTCTGGCATGCCTCCTCTTCAACCTGGCAGGAGAGAAAGCTGTAAGCAAATCAGTCGTACAAACCAAGTGCACCACGTTTAACAGGCTCGTCTAGTTCTTTGGATACACGGATGATATCGACATCGCAGCAAGATTCGAGAGGGCTCTGAAAGAAGCATTCCTCGTCTTGGAAGCTGCTGCGAAGAAGCTTGGAGTGTCAATGACCAAGTACTATGTGCAGACCAAGTATATAAGTATAGGAGAGGAAATTGGCCCCTACAAGTTTGAGTGTGTGAATAGCTTTGTGTACCCTGGGTTCCGAGCTCAACACCTAGAACGATTCCTCCAAAGCAATCCAGAGGAGGATCACCGCAACCAGCAAGTGCTATTTCGGCCTGGCTAAGCACTTCAGGAGCCGCTCATTGTCCAACAAAACGAAGGTGAACCTGTGCAAAAACTTGGTGCGCCCGGTGCTTACTTATGGCTCGGAAGCATGGGAAATTACAAAGACTGGTGAAGAAAGAATTAGTTGATATACGCATGATAGAAGGATCAATCAAATTAGATATTGATAAATTATTTGCCACTTCTATAATCTTGTTTTATTGAAAACTAGTTCATTTTCAGTTCTAAAAACATACAAAAATTCAAAAATAAGCAATTTAAAATATAGTTTGGTATTATTATTCATATTAAATTAGATGTAATATAAATCAGTATTATAAAACATTTATGAATTATGACTTTAATTAAGACAATAAATCAAATACATGTTGGTACTCACCAAGGCTTTATGTGCTATCGGTCTCCTAGCTATTCAATAATCCCCGAAGATAGGCCCATCCCGAAACATTATGTTTTGATTCCATATTACGGTCCTATATCCACCAAAGTCGGAAATGAATTGAAAAAACAAGGATTAAACCCAGCATTTAAAATAGAAAAACCTTATCCGCACATTTTTCTTCTTCTAAAGACAAAATAGACCCTTTCCAAAAAAGCGGAGTATACGAACTAAATTGTAATGCTAGTGCAGCCAAATACACGGGAAAAACTGGAAGATCGCTAAATCAGAGATTGAAGGAACATATACGTGCATATAATAATAAAACAGATAATTCCAACTTTGCAATTCATTTAAATGAAAATAATCATAAATTCATCAAAGACTCAGGAGTTAAATTAATACGTCACGTTGAAAACAGCCTCAAATTAAATTTATATGAAGCACTTGAAATAATAAAATCCTTCAAATTCAATCCAGATTTTTGCTTAAATGACCTAATAAATATCTCCAATAGTCCCATCTTAAATTTATTCCCATCTATAATAGAAAAACCAATTACTCACCGGCATTATTGGAAAAACCCCGACCATGAAACCGTTTACCTATAAACATACCACCTTTCTTTCATTGTTAGTTCAGTGCGAGAAGAAACCAGTACAAACATTTCTGTTTGATATAATCAATTTAAAGCTTGGTTAGTACCAACATGTATTTGATTTCTTGTCTTAATTAAATTCATAATTCATAAATGTTTTATAATATTGATTTATATTATATCCAATTTAATAAGTATTAAATACCAATAAGTAATAATAAGTATTATATACCAAACTATATTTTGGATTGCTTATTTTTGAATTTTTGTGTGTTTTTAGAACTGAAGATGAATGTAAAACATCGTGAAACATAAAAAAATTGGCCGACTTCGATGGGCAGGCCACGTTGCCAGAATGAACGCCGATGAAATCCCTGCAAGAGCCATGAATGGGGAGGTCAATGGAATAAGAAGAGTTGGAAGACCAAGAGTGAGATGGCTGGACACGGATTCGAGGACACTACTCAATACCACCCCCTGGAAGACTGCAGCTCAGGACCGTGACAACTAGCGGAGGCTATTGGAGGAGGCCCAGATCCGGCAACGGGTTGACACGCTATAGAAGAAGAAAGAATGAATTAATATTCTGGTGTTGTTAGTTAATTGATAATTACCAAACAGGAATAAAAGTTGGATTTTGTTAAAAAATATTATATCCCATTTTACTGCATGAATTACGTATGTTATTGGAAGTAAGGTAATCGATCTTAATTTTTTTCGTGATCTTACTTATGTACCCCTGAGACCCTAAAAGCAATTTTAAAGAAATATCTTCTCCTATTTCTTAGTAGGTTCAGATTCGTGAGATCTGAAAATCTTTAAAGCCAGTCTAATTTAAAGTCGATCTTGAGCGACTCTTGCATTATCATTTGTTTTGGTATTTTAATAAACTGTATATATTTTGGTTGAATCCTCAATAAAATACATTCAAAAATACCAATTTTTCATGTTTTTAATTATATATATATATATATATATATATATATATATATATATATATATATATATATATATATATATATATATATATATATATATTTAACATTTTATATAACAACTCAATCGTAAATCATGGCGTTTTGTGTTCATGATTCGCAGATATTACTATTTACATCCAAACAGCTGATTTTTATCATATCTTTTAACGACCGTTTAAAGTTTGAGTAATAATTTTTGATCCAATTTTCATTCTTATCCTTAAAACTTTGCGCTCTATTTGGCGATTATGGACATATAATGATGACTTGCGTTCTGATTAAATTTCCCTCCCGAAAAAATAAAATAAAAATTTAAATTGACCTCGAAAAAAATTCTGCCTACGCCCTAGCGTAAGTTTACCATGGGAACGACGATAAGGGCTAACGTTTCTTAAATTTATTTGTGTGTGATTTTGGTTTATTATTTTCAATAATTGACCTTTGGAATCGACCAAGGAAAAAATTTTTGTAACCCCCCTCAAAATTTGAGGTTTTACCTTTCAAGATACGTAGAATACAAATATCGAATAAAAAAAAATTCGTCCGTCCGCCGTTCGCAGTACGCCGTACGCCGTACGCGGCTTTTCTCCGAGATTACTACACCGATTTTCTTGAGATTCGGTACCAAAGTCACAGGTCACCTCGGAATGATTCTCGGAACTCGACTTTACCATCCGTCTGTTTGTTTCAAAATGGCGGCCAATTAGAGATCGCATAAGCCCATAACTCGGTCATTTATAAAGATAGAGAGGAAATGTAAGGTGTTTTAGAATCAGTGTAACAAGGCAATAAAAAAAAAAAAAAAAAAAATTTTAAATAAATCTGTATAATTACCGATTAAAGATCTCATAAGCCCATTACTCGGTCATTTATAAAGATAGAGAGGAAATGTAAGGTGTTTTAGAATCAGTGTAACAAGGCAATAAAAAAAAAAAAAAAATTTAAAATAAATCTATATAATTACCGATTAGAGATCTCATAAGCCCATAACTCGGTCATTTATAAAGATAGAAAGGAAATGTAAGGTGTTTTGGAATCAGTGTAACAAGGCAATAAAAAAAAAAAAAATGAAAAACAAAAAATCTGTATAATTACCGATTAAAGATCTCATAAGCCCATAACTCGGTCATTTATAAAGATAGAGAGGAAATGTAAGGTGGTTTGGAATCAGCATTTCAAGGCATTAAAATAAGAAAAAGGAAAAAAAAAAAAACGAAAAATAAATAAATCTCTATCTGTAAATGCTTTTAGTTTATTATTTTCAATAATAGACCTTTGGAATACAAAAAAAATGAAAAACAAAATACCGTCCGCAAAATGACAGAATAGATGTTTTTGAAATATTACTAAGTGGAAATAATAAACCATCTCTACTATATATTATTACGGTAGTATAGGTCCCTTTTCCGGCTCTCAGGAGCGATGGATTTTGACGAATGAGGTATCAAAAGAAAGGAAATTTCACGGAGAAGTGACGAATTCCAATTTTGTTTCTTAAAATCTTACAAGGGCTTTAATAAAAGTGATGAAAAAACTGGAAGGTTTCAAAACTTTGACGACTGAGAGTCGACGGATCGAGACGGGATAAGTTGGGTTTTAAAGATTTTGACGCGGGCATCAAAATCATGTATGGTCTTTCGGATCATATTGGTCCAGCATTTTAAAGCCTTAAAACCTACCGTTTTCGAGATAATGCACGATATAGGTCCACACGGGCCCTATGCGTACGTGTTGTTGTCATGGCAACTTTATATCAATTTGAGTCTGTTTACAAAAACTTTTAATGAATGGGAAATTATATACTGTTTCCAATGTCCAACCCCAACTGTTAAATATGAATACTACACATAGAAAACGGTGTAGCTGAATCTTATCGCCTTACTGTTAAACTTAAGAGATGTTTTTCAGTGGGGTAAGCTAATTACTAATAAGATATGAACACAGTCATTACAAACTATGTAGCTTTACCAAATGTGTGGTAAATAAACTTTTTTAGTAATATTATATTGTTTACACGAATAAATATGTTTCCCTAATATCGCTTATACTACTACTAATGTATTAGGATTGATATCTAATGCGAGAGTTCTCGCTCGGGTATACTAGTTGTGTAATAATTTGCAGCGTTTTTCAGTTTTTAGACCTCCGCTTTTGAAAGTATGCGTAAAACATATGTAAATAACATATGGAAAGGTGACGATCAAATCAAACTTCTTATGTACACAGAAATTTTAATAGTGGTTAATGACTATGGCAGGGCTCGTTTCTCCACAAATAATTTTTAATTTACTACCCAATAATTTATGACAAACTAAATAAGACCATCAGGAATTCATTTGAAAAATATTTCTGTAAGCAACTTATAAAACCTCTCTAATAGTGCTCATTAAGGAGAAAATTATTTCATTAAAGACGTCCTGATAGATTTATAAGGATGGCGTTAGTTCAAGGCCACATCATGATTGCTCTCAGGTTTTAAACATCGTAGCTATTGGCGGAATGATAATTTAAAAAAATCTTTTAGTCCTATGTAAATGAAATATACAATGTTTTAATAAATTGTAATCATTGTTTCACTATTGGATGCATAAATGGTTTACTTGCTCCACCATGAATTAATGGGTAATTTTCCAAATATTCATTCATCTAAAGCAGGGCGTTTCAGAATATAAGGCTGGAGTGCCACATTGTAAAACATATACCAACTGGGCATTTGCCAACATGTTTTTGAGGGATGGGAGGGAGGGACGAAGCGGAATTTGAGGTGCGAAAAAAATAGGACAAAAAATTTGAAGGACGAGTAATTAGGTAATGATTTGATTCTCAAAAATACATGTAAAATTATACAATTTAAAGAACAATAGAAAGACGATTACTAATCACGTGATTGCCATAGAGGACTGCCGTGGGTAGAGTCAGGAAGAAATTTTAGTTTACAATAACTATAGTACTGGTACTGGTATTGGTGGAGGAACTAGTCCGGCAAGTGGACTTTATGGTCCTTTTTGCCAACCCCTGACGGCTGCTTTTACATCACCGCCGCGTACTAACCAGAGTGGGAGTGTAAAAATTCATTTCGCGGGATCGCCACGAAATAAATATTAACTGACCCAGATGGGAATCGAACCCAGCACTATGGGACCCTCGCCCCAACGTACTCGGCCGTCACGTCCTCCAATAACTATAGTAGTGCGCTTAAAAATATTAGGCCTAAAAAAAAATACTTTGGAAATGGATTTAAAATTAGTTTAAAAATATACCATTTACTACAAATCAGATTTTATTAACTGCAAGGGCGTTCCAAACAGAAGAAATAGGCAATTTTCTAAATTTAATTTCTTTCTTGTAGAGGTAGAGGAGGTCCAAAAAAAGAGCTGAAGGTGGCGGATAAAGATTGTCAGTCCAGAGTTACTGAAATCGTATAAAATAATGTTCATAGTTCGAAACAAAGGATTGATTTTTTAATTGCTACAAACAATGTTTTCTTATTCCATATATCAGTGACCTGGCAAAAAAAATCTGGTGCGGTGCGCGCATCACACAACTTTTCCTTACCGTCCTATAAATTATCTTTTTAACAAATTTTAAATAGTTCACATAAACACTGCTTCTAATAAACTCAGCAGCATACACATCTTCTCGTACTTAAGTACAATAAAAAAAAACATTTTAACAATTTTAGTACAATCCTATACACAACCTATATATTTTAACTTTTAATTTTCGAATTCGGTTTTTCGACGGAAATACACGTTTTAAGGTCCCCTGAGTCCAAATGACCAAGTCTCGCAAAATGGTCTGTGTGTCTGTGTCAGTGTATATGTGATCAGTCTAGCTCAAAAACGGAAAGCTGTACGATACTGAAATTACGTATTTAAGATTGGCACATGTACAGCAACATTTTCGTCAAAATCGACTAACCGGAAATGCCACTTTATATTATCGATTTTACACATTTTTACAATTTTCTCGAAAGAGGCTCTAACGATTTTGATGAAACTTGGCTTAATAATTCTTCATAAAGGTCTTTAACTTTTCAGTTATGTAGTAAATCACCGAGGAATTGCAGGGAAAAAAGTTTTGATGAAAAGAATATTTTATTTGCGCATAGCATAAAAAGTATGCATTCTAATGTAAATTATGTATAGAATTGAATGAAAGGTAATTCAATTATCTAAAAAATAATAAAAGAATCATCAAAATTGGACCAGTATTGGCAAAAATACGGTGTATTTTATGAGGAGCACAAGACCCTAGATGGATAACCAAGCGCATTCGAAAGGGGACGGATGCAACCGAATCTCCTCCCACCAATCCGCCAATCTGTTGTAAACAATACGCTCTGTAATAAAGTAATTTAAGAACACAAAAGCGAAAATTAACTTAATAATTTCTACTTTCACGTTATTTAATGGAAAGAAAATGTTTCCATGGAAACTAAACCAGAAACTTTTAAAATATGTTTGTAACTTTACAAAGATTGAGCTATTGTTTCATATTATATTAAGGGAAAAATACAAACTTTAAAAAATGATTGTTTTTTAGTCAAATAAATTGAAAAAAAAAATGTTTAGATTATAGAGTAAACTAGTCTTATAGATTTTTTCAAAAAAAAATTATACCAGATTTTGATTTGGCGTACCAAAAAATCAATATGTTGAAAATATCATCGGAAACAAATTTTTTTTTTTTTTAGTTTCGAGTAGGTTCGAAATTTGTAAGCCAAGAAATTATCTTTTGAAGCTCAGTATCTCGTTTTCAGTTATTTCGATTTTGATTTCCTTGGACTCGTTGGAAAGAGGGAAGTTTCTTCTTTCCATTAATGTAAACAGCTATTCTATAATCTATAAGATCTGTGTAAATAAATATGTTTACAAAATAAAAACAAAATTGAGGTTTTTTTTCGGATAATGTTTCTACGATCTCAAACATAGAAAGACCATAGTAGAAGCAAACCGCGTAGATTATGAACTTTTACAAACGACCCCTCCTATTTGGTTTGAATCGTTCAAAGCTTCCTTATTTATGGGCAATTTTTTAAATATTTAAAAAAATTTGAAGGATTGATTGATTGAAAGCTTGGCGAAATTTTTGACATATGAATATAGGGGTTTATCAGAGTGCTAAAACTAAATCTGACGCCAGTTAAAAAAAAAAAAAATCTGTTAATATACTTCGCACACAAACTGCAAAATGTCAAAACACGCAAAAAGTTAAATATTCAGTGGTTTCGACTTAAAAACTAATTTTTAGTGCAATTTAATGAAAAATACGTAAGAACCAAACTTACAGACGATTAACTTCCCTTATATAAATATAAATATTTATAAATACTCTCAACAGACACTAGATAATATTAAAATAACAATTTTCCTTTCTCTAAAATTGTTATTTCACTATTTCTTGGCGTCTGTGTAGGGTAACTACAAATATTTTGTATGAATCTTGTAGGGAATATAAACGTAGGGTATTTTGCATTGACTAAAAACTAGTCACTAAAAATTAGTTATTAAGGCGAAACCACTGACGTAACCTTGACATCTTGTAGATGTTTATGGTCTCGTTTCTCAGTAGCTGTTCCGCATTTTAAAAGATATTACAAGTAAAGCTTGCAGAAAGTTTAACTTTCTTTAAGATTAGGTATGTCAAAGTTTTTCCTAAAATGCACTAGAAGCGGGTTACTGAGGAAAATCTGAAAAAAGTCCACTTTCTCTAAAATTGTTATTTCAACATTTCTTGGCGTCTACTGAGAGTAATTACAAATATTTTTTTATGAATCTTATAGGAAATTTAATCCTATATAATGTTATGTATTGAGAATACTGGGATTGAAGGAAATCATTAAGATTAAATAATAGTAATTAGAATATGGATAAATTAAATAATGATGCCTGCTGGTTCAGTCAATATTAACATAAAAAAATTTCATTTTCAAACAAAGGAAAGAAAGTGGATACCTGTTGAAACCCGGGTAAGTTAGAGGGGACCGCTTAAGATAAGCGAAAGTAAGAACACCATAAAACTAGAGATAGGCCCGGTCGACAAGGTATAATAAACATGCCGACCAAGGTTACTACGAACAATAGAGAAAATAGTACAAACATTTCCAAAAAATCTTATACAGCCAACCAATGAGATGGTTCAAAAGGAGAGTGGGGACAAAATGCATCTTTTCAAGAAGGAGAAGGGGAAAAGAGTATAAGAGAGAGAGAAAAGAGAAATAAAGGAGTTCTTCAGTCAACTCTATAGAAAATGCCCTCAAAGCCCGCCTACCCGAGTTCAAAAGCATCAGGAGGATGCAAAAAACTGATGAGAGCGGGAATAAAAGAAACCTCCCACTCATAATTGTTACCACTGACGAAACTGTCACCCTACAGATTATGGAAAAAATTGGTCCAATCGACCATATGGGATACTCCCCAGGCAGTGTCACAATTGCCAGGAATTTGGTCATACCAAAAATTTCTGTGGGCGCATTATAAAATGCGTTCGTTGTGGTGATAACCACGAAACGAACGAATGCACCAAAAACACCCCACCCAAATGTGCAAACTGCGGTGGCCCTCATGTGGCCTCATAACCTGATTGCCCAAAAAGGCAAATCCTTCTTAAAAAGAAGGAAACAAAGGTCACCACTATAAGACCAACGAACTATACCCAGGAGACAGCATCTCCTGCTCCCATCACCACCTCAGCCCCAAACTCATACGCCGGTGTCCTATTCAACGGACAAACCATCCCCACACCAACTCTCGCACCCGCAACCACACCCCCACTCCCAACTACTCAGCCGTCCACGGATCAACCTCCATGGGTTGATAACCTAGTCGCCATGTTTAGCGACATGAAGGCTATTTTCCACACCCTCATGAGCACGCTTAACCTCGTGCTCCAACAAGCCTTCGCCCCTAAAGTTAATGGATAGACACTCTGTCCTTAACTATAACATAACAGGGCTCGTAGAGCGTAAGCTCGAGCTGGAATCCCTCCTGGCCTCTCATAGGCCATCAGTTGTCTTACTGACAGACACAAAACTAAACAAGCAAACGCGAATAAACTTTTGTGGTTACAACACTTACAGACTGGACTCACAAACCCCTCACGGTGGCGTTGCACTTCTGGTGCGTTATGACGTCCCCTCTAAACTGATAAACAATAATACACTCAATGACGAAAAACACACAGCCGTCACTGTACAAGTAAAACTTAAACACACATACAAAATCACATGTATATACAGAAGACCAGGAGCTCAGCTCGACACCTTCAAAACACTCTTACGGGAAACCGAAACAGACAGACAACACATCATCGTAGGGGACCTAAACGCTAAACACCACACATGGAATTGCACAACACCAAATGCATTAGGTACCCAACTCACTAAAACAAAATACACAATTATACACCCCAACGCCTACACATACAGACATCACTCAAACCCAGCGTACACTTCTACACTAGATCTGCTACTCACACAACAATCACACAGATTCACAAATTGCACAACAATAGACTTCAGCGACAATGATCACATCCCCGTCATTTATCACCTCGGCCGTGACACAATAAGAATCCCACCAACAGAATACAAATACAACTTCACACAGGCAGACTGGAAACTATACAAGAACGCAGTCTACACTAACACACCCAACATCAAACCACTCACAAACACTCAAGACATAAACAATGCCATAAACACTCTCCAAAACATCATACACGATGCCGCCTACACCTCGATACCCACTTTCAACCCCACTCCCATCTACTTACGCCAGCCACCAAAACACATGCTCACACTAATTAAACAACGAAACAACATAAAAAAACTGCTGGTATAGGACTAAAGACCCAACATACAGACCTATCATAAACAGTCTCACCAGACAAATCACATCTCTAATGTCGCAGTGGAAAACATCCCTCTGGCACGAACAATTACGCCGCACCCATTACGACCCCAAAAACTTCTGGAAACTAGTCAGAAGCCACAACACCAAATCAAAATCGGTGAAAATACAACGAGGCGATGAGCTTCTCACTCCCGCAGATCAGGCTACCATACTTGCTGACTATTACGTCGATAGAGACTCAGCACGTACCAACACCACATACAACCACAGTCCACAGACTGATTTAACACAAACCATATTTTCCTCCTATAAAGAACTGACTGCAACTCTGAGAAATACGAGGGGAAACAAATCAACAGGAGAGGACAACATACCCTATGTCCTACTCAAACAACTCCCCAGAAAAGCCCATATGTTTCTCCTCAATATTTTCAACTCATGCTCACGCCTGAGATATTACCCTACTGAGTGGAAGCATGCTATAGTTGTTCCACTTCTCAAACCCAAAAAACGAGGAGCGGTACCGGAAGAATACCGGCCCATCAGTCTCCTCAACCACGTCTCAAAAATATATGAGAAACTAATCCTCATACATGTCCGAAAACACTGCGACACACATGACATCATCCCCCCGGAACAAACCGGATTCTCTCGCGGCGTCAGCTGCTATCATCACGTAGCAAAACTACAGTATGATACAGCTAAAAACCTCAACAAAAATCTTGCAACCGCAATGATCTCATTAGATTGCTCACAGGCATTTGACTCTGTATCACACTCCACTCTAATTGATCAACTCCGGCTTCACCAATTCCCGGACCAACTGGTCGACATTATTGGCTCCTACATAAGTGGCCGGACATTCTCTGTCCGTGTCAAATCTGAGACCTCTTCCCCGCGTCCAGTTACCTGTGATGTCCCTCAGGGCTCGGTCCTTGCGCCAGTCCTCTTCAATATATATACAGCCCATATAGTAGGGCAAAAGATTGACAATGTTCAAATCGCTGCATATGCCGATGATATTGCTATATACTCAGCAAGCATGAATGCAGATCACGCCATGCGCAAGGCCCAATCAGCAGCCCAACATATCACAGAACAACTTAAAAACATAAATATCCATATAAACACACAAAAAACAGATGCCATCACATTTTCATACAAGAAAACTCTAAAACAACAACCAAAACTGAATGGGCAAACCATTCAGAACAAAAGACAGCTCACATACCTCGGTATGAAACTAGAATCACACTTGTCATTCACAGCCCACACAAAACACAGAATACATATAGACAAAGCCACAACACACCAACTAAATCACTTACTCTACTCACCAGGGCTGTCACTCAGACTCAAAATCCTCATTTACAAAGCCATCCTCAGGCCTACACTGCTTCACGGTGCCCCCCTCCTGCACTACCTATATCCCACAGTCCTGAAGTCCCTCCAAACATTCCAAAATAGCGTCCTACAAAAAATCACAAAACGAACGTCACTCGAAAGACGAAACATGATATACATTCACAACGAACTACAACTCGACACTGTTCAACAGCACATCACAAGAAGACACGTAAAGTTCTTCGACAACCTTCCTGCCTCATTTAACCCACTTTTCCGCTCCATCACCCCATCACCCCTTCCTGCCAGATGGTAGGGCCGAAAGGGACCAATTAATCCTGTAAACATCATCCTCTACCCGCTTCTAGAGCTCCCCCATCGCCTACATCCTCTTCCATCGCCCCGTCCTACCAACTTCCAGGTCCCACCCCAGCCCCGCTCTCTCATATCCATCCTTGTAAATATAACCCTGTAAATATTGTAAATATTATTATTATTAACCATGCATATAGTTTTTTAGTAGTAGGTTATTTTAATCTTAATACACAACAAGAAGAGGACCCTCACCTCTAAAGAATGAGAAGATTCCCTGACTGGGAAATATCATTTCAATTTGTAAATAGTCATCAAACCTTCAAGTACCAACAGATAGAAAAAGGTAAAGTACAGGAAGTTTTATAATTCTTATAATTATTTGTTTTATTAATCCTATTTTGTTTGAGGGATTTGAAAAAAAAAAATAATAATAAATAAAATAAAAAAATAAAGGAGTTCTGGGGAGAAAGTGGAAGAGCAAAGATAGTTATGGGGAGAAGGTTGAAGAGTATAGTTCTTGGGAGAAGGTAGAAGAGTGAAGTTCGAGCTAGAGAAGCCAGAAGACGGAGGTTCGCAGAGGGTACAGTTGAGCAGTCCATGAGAGACGGAGTCTCAGCCAGAAGGAGAATAGGAGGCCACTGCAGGAGAGAGAAACCTAGACCATCGAGCACTGAGTGTCGAAGGCAACTATAAGATAAGTTCTAGCCCTTTCATTCATTGTGTACATCAACGTCTAATATTATGTGGCATCCGAATAATATTTTAAATAAGCAAGAGTTCTCCCAGTATTCTCAACTACATAGGTTACAGTCCATAGATTTTTACAATGAGAGCAATTTAGATTGTAAATTATAAAATCAATAGTTTAATTAATAACGTAACTTAAATAAAGTAAGATCTTCTATCGAAATCTACTATTCTATTTACTCTGCATGCCATCATGTAAGTTTAATTAAGTGGAATGGTGAACACGACACCCTTGGAAAGAATCTTCAATGGTATTTATAATATTCCAAACTAGTGACTATAGCAGGGGGGTCAGCGGTCTCTAGCCTTTTATGTTAATATATAGTTTGATTGGTCGACTCCCTTCTGGAACCGATGCAAATAGAGAATAAATTAGATAAGTAAATTGAGTAAATGTGGTTTCTGGAATCCCCACCTGCCTTAGAATAGCAGTTTGCCAGAAGCATAGAAATAAGATTGGTTGTCATGCATTTCCTACTAAATTGAACTTAAAAATAATTATTAAGGTGAAAGCACTAGTTAACTAACTTTATGCGCTTTTTGACATTATGCGGATTTGTACGACCCCGTATCTCAGTAGCTGCCCGAATTTTAAAAAAATAATAAACAAAAAATTTGCAGGAAATTTAACGTTCTTTAAAATTGGTTATCACAAAGTTTTATCTAAAATGTACGTAAAATCTTTATTGAGGAAAATCTGAAAAAAGTGAGGAATTCAAAGGCCAATAAAATTTGATAACAATCTACCTGGGGTGACAGACGTTCATATGTCCAGTCGATTGTGAGAGTACCTTCGGCCTACACAATTAAAAAATTTCTTGAAATCAGACAGGTTTTTTTGCTTCAGCTAACGGTCTATGGGAGGCTAAGCGAGAATCTGTCGTTCTTGCAGCCAAAAGATCTATTTTTGAATGAAGGCTCATTGTAAAGCTCTGAGCACCTGAATACAGATATGCACGTCTGGCAATCCAAAGCGGTCGGATTCATCGCGCCATACCTCGTCAAAGGCAGCCAAAATTGCATTGAATTTAACTGGAATACCTGGCGCAATGACCTGACCGTTTTGGATTGTCTGGCCTGCATATCTTGCAGGGTGGTAAGAGCTTGAAAATGAGCCCTCATTCAGAAATAGATCTTTTGGGTTAAATTCAATGAAATTTTAGAGGATTTAGGCCGCCATTCTGTATTCCAACCGATCTAAGCTGCCAAACCAACATATTCTCGCTTAGCTCCCAAGACTTTACCAATTTAGATGTTTGCTTAATTTAGATCGTTCGGGTTAAATTGTCATGTTGTCAGCTCTTGAACTAGAAGAATGACTAACTCCATAACGACTAAATCTTTATCAACCTAGTTTTCTAATTTGTATCGTTTATTTTTTTTTTTCTGAACAGCTATAAGATATTCTTGTGAACTTTTCTTGCGATATTTGCAAAACGTTTTCGCGGGCCGCAAAATGTTATATGCCGTATCATATTAGAAAAAAATGAAAATTTTGAGAGAAATAGACTTAAATCCAATTTATTTTGAAATAAGATAAACTGGGGTAAGTGGAATGGTCCACTTCCATTTCAACAGAATATTGTTCTGTACTCAATATTTTGTTTGTAAAGTAAAACTTGAGAACAACTAATTTGAAATTTTGGGCTATAATAGATCAATTAGTTGTAAAAATTAAGAAGGAATCTTACAAGATTTTCTGCATTGGATCTTCAATCTTCTTGTAGCTTCAATGGAAGATGTTAGAGCAAGACTCATACAAAAAAATGTCTGCTTTTTTTTTTTTTAACCTTCCACCAAAGATTTACAGTCAATCTACATACCAAAACAAATTAAACTGCAATCATTACATAAGATAGGTTTTGATTTATTCAAGTTATTGCCAGATAATGCATTGTACTTTGAGAGCCTATATATCTTCTTGAGTGATTTAATCATTCTCCTGCAGTTTTATCAAAATTAGTTCAGTGGTTATAGAAAATAGGGAATAGACGAAGTAGTAAACGACCGAAGAAATAATAAACAGTTCAGCAGTTCATATAATAATAAATATTAAAAGCACCCTCAAGTTTAAAGCTTTCTTGTTAGAGAAAATAAAAAAATCCTAAAACAATAACATCATTTTTATATTTTCCATACACGTTTTACTGAAATTTTGTGAACATTATTATAATCAAAGCTACTATATTTTGGAATTCAGTCAGGTGTTCAAAAGATACGATCTTGAGTCAAAATAAAGAAAATTGTAGTCATAATGCGGATAGATACATATACAAGAATTATATTCTAAAAAAGTTAGGTATGAACTTATTAATGTTAAATAATATTAATTAGGAAGTAGGAGATATTGTGAAGAGATTGATTATTGTGAACCATTAAATTTGAATCTGCCACAGCTTGGAGTTAAATCTTATGGTCTGTAAGAACAGCTGTCCTTCAAACTTCAATTTCTTTTGAGACTACTAAAATGTAATGTGTAATGTAATGTGATTGAGTAATTTTAATAAATTAAAAACAGACCTTTATAGAAACCTTTTCCAGATTATTTGAGTGTATAATATAATTTTTTAGAAAAAATAATGACACAGTATACCATGCATGGCTAATATAACCACATATGAACTGTTACCAGAATTTCAAGTAACATTCAATTTACTTATTATTTTCTATGATTTCATATAAAAAAGGCCTTTACTTTATTGTTAATATTATCTTTACTTTTTTTATTTCTCTTATTGTCCTTTCTTTAATATTTTAATTTCAATTAGTTCATTAATTTGCCTTATTTTTGTTATAATTTTTTATTGTTTTTCTAATTTAAATTTATTTTATATAATACATCGATATTGCATGAAAATATGTTAATTATGATTTTTTAAGCGGGTGATATGTTTTATAATATTATTACAAAACATATAATACTTCATAGATGATATATAATAATATGAAACTGTGTTATTCAGGAATTAAATGTAAAAAAATATATTATCATGATAATTGAATAAATTAATAAATTAGTATTTATTAAATTAATGTATAAATTATCTAACTAGTAAATTATTATTATGCTCATAAATATTATTATCAAACAATATTCACCTTAGTGTGCCATTAAGACTTCTTATCCTGTTTCCACCAATGTGCAACTTATTAATGGTTGATGGAAGTGAGTTTGCTTCCAATAAGCTAACATTATTAGCTGACAATATAAGAGTTGAAAGTGTGGGCAACCCCTACAATAATTATTTTAAAGGATGAAATAAAATAACAAACACTTTGAATACTATTTTCAATAGTGATATATTAAAAATAAATCAATTTCAAATTACCTGGAAATCGGTTGATGTTATATTGGCAATGCCTCCTCTTGAAATATCCAATGTTTTTAATCTTGGCATCAATCTGAGTACATTTTGTGGAATAGCTGTTAGCACGTTGTCAGATAAACTTACAAGCTCTGCTTTGCCCATTCCTGAAAATACAGATTCTGGAATAGCACTGAAACAAAATATTCAAATTATTAACAGAAAAGACTAAATTACTAAATTACAATAAAAAATAAAATAAAACGTCATTTGATATTGGAGCAATAACGTTCATATATAAAATATGATGTATTTTATCAGAATATGTATTCCTCAAAAGATTAACCAACTATTTTTTTTGAAAATGGTGAGTGAAGAACTATCACAGAAGTGAAAATCTTAGCTTTGGCTCATAAACCATTATCATGCTCTAATTGCACTACAAATTCCATAATCAATAAATGTCCTGACATTATTGATGATGACCTGCAATTAACAACCATTCCCTCTTAAATAGAAATTGTCACTTAAAATAAATTAATTGAAATTTATCAATTCTTATTTTATCTAGTAGTCTTTAAAAAGATTGTAAACATGCAAGTTATAGATTTAAATAGATGGTAAACAAAATGCAAGATATAGAAGTAATATCAATATAAAATGATACTTGAAGATAATTTTAACACATTATAATTGCTAGAAAATTATAGTCTATTTATATATACCATATAAATATACTATAATTTTTTAAGAATTGATTTAGAACTAATCCTATTTATTTTTGATTAGGAAAACATTAAGTGTTTTGTATCAAATAAATTGAATATAAAAGAATGTTAGGTGAGTTATTGAGTTATTTCAATAGATAACTGCAGCTTAGATTAAGAAATGGATATAAAATTAAATAATAAATCAATTAGTAAACTAAAGTTTAGAAAAAACAATATGTTGCTAATAGACTTTTCACATAAAAGTTATTTAAAATTTGGTATGTGGTATAAAAATATGTTATATGCAAAATAAAATATTATTCATACGTTAATTTTTTTTTTTAAATATTGTGAAAATATGATATATTGTAAAACGACAAACTGCACAAGTTTCAATTTATAAAATGTTAAGTAAAGCTTGCCTCTATAATTTAATAAAAGCACTTTTTCTTTTTAAAAAATTGATTTTACTAGTCTATCTTTCATTTATATAAACAAAGTAAAATAAAGTAATGCTTAAATTTTTTTTAACCGAATCATTTCTACTTTTAATAAATATGGTATGAGCATATTTAAGCAATACATAATTCTTAACAAATGTAGGCTAGAGTTATGTTTTCAAGATGATAATATAAAAATGTATATTTAGGGAGCTTAAGGTTTCTTTGATATAGAGAGGGATTAGACAAGTTTGAGAAAAACTGATTATGGAATATAATAAAAATAAAAGCGACAATAAGAAAAATAAGCGAGAGAAAGTGATTTCACTATAGATAAAACTTTATTTAGTTACCTTAAATTATCATTTTGTAGCCTCAACTGCTGAATAGTGATGCCCATTTGTTGAAATGATAATTGAGGAAGATCATCTAATGATGAATGACTTATTTTGAGAATGATGTCAACATCAGTTTCAAATTTCCCTTGAAGAGCTGTAACAACTTGTTGAAAACTTGTCATACCTTCACATACAACATTAATTACTTTTGAACTTCTTAAAGGTGGTGGGTCTTCATAACGGCAGGTGCATGGTGATATTTCTCGTCGAACTGCACAATGTACATTTGAACCCAATGGTATGCCCGTAACAGTATATGATAAGCTGGTAATAACAAATAACAAAACAAAAATATAGACACTAGCCATACTGAACAATTCCTTCTTGTCACATGGACTTATTAGTATTTGACTACAGTATTTGAGGTAGTTAACACTTGACCCCCACTTCACCAATCACTGAAACATATTTCACCTTAATTCCCATTCTAGAACTTCATTAAATAAAATGTCTTTGTAAGAAAAAAAATAGGAATTACTTCAGTGCAATATCTATTTTAATAAACATTAAATTTTAACATACATTTTAGATGGAAAAGTTAATCCAACAACATTAATTTGCCAAAAAATTGTGCTCATTTAAATGTTTACCTTAAAAAACAAATTTTCCATTTCTTTGTACATCATGAAATATAATTTTATAATTACACTATATCATAAATAAGAGTAGTCAAAAGATAAAACTCCTTACAAATTATTGTTTATTGTGTAAATCAAACATAAAAATAAATAACATATAAAAAAAAAATAAGAAAAGTTATGTTTGTATCGTAGAACATAAGTTAGTCAAAGGACTAAGAAGATAGTTAACACTGAACTATTGATAATGCTAAGATAAGTGATAGATATAATTGAGACCTTTAGCCTTTCAGGAAGAATGGGATTTGTCTGAGGCCATTGATTGGATCACCAAACAAGACCTAACATACTGTTCTTTAAAAATTAATAATTCAGTACTGTTGTAAATTGTATGAATGAAATAATTCAGCATTATTCTAAATTTGAATCATCTTATTTTGTAAAATCTTAAAATGTTATCTTGAAACTAATGTATAAATGCATATTTATAGACTTTATTTATTAATCATGATATTAGTAAGACATAATTGCATGAATCTTGAAATTGACAAACAAGCCTAATATTAAATAATTCTGCCCATCATTTATACTTATTTGAGTTAGGTACATTTTCAATGCTAATAATTTATCATATTTATATTTATCGTCATAATAGGACCGGAACTAGAATTTTTTATAGGAGGCAAGCTGAATTTTGCCGCTCCTTCTTTCACTTCTTCCCACTCAATAAAAGTCAACAACAGTATTTTAGGTAATATATTTCTCAATAAATATCATCATCTCATTACATTCACTCATTTTATTGACTGAATTAAGGTCAAAACAATCAAAAAGTAGAAAAGGATATTTTTTTACTTAACCTAAACAGAAAATTTTGTTCGAAATTTACCACCTTCTAAATTATTGCCGCCCAGGGCAATTGCTCCCTGAAGGCTGCTTCATGATATGTAATAGAGCAAAGCAGGTATAGGGGAAAAAGCTCTTTTTCTGAAGCTACTTTCATTTATTGTATACTTACATTAAATTATAGCTTAAATCATTCGTCCATTGTTAGGTATGAACTGCTGAAAATTTTAATCAAAATCATTTATGATAAACTCTTTTTTTTTTTTGATAATTAATAATTATTTGATTAATCCATGCATTAAATTTACAATAATTGCTAATAAATAGCTTGATTATAGTTTAAAAAAATAAATAATAATTTTAGGTGAATAATGCCTTCTGGTAGGTATTGAAAATTTCTTCTTTCGGTTTGATGAAACAATAAATAATTTACCAAAGTCCTCATTTCAGCTTCATATAAATCTCATTAAAATAAAACAGAAGCAAATGCAAGAATAATTACAAAAAAAAATATATTGGTATTGTTAGTAATTAATTATTGATTTTTTTTTTGTATATTGATGATTGACTATATGGTAAATCAAGATGATCCAGATGGCATCCAAGAATAAAATAAAATGCCGATAATATTTAAAAAATATATGCCAGTAATAATAAATAAATGCTGATTTAATATTTTTAAATGGCATTTAACAAATAGTTACCTCTATTTTATTTATTATTACTGGCATATATTTATTTACTATTATCGGCATTTTATTTTATTCTTGACCATCTCCTTCTTAATTGTTTACATAATTTTTAATTTTTTTTCTTTCTGTTATTTATTAATGATAGTATTTATTAGATTTAGATAAGTTAGGATGGAGTAAATGTGTTTTGGGGTTTGTTTGTACCGGCTCTAAACTGTGTAATATTGCTCCAATACTGTCAAAATAAAATTATAACCTTAATATATGATCAATAAACAAAATTTACTGAGCTATTGGAATAATATTAGACAGTTTAGAGGAGGGATACCCAACATTTTTAAAACGCTTGCCACAACCAAAGGTTTCTCATATTGAGGCGTGCCACAACTGCATCCCCCTACCCCACCACTCCCTCTCCTCTATACCCTGCCACCTTAACAATAATTATTTCTAGATAGTATAGGTTCTTGCTTTTTAAAATATTTGTTCCTCTTTTGTATTAATTACTTTTTTGTACCAGAGAGGGAACTGAACATTTTTTTTTTAAATAAGAAAATTAAGAATAAACAATTTAAAAACCTACTGGCTGGCCAAGGACCAATTTCGAACCCACATTGTGGCAAGTGTGCCCTGAGTTAGCCACCTCTGATTTAGGGGTTGAGTTAATGCACTCGCCCAAGAAATGCACTTACCCCACCTAAACTTATATTATTTTTTTCCTTATTTTGCATGTAGTAATTCTACAGAAGTGGAGTTTATTCCAGAATTTCACACATTACACACAATAACCAGAAGTAATGTGCAAATTATTGACTTGCTTAATAATAATCAGTAAAAGTTGATTAAGACAACTATATATTTTTAATTTAGGTATAAATAACTTTGCAAAGGAATGTTTTTTTACTGCAGGTAAAAAATGAAATAATAACATTATTTAAGATTTGATCATGATATCATCGGTTTAGTGGTAAAAGTGATCTACTTTTTGTGAAAATAAATTTTGTTTGCTATTTACCTGTACCTAAACCAAAGTTATGCTTCATCATTGACAAAATTATTTAATTGTCAATAAATATTAGTTAATTACTGATAAATTCACAATTTTTTCAATAATGAAGAACTAAATAGTTCAAGCACAGGTAAATAGCAACAACTTCTCATCTTCACAAAAATACAGTTGATCACTTATACCTCCAAACCGATGATATTATTATGAAGTGCCAACCACCCTTTCAACTTTTAAACTTCATCAGACAAGGAGATTCTGTTCACATGATTATTGAAGCCTTCAAATCTTTATTTTTATTAAGTTTCGCTCATTGTTATGTAGGTTGGTTACATTGAGGCCACCACTAACCAATCAGTTTATATTGTGATTAGCACAATTGAATCATGAATTGAAGAAACCCCAAATGCCCATATTTATAGAATTGGACGTGTGGTATTTCTGCAATTCATGATTCAATCATGGGACAGTAGGAATGATCAATACAACAATAAATTTGCCTTTTAGAATGTCTTCTTTCCACATAGACAAGTCCTTCAGGTGCTCTTAGACTGACATTGATACCACTAAACATTTTTACCCCTACTGGCCTGTGGCTTTGAAGAATTAGTTTTAAGGATAATCAACTACTCTTTCAGATAGTAACAAAGGAAAGAACTTCCTTAAAAAACAGAAAATGCATAAAATTTGACACATATAACTGAGAAAGTTACTATTTTGTAGTAGTAGTTCCAGAATTTCAAGTCTTCCAAATAAAGAACAACACAGAATAACAATGGAAATAGTGGGCTCTTGTTTTTTCTTCCAGCAGGGTTTCTTGCTTCCATATAGCTAGAATATGCTTATGAAGGATCTTTTTACTGTCTAAAACTTAGACAACAAATTCCATTAAATTTGTAATATCCTGGCATTATCTTCATTATCCATTGATTATTCTTCCTCATCAGGAATTACTCAAGACTTCAGAAAAATTCTTTTATTGTGTTTTAATAAGTGGTTAAAATTTCATCACGAATACTTTATTTTATTTTTTTAAGTTTTGAGTGCACATATTACATTGCTTATATTTTATTTTTTTAAGTTTTGAGTGCACATATTACATTGCTTGTAATAAATATATATATATATATATATATATATATATATATATATATATATATATATATATATATATATATATATATATATATATATATATTTATATATATATATATATATATATATATATATATATATATATATATATAAACAACTAATAGTCTCAGTGATGGATTATTAACTATTTATTCAAGCACAATAAAAAATATTTACTTAAAATTTTGGATTTTTAATGTCCCTTCTGAGATATTGTTTTTATAATGGCTGTTGCCTCCATCACTAAAAATATTATTTTTTTTTATACTTCTGATGATAAATTCTTCCCTTCTTTAACAAAGTATTTTTGAAAAGTGTATATAGCAGCAATGTTAAGCTCCAAATTGTCACTTATAATCCATAGGTAAGCTCGTGCAGTAAATCTTGTCATAATTTTTACTTAAACTTGATAGCACTTCTTACAATTTTAGCTATATTTAAAAAAAATTAACTAAAAACTAATTTTAACCACTTATAACACAGTAAAAGAATGTTTTCTGAAAGTTTCAAATTTTTAAGTGCGTCCCTTTCTGGACTATCTGAAATATTTCATATTGAAAATACTTGATTTTTAAAACATTGCAATATTTGAAGACCCATTAAAAACAAAGGATGTAACTCTTAGGCCTGAAAATTGTTGGGGATGTAGTATACTAAGAATACTATACCTAGAAAAAAAAATTTAAGGTGTCTTAGTTTCGTCTTTAACATTTTTAATTTTAAAAGAGAAGATTTTTATTTTAAAAAGTTAAAATTTAAATATTTTTTTTTGTTTATTTACACTTAAGTAAAGGCTTGAATAGTAGGCAGAAAATATTGCGCATTTGATGCTCTTTAACATGTTTTTTGTGTGAACCAAATATCTTTAAAAACCAAGGAGCTTCAGAGTTTTAACACAAGCCTGTGTCAGCAACCTTTTCAAATTAAACTGGCTGATGAGGTATGGATTGATCCATTTTCACCCAATAAGCAGCAACACCATGGGTAAACATACTTTATACAGAATATACTGAAACAGATTCCTAACCATTGCAATACTCTGTTCATAAAACATTTCTTATGTTTTGAGAAACTTTAATAAGACATCCCTGAATAACAGAAAAAATCATCAATACTTAGTACATTATCATTTGGATATTTTGCTTAGTTTGTTAGAAGTACTATTATGGGTAAACATACTTTATACAGAATATACTGAAACTGATTCCTAACCATTGCAATACTCTGTTCATAAAACATTTCTTATGTTTTGAGAAACTTTAATAAGACATCCCTGAATAACAGAAAAAATCATCGATACTTAGTACATTATCATTTGGATATTTTGCTTAGTTTGTTAGAAGTACTATTATGGGTAAAAATACTTTATACAGAATATATTGAAACTGATTCCTAATCATCGCAATACTCTGTTCACAAAAAATTTCTTACCTTTTGAGAAACTTTAATAAGACATCCCTGAATAACAGAAAAATTCATCAATACTTAGTACACTATGATTTGGATATTTTGCTTAGTTTTTAAGAAGTACTATTATAGAATATTTCATAAAAAATAAGGTACTTGCCTATCTATCTACTTATGATGACATAAGGTAAATAACACAAAAATAAGAATACCATAATGAAGGTAAGAATATTTATTAACTTAAAACTATTACAATGAGACCATAACAAAATTATGATGAGAAACAAAATATTCACAAAATAATTACAAATTGTATTCATAAATAGAAGCATGATGTATAAAAAAAAAAATAATGAAATAGTTTATTAATATTATTAGTTTAATGGCATGTTTGAAGAGTCAATGAGTTCTTTAAATGGTCAAATAAAACTTATTACTATGAATAGTATAAGAATTAAAATGAAATTTAAAAAGAAAATCAGCAACATAACCCATTATTTACAATCCAATATATGAATATTAAACAAAACTTTATTAACTTAAGCTTTAAATGCAGTAAAGTAAAATATTACTAAATATGAGCTTATACAAGGAGTATTTACTATAACTTTAATTGTCAAAAATGAAATTGAACTTTACAAAATTACTAATAGAATAAAAGGTTTGTTAAAATTAACTAACACAAGTAGTTTCATAACTTTATGTCACATATAACTAATGTGTTACCCTCCCCCTACACAAACTTCAATCTATAAAATGGCATATCAAAAGCCAAATATATAATATTACAATTAATGATACATACATAGTAGGTAGTCCACACTGGACTAGACTAAGTGGTATACTGAAAACTTAATGCTTAGTTTTCAGTCATAAAATACATAATAAAGCTGCAGCAAAGTAGAATACAATATAATACAGGATAAAAAAAAAAATAACAAAAAATTAAATGAATAGATTTATTCTATTTAGGCACGAACAGCTTTGCAGCTGCAGGATACTTTTCAGGACTAAAATCAGGATGATGCCTAAGGGTAGGGGTTAAGGTAGTCCTGACTTGCTCTTTATAAGCAGCCCTCAGAGAAGTATCACCTCCTGCGGTTTCAGCAAGGTTTGGTTCCACCCGGGCGACACCAGCTGCACCCAGAGCAGTATTCATACTCTCTATGAAATTAATTTGTAATCTTTAGAATACATATTATACTGTGCAATAAAAATGAAAAAAAAAATGGTACATAAATTTAAAATAATATAATATTCTAAACAATATTTTTTATTTTAGAAAAAGCTAATTATGCATATTTATGCAAATAAATATGCATAAGTAGCTTTTTCCAGATAGCAATATCTGGTAGTTTTTCGCTTAAATACTTTCTCTCCAATGTATCCAAAAAGAGTTCTAAATCTGTCAGTTATTATTGATGAAATAAAGAAATGGGCAGGCCTCTTTGCACCAACGTTTTTGAGCTGGTCTACTACAGCAGGAAAGAGAACTACTGTAGGAGACATTTGAAGATGTTCTTCCAGTCTTCCAGTAGAGGTTAAGTGCACTTTACTTCATGGATATGGACAGGGTTAAAGCCCTCTTTGGATGAAATTGAGAAAAAATATTACTAATCCTACTGTTACCATTAAAATATATGGAAATAGACTTTACTTATTTAAACACTTGTTGGGTTTAACATAAATTGGGTTTAACTTCCTTATGTACGCCAACCAGGGAAGGAAGGGTAGGTTATTTTACAGATTACTAACCCATGCACGGCAGAATGTTAAGGTCAAAAAATTCATCACGTGGGTAAACTATGAAATAAAAGTTAACCCTCATAGTCCAGAATAGAACTGGGATCCGCTTTATGTTTCCGAGTGGCAGAACATTGCTACAACAAGCTTGGGTACCAAAACCTCTTTATGAAAGTTTATTAAGAAATTATCTCAAGACATTTACTAAATAAGCATGCAAAGATAGGGGCTTAAATATAGTCTTAAGTTAAAGAAATGGAGTAGATTTTAATTAAAATTTTGTTGCAGATATTGAAATGTTATTTTTACAAAATAAAAAAAATTGAAAAACTATAATTGAAGGGTTTGGTCCAATAATGGCCTCTATAGATTTTTTATTTTAATTTACAGATCAATAAAAATTGGCCTTTTTTGATTGAAAATAACTTATTATTATTAGTAGTTTAGCTCAACAACTCCAGCAGCAATCACCATGTGTCCCTATTCTGTGCTGCCGCCATCCAATTCCTCACTCCGATGGTCCTAAAATCACCAGCGACACAGTCTAACAACAGTAGCTTGGGCCTCCCAGCTCTGCGACGGACGAATAGCTGTTCCGTTAGTATTTTCTTCGGGATTGACTCATTAGGTATCTGTAAGAGATGTCCTGCCCACCTTAATCTCCCCGTTTTGATTATTGCAAATATATCAGGCTCATTATAGAGGCTATAGATTTCTCTGTTTCTATGCCTTCTCCATTGTTTTTTCTCACAGGTAAGCTCATAGATTCCGCGAAGGATTTTCCTATCAAAAGTAAGGAGGTCTCTTTCATCTGCTTGTGCAGTAGTCCATGTCTTAGAACTAAAAGTCAAAACAGGCCGGATGAAGGTTTTGTAGAGGATGACCTTGGTGCGCAGCGAGACAAATCTACTAGATAGGTGTGAGCAGATTCCATAATAACAACGATTCGCTGAGATGATTCTTCTCTGCGTCTACGCAGAGATTCTGTTGTCACACCTCACTTGTCTACCAAGGCAACTTTGGTACCAATTTGTCAGGAGAGAAGAGAAGTTCTGATCAAATACCATGTACTTCATCTTGTCTTGTTGACAATCAGGCTCAATCAATGACGCAATCTTGAGAGCCAGGAATGCTTGTGATACAGCCTGAGATGATCTGCTAATGATGTCTATATCATCAACATATGATAAGAGCTTAACTGTTCTGTTGAACACAGTGCCTGCAGTCTGAATTCCTGATTCTCTGACAGCTTTTTCAAGGTGGAGGTTAAAGAGGAGGCATGGCAAGGCATCTCCTTGCCTCACTCCTCTTACTGTCGAGAAACTCCCCGATCACTTTCTTTGGACTTGAACAAAGCATTCAATGCCCGCCAAGCTCATCTTGACCAGCCAAACAAGTTTAGGAGACACATAAAGTTCTATTAGGGCATTGTACAGTTCATCCCGATCAATGCTATAACACGTCAACCTGAAATCAATAAACATATGATGTGTGCTGAATCCATATTCTCTACCTTTTTCCAAAATTCTATGAAGACTGAAAATCTGGTCCGTTGTAGACTTTCCACGCATGAATCCACACTAGTACTATCCGATTTCCTGCTTGGCAAATGAGGGTGGAGGGATATTCCCCTATAATTACCACACTTAAGCATATTCCCCTTCTTGTGTATAGGGCATATTAGGGCCTTCTTCTACTTTTCAGTTATGCCTTCTTCAACCCAAAAAGTCAGGATGATATTATGAAGGGAACTGGTCAGTTCGGTCACTCCTTGCTTGAATTATTCAGCTGGTAGGCCATTGATACCTGGGGCTTCTTTGTTCTTGAGTCAATTGATCACCTGGATGACTTCCTTATCGTCAGGAGACTCTAGATCTCCTTCGAGTTGTAAGTTAGCAGTGTGCTCAAACTTCTCTTCGAGCTGTTTCTAGAACATTTTCAGCTGCTTGTGTAACAGCAGAAGAGCATCTCTCCCATTCGTCATTCTTGTCTGCCCTAATGTCGCTTTCAGTGAGCTTCAGGTCAAGTATCGACGCATATCTCTGTTGGACATCTGGATTTTCTTCATATCATAGTGCTTCACAGCCTGTGCTTGTCTGCAGTGGGCATTGTTTATTCTTGCTATGACTGAGGCTATGCTAAGAAAGTGGTCAGGGTTGAAGTAAGCACTTCTAAAATCGGGAACATTTGTGTTGGAGCTGATATGCCTTCCACTAACAAGAATGTGGTCAAATGCCTGCCATCTGGTGATGTCCATGTCCCTTTATATACATATGTCTTTGTGAGAGAAAATAGTGCTTGATCCACTCTACATACCCTAGTCTGCTGGTGGGGCTGCCACCTTAATGCCTGCAGATCTGCATCCCCGTCCAAGGTTGCTACGTAGGAGAGGTAACCATAGGGTGGGTACTATGGGTGACCTTCGTCACTAGTGTGCTGTAAACAGTGTACTGCTTGAATGTGTATGTGTCCCCCAACCTGGAGGCAAGTGGACAACTGGGCGATAGGACTGCCACCCACGCCAGAAAATAACATAAACCATTATTCTTTCAAACTCTTATGGCAGTGGCACCGTTATTAGTTTACATTAAGAACGTGTAATGGAGCCTATATAGAACGTTATTCAGACATCCCAAAAATACAACATAGACCGTTATTCGGGCAAAATCTTCTCTTAACATAAAGAAATTTTTATTTTATTATCTTTTTTTAAGGATATATCTGAAGGTGGTATCTATGTGTGTACTGTGGTCGGAACTGACTTCATGATAAGAAAGAATTTAATACATAATATTTAGGAGTACAAGGAAATCAATGAAAGAATATATTCTTTAAGGTTGAAAAGAAAGTTATAATATCTCACTGGTAAGTGTACAAGCACCCTGAGAAGATAAGGAAGAAGAAGAAAAGGAAGCTTTTTATGAATTATCAGGAAGACCCTTTGACGAAATTCCAAAATACGATGCCAAAATTTTCCTAGAAGATTTCAATAGTAAAATTTGGAAGCTAGGAAAAAATATTAGGAAAGTTTGGTCTCCATAATCACAGTAATGATAATGGAAACAGAATATCATGACTTTGCCTTTAGTCAGAACCTAAAAATCTCAACACAAAAAATTAAATATTTTAGGATATCCCGTGAAGCTTATCAGGTTTATCAAGATGACCTGCAGAACAGCAAAGGAGTGGTGAAAATTCAAGGACAAATATCAAAAGAGTTTCACATTCAGAAAGGTGTTAAACAAGAAGACCCTCTTTCTCCAATTTTATTCAATATGGTGCTGCAAGTAGCTATGCGACCAATCCGCACAAAGGCAGGCGCTGTATATATAGCAGAATGACTCAACATCTAGCGTTTGCGGACAATGAGGTCATAACAGAAAGAACAGCCAATGCGCTCCTAGGAGCATTTGAAGACTGCAAAAAACCAGCAAGGAAAGCTGGATTGGTTATAAATAATGAAAAAACTAAATATATGGTTACTATCAAGGAAAACAGAGGTAACAGAAATGTTGAGGGGGCTGGAAATCACTTCGAGAAAGTATCAAAGTTTAAACATCTAAGGACTGTTATCACTAAGAACAATAATATTAAAGAAGAAATCAAGGCAAGGATAACAGCTGGTAATGGGTGCTATTGGTCACAGATGAAAATCTTCCAAAATCGAGACATATCTAGAGCTCTATCTAGAGGACGGTCCTGCAACCAGTTGTTATGTATGGAAGTGAGTCCTGGACACTAACACCCCATGAGGAAGGCTACTAAAGATGTGGAAAAGAAAAATCCTTCGCAAAATTTATGGCCCAACTGAAGAAGGGTATCTTTGGCTGATGAAGACTAACGAAGAGCTGAGGAACTTACATGAAGCTACAGATATTGCATCCACCATAAAGAGAGGAAGAATAAGATAACTGGGACATGTACAAAGAATGGGAAATGATAATAGAGGGGCACCCGGGTGGAAGAAGACGGAGAGGTAAGCCTAGACTTTGTTGGCTGTAGGATGTGGAGGATGTAGAAGGACAGATCTGAATGGAGGAGGCCAAGGTCCTTCTGGAAGCATGACACCATCGGATGATAATGATGTGTGTACTGTTGACTTTTGAGGTTTGTTATTCAATCCATATTTTGTTAATTAAACCTCTATGATATGACTAATCTTATGTTTAACTATATGTTCCTTATGCGCACCCAGGATTCACTCCAGGGGCAGGTTTGAGTGCATATGTATGAGTGAGTGTGAGATGAGCATTCAGCATCAAATTATGATTTATAAATCAACAACCGGATAAGTTAAGCATTGTAATATCATGAAATTTGGAGGTGTCTAATATTGATAATATTTCCCTAATTACATTTAACCTTTATAAGAAAATTTAATATTAATAATTGAAAGGAGCTGCCTTAATATTCAATAGGACAATGAAAAAAAAACTGATATGAAATGGTTGGAATTGATTCTCTCTCTCTCCAGGAAAAAATCTTTTATTTTAAGAATTGACAGATAAATAATAATAATAATAATAATAATAATATAAATATATATTTCATTTAATTGGAAAAAAATAAATGAAAACAGTATTTTGAACTGAAATATCAAAAAAAAAAAAATGTACCTGATATTACTCTTGCTAAATTACCATGGGGTTTACTGGATGTAACAACCTTACGCCTTTTGCTGGGCATTCCAGCCAGGTATGCATCACTTAACGGTCCTTGTACAGCTTGGCGTCTTTGTCTTTCACGATCACGGCTGATTATTGGAACCCAGTCCTACAAATTTGCTTATTTTTTAAAATAACTAACCATCAACATATTTAAGAATGGGGGCATTTATTCATTAAAATATAAAATAAATATTAAATTTATTTAATGATTCTATAATGAATACAATTTAGTTCAATATGTTGATCCGGGAATGCTGACATGGAATTTCATCTCCATGCCACAGGACCATCCGTCTATAGGAACTTACAGCTTTAGAGTATTGTCCTGGCGTGATGCGATAGCCCTGCATCATTGGTTTTTAATTTTTCAATTTTTAATATGTTTATGCCACTTAAATAAAATAACAATTTTTTCATATTCTTTTGGCAGTAATTGATTTTATTTTTATTTTAAAAGCCATTTTGCGTACAGAAAAATACTCTAATTCAGCCTTTCCTTTGCATCCCTGTGCAGACCCTTTGCCTTCACGCCAGGGGACCACTAATAAATTTAATTATTTGTGACATCTGGGCATAAAGAAAACTTATAAAGGCAATAAAATATTGCTTTTTTGCTCAATAAATATAAATAGAGTTGAAAAATGCACGACAAAACATGAAAATTTCCAAATTTCTCTTAGTGGTTCCATGGCCCTTAGGATTTTAACTATACAACAAACACAATGAAGTGTGTTTATTATATATTGAATAAAAATTAAAAGAGCTGTGAAAAAGATAATTTTATTTGTCCTTTATATCGACATACATTTTTTTTTTTAAATGTGTGCCATTCAGCAAACTTTACAGAAAAAACATAAAAAGTTTTTTCTCCAAATAATAAAATATTTTTTTTAAATTGTATTCTTTATTGTGTACCGTAGAAGTTTATTGCGGTGGCAAAACTTTAATAACTACAATATATGTTTAAGATTAACAGCACTGAATAAGACCAGAGTGACGACAGGTTCGTTAGTATTTGGTGCTAACGTCATCAATAGTTGATTTTTAGGCCATATCCAAACTTTTTTTGATAAGTCCTGAGCGGGAATCCATAAAGCTGATGTTTATGTTCCGTAATAAATTGAAACCTAAACTTAGGGTGCTTAAGTCTTTTTCAAAAAAACATGTCGATATAGTATAGTGCATTGGTATTTTTAATAAATTCAAAATAATCTGAAAAGAGACTTTTAGTTACTAGTGATGGGAAATTAATTTTGTAAGTTAATTATGTATTCAAAAATTATCTGAAATCATATTCTTGATATACATAATAATTATCAATCATAGCCCCTTGGTTAGTTTATTAGATTAAACTATAAATATTAATATAATCTTATTTATTTTGCCAATATCTTTGACTTTTACTTACTGGTGGAACAGCATTATGCCATTGTTCTGCTCCAAGAATGACATCTGGTAGCTGATCGGGTATCTGATCAGGAAGTGATTGTTGCATTGTTACAGAAGGTGTAATGGGTATCGCTGAAGGAACTAATATTGGAGGAACAGGTAAAGGTGTTGATAATGGAGGAGCTGATGGTGCTGAGGTAGGAGTAGGCACTGCTTCACTAGCTACTTCAGTTTCCATTGCCTGCATAAAAATTAATGAATAAATTAAATGTTAACTTCTTTAGTAACATTTATTATAAAAAAGAAAAATAAAGCAGTAAATGCTCAATAAATAAAAAAAACTCAATCTAACTTAATTTTGTAAATAAAATAAGACAAGATAGTGAAATATATTAAAAACAGAAGTAAAAATTAACAGTATCTGCAGGAAAGGCTTTTCACACATATGCATCATAAAGGAAGAAAATTTAGTCAGTTTAACATAAGTTCCCACTTCAGTTGTTGCCATGTTATTCTTAATATCAGTCCTTCGGGAGAGATAATAATAAAATATAAAGAAAAAGATACTTTAATGCAGAGGAACTTCCCTTTAATGGACATCACTGGGGAATGATAATTCGTCAGCTTATGGGAAAACAAGTTTTTAAAATACGAATCTGACTAAAATCTTAAACAGGAAAAAAATAAAGAAATAAAAAGGCAGTTAAACTTGGAAAATGCAGCAAAGTACCTAAAAAGGTTTTGCAGTGACTTTCTTTTTATAATCATACATATCAAATCATTTTTGATCAAATGATAATAATCATGACAATAATCTTTATATACAGGCATACAGAATTTTTATTAAAATTCCAGTAAATATTTAGTAGCTTCAAATTAACTCCCTTGAAATGTCTTGGCTTTTTCGCATTGCCAATAATCAAGAGTCTTTCTTTCAAAATAATAATTACAGAAACAAATCATGATTCTTTCTTTAGAAATATTCCTTCCTTTGCAAATTTCGTCTTTCAGTGCCATTGATTTATTGACAGTGCTATAAAAAATAAAGCCATCTCGTAGTTAAAAATGCCTTTTGTCAAATAGCTAACATATAAATTTTCTACTTTTGCCAACCAATCACTAACCACATATTGACGTTTCTTCACTCAAAGTTTTGTATCTGATTGGAAATCAAGCTAAGTTAAAACATGTTTTTTTTGGTGCCATCTTAATAAATTTTTCACGTTTTTTTTTTATAGCATAAGACAAATCAAACTTCACTAGCACAAATGATGTACATAGTTATAAGGTCGTATGATAACTGAATTAAAATTGTTAAAACAAAAACACGTGCAAGACTGGAAGGTAGAAGAAAAAGGTTTTTGAAACAGAAATGATTTGTTTACATACGGACAGTGAAACACCTCTGCCTTTATAAGAAATAAAATTATAAGAAATTTAACACGCCGCATTAGCTTAGCCGTTCGAAAAAATTATGTCTTTCTTTCCACCAAATGTCCGCTTAAGAGAGACATTTTTGAAACAAAAAGGATGGTAATCTGTGAATGTGTCCGTTTATCAGAAGGTCCGGTTAATGTAAGTTTTAAACAATAGAAAGTCAATAGTATGACGGCGGGGAAAATAAAACTGTCAGGCAAGGGAAGTTCCACTGCACTTATTAATAAAGTGTTTTCCCTTTCAATAATATGTATTTATTATTTAGTGTTTCCAAGTCAACTATAACCTTTTCCATTTCAATTGTCACTTTTTCCATTTCAATTGCAACCCTTTCCAAATCAATTGTCACATTTTCCATTTCAATTGTAATCCAATAATTATTTTATTGAAAAATAATTATTTTAACTACAATAATGACTTTTGAAATAATTTGGGCATATTTTTCTGACATTTTTTTCATTTATTAGATACTGATATTAAGTGCTAAAAAACAATTTTTGTTTATTTATTTTTAAATATTTGTAAAATTTTAGGAAGTGAGATTAGAGTTATTAAAGATGAAAGAGGATCAGACATTGCAAATAATGCTGCACAAAGCTTCTTCTATGATTGCATTTTGGAGACACGTGCCAGAATTGAAATATCAAACAAAGAAAGCTGCTTGTCGTCTATTTTCGATTTTAGTTTGTAGCAAAAATATTGCTGTCTTTTTACTCCACAATAAAGTTCGTGAAGTCAAAATTGTTCACACCAATCATCATCTTATAGAATCTCTGAAAACAGCTTTAACTAATTTTTTCATCAAAATTTTAAAAATCTGGTGCGGTGCGCGCATCACACAACTTTCACTTACTGCCCTATAATAATTATCTTTTTAATATAATTCTAAAGGGTTCACATAAACAATACTTGAAATAAACTCAGCCGCTTTCAATTCTTCTCCCACTTAAGTACAATAAAATAGGTTTTAAAACAATTTTAGTACAACAATTCTGTACACTACCTATATATTTTAACTTTGTCAAGTTGCAAATATATTTTAAAAGTTGCTGATTTAGTTTCTATGGAAACATTTTCTTTCCATTAAATAATGTGAAAGTAGAAAATATTAAGTTAATTTCCGTTTTTATATTCTTAAATTACTTTATTACAGAGCGTATTGTTTACAACAGATTGGCGGATTGGTGGGAGGAGGTTCGGTCGCATCTATCTCCTTTCGGATGCGCTCGGTTATCCATCTATTTAATATTCCTCATAAAATACACTGTATTGTTGCTAATACTTGTTCGATTTTGATGATTCTTTTATTCTTTTTTAGATGATTTAATTACCTTTCATAAAAGTCTATAGATAAATTACCGTAAAATGCATACGGTATATTTTAAAGCTATGCGCAAATAAAATATTCTTTTCATCATAACCTTTTTCTCTGCAATTCCTCGGTGATTAACTACATAAATGAAAAGTTAAAGACCTTTATGAAGAATAATTTAGGCAAGTTTCATCAAAATCGTTAGAGCCGTTTTCGAGAAAATTGTAAACAATTGTAATATCCATGATATAATTACCATTTCCGGTTAGTCCGATGCGCTGTATCTTTGCTATTATTGGTCCGATTTTGATGATTCTTTTATTCTTTTTTAGATGATTTAATTGCCTTTCATACAATTCTATACATATTTTACCGTAAAATGCATACTTTTTAAGCTATGCGCAAATAAAATATTCTTTTCATCATAACTTTTTTCCCTGCGATTCCTCGGTGATTTACTTCATAAATGAAAAGTTAAAGACCTTTATGAAGAATAATTTAGGCAAGTTTCATCAAAATCGTTAGAGCCGTTTTTGAGAAAATTGTAAAAAAGTGTAATATCCATAATATAACAGCTCTTTCCGGTTAGTCTGATGCGCTGTATCTTTGCTAATACTGGTCCGATTTTGATGATTCTTTAATTGTTTTTAAGATAATTTAATTATCTTTCATACAAGTCTACAGATGATTTACCATAAATTGCACACTTTTGAAGTTATGCGTAAATAAAATATTCTTTTCATCATAACTTTTTTCCCTGCAATTCCTCGCTGATGTACCATATATATGAAAAGTTAAAGGTCTTTATGAAGAATAATTTAGGCAAGTTTAATCAAAAACGTTAGAGCCGTTTTCGAGAAAATTGTAAAAATGTGTAAAATCGATTATATAAAGCGGCACTTCCGGTTAGTCGATTTTGACGAAAATGTTGCTGTAACATCACATGCATGTGCTAACCTTAAATATGTAATTTCAGTATCGTACAGCTTTCCGTTTTTGAGCTAGACTGATCACATACACACAGACCATTTTGCGAGACTTGGTCATTTGGACTCAGGGGACCTTAAAACATGTATTTCCGTTGAAAACTCGAATTCGAAAATTTTCACGATCACAATACTTCCCCTTACTATATACTTCATATATAGCTAAGGGAAAGTAAAAATTTGACCAAAGATTTTCGTTAGATGCTAAACTTTTTATCAATAAATATATTTTTATTACAATTGAATTTTATTACTAAAATTTTGAAATAATTATTTTATTTTCGATAATTATATTTTTTATATGTATACTTACGTTCTTATTTGTAACATGTAAAAATATGCAATTATATTAAATTAAAAAAAAATTGCATTTGTGTATCTATTTGTGGCTCTTTATAAAATATAAAATATCTGATGTGGGCAACACATGACTTCCTTGTACGCCTATTAAATTATAAATCCGTGGCTCAAAAAGTGATACTGAATTTGCTTACTAGTTTCTGAAGATTGACCCTCGGCGTCCCAACATTCATCTATTGACACACAAAAAAACACACACTTGTTACTGGAGGTCTCATTCCATTATTATATGTCGTTTTCCTTCAGTAGGTAACTAGTTTCCAAGATATTTCTCCATGTTCCGTGACAACAATAAAACTGTCAATATCACTGGATAAAGCATTGGAAATCGACAGTTTCGACATTTTAAGTGGAAAAACCCACTTAACAAATATCTTATTCTCATGCTGCAGACTTGTTGATCTCACAAATGGGGAGGAAAAGAAGTATCTTACACTCAATTTTAACACTTAAAACAAGAAATACAATTGCTTAATTAGAATGGAAAATAATCGCGTTTATAATCTTTATCACCGAAACATATGACTTCTCTTTTAATTTAAATATAATTTTTGATGTAAGCTTATTATGACCTTCAAATAAAGTACCCTTTTCGGCTCACGAATTTTAACCAAAATATAGTAAATACATTCATATCGATATAAAAGTCCTATTTAACAATTTGAGATGTTTTACATTATATTTTAATATAATTTATGATGAAAGTCTAATATGACCTTCAAGTAAGTACCGCTTTCGGTTTTCCAATTTAGACGAAAATCTAGTATGTTATTTAAATCTATATATAAGTTATAAATACTAAATTTGAGAAATTTTGCATAGTATTTTAATATAATTTTTGATGGAAATCAATTATGACCTTCAAGTAAAGTATCACTTCCGGTGATCAAGCAGTGACCAAAAAGGGAGGTTCACAACTAGATTTCACAATAATCCTAAATACACAATTTCAACTTTCTACGGCTAATCGTTTTTGAGTTATGCGAGATACGAACATACGTACAGACGCCACGACGAAACTAGTCAAAATGGATTCAGGAATGGTCAAAACGGATATTTCCGTTGAAATCTGAAAACCGAAAATTTTCGCGATTACAATACTTCGTACAAGGAAGTAAAAAGTAGATTGTGACTCTCTTTGGTCTCATGTGTGCCCACTCCTATACTATATGCATGGATAGTTAAAGGGCTTTGAGAAGACTTTAGACAAGTTTCAACAAATTGAGCCGTTTTGGCAATACAGTTTGTAGAAAAGAGGTATTTCGGCTATTCCGCAACTGCTATTATGCACTGGGTACCCGATTTGGTATGTAATCCTCCAAAATAAACAACAAAAACTATCCACCCAATCAAAAGATAATCGTAGCACAAACACACAGACAGAAAAATGGACTCACAGGGCTCTTAAACGCTAAGATCTTTTAAAAATTTGGCCTGATTACAATTCTTTTCTTACCTAGTAGCAGTAGAAAAGTAAAAATCTAGTTACATAGTATTATCTCAAATCAAATCAAACTCATAAAACATATTCCAAATCAATACATTATAGTTAAATATAAAATGCTAAATTATGAACCAACCTGAGGGTGGTCATTCGAAGCTTCTTCAGGAGGTGCTTCAGCCATTCTATAGACAAGGAATGGCTGGATAGCTTCACTTGAGGTTTCTAAGCCACTTGTCATGGCCCTTAACTGGTTTACGATGTGTACTACGGACCAGTTTTGTAAAGCAGCGGGTACACCCACAATTATTCTTCGCTGTAAAATAAAAGTGTACAATCAAGAAAACGTAAAATTCATCATATGAAATTTAATAATCTAATAAAACATAACTTACAGCCAGAGTTGTAAAAATTGCTTCCAAACCTTGCTGACCATTTTGACAACAATACAAAAGAATGGATGCTAAGTGGCGAGCATAGTCATTAAAATGATTTGGTATATTTCTCAAAAATTCATTGTCATCTGAAAATTTAAGCCAATAATTGGTCATAGGTTATCAACAAAATTATTAATAATAGTATAAATAATTATAACATACCTTCCTCTAAAACATCTCTGATAAGAATAGGAATGGTGGTGTGATTCAGTTGATTGACTGTAGCAATTATATCAACATCATCTCTAAATGGAATATCTTCTTGGGCACACTATGAGATATTAGAGAAACAAAAGGTTAATTCAACTAATAGTAGAATCTGTAACTCAAACTAAAAAAATATCAAATAATGACATACAATTGATTCAATTAGAGGTCTGAGCTCAGCATTAATCCTAGTTACAGCGTCAGATACAGCCTGGTTGCCTTCTCTTCCTCCAAGCAATTGATTGCGGATGAAATCTCTCAAAACAGGCCTCAAACCAGCAAGAACACTTGAATTAGCTGTTCCCATGTTTAACACATCAATTACCCTCATGTTGCGAGCCTGCTACCAAAAGTTAATTTGTATTTCAACATCACACCAAATTTGAATTTCGTAAACAGTAAATATGAATATATAACATTTTATTTAAATTATATAGCTCATAAAAATTTAATTAATATTTCTGTTCCCAAAGATTTATTTATTATAGTATAAAACTGGACAGTCACAGTATATAACAATGAACAAACTACTTAATACTTACCTTCGGAATAATGGTCCACAAATATCTAAAACTTTTTTAAATTATTTTTTGTTAGATAATTTAAAAAAATACAATTATTGAAAATAAAATACATTTTCTGCCCAATAAGCAATAAGTTTTTCAAACATAATTAAATTAAAACAATAAGAGAAAGATAAAGATAAATAAAAACAGGAATTATTTGAAATGGGATTATCTGCAACTTACGAGTGTCATAATAAAATCTGTAAAGATGGAGGCTCCTTCTGTATATGAATGGTCAGGCAGTGTTTGCAACATCTCAGCAACTGTTGTTTGAATAGGTAATGTTAAATTCTGAAAGGAAAAAAAAAATAACTTAAATGAGTGTGTGTATTATTTTATTTGAGATATACTTTAATTTCTTCAAAAGGAACAATCAACACTGTATGATCAGAAAACTAAATAAGTGGTACAACCCCTTAATTGGGACAATTTACGTGAAATAGAATTAAAAAGTAGGCTTAAAAGTATAAATTTATAAAATGGATCAATAAAAATGGTCTGGTCCGAGATGTAACAATTAAGCAAAGTTAACTGTAATTGCTAAACTCACTCACTGAAACGGTTAGAGATGGATGATCTGCTCAAACTGATCCAAAAAGGGTATAAATCCTGTGAATCAAATGATTCTAGAAAACTTAATTTTGTGATTGCCATCTATCTTAGATAGTTGAAAAAGTAAAAAGATGAAGTCCAAACAAATATTTTTATAGATAAAAAAAATAAAAAAGTAATGAAAGTTGTCAGGTAAGGAAGATTCTAGATTAAATTACTAAAATGAGATCTTATAAAAGGCTTATCAGAAATAAAAATAAAATTAACACTCAATAAAATGATGCTCATTTTTAATTAACTGGTAGCATTATACAGATATGTTCTGTCACTCATTACTTCTTAATTATATTCCCTTAAGTAGCAATGATCCTTTTTCTCCAGTCAGGTAAAAATGTCTCTCCCCCCTCGCTTGGTCTACTAACTGCTGGGTCAATTCTGTGATTTTCAAATGTTGTAGTTGCTCTTAGAGCCACCGTCGCTCCAGCGCCACCATTCTTATCTATGTCATCGCTGCTTGAAAAGCCTTGTGGCATCTTTTTTACAATTTTGGCTTCTACAAGCTACAGCTGAAGAAAAGGTGATACCACGGCATCTCAGATCGGAGATAAACTATTTTTATAAATCAGAAAGGTAAAAAAATAACACTGAAGGAAAAAATAAATAAAAAGCAGAATATATTCACTTGAACAAAGAGGAAAAAGAAATATAAAGAAAGACTTGAAGAAATATATTTCAGACATAACATTTTATGAGAAAGATGTCCAGGAAGTGGTTTAATAAAGTTGTTTCTATACTGATCAAATGCTAATGGAGGATAGGTTTAGAAAGAAGCAAATATATGTGTTTTTATCAGCAACAAATCAGTGTGAAAATTAAATAAATGATTATCAGATTTCTGTGCCTCGAAATTTCACTTCCGATCACCCCTTATACAATAACAATATTCATGCAACTTACATTTACCTGCATTGGTGGTCCTTGTAAGAAAACAGTAATATCTCTGGGTAGAATGCGAATAACATTGGGACCCTGCCCTTGCCCACCACCACTGGCTCTCATACCTTTAACAGATCAATTAATTAAAATTAAAAAATAGTGTCACATCTCAAAAATCAATGTTTTCAATTTATTAGCAAAAAACAATTCTCTTGGTATGACTACATTTACTGAAATTAATTTCACATGGCAAAAAGGATGATCTGAGATAAGTTTTAATGGGTAATAGAAGGGTTGGAAAAATTCATGTAAGAATTATTGAAATTTTAAATGCTTTTTTTTTTCAAATAACTCAAAAGTATCAATTCTGAAATATGACCCTCCTGCAGCAAATGAGCCATACAGTCAGAGAACTGAGGCCAAAAAGCGTGTCTGATTTCGAGAAATTTTTTTATCGTCTATGCTGAAAGTACTAGACATAATAGGCTGGAAATATGAATGTCTGCTACCCTAGAACGGATGAAATCAAATTTTATAAGTCAACAAATTCATCATTTTTGTCACTTTTTCAGATTTTCCTCAGTAACTTGCTCTCAGTGCAACTTAGGCAAAACTTTAACATAGCCAATTTTGAAGAACTTTAAATTTCCTGTAAGTTTTATATTTAGTATTTTTTTTTCAATTCGGAACAGCTACTGAGATAGTGAGCCAAACAAATCTGCAAAATTTCAAAACACACAAAAAGTTAGATATTCAGTGGTTTTGCCTTAATAACTATTTTTCAGTGTGAATGCATAATGACCAATCATGTAGAGGATTCAATTTTCTACAAGATTAAAATAAAATATTTGTAATTACTCTCAACAGGCGCCAAGAAATATTAAAATAACAATTTTAGAGAAAGTGAATCTTTTTCAGATTTTCCCCAGTAACTCGTTCCCAGTGTGCATTTTAGGTAAATCTTTGACAGAACTAATTTTAAAGAATGTTAAATTTTGTCCTTTTTATATTTAATATTTTTTAAAATTCAGAACAGCTTTTGAGGTGCAGGAGTGTAAACATCTGGAAAATGTCAAAAAGTTCGGTATTCAGTGATTTCGACTTAATAACTATTTTTTAGTGCAATTTAATAATAACCAATCTTATAGAGGATTAAATTTCCAAATATTTGTAATTAGTTTCAACATACGCCAAGAAATATTGAAATAACAATTTTAGAGAATGGAGATATTGTTATTTTAATATTTCTTGTCGTCTGTGGAGAATTATAATTTTTTGTATGGATATTGTAAGAAATTTAATCCTCTACTAGATTGGTTATTATGCATCTTGCAATAAATTGCACAAAAAAATAAGTTATCAAGGCGAAACCTCCGAATATCCAACTTATAGCGTTTCCACTGTACTGAGTTGGGCTCCTATATCCTGATTTATCAGTAGATTAATAAAAATCCTCCTTTTGCCTGCTATTCAGCCTTCCCACTCTGAAATTAAATTTACCTAGCATGCTGATGTCATCAATATTGCCCTTGATAAGTTTAACAAGATGACGAATTGTCAATTTTAAAGAATGTTAAATTTTCTGTGTTTTATACTTAGTATTTTTTTTAAAATTCAGAACAGCTACTGAGGTGCAGGAGCGTAAACATCTGGAAAATGTAAAAAAAAACGCCAAATTTGTAAACGGGGTTGTACAAATCTGCAAAATATCGAAAAACTCAAAAAAGTTAGATATTTAGTGGTTTCGCCTAATTAACTATTTTTCAGTGCAAAATGCATAATGACCAATCTTATATAGGATTCAATTTCCTGCAAGATTCATCTAAATATTTGTAATTACTCTCAATAGACGCCAAGAAATATTGAAATAATTTTAGAGAAAGTGGACTTTTTTCAGATTTTCCTCAGTAACTCATTTCCAGTGCATATTAGGTAAATCTTTGACATAACCAATTTTAAAGAACATTGAATTTTCTGCAAGTTTTATATGTAATATTTTTTTTAATTCGGAACAGCTGCTGAGATGGAGGATTGCAAATATCTGCAAAATGTCAAGAAAACGCTATAAGTTGGATATTCGGAGGTTTCGCCTTGATATATATATATATATATATATATATATATATATATATATATATATATATATATATATATATATATATATATATATATATATATATAGAGAGAGAGAGAGAGAGAGGCTCTGAAATGCGTAGAACTGTTGAAAACTGAACATAGAAAATTTGACCCAATTACAATACTTTCCTTACTTTAACATACTTATGATCTGCAGCGGTAGGAAAATACAAGCATGTCAACAATTTTTGTTTTTAAGAGAATTTAATTATCATTCAAATGAGCATATAATTCGCATATAATCAGCGAAAAATGTAAACTTTGGAAGTTATGCGCAAATAAAATATTCTTTCTGGCAGAAGTGGTTTTTCGACTTTTGCACAGCCACTATATCGATATCGGTAGATTTTATTATTGCAAAACCGTCGATGAACCATGAAGATGATATAATTAAAATTTGGTAAAGATTTGTAGTGTAGTTTTCACGGTTAGCTCTTACAAACAAAAAACAGGTTGTCCTTTTATATAATAGTGTAATATAATTTAAACCAAGGATGTGTAAGCAAATTGAACATAATTTAATTGAAATCAAGCAGAGTAATGCACAAAATTTCAAGTTGATATTTTTAATCCAATGTCAAAGGCTACATATGAAAAATTCTATTTGGAATAATGTGTCAAAATCTTAGACATTGAGTTTTGTAAAAATAAAGACCTCCCACAGGAAAATATACACTTATGTAAAACATAATCAAAAGAGTCTATTTAATTCAAAGCAGGATATCAAATTCCAATATATTTATAATTAGCTCTATATAAAATACAACTAGAAGAAAATTCAGTTGTAATTCATATAATGGTGTAAATATTTATACATTTGGTTGGAAATTTTACAAAGTCTGAGACTTTTGAGGTTTAGATATAGATAATCCATTTTAGTTTTAAATCCCAAGTTAAAGAGAATTGAACTGAATGGATTAGAAATATTTGACATCACAAAAAAACTAATTCAAATCAGACTTACCTGAAAGCAAATTCGAAAAAAGATTGACGACGGATGGAGCCTCAGAGGCAGCCCTCGGAGGACTCTCGGTTGAAGTACCAGTAGACTGACTTGTTGAAGTTGTAGTGTTGGTATTAGCAGATGCTTCTTGACCCTCAGCTCTCCTCCTAGTACCATGGATGTGATGGGAATTGCATGGTAGAAAAGGATCAAAGAAACCAGGCACACCCATTCCTAAAAATAAAATAACTATAATAATATTGGAATATATTAAAAACAAAATTGCCAATTCATATGCTTGTCATTGTTCACTGTCATTGCATTAGTAATGTTACCAGACACAACATTGTGTCCACATATAGTAATTATGTTTTTATAGTTTTTAAAAGTTTTAACTATGATAATGCAAAGAAACAACTAAATGTTCCTTAATAAATATAAAAGCTTCAGTGCAGTAAATATATCCTTAATGGAGGTAGTTTCCTAAGTAATGGATAACTTTTTTTAAATTGTCATATATATGAGTGTGTGTATGTGCGAATGCGTGTGGGTATAAGTTTATTTTTTTCATAACTGGGTATGTATCTTAAGTCGAGTTATAAATGAATAAATAAAAATCAACTAAATACTTTAAGACTACATATAAATATATATAGCGCTAAGATTTTTTTGATATTATTATAAGAGTCATTCTACCAGGAAGCGACAATTTTGAATCTGAGCATTAAAAAAACTAAATGCTCCAAACAGTATGAAAAAAATTAGGTAAGCTAAGCTAACCATCAAAAATGAATATTCAGGCCCCTCCAAACAAGAGAGGCTTTGATTTTAAAGGAAAAAATGAAAACATCTAGGACGGGGAATTACGTTTCTGTGGAAGGAAGATTACTGTTGTCATCCCATCTTACTCGCCATGCTCTGCTGTCTTTCCTTATTGTGCCTGATAGGGCAACTCGATTAAATTGGGATTTATCTTTTCTATATAAGATATATCTATATTTTTTAAATATAAATATTTAAAAAATTAAAATATATTATTTTTAGAAAAAATATCCCGAACATCCTACTTTTTTAAATTAGACGTATATATGCATGAGCTATTGCCGAGCTGCCATAGAATAAAAGCTATATGTCCCAATTGAGCTTCTCTCGAGTTTGGAAAACTTGATTCCTACGGTCATGTTTGTTCAAAAAGCCAAATCATAAGAACTTTCTTTTCTTTTTTTTTTTTTTTTTTATAGATGTATGTATCATGCAGCCTCAGCTAAACCTAAAATTATACAGACGTATAATGAAACAAAGGGTACAGTTGATAAAATGCACCAAAATATGAATAGTGAAAGAAAGACAAGATGATGGCCTGATGTGTTTTTTTTTTATAATATGATAAACATAGGAAACATAAATTTGTATGTTATTTATGCTTACAACTTTTATTTTAAAAGAAGATATAAAAAAACTAGAGTTCTTGTTAAAATTATATGAGACACTTGTAAAACGTTTGCATTAGTCTTTCAGGCCTGGACACAGACAGTGAATGATGAATTGACTGTTCAAATATTTTTTTTTCTATAGAGAGAATTGATTAATCGGGAAAATGAAAAAAGCAGTTTTCGATAAAGTCAAATACAAAAATAAAAAATATCTGATTGGTAGGTCAGTATAGCTTCCTCACCATTACACACAAAACATAGTAGTTCAAAATGTACTTATGCTAAAATAAATCCGACTGAAAAAATTTAATTAGAATCCTTGATTGCCTAATAAACGATTCCTATATCAAACAAAACTTCAATAATTAGAGTAAATCGAAATACGTAAGCTAAATAATTCCACATACTTACCGTTAGCTACTGGAACCAACGTTAAGCTGGCTGATATTTTGGACAGTTCAGATCCGCAGGAAACCAAAGACGAAAAAAAAATTGACAGAAAAAAACAGCTGGGACAGCCAAAATTTGAAAAATATTGTGGACCCAGTGACGCAAGCAACAGGCCTGGACAAACATATTTCTCTTGATTTTCGAGAGAAATTCACTTAAAATTATGAAAACCCTTGAGATCAAATATTTAGAGGAATACCAAGATGTAATGAGCGCAAGATCGGTCTCGATTCACACTGAGAAAAACCTCATTCAGAACATGAAAATTGGGAAGATCCGCACAAGGACAGGGAATGACAAATTTACTGTTCATACATTTTTTTTTCTATTGAAAGAATTGATTAATCAGTAAAATGGAAAAAGTGGTTATAGATAGTCAGATAAAATAATAACAAAAAAATCTCAACTCGAAAAAGTATAATGGGGCTTGGAAAACGCCCAGGACATTTGATTTTAAATAATTTATAATTATTATATTACATGCGGCTTATATTAGGTGGTGTATTGATTGATAAATGCACTTATTATTAAACAAACAAAATTTATAGAAAAAACACAATGTTAGTTAAAACATATTGTTAATATATTTTTTCGTTATTGAAATTATCATTTATTCAATTGTGCTAAATATAAATAAGACTGAGCTGCCCTTAAGCTAGTATGAATTCTATACATTGATGTTTCACAAATCAGCCAGAGAATTCACTAAGGTTAAGTATAACAAGTTATAAAGATATCAGTTTCAACCTGTTGACTAGGCCTGGTTTTTAATTTTGCAGGAAGTGGAACCTTCAGAAGCAGTTCTTCAAAATACTTCGTGTTTACATTTCTCCTTGACAGCTTTCTACTTTTTAAGAGCTAATCCACAGTTGCCACAGCTAAACATGATAGTAGGGATTAGTGCATATCCCTGTTGTGGGACAATTGTGTATGATGTACACTTACACCTATCATGTTCTGCCAGGCAACTGTAGAAAAGAGAAAAAATCTAGCTTCAAAAATAAAGATTTTTCCGTCATTTAAAGTAGAATGTTATAAAATCTAGTGCACACTTACCATAGATTACCTTAGTCTCAATTTATTATTTTGTTTTTAAAATTTGTAATTGCCCTTTCCAAATTCTCACATATCTTTTACATTTATGTTCAAGTGTAATTATTATATATGAGTAAAAATGAACATATTACCTTGAAAACCAGGAGTTATATGAACATGGGGTCGAGTAGTAGACCTAGTCTGAGTAGAAGTGGTAGGCTGAGTGGTAGTGTTGCCTCTTGCCTGACTGTTAGTGACATTGGAATCACTACTCGCTGAAGGCTGTGAAGCTGAACTACTACTACTTCCTCCACTACTACCACTTCCACCCATCATATGGCCAGCAAGTGCTTGCATCAAATTTTGTAAAAACTCTGGTGGTGGGGGACTCCCCCAAGGAAATGGTCCAGCTGTTATTGTACCTAAAAAAAATAAAGAAAGAAATATTGCAAAAATAACTAAACATGTATACATATATAGATACAGAACAAATAAAAAGGTTCAAACAAACTAAAGTTTCCAATTTTTAATAGCTTTAGAGATATTACAGATTGTTATTTTTTAATTATCTTTTATCTATAAAAGTGCTTATCTCGGTAACTATTGCTGTTTAACAAATTATAATGTTTTCAAAGGCCATGTTAATCATTTTAAAAGCACTAAACTGGATCACAAAATTCTACAGCCAACAAAAATAAATTGTCTCACTGTTTTAAACTTCTAATACAAAATAAAAAATAAATAAAATAAAAGCATTTTGTATTTTTTTGACAAGAAAATGAAGAAAAGAAAATTATTCGATCAAAATAACATGAATTAAAAAGCAAGAATTTGTTATCCAGAAAATTATAACATATAAATACAGAAATGTTTAAATAATAAACATAGAGGCTTTAAAGCTAATCTTCCATACTTGATGAAAAAAAACTGTGATCAAAACTAAAATACCCAAAATAGATACAAGTTTTTTTTTCTAACTAAATCAGTTCAATATAGTTAGTCTTTGTTAAAGTATTTTCAGTAAAGTTAGTTTCCAGAAAAGTCATTACCAGATGTTTCCGTAGTGCCTTGGCTAGTGTTTGTGACCAATGTAGCTTCCATTGAGTCTATAGTAATAGCACCCTGTCCAACATCCATATAAAACTCAAAATTGCCTTGTCCTAAGTTTCCAGCACGACCTGAGTGAAAAATAAATAACATGATGTACAGAACAAAAAACAAAAAAGAAAAGAAAAAAAATAAAAAACAAACAAGGAAAAACATGTTACTACTTAAGTGAAATTTGAAGCCCTACCAATAAATAAATAATTAAATCAATTTTAGCGGGTGAAACAAAAATAATAAATTTTAATAGGAACAAAAATACAATTTGCTATTTAACTACACCACTATTTCAAAATAACTTAATAATTTCAATAAAATTAAATGAGCAAATTGCATTCTTTTCATCCTAACTTTTTCCCCTGCATTTCCTCAGTGATACAAAACATATATGAAATGTTAAAGAATATGAATTTATGCAAGTTTTATCAAAATCATTAGAGCCGTTTTCGAAAATGATGACAAAGTATAAAATCGATGATATAGAGTGGCACTTCCAGTTAGACAAAGATATTTTATAAAAGAAGTTGGACGAGAAATAAGACAGTGTAATACCTAAACTTTTATAAAAGAAAACTATTGTAAAAGTTCTTTTATCATAGTTAGGCTCTTCGTCCTATATTTTATAAAAGATTCCCTGGGGTGGTTAGTTCCAAATAATGTCAGCACCAACATCAAAGGAAATTCGTTGCTAGTTCAGTGTTTTTCCTGATGTATTGAATGCATAAATTTCTCAATTAAACGCTTATTATCAAATCTATTGTTATATTTTTATAAGTATTAAATGTATCGATTATTATTTATTGGAATGTAGATATATATATGTGAATTCATATTTATATATATATGAATGGGACAATAAAAGAAGTTTGGTATTAATTGCAGCGAAGGGTTATTACCAGTCTTCTTTCCGCTTGAATGTAGTCACTATAATTTGTATCCTGCTCACAAATTCTTGGACCGATCAGAGAAATTAATAATTCAAAATTTTCTAGTGATATACGACAAAAATTTTGAATAAACCACTCATATCAAATGTTTTTAGATCATGTAGAAATTGCCAAGAATTTCTGTTTTTAAAAAATAGGATATCCCTCACCCTTCATAACATCAGAGGAGGGGCCACAATTTTTCTCAAGAAAATAATTTTTATGATGACAATTTTTATTGAACCACATAATAAAATCACTTATGGAAATCACTTATGTTCGACATTTCAGTCACTCAATGTTCTACACCACTGTCTACATATCTTAGCTTACAGTAACACAGAAAAAACTCCAGGCAACTTCAATCAACAATGATTATGTACACCAACAAACTGCATAAAAGAAGATTACTTAAATAAAGACTTTTTTTTCTTAGCTCATAAACATCTTTGTTAAAGGTGGAAATTAAGGGAAAGATCAGGGCTGCCCATAAGGCCCAAATGTCCGACAACTTACACATTGGGGGGGTAAAGGAAGTTTATATTTTACAATTATTTTAAGTAATAATTATGTTTATTAAGGGACAGCACAACGGTGCGCTCTCAGTCATTGAAAAGGGGTAGAGAGAGTGCACACCATTGCGCTCTCAGTATGGAATGGGTTAAATGAAGCACATCAGATCTTTGATATTAATTCTAGTAATGTTTGTTTAAGCCTGGCCAGATTTCAAAACTAGTAGTGATAGTTATAGAAATTGAGAAATTATAGATACTTTTAACAAAGTTGAATTTTAAGTTGAATCAAAGCCCTATTTTTAGGTCACATCATACATTCATCGTTACTGATCATTATAGTGCTCTGAATCAATGTTTTGACCTTCTGGTACGAACTGATGATGAATTATGCCTTCATAATTCCAAAATACAAAGAGAATTTTCTTTAATTTCGAATGGACCTTGCTTAGCAACTGGCACAGCAGGCATTGTTTCTTCTAAATCCAACCATTATTTCTAGGTCTAAGCATTTTTCTGATGTATTCTTTTTTCATTGCAAGTAACAACTCTTGGTTACAAGAGTAACAAGTAACAAAATGGAACGATGGTCATTTAGTTTTTTCAAAACCTTTTGACAAATTTCTACTCGACATCATGACTACTCAATAATCAACTCATGGAAAACCATTTGTGCTGATTAATTCACTTTTCCCAAGCTAAGCAACCCACAATTTATAGCAGATTGGGAAACACCAAGCTCTTTTTCCAATTTCCGAGTACTTTTCATTAGGGTCTGCCTCAGGGTCTCTCACAGAGCTTTTTTATAGAGTGACAATTTCATCCAGAACCCCCTTTCCTCTCGAGGCTGAAGTCACCAGTTTAAAATTTCTGGAACTATCTACTCACAGTCCATTCAAAAAGAGCATCCTCATTTTCCGATTGTTGCACCAAACAGGTTGTTTCAGTGATGGAAAACTTATGGATCTAGTAATGATGTAAAAGTTTCAATATTTAAAATATAGTGTTATGTTTAACAGAATACTAAGACAATACTGAAGATAAACAAGGTCACATTATTAACTGATTCATTTATTATAGTAATATCAGTATTTAATATCACAGAGAATAAAGCGATATCAACCTTAATTGAATTTGAAAAAAAACTAAAGCTGATCAGTGGATTACAATTAGTAGGAAAAAAAAAAAATCAGTCAATTTTTATGGCTCACACCACTAAGAAGAATGTTTGTCAACGGTTGTATCTGTATTGTACACTTATTGAAGTTGAAAGTTTTCCAAAATTTTGAGAATAGAAATTGTGTCAGGATAAAATTTCAACTTTAGCTATAACAAAACTAATTTCATATCTTAGTTTTCACTAAGATATGAATAATCTTTCATCAATGAATGGTTAGTTTCTGAAGCGAGAGTTGGCAACACCGCAATATCTCAGACCTGCCTAATGTTGTGTCAGCTACTGCAGGTATAGTTATATTCCTAACTTATTTATTTGTTTAATTATTACATTTAATGTAGATAGTTGTGGAAGAAAGCATTATAGTATCCAAAATAAGTTAATTTACTAGTGATTCAAAAATCAATTCATAATTATTCCCCCTGATTCTTCAAGTGATTCCTACTAACTAGGCTTTAATCTTATCTTTCCCCTCCTTCTCCCTCCCTCCCCCAAAAGCACAAAAATTCAATAACTTGAAAAACTCATATGTTTCAGTTTATGTTTTAGTAATAGTTCAGTTACCATAGATACAAAATAATTAGAAACAATAACAATTACTAAATGTTGTACTAAAAATTAACAGTTTAAATATAGTTAAAAAAAAAAAATGTGTGAGAAAAATAATGAAGAAACCTGTGCAACAGGAATGAATTATAAATGTTATGGGCCTGGAATTGATGCAAAAACTGATCAAGTAGAGAGAATGTACAATCCAGGCAATGACTGGACTCAACAAATGTATAGAGTAAAAGAATGTGGAATACCCTCAACAGGTTATTTACATCCTCCAACTGTTAGACCACCTCCGTCATTTGTAGAACCATTATTTGTGGAACTACCAAATAAATTTGTAAAAGATGTGAGTAAACTATTTAAAGGTATATTGAGGAAGTTATGTTTTTTCGTGAAATTATAAACATCAGACTAAGTTCCAAATTTACGATAATATCCATTGTACATTTAATTGTGGCAACTAAACTGACCACACAGATTTTGCAAAGTGATCGAGAGTTAGCAAGTGTGTATAAGCAAATAATGGAGGAACAGTAACTGTATATGCTTTGTTACTTTTACTTAAAAAAAAAATCATTTTTTTTTTGGAAGATAATTTTTCTTACGGCTTCTATTGGGTCTCAATGCCTATCCTGTTATTTGTGGGCGACAGTACAATTAAAAACAAAATGCTGGCATTCTGTAATCAACTATTTTTTCTTAGTTTTCTCAAACAATTTCATTATACATACTAGCTGTACACATACAGTATTGCCCGTGAAAAGTATTGCGAGTAAAATACCCATCTAAATTTCAAGTTTTTTTTGTTTTTTTATGTTTAACTTTTAAAAGATAATGTGAATAACAGAAGACAGAACAATTGTTCTTATCATTGCTAATCATCATAATGTAAAGTTTGTACAAAACTTTTACAAACATCTTTAACAAAAAAAGAAAAGATTTAAGTTTAACTTTAAGATATTTATTATATTTTTAGCACATTAATTATATATTGCACATTTTAAGATATTTATTGCTATATGGAATGAATGGGAAAGTAAATAAAAGCATTATAATGAGCATAGATTCACCGAGGAAACACATCATTCAATTCTATACCCTGACTTGCTTTGCCATGCTTATGTGTATTGAAAGGAAAGGAAGAAAAAAAATGTTTTTCCAAAGAATTGATCTTTTTATTGTAAAGTACTATTACAAATGTGTGCATTTATAATTACTAGTATTATTATAAATGTGATTTTATTACTTATACAGCCATAGGTTATTAGAAAAAAATGTGTTTTTTTAATTAAGTCATATTTCTTTAATATTTTTCAAGTTGAAACTTGAATCGTGAAAACATTTTCTAAAGCCACTTAGACTCTTAGAAGTTGTCATGATAACGATTACAAAATTATCTATTTAAAAAAAAAAATTCCCTATTTCTCCCCTTAAGGGAAACATTTAAAAAAATTTAATGCATATAAATCTTCCGGAAGAAATTTTCTAAATGATAGTGAAAACAGCATCAAAATTGACCAACTACTTTTCGAGTTTTGCGAGCACAAACATACACAGGCTGAATTTTTATATATATAGATTAAAATTTTCATCATAAAAACTTGTTTTTCTACAAGCTTGGTCATTTCCCCCCTGATCATCATCCCATTCCGACTAAAATAGATTGTTAATTCCCAGTAAAAAAACAACACAGGGTTGTCTTAATCAATTTTAAAAATAACTTACTTTTTTTCATTTTCTGTAAAAAAATAATAAGAAATTTTAATTTGTTTTGTTTTTTATACACTGATTTTATCAATAAATTTATTAACTTTACTTGAAAGATCTAAAATAACTTTCTATTTCAATGGATAAACAATCGTTAAAAAAAGAAAGAAATATTAATCATGAAATCAATCACTGAATCAATGAATTTGAGTTCAATTACCCATAAACCTCATAAGCTTTAATACATACATTGTTATATCTGATAGCCAACCATACCTTAATTTTATATTTTAAAATTTGAAATGAAATCTATATCCAACTCTACGACTGAATAAAAGACAATAGTTCAGTGGAATTAGTCAGATAATTAAGTATTACTCTGAATTATTGGCACTGATACACTTTACTCCAGCATGGCTGCTCACGTCACAGACATTGTTTATTTATGATGTTTTCAGTGATTGCAACTGTTTACATTTTTTTTTTATAGGTTATATTAGCATTTAATGATATAATTGGGAAAAAATAGTTAAGATTGGTGCGTGATGAAGAAACAGCACTTAATTTTGAGTACTTAGCATTTCATATCAAAATAGTTGATTGGGCTGAGAACTGTTCCTCTGTTCACATTCATTGTAATATTTGGTAGAATAACAAACCCCCCCCACTAGTGGAGTTCAGGGCCTTGCCAAGTAGAGGTCCCTAGACACTGGATGTGAGATGGATAATCTAAAAGAATTAAGTATATAATTTTCTTCAATGAAATGTAATTATACAAACAGAAATGTTTAATATTTTTCAGTACAGGAATAAAGTCAATATTAATGGACCATTTTTCTATATTTAAACAAAAGTATTTTAAATTTTCCATAGAACAAAAGGGGTCAGAAGAGAATTTAACCCTTATTAACCCATTTATAGCTAACTTATTCTTTTTCTTAGTAAACATTCATTTTTCATTAGTATTGTATTCTAAAGGCTTTGAATGCTTATTACTTATAAAAATTAAAAAAATAATGCAATTTACATAATTAATGCTCAGAATGAAACTGATCCCCAGTGGATGAAATGTCTTAATAAATTGTATATATAAACCGTATTTATTTAACAATAACTTTTTCTTGTAAATATTCATGAGACATAAATATCAAAACAGTTAATAGATTTCTATAATATCACAACAGCCATGCGGGGATAATGCATAGCAGTACCAAGATATTTCCTCTGTATGATGAAGTTTATAGAGTTTTTTCTAGCTAAAACTAACTTCATTTTAGTTTAAAACACAAACAGAACAATAAATAAAGTAAAATAAATAAGTCTATGGCTCAACCAATTAAATCCTAACCTATAGATAACCGTCCAACTCAGATGCCACCTTGTTGTTAATTGTCATCGAAAGGTGCACAATGGTCGTTTTCGAACCTAGCCATTAATTTTTATTCAGAACCTAGCCATTAATTTTTATTCAATCAGTTAATTAATTCCTCACAAGAGTAAGTGGATCCAGTTTCTACCTACCCTTTTAAAAAAAAATATCTAGGACCAAAATCAAAAAGAGTTATATTTAACACCTTAAGCCATAGAATTACGATGTATACTTAGAATGATTCATCGATTGTTTTCTATTGGATCCATAATCGAGGTAAATAAATTATCACATAATATGTGTGGACAATTACAAGAGGAATCGGCCTGTATCAGTAGTTATTTGAAATGCACAATATACATTTTAAGAGTTAGCATTTAAAAAACCAAAATAAATGATTAATAAAATAAATTTTCTTAAATTTCAGCTCTATGTAAAATATCCATTTTTAATTCCAAAAGGTATTACGCCAAAAGATTATGACAGAGTTGGTCAGAGATCATTCACTGGAGATTTTGATGACTTGACAACTTATCAAGTAGACTATGGTAAAATTAATAAAATTTATTTAAGATAACTAAAAAATTCAATGATAAAGAAAAGTAATAAATACTCATACAACAGAAAATCACTTAAGTGTATTTGTGGTAAAGGAGAGAGGGGGAAGGGGTTCAAAAAATGATTAAGTTGAGAGAATCTAGAAAATTGTTTTTAACCAATAACCATACATCCTTTACTAATGGTAGTTAAGTAAGCAAAGCATACTGAAACGAGATTTGCTCACGAAAGCGGAAGTTCTCCCGGACTACTGGGTCCTCCCACAGATTCCCTAGAGAAATGGAGGTTTCAGAATGAAGAGATTGATCCCTTATGCTTCAGTTGCAGTGTACCACGGAGCTCATCATCGCAGCAGGCACCATCTAGGGGGCATTTAAAACCAAACTACTGAGGGCATTACAGAACTGCAGGGTTCTATGTTCTGATGGAAAGCTAGTTCCCTCATCTGATGACCAAACAGAACTATCCGCACTTTAAGGACTTTGTTTGTAGTTGGATGACGATAGTGGTTCCAACACATTTTTCCATCAGAGGAGAGAAGGAACTGCTGTGCCAGCGAGGCTGCCGGACAGAAGACACAGGAGAGGAAGAATATGAAGATGGTGGCCAAACTGAGGAGTAGTAAATAGCAGGCTATCTGCACAGGAGCTAATAAAATTGTAATCTAATCTGCTAGCAGCTAGCAGTGTGTTGTTATGCATTCAAGCATAACATCACACTACTGCAAATATCCAGATCGCCTTATAGGCAGGGTAGGGTGAAAAATAAAATACAATAAAATAAAAAAAAATAGGTTAAGTAAGTAAAATATTCCTGCCTACTTTTGGGCTATTTGATTTTTTTCCAATAAATTCATTAACTTGAATACATATACAAAAGAAAAACTAAACATTTCCCATCTTAAAAAAATTATATAAAGACAAGAACATAGCCAGCCAGCCATGCACCTGACTACATAAATAAATAACTATAAATCTGATTTAGAGATTTAACCAATTTAAAGGTTTTTCCTCATTAAATATGATCCTGAGAAAAGATTAAGAGAATAATTGAGAGAAGAAAAGATGAAAATTCGCTATGAAAAAATAAGGGTTTATTGGCAATGGAGGATGACTACAATAATAGAACTTTAAAAACCACTGTTTGTTTTTTTTAAATCAAAGGACACTAAAAAAAGTAAATTAAGTCAGATCTAAAAAAATAATTTTCGATCAAATACTATACTTTCTCTAACTTAAGTAGTTGTGATTCAAGATCAAAAATCATACTTTCTCTACCTTAAGTAGTTCAAGAAGAAATTTATTACTTAAAAGAATCAAATAAGTGCTCATTAATTCCTTATATGCCTGCCCCACTAATCTTGACTATGTTAATCTTGTTTCCCTTATTACTTCTGCTTATCGTCATAAGAGATCAATCAGTAAGCATCTTTGACCATCTGTTAGGTTCTCACTAGGCAATAGGCCTGTTACCATTATAATTTTTCAAAATATTTATAGACATCCCTACAATTAACACAAAATTTGTGTACTCTTGATTTTATCACTCTATCTAATAAGCAGAACCATTTTATTATCTTGGTAGATAGGAATAGGCCAACTAAGTGATCCACAGCTAGCAATTGGTAAAACATAAAAATCAAAAACATGAGTGTAATTTACTAACAAAGGAGACTAATTAAATAGGCATTCCTAAAAATAACTGAAAAACCTCTTTCAGGAAATAAAGATTTTCCTGAAGCCCCAGAATTAGTAGAAGCCAAAGGATTAGCACTGCCAGAACCTGACAAACCAGCAGTCAGACTGCCAGATGTACCATACATGCCTTTATGCAGAAGACCCTTACCTGATACTGAGGCAGTTGATTTAAAAGCAAAAAAAGAAGCAAGGAAGGCTTCAGAGAAAAGTAAGAGCAATAAAAATACACAGTAACAATACAATAAATTTCTCCCAATAGATATTAACTTTGTGTTAAGCAAAAATATTTTTGCCACAGAAATTCTTTATCATGATATTTAAAGGAGAGATGCATGAGTACATCTGAGCTATAGAGAAGGATGATAAATCACTGTCATAACTTAGCAGGTGGAGGTTACCAAAATTGAAATATTCCCAAAATTTATAGTGCCTTAGATAATTTTTTTATTTTTAGAAGGAATAATAGCCATGGAATACCAAAGATTCCATAAATTAATTTCTGTCTACTCATTTATAGCTAGGGCTAGAATTTTCATCTAAATACATACTGTTTTTCGTTCAAGATATCAACCAGGTATCAACTCATTTTTTATCTTTTGGCATATTTGGGAACAATTTAAACCGATTTAAATTTGCATATATCTAAATATTTCACTTAATTTGCATATTTCATGTATTATCATATATTTTAATCCATATTGTTTTTTTATTTTTATCAGAACATGAGGATTTTAAGATATCAGTTGACATTCAAAGATGATTAACAGAATTCATTAGAATTGGTCGTGCTTATCTTTCTGTTATTATTCAGTTTTAAGTTTCCTCCCCATTTAATTTTTACCCAGAGTGACATAGTCTATGGTTTAGAGTCAATCTGTGAGTTGGGAGAAATTCATGCAGTTTTAAAACATAATTTTCAGTCTTGATTTTTCTATATCTTTTATTTATTTTTTTTCTTAATGAACAAAGTTGAGAAAAACCCTAAAGATTGGATATCGAAATATCTTCTTGAGTTTCTGAAATGAAACATTCAGGAGTGATGAAGATATTTTATATTATTCTTGCTGTGACAAATCTGTTTCTACAATGCAACATTTCCAAGTTACTCAGTATGTTGGTACAGTCCACCACAAAGAAAAACAATCAAGACTACAGCAGTTTTATTATGGCATTCACAACAAGTGGTGACAGTAAGTCTGGCTTTTTTGGGTACCACATTTGTAAGAACCGATAACATTTTGAGCAAAATAAACAACCCCTCTCTCAGAGGCTTTTAAGAAACAGAATCCGAATGAAACTGCAATATAAAAAAAAATCCAGGTTGAAAAGACATGCTGCATATTCCGGCCATTAGTGAAAAGGAGGAACACTTCAGTAGACGTGAGTGTTGAAAGAATGTGTGTTGAAAGGTTGGTGAGAGAAGCGGAAACAATGGGACTTTCCATAAATGAAGAAAAAATGAAAATAATAGTGCTAAAGGAGAAACGACACCTGAACCTACCAACAGAATGTAGTAGACAAATTTACGTTTTAGTGTCTTCAGTTTCAAGTATCTGGTTTCTATTATCAACGATCAAATAGATGAAGAGGAAGAAATACAAAGCAGAATATTTGGAGCTAATAAAGTATATTGGGCTCAAGAAGCTTCCTCAGGAGTAAGTTATCAAGTTGTCATACAAAGATGAATTTGTATAAATCCATCACTGGCCCATTTTAACCTATATATGTGCAACCTGAACTCTATGAAAAAGTTCAGCTGAAAAAATCGATAGGTTTGAGAGGAAAGTGCTGAGACATATTATGGGCTCAATAAGAGAAGATTGAACACATCGCATAAACAGAAACACAGAGACCTACAACATTTACGATGACATCCGAGCTTCCCATGTCATGTGAATTCAACGCATTTAATGGCATATAATTAGGATAGATGATGGGCGACCAGGGAACACCAGGTGGAGTAAGACCTCGCAGAAGATCGAAGGGAAAAAGCAAGGACTTGGTGGATGAGGACCTAAGGATGACAGGAATTTCATGCAGACGAGGACCTAACAGGGATGACTAGGAAAAGGCAGTTGAAAAGGCCAAAGGAGGCTTTAGCCCCTGTCGAGGAGATAAATAAATATAAAAATGAGATTATATATCCCGAATAGACTTAAGTATAGTGGTATAGTAATAGACAATGTAAGTAATATATAAAATTAACTAGAACCTTGGGAATTGGCAGGATTGCATGATTAAAATAACGACCCAAAAAGATATGAATTAGTGAAGTAAAATTGTGATTGCATAACCATAAATCCATAAAATTAATAATTTTGGGATGGATTGATAGTGAAAAGTTTATATTTTTAAAAATAGCATCGATTAAATAAGAATAGAAAAAACAAAATATAAAATTTATTTTACAATAAATAAAAAAATTTATATGAAATTAAAAAGAAAAAAAAAAGTTGAAAAATAAAAAGAATTTATTGGTTTTGTAAGAAACAATAGACAATTTTTTAATAAATAAAATAATACTAAAATTAAATTATAAATTCTGGATGATTGAATTTGAAAATTTGTTTGTTTGTTTTTGTTTATAGACTTAAAACCCTTAGGTCATCAATGCATATGGTTGTTTTAGCCTATGTGAAATTTTTTTAATCGCCTACACCTGGAGTCCCCAACCTTGGCCCTCTGACATATTCTATGCCAGCGATCACCATGGCAACTGACAACTGCTATACATAGCTTTCTGCTGTCCAACGAGTTTTCAATAAAATGTTATTAAATTTTCTTTAAATAAGTAATTTAAAAATCATTATTTGATTTATTTTTATCATACCAAACAACAATATTTTTCTGTACATCTTTATTATTGTTTTATTTTTTCCCTTTTTTGGCAAAATCAAAAATTGAATAACAGTGTTGGTAATATTCAATTCAACCTATCTTATAGCTATAGTCCGAGAGATTTGGGAAGGCGGTTGGGGAGAGGATAGTGGGGGAGGGCATGGCTGGATATAGCCAATTTAGCATGTGTCCAGGGTTGCCGTTTCTAACTTCAGCTGTTTCATTCAATTTTCACATATATTAAAAAGAAATTTGTTTTACTAACCAGAGAATATGTCATTTTATTTCTAAACAAAAAATTAAAAGTGGATATTCAAAAGAAATAAAGAAGAAATGAAGAAAAACAAAGTGTCAACGAACTATTTGATGTTGCCTTCTTAATTATTATTAAGTCATAATTTAGGGTGAGCTGCACCCGCTTTGGAAGTGATATATGTCTATTGATGGTAAGCCGCCAAGGGGAGATGATCTCTCTACCCACTTATTCGGTGGCCAGCGAGGAGTCAGTACATGCAGTCAGTTCATGATAGTGTGTCAGTTGTTGGGTTTTTAATATTGTTCAGTTTTTAAATATTTTATTTTTAACTTTTTAATTGAAATATAAATCCAGGAATTCCAATTACAACAAAATAGGCAAAACTCATGAGCAGGTTTTTAAGATGACCATGTAACTTAACTATGCCTTCATTTTATTATCTTATTCCATTTTCTACTTGCCTGAGTTATATTCCAGCAAGTCGATTCCAAGCTAAAAAAAATAAAAGCGTTCCACATAAAAAAGGGTTGCTTACATCCAAGCTATTAAATTTATCAATATGGGGATATTTCTTGAATGAAATGAAGTGATTGTTAAGATCCCATCATAGTTTTGCAAATAATAACCCGAAGTGAAGCTTTGAAGATAATTTATTTTCTATTGTTAATAGACACTTCTGGAAATGTTTCTCTAGTTTCTATATTACCCTTATAAGGGCATGTACCACAAACCTGATGCTAATCATCTTGAGATAGTAGCTTAAAGCACACCCCAGCTTCAGCCATGTAAGGTGGTTTCATACAGTTTTGAAAAAAATTCAACCATTATTCACTAAATGGGAAACAGTTAGATAATTGACCATAAGCAAGACTTTTCTGGAAATTGAAAATTATGCCTGATCTATTTACAGAAGCATTATTCCTTAAAAAAATTGCATAAAGGCATTATTCTCATTCTTATTCTTTCTTCAACTATCACATTCACACCAGCAGACATATCTTTAAATTATATAAGTGGTAGTTGAATGGTTAATTATTTTTCAGAAACAATTAAAGAAAATGTTCAGCTAAGAACAAAAAATAAGCATTAACTTTATTATCAACCTATTATAGATTTTGAATATTTTTTACTTATATATACGTTATATATACGTATGCAGTAAAGGAAGGATTGTAATCACAAAAATTTTCAGTTTTCAGATTTCAATGGAAATATCCATTTTGACTAGTTTCTTCGTGCCATCTGTACATATTTTTGTATCTTGCACAACTCAAAAACGTTTAGTCGTCGAAAGTTGAAATTTAGTATTTAGAATTGTTTTAACATCTAGATGTGCACCCTGCTTTTTGGTTTCTAAATGATCACCGGAGGTAGTACTTTATGTGAAGGTCAGGGTTTTTCCAGTAATGCCGGTGAGTAATTGGTTTTTCTGTTATAGATGGGAATAAATTTAAGATATTGGAGATATTTATTTGGTGATTTAAGCAAAAATCTGGATTGAATTTGAAGGATTTTATGATTTCAAGTGCTTCATATGTATATTTAATTTGAGGCTGTTTTCAACGTGATGCATTAATTTAACTCCTGAGTCTTTGATGAATTTATGGTTTTTTTTCATTTAAATGGATTGCAAAGTTGGAATTCTCTGTCTTATAATTATTTGCACTTATATATTCCTTCAATCTCTGATTTAGTGATCGTGAAAAGTTTATCTTCCAATTTTTCCCGTATATTTGGCTGCACAATCATTACAATTTAGTTCGTATACTTTTTTTCATTATTAGTTCAGTGCAAGAAGAAACCAGCACAAACTTTTCTGTTTGATATAATCTATTTAAACCTAGGTGAGTACCAACATGTATTTGATTTCTTATCTTAATTAAATTCATAATTCATAAATGTTTTATAATGCTAATTTATATTACCTCCAATTTAATATGTATAATAATACCAAACTATATTTTGAATTGGTTATTTTTGAATTTTTGTGTTTTTAGAACTGAAGATAACATTCGAAACTAGTTTTGAATAAAACAAAATTATAGAAGTGGCAAATAAATTATCAATCCCTAATTAGATTGATCCTTCTATATCATCATGCGGATGTCAACTTATTACACAATGGTTTATTATTTCCATATAGTAATATTTCAAAAATATCTGGTCATTCTATTCACCGGATTTTCCGTACTGTTTTGGTTTACAGTTCAGATAATCAGTGGGAAAAAAAAAAGGAAATACCAAGAAGCTAAAGGAAGTGCAGAATTAATCCAAGGAAGAATAAAGTAAAGAGATGTGAGGAAGTCATAAGCCCAATTGATAAGTCAGGAGGCCTAGGGCCATGATCACCAGCAGCGCCGGAGAATTAGTCTACGAAGCTCATTACACTATATCTTAGCTAATACTGGTCCGATTTAAATGATTGTTTTTTCACCTTTCCATTGCTCATAACCAGAATCCTCCAAAAAATTTTGCAGAGGGATTTTTTTTGTTCGATATTTAGATTCTACATATCTTGAAACGTAAAACCTCAAATTTTGAGAGGGCATTACAAAATTTTTTTTCTTGGTCAATTACAAAGGTCTATTATTGAAAATAATAAACCAAAAGCATGTATATAGATTTTTTGTTTTTTCCGTTCTTTTTTTTTTAATGCCTTGTTATGTTGATTCCAAAACACCATGATTTCTCCTCTATCTAATCAGCCGCCATTTCGAAACAAACAGATGGACAGTAATGTTGAGTTTTGAGGATCATTCTGGGGTGACCTGTGACTTGGATGCCGAATCTCAAGAAAATCGATCCAGTAGTCTCGAATAAAAGGCACGGACGGACAGAATTTTTTTTATTTGATATTTGGATTCTACCTATCTTGAAATATAAAATCTCAAATTTTGAGGGGGGATTACAAAATTTTTTTTCTTGGAAGATTACAAAGGTCTATTATTGAAAATAATAAACCAAAAAAAAAAAAAAAAAGATTTAAGTTCACCTTTTAATTTTATTTTATTTTTAACATATTAATTGTGTATTGCACATTTCACCATACTCTTTTGCTCTGACTGTAAACATTGCAAGGCCCAAGGGGTGAACATTTTTCTCGGTGTTCGACTGTATTGTTTAGAATTCGTCTCATTTCATTTAAACGTTTTATAAGAACAGGATAAAATGATAATGGCAACAAAGCTTCACGTTTTTACACTTTTGGTTTTCCATTAATCTCCGGTTTTATTAACAAATGACGTTTTCACACAATAATTTCCCTCTTGTTTTTATAGTGAACTTGCTTCCACATATATGAAGTTGCCATGACATCAATTACAAAATTACCTATTTTTTTTTATTTATTTTTTTTATATTTCTTCTTTATATCTTCCTGTAAGAAGAGCATTTCGAAAAATTGAATGCATATAAATCTTTTGGAAGAAACTTTCTCAATGATAGTGAAAACCGCATTAAAATTGACCGACTACTTCTCGAGTTTTGTGAGCACAAAAATATGCAGGCTGAATTTTTAAATATATAGATATATTAAAATATAATGCAAAACTTCTCAAATTTTGTACATAAGACTTATATATTGATATAAAAAATATACTAGATTTTGGTTAAAATTGGCAAACCGGAAGTGATACTTTACTTGAAGGTCATAATAAACTTTCATAAAAAATTATATTAAAATATAATGCAAAACATCTCAAATTTGGTATATACGAAGTGTGGCTATTAAATAACGAGACTGGCGTTGCAATAAAATTTATTTTTATTTTATACATAATTACTTACTATCGCCTTCAATATACACCCCTACACCGTTCCATGCGAATTTTCCATTTTTGGAAACAATGCTGGAAGTCATCTTCTGTCAGCTCCTTCAGGGCACGTGCCGCTTTCTCTTTTACAGCCTCCACGGACTCAAATCTTGTCCCTTTTAATGAAGATTTCACCTTAGGGAACAGATAAAAGTCACATGGTGCAAGATCTGGTGAATAAGGTGGATGTTCTAACACTGGGATGCTGTACTGGGCTAGGAACCTCTTGACAGATAACGCGGAATGAGCTGGCGCATTGTCTTGGTGGAGAACCCATGATTTGTACTTCCACATTTCGGGTCGTTTTTTTCTTACTCTTTCACGTAGTTTTGCAAGTACCTCAAGGTAGTAGTATTGATTAATAGTTTAACCTTAAAACGACACGAAATGTGGTACAGCATCCCAGGGTTAGAACATCCACATTATTCACCAGATCTTGCACCATGTGACTTCTATCTGTTCCCTAAGGTGAAATCTTCATTAAAAGGGACGAGATTTGAGTCCGTGGAAGCTGTAAAGGAAAAAGCGGCACGCGTCCTGAAGGAGCTGACAGAAGATGACTTCCAGCACTGTTTCCAACAATGGAAAATTCCTATGGAGCGTTGTAGGGATAGAGAAGGGGTGTATATTGAAGGTGATAGTAAGTAATTATGTATAAAATAAAAATAAATTTTATAGCAATGTCAGTCTCGTTATTTAATAGCCACACCTCATATGACTCTTATATCAATAAACATATAAAAACTAGATTTTGGTTACAATTGGCTAGCCGGAAGTTGTACTTTACCCTGAAACTGTTTTTTTTTTTTTTTTTTTACATATCACCTTCTTAGAAGGGAGGAATAGGAATCGTGCTAAAAATCACAAATCGAGATTTTCATGAATAACCACGTTTCAAGATCCGTACTAACCGTTTTTAACATTTGTATAATGGTGTGTGCGTGTCGTATACACTCTAGCTCAAATACTAATTACAGAAATATCAATATTTTTTTCTCGACATATTCAAAAAATATTGATATGATATATATTTATATATTTTTTCGATATTCACGTCCGTGGTATCTACACAGATTTTATTGAAAAAAAAAAATGCTTAAATATTAACGGTATTCTTTTCAAATTTGGTATTAGAGGCTTTTATGCCATGCAAATAAAGTATTAAGTTTCGGTTGCCATAGGAAATTGTACTTTACTTTTCGCTCCAAATTGAAATTATTTTCAAATTTAGTACTAGAGAATATTATATCATTGGGAATAATATTCAGTAACCGGAATTGGTACTTTATTTGAAATTCCAAACTGCTTTTTAATATTGAATTGGCGGAAGGTCATGTGCTGATCACATCAGTTTTTTTATACAGTTCTCTATCAATTTTAGAAATAAAAGCAAAAAATAAATGTTTTAGAAAATAAAATTCTGAGTCTACCACATCCAGAATAAAGATGCAGGAGACCGTCACAAGTATCCGACGCCGAGTGTCGTATTTGAGATCCAGCTATCTTCGGAAACTGGTAACCAAATTCAGGAGCACTTTTTGAGCCACTCATTTATAGTTTAATAGGTGTACAAGAAAATCATGTGGTGTCCACATCAGACATATTTTTGATTTTTATCTAACCTAGGGAAGAGTATGCTTTTTACTCAAGGTAATTAAGTTTGTTTATATGCCTTAGCACTCCAAAGATTCAAGAAAGACTGACGAGATAAACTTTTATTTAAACAATTTTTTTTTTAATTTTTCTAAAGAAAACAGAAGGCAGAAATTGAATAATGTTCTTTCTTTCTTTTTTTAGTTTTATTTGATCTATATCGTTTAATTTATTGTTTTTTAAACAGCATATTATTATAAATAGTAACATTAGACAAAATTATATTACAAACAAATACAAACAATTTAGAATAATACCAAACTTCAGAAACATTAACAGCATTTCCTTATTTGCAGTGTTAAGAAGCACTCCATCAATTCCAAAAAAGATATCAGAATATCAAGATAATTATAATACATTAGCCAAATATTGGATAAGTCATGGCTTATATACAGAACCACATTTCTATATCTCCCATAAGCCAACCTTGCCGCAAGATTGAAAAAACTTTCATCATTAAATTAAAAACGTTAAAAAAATTCTTGTTATCAAGATACTTAGTTCCACAGACATTTAATTGTATTTGTGATAAAATATCAACTAATATTTAAGGATTTTGGGCAAGAATGAGATGTTATTAATCAAGATTTATTAGATAAACAATTTATTTAGAATTATTCTGAGGAGAGAATGGAAAATGGTTCATTTTAAATATTTTTTATTAAATATTCATGGTATTTTAGATACTACCACAATGCCAAGAACAACAGTTTCATTGGAATATTACTGAATTTAATTTAAATTAAACACATTTTAAGAAATTGTAATTGAACAAAATAACCTAATCAATCTAAAAATATTTAATGCAAAAAAAAAATAAAATAAATAAAGCTGATAAAAGCTAATTTGCATAATAAATATATTAATATTTTGTAATGTTTCGGCTAATAATAAATAATGTGATTAATTTTATACAATAATTTAGAATTCCAATGAATATAAACAATAGTAATATTGTTGGTGATTATAAAAAATGATTTAAAAAACAAGTAATCCATGAATACTTCATAATCCCATAAATAATACTTTTGGCTAATAAAAAGCCATGTAGTTCTTATTTTTAGAAACATTGTATTATTTTTAAGACATTTATATCTTGTTTAGTTATTGTCTAATAAATAAGTTATTGCACTATTTTGTAAAGCCCTATTTGTAGATTATAATAAAAAACAAAACAAAATAATACTTCAACTTCACTAACAACCCACCAATGCCATAACCTAAGTAGATATGAAAATACATCCCGCCCCTAAATACGAATAGAGTTGTAAGACAAAAGTTATTTATTTTTAACATTTTTAGTTTTTCAAGTATTGGCTATTTATAATTTATTACCATATCATCATGAACTTACAAATGATATATCTAATAACAACCGTCAGTATTTTGAGTCACAATGTTTCGGAACATTCATGGGAATTCACTGAGTAATTTGAGCCATCAAACTTAAAAATCAGTTGTACAGTTCATTCAAAATATCCGTAGATACCCTCAAACGGATAGATTAAACATATTTCAAAACATTCATGGGATCACAATGAGTAATTTGACCCATCATATTTGAAAATTGGTTGAGCCATTCTCTCAAAAAAATGTTAATTCCAAATGGACAGATTTAATACATGTAATACAACATTTTTTTAGTGTTTTGAATTCAAAACATTCACAGGATCACAACAAATAATTGGAGCCATTAAACTTGAAAATCGGTCAAGCTGTTCGCTCAAAAGATCGTTATACGAGTATACTTACTAAGTGTCAAGCTAAACACATTATCCTCGTTGTTTCACAGTAGTCCAGTAATTAACTTCACAGTTTAACACAGAGCTTGTTAACCTTTTTATACCTCCATTGTTAAATTCCTAATATTTTTGAAAAAGGTTTTGTTGATATCTTGAAAACATTCGATTCACTTGTCTTTTTCTAAATGAGCTTAACATGGATTGAGTAATTTATTTGAAATGAATTAATGTAGCAATTTAATCGTTTACTTCAGAAACCCGCCAACACACATTTTTAAGGAATTACAGCATGAGATTCCCTTACTGTAACAGCATACTTTTATGCAGAAATCTTTCATAATTTTATGTTATAATTATGTTATAATTTTCAGTAAATATTACATTAAGTGCAGAAACGCGATATCATATTGTGTGTTTCTACAATAAATCTACTTTCGTCTTATTGGTTGTATTACACTATGGCAACACTGTTTGTTTTTCTCACTGTAGCTTTGTTCTGATTTTAGAAGGACACAAAATTTGTAAAGTTCCAAAACTCAAGTTAAGTATTTATATATATGTATATTTTCGCACTACATTTAGGCACTTCCAGTGGCTCCCTTTCGATCAAATGAGCTTAAATTCAGTATGTATGCTTATTTTCTAGATAGTACAATACTATATAGTAAAGTTCAGGTAAAATTTTGGCATCTCCAAATGTTTTTTCACAATTTTTAGGGTGTTGCGCACGTCTGCAGCCCCTTTCAATTAAGTTAGAGGGATGAAAATTTTTATGTATATTGAGATAGAGAACTGCCTTTTTGGGGAGCCTTAACTTTCTTCTTCCACTCCCGCCTTCATAAATAAAAACCACTGTCAAAACAAAATAAAAACCACACCGTTGTGCATTTCTTAATGAACCTTTGTGATAGTGGAACATTTGACACTGTGACTCACTATTTTCCAGTAAGGAGACATTCTTTTCTATCCTGCGATCATGATTTTGGATCCATAAAAAGTGTTTTACTGAAAGTGGTTAGAGTGAGCACACCAGAACAGTATGTGGAGCATGTTCTAAAATATAAAAGCCTTTATTGGCTTTTAGTTTTACTACTGGGCGTTTTTTCATTAACCGAATAACCAGTGAGAATATATTCAACAGTAAATCTTGGAAGCCTCAATTTTACTAAAAAGATGTTAACTCTGACGAAACATTTGGACAAGCTGTCCTCAAGAGCCAAAGAATTCCATTCAAACTTTCATCATATAGACAATTTATAATATAAGAAAGAGAACCTAGGAAAAATTGTAGTTAAACACTTTATTGATGGTCATATATTCTTTATATTTACCTTTGAAAAATATAAGAACATTTCTGAACTCCCAGTAGTTGCATACCAGATTGGAAAAGTACCCGTCAATAAAGAAAAAATTGATGACCTGAAGAAGCTAAGAAACTACACCATAGGACATGAAATATGCAATAATATGCTAAAGTATGAAAATAAAAATTAATTTATTATTTAGATCTGCCCGTATTTGTATTACCTGTCTATGGTTGAGCTCTGCTTCGATAATTGGCCACTGGAAGATTTCAGTATCGAAACTTTCATGTCCTATGGTGTAGTTTCGATACTTCCAGTGGCCAATTATCGAAGCAGAGCTCAACGTAGACAGGGAATACAAATACGGGAAGATCTAAATAATAAATTAATTTTTATTTTCATACTTTAGCATATTATTGCATATTCAAATAATAAATATTTAGTTTCCACATTGTATTGATTTATTAAAAATCGAAATACTACAACAAATAATGGAGAATTGACTTTGAAAATGAACATTTTAAAATCCCATCTGTTTTGATCCTGTGCATATCATACATTTATTATCAGGAAACTGAGATCTTCAGATGTTGTTTCTCCCTATATACCCTTTGGCCTTATTCAGTTTTCATAAACTCTGCTTGCCATCCTTTCTTCTTATATTTTAAGTGATCCAGATACTTTAAGCAAATAGAAGATGCTCATATCACCATAGAATTCATATAAATCAGAACTTTTTCTTCTTCGCCATACACCGTTTTCCTGAACTGGCCCTATGAAGCACCTGAGGATGCATCTTTGAAATCTGTCCACCAACTGTGAATTGTTCTGGTTTCGTCTTCAAGATTCACAGACGTACATCACTACAGAATGAATCAGCGTTTTGCAGAGGATAATTTTTGTTTTACAGCTTAGAATTTTCATTTTAAGTGATTTGGCAATTGCAAAGTATGCATGATTCTCAGTCTATTTCTTCCAAGTATGCAAAATTCTTTTTCTGATTTCCTTACTTTCATCCTGGATATCATTGATAACCGAGAAGAGGTATTAGAAACTATCAACCACCTCTAAAGTATGTTGTAGAACTGCAGTTTGTATAGTAGCTGGTTAGTACCATAGAAATATTTCCATTCCCACAGAACTACTCTCTATTTTTCTCACTGCATGTAAACCTTAATGAGGGATTACATAGTAGATCAAAATATCAGGAAAAAAAAAAAAAATATATATATATATATATATATATATATATATATATATATATATATATACCAATATAATAGAATATATGATTTATCTGCCTTAACTGGTCCCTGATATTCATAAAATCGCTGCAAATTATTACATAATGGTTTATTATTTCCACTTAGTAATAATCCAAGGAAGGATAAAGTGGAGAGATGCGAGGAAGTCAGGAGGCCTAGGCCATGATGACCAGCTGCGCCGGAGAATTAGTCTACGAGGTTCATAACACTATATCTCAGCTAATATCAATCCGATTTAAATGATTTTTTTTTTCCTTTTGCAGGGAATTTCATCAGCTTTAGATTTTTTAATTTTAATGCCTAGTTATGCTGATTCCAAATCACCTTACATTTCCCCTCTATCTTTATAAACGACCAAGTTATGGGCTTATAAGATCTTTAATCGGCAATTATATAGATTTTTTGTTTTTCACTTTTTTTTTCTTCTTTTTTTTTTTTAATGCCTTGTTATGCTGATTCCAAAATACCTCGCATTTCCCCTGTATCTTTATAAATGTCCGAGCTATAGGCTTATGAGATCTTTAATTGGCAATTACATAATTTTTTGTTTTTCTTTATTTATTTATTTTTTTTTTTTTACTGCCTTGTTATGCTGATTCCAAAACACCTTGCATTTCCCCACTATCTTTATAAATGGCCGAGTTATGGGCTTATGAGATCTTTAATCGGCTGCCATTTTGAAACAATAAGATGGTTGGTAATGCCGAGTTCGGAGGATCATCCGGGGGTGACCTGTGACATTGACACCGAATCTCAAGAAAATCAGTCCCGTAGTCTTGGAGAAAAGCTACAGATGGATTTATTTTATTTGATATTTGGATTCTACGTATCTTGAAACGTAAAACCTCAAATTTTGAGGGGGGTTACTAAAAATTTTTCCTTGGTCGATTCCAAAGGTCTATTATTGAAAATAATAAACCAAAAATTAATTAAACCTATTATAATGAGATAAATATTAAGTGGGGAATTATAAATGGTAGTAAAAACTAAATTAAATATAATGAACAGTTAAGCTTAAATTAACTTACTACCAGGCTGATTTTGAGTTGTTTCTGGTTGAGACGTGGGAGGTCTAGTTTCTTCTTGAGGAGCCTCAGTTCCTACCGATGGTTCATTATTTGATCCTGTTTCAGTTGTTGCAGCAGAACTTGTACTCTGACTACCTTGGTTCAGATTTCCTCCAACGTTGAGCTGTGCCTAGAAAAATTAAATACAGTTAAAATAATTAGATATCATAACAGAGAAAAAAGAGAATCATTTAAACACCTATTAAATAAAATAATAAATTATATTTGAGCAAGAGTAATGTAAAATAGAACAATGTTGATTAACAAAATGTAGGATTAGTATTATTTGTAAACTATATTTATATAATTACTATTCAGTTAAGATAGGAATATATGGAAGAGACCTATATTATAACTGAGAGGCAGAGAAAGATGTTTTGAAAGAGTACACTTTATTGAAAACTTGTTAATGCCAGTGAGTGGATTAGGGAAGTTATAGGATTCGAGGATTTCATTGGTTTCATGAAATTGAAATTCATAAAATGGCCCAGCCAAGCAAGGAATTGGTTATCACTTAAACTAAAAAAAATCAAAAGCAATCTATCTTCTGGGACAAGTTGTCTCCGAAGAATAAATCGACTATTAGAGTCAACATTTGAATGGATGATTAAGCATGTAGGGTGTAAAACAATAAGTGACATTTGAAGGAAACTACATTAGAGACTTTACAAATAGAAATATTAAGGAATTCCAAAAAATAAAGTTTAGATGAGAATCCTCAGTAGTAAAGATTTATTATAGATAATACATTATTATCAAAATCCCATTAATAATAATAATTGGTGGAGTAATTTAACAATAATGAATAAAGAAATATATAACGGAAAAGAAATATATAACGGAAGAATTTATTCCACTAATACATAATTAGAATTAATCTTCTTCCCATTGAACTAGCTATACTCATATTTACTTGGATTTTACACATTACACATTAGTGGAAACCATATTTGGATGATTATAAGAGTTTTAAGAGATTGGATATTTGAAGTATTACAATATAACACAGCAAAAGAGAACCTTGAGAATGGGGAGGATATCCCGAAACGTTGTTGGAGTAATGTAAGAGCAACGAATAAAAGAATATTTGTGATATAATGGAAGAGTTTATTCCACTGATTCATAATAATAAATTATGATCAGTGTGATTCAAAATGATCCATCATTATACAAGTAATTGACAAAATATATACATAGAATCCTAGCATCAACAATGAATAATATAAAAATATAATTATCGAAATCCCATTACCAATAATTAATTATTATCAGAGTTTCAAAATGAACAACTATTATATAAGTTATTGATAAAATTTAGCCATAAACAATAAATAATATAAAAACATTTATGGATTAATTTTAATTATGAAGAAACCTGTATTGGGATTCCTGTTTGCAGAACAGCTGAATGTTGGATGAGCACTGGCCGGCATCGGAGACGTCGTGGGGGAGGTTGTGAAAAGTCACACATAATATCACTTATGGCATGATAAGCATGTGCCAGGAAATGCATCATTTTGGAAACATGATCAAATAATCTCTGCGCTTCAGCCTAAAAAAAATATAATGGAAATGCATTAAAAAAATTAAAGAAAATGTAATTAAAAAATAATAGAAATAAGAACTAGACAAACTTATCACAACATACAGCGAAAGTTCTCTTAGCAGTGTTTAACCTTATAGCCTTAGACAAAATTATGCGATGAATTGTTATTACTTGTATAATGAATAATCTATAATATAAGCAGATAACTCTTTTAAAAGAACATGAACTATATTAAAAGCAAATAACTTTTAAAAGAACATGAACTATAATATAAGCAGGTAACTGAACAAATTAAAACATGTAAAAAAAAATTAATCACTCATCTATTGATTTTGCTGTAATCAAAAATCTCTACTTTTATATTTATTATACAGTTTCATTAGGAGTTCTAAACTCATATATTGGATAAAATCTTCATATGAATACCAATTAAAGTAACAGGATGAGTCATAAAAAAATGACCATTTTCTAGTTAATTTTTTTTTTAAATTTTGAAATATACATTGTTCTCATCATTTGTGGCACTACAACTCTTGAAGAGTCAAGGCCTCCCTCCTTTAGTTTGGTCCGCCAGTTCTCTCTACGGATTGTTGCCACCCTCCAATTGCGGATCCCCAATGCAGACCTTGCATCTGCTGCCACTCTATCAATCCATCGGAGTCGAGGTCATTCCATTCTTCTCGTTTCATAAACCTTTTTATATAGCAATCTGGTCTTCTAACTATAAACTCCACCCACCGAAGAGGTCCTACTTTTATCACCCTCACAATATCTGGGTTCCTGTAGATTCCTGTTAATTCAACATTCGTGCGTATCATTCAGGTTCCATTGGCGCAGAATGGGTCTTAATTCTTCTTTCAAACCTTAGGAGAAGAGCCTCCTGTGTAACAGATAAAGTCCAACATTTAGAGGCATAAGAAAGGACTGTTCTTATATACTTGCACTTTATTAATCCGAGGAATTTATCTCCTCCTTAAATGCTTTTCTAGCCCAAAATAAAATTTATATGCAACCATGATTCTCTGTTGGATCTCGGCTTCTATCTCGTTGTTTGAGTTTACCTGTGAACCAAGATAAATAAACTCATTCACCTTTTCAAATGAATAATCTCTGTCCTCAAAGTGCGATAGCTTGTGCCCATCCAGTCATGGCCTTCTATGCATTTATTTTGTTTTATCTTCATTCATTTTCAGACCGACTCTGGATGCTGATATATGAAGGCAGAGGAAGGCATTTTTCAGAACAGCAGGGGTTCTTCCAATAATATCTATATGATGTTTCCCCTATCTGTATAACAGATTTTCTCATGGCACTTTCAAGATCCAAACTAAACAGTTGACATGCCAGCCAATCACTCTGCTTCAGCCCTTTGTGTCAGCTGTATCACATTGAATTCGCACTGAGCATTGCACTTTCTTCATTGTAGCCACCAATTCACCGTCCAACATTGAATGGTTCTACTTAATAGGACTTCATCAGATATTGGCCAATTTGTATTGTGAATGGGAGGATGCTAGTTGTGTTCTCCGATCGTCCTACAGGATCTACCCTCCAAACATATTACCGCGTTGAATCGAGAGTAGAGATATCATCCTACAAAAAAACCTGCGAACTCAACCTGTTTATTACTACATCATTATTTATAATTAATATATGTTTACTATTAGTCAGTGTTGCCAGTTTGGGGTTTTTCTCCATTGATTTGGTTTTATTTTTACTCCTTAGGGATTTATTTTTTGTTGGAAGTTTTTTTTTTTTTTTTTACAACTATTAAATGCGTCCATCATTTTAATCTAATAAGAAACTAAAAATTTGAATGGTTAGAAAAAAATTGGTTTGAAAACACAATTTTTTTTTGTTACATTATTTTACATGTAAACATACAGTGTAATAAGGTAATAAAAAGATGTTCTCGAGGCCAAATACCCCTTATTGTAATGTCACTGTCACTATGATGTTCTATTGTTGTGATTGAATTAAAATATTCAATAAATAATGTGATTGACTGGAGAGAGTGGAAATATCGAAATATGATCTGCCACCCTAGATCGGTTGCAATCAAATTATATAGGTCAACGAATTTGTCAATTTTTTTAAGATTTTTCTCAATAGAGAAACTGGCTTCCAGTGCATATTTGGTAAAATTTTGTCATTACCAATTTTTAAGAACATTACATTTCCTGCAAGTTTTATATATAATATTTTTTTAAATTCAGAACAGCTACTAAGATACGGAGCCGTAATCTGGTAAATGTCAAGAAGGATTTTAGTGAAAGGAAAATTATTTCAATATTTCTAGGCATCTGTTGAAAGAAATTACATTTATTTTTATGAATCTTACTTGAAATTTTATCCTCTACATCAATGGTTATTATACATATTGCATTAAAAAATAGTCATTAAGGCGAAACCACTGAATATCTCACTTTCTGCATTTTCTTGAAATTTTGTAGATTTTCACAGCACCGTAGTTATACCTAAAATGCACTGGAAGCGAGTTAGGCCTCCTGCACAAAGGAGCACCAACCCTAGAGGATCGTATCAAGAAAAAAATAAACACACAATTTCCTATAGGGCTGGCCATAATGAAGCCTCACCCCATCCACTGAACCTCACCTCACCCCAAACCAAGGAATTGCTTCGTCAATTCTTTTACTCTGGACCCTCGTACCCCCCGGCCTAAGAATGTTGAGATTTTATAAAAAAAAATTTATATTAGCTCATTTTTACAACAACCAATCATAATTGAATTTCTTTAATTGTTCATACAATAATGTATTTAACAAATATTAAAATTTGTATATTTTTTCCGAATAAAATAGTAAATAATATTCTCTAAAGTACTTAATTTTTGTGCTACTATTACTTTATTTTGATTCTACTTAATTTAATTATTTATTTAAAATATAGTAATCTTTTTATTCGTTATTCCATTTGTTCAACTAAATAATGGAATAATTGACTTTTAATTATTCGGGCCAACTTTTCATTTGGTTTTCCTCTCTACATTTCGTGAACAGATAAATAGATTTTCGCTGATCAAACAATTTTCCAACTATTTAGAGGTAGATTAAAAGTAAAAACGAGTGTAAAACTAAATATATTAAACATGGTGTTTCAAGATGTTTATTTGTATTCATTTATTTTTTTTAATCAAATGAGATAATAAAATTTAATCAGTTGACATCTGCATGATGGTATAGAACGATCAATCTAATTAGGGATTGATAAATTATTTGCCACTTCTATAAATTTGTTTTATTGAAAACTAGTTTAGAATGTTATACATTCATTCTCAGTTCTAAAAACACACAAAAAATTCAAAAATAAACAACTCAAAATATAGTAAAAATATAAACTATATTTTGAGTTGCTTATTTTTGAATTTTTTGTGTGTTTTTAGAACTGAGGATGAATGTATAACATTCAAAACTAGTTTTCAATAAATCAAATTTATAGAAGTGGCAAATGATTTATCAATCCCTAATAAAATTTAAACAAGGAATAATAGATAACAGATGATTCAGATTATCTGTTGAATAATGAATAAATCAATTGTAAACAGCTTACAACAAATAATTTATTCTTAATTAGTTAGTTAGATAAAAAATTATTCAAATAACACACTACATTGCCATACAAACATCAATTGATTATATTTTAATTCAACAAAACTAACCTGAAGCAATAAAACGAGAAAAGAGATATATGGTTGGTTCCTGATTAAAATATTTCTAATTTTGTAGGACTTGGTTTTTGTATATTGTTTTCCAATTCTATGAAAACAATTCAAAGAATACCTGGTAAATTAAATAAGTAATTTCTCGAAAAAAGGTTCCTTAGTACCTATCTCCAATTCTTAATAAAATATCTTATTAAATTAACATTAAAATTTCTTCTAATCCTCTTATAAATGATGAAATTCACCATAATGATTATGTCTTCTATCAGAAAATGAACTGTGATCCTTTTTCATTTACTGGAGTGATAATAATTACAGCATGACATTGAATTCAGTGCAATATCTTGGTCAGAAGATGGTCCATTCATCATCATGTTTAAAACCCTACCGAACAGGGCGATACTTTTGGATAGGGTGATGGTTAGTGCTTCAATGAGGACTGACCAGGAGCAAGGAACAAGGGTGCGTGAGTTGGTGCGAGGGACAATCCCCAGTTCCCGGTGTGAGGGGCGGTGCTCTGTTGTGGACGAGGCTTTATGGACGAAAACCTGAAAAAATGACGAATTCGTTAACCTATAAAATTTTATTACAACCTATCTAGGGTGACATTCATATTTCCAGTCCAAGGCGAGAGTACTTTCAGCCTACATGACCAAAATTTTCTTAAGATCAAGCACATTTTTTGGCCACAGCTCCCAGTCTATCTTCTTGTGCAGTCAGCCATTCTTCAGTCATACAAAAAACTCTTACCTATCTTCACAAGACGACTAAAAATTAACTCAGATCAATTGGTGAGAGCTAAAATCTTAATTTACTGCATTGAGAGGTACTTCTAATGTGATAGCTGCAATGCTTAGTGTTGGAACCGGCTAGAAAAAAAATTGTATTTAATTATCTTGATGCTATAATTTTTCCAGATACTGTTCAAGAAATCTTGCAAATACCATTTTTTAATCCAAACATTGATAAATGCAATAAAAAATATTTGCTCCAAGAATAAAAATATTGTCCAATTTTAAAAGGAACTTTAATCTTAGCTCAATTGATTGAAACAAGGTAGTTGGGCTTCACAGGAGTCGCACGTTATCACATTCCGTTTTTATTGCCCCTTCTGGAGGATTAAGAGGACATCGAAATAGTTTTGTTACTGTTCCAGAATATACATTTTGCATTTGATTAGATTTCCCTTGTTGTCTCTAAAAAACTTTATTCTTGGTTTAAATGATTTTCGGCCGCTGTTGATTTCCTGGCAAAATTTTCTTGCCTCATTATTGTCCCAGAGGTTTTTCATTTATTGGAGGCATTCTTGTTCCCATGCTCTTTTTTTCCTCTGATGGGTGCGTTTCTCTTTCCTTCTTCTGGACCCATTCTCCACTGATCTTGTTTCTCTGCTGTAACATTGATCTATATGCAAGATTCTTCTGATTGGTCACTCTTTAGTATTCTTCATCGGACCAGTACATATTCTTGGTTGGTCTATAGCACCTGAGCACAGAAACCACCAGTCTTCCATGGTATCTTTTGCCACTGGTTGATCCATGTCATCAGCCTGATACAGATTTTTAAATATTAGATGTTCATACTTTTTATAGAGTTTCTTAACCTCGAGATCCATCGGCTTTTTAGTGTTGATCTTAGGGTGTTGCGCTTCATGTTGATTTCTGAAGTTAGAAATCCTTGCCCTGATCCTGGAGATTGTGAGGAAGTGATCGGAATAAACATTGGCGCCTCTATAGACCCTCACATCCATCAAACTAGTGATATGATGACTGCTCATTAACACATGATCTATTTGGTTACATGTAAACCCATTATTGGAGTGTCATGTTGCTAGATGGATTCTTTGGTGGGGGAACAGTGTTGCTGAACACAAGTCCCTTCGAAGCAGCAAAATTGATCATCCTCGTCCATTGTCATATGTGTGGTCATGGATGCTATGTAGACCTATTGTAAGTAATTATTCTCTCTTCTTTCCTTCTTCTTCTTCCCGCTACGATCCGCATGGGAACTAGGCATCATCCCAACAATTCTCGGTCTCTTTTTCTACCTGCGCATTATGGTCACCCAGTATTATTTTAACATCAAATCGTGGGCAGGAGGCAAAGCGTTGTAATCTGTTATAGAAAACATCTTCTTCATTCCAAGATGGTTCATTCAGTCGGGGCATGAACACTAATCATGCTTTAATTATTGAATGCTCCTTTTATTTGGAGATACCAGATCCTAGGACTTATTCAAGACTTGTTTACTTTAAAAGACTTGGTTCAAAGCTGGCTCATCTTCTTGCTTAGAATGAAACCAGTTCCAAATGTATGGTTCCTGTCATCGCAACTATAAAAGATGGTGTAACTCTTTTTGCTAAAGGTTCCTTGACCTGTACATCTTATTTTCTGATTGCAGCTATATCAACATTAAACGGTACAGTTGTGTTAGGAACTGATATAAAGTTCCTTATCAATGGAAACATAAATTATTCTATTGTCCTATTTTAAGTTCCATTAGGAGAGAGTATTAAGACGTTTCTGTTCAATTTTTCCGGCTTTCCTGATAGCAAGATTCGTGATAGTAAGATTCCAAGGGGAGTAGGCTATCAGTTTATATACCAATCATTCTGTGTGACTTCCTAGGGAAGGTAATTCCAGAGTGTGAACTGTTAGTGACCTTTGTGTATTGTAATGGGAAAGTGTCTGTGCAATTGTGGCCCCAACCTGGAGGATCAGTGGCTGACTTTGGTACAATGACCGGGCGATGGAGGTGTCACCTCTATGTGCCAGATGCACTGTTCTGCTCTATGATTTTTTCCATATCGAGGCTATCAGATTTTTTCACCATAAAATTCTTTGGGTTTTGAACAGAATAATTCTGCAATATGGTAGTCGGAGGTACTAAGTTTGGAATGTAAGCAGAATAAGGGAGAAGCTTAATATCATCCAGTTCTAAAATTTTTTGTTTCGCTTGACGAGAAGTGTGTGGTCGGGGTGTTATATTTTAGAAGAATTTAGAACATCACTTCTAATAAAAGACAGGGATAATATAAATCAAGAAATAATGACAAGTAAGGAAACTTATCATAAATAGCAGATGTTGACATGAAAAGAGTTTTTAACATTTAATTAATTCAACATATGATTAACTTAAAAAATATGTGGATTAAACAACCTGAAAATGGGCACAGAGCTCGAACAGTTGTTGATGTAATGAAGTATTTGAAAAAGAATATTAATCTAAAAGGGTTATTAAGGGAAGAAGGGTTATTAACCCAATTTTTCCTAAACACAAACAAAATTATTTTTACAGTAATGTTCATTTCAGAGCAGGAGCATGAAAAGTGTAAAATTCCTTTGCATATATCTTGTTTTTAAAAAATTTCCACTTACAATCCAATGAATGGATGATTTTAAAGTAAAACTACATATACTTATAAGAATGTTTTTTGTTTGTGATCTCCTCTGCGCTCTGTTGCGAAAACACATTTTTTTTTTCTAGGTACAAGGAGCATTTGTAATGAAATAATAACTTAGTATACATTATTTAGGGTACCGATAACTAGTTTACAGTAGATTGGGCAATACTTGTTTTTCATTCATTGGACAGAAATGGGTTAAGTGAAATTTCCTAAAAGATTTAAAACTATAAGAAGATAAATTATCCTTTTGAAAATTAGTAGATACAATTAACCAATATTTTAAATTTCAGTTTCATCAGGTCATTTGGTTTGCAAATTCATTTAATATGGTCTAGCCATTTAAGTTATATCAGCCCTAATTGGATTTGAAAAACAAAAAAAAAGGAAACCAGTGTTATTACGATTTCCAAGAAAATGTAAATCTGTTATTTTTTTATTACTCACACCATAAATTTGGATTTAAATTAATATCGAAGCTTCTATGTGACAGCTCATTCTTTATCCAAAGAAAAACAATATATTACGGCAGGTTGTAAGATGTATTTGAACCCAATGTAATGTAGCAACCTAATGTATTTGGGCAGCACTGATTTTCAATAAATCATTTCTCTCTATGGTGAGAATTAAACATAATAACCAAGTAACTAATACAAATTAATAATTTTCACAAAAGGAAAGAAAAGAAAAATAAACATTCCGAGACTTCATTAATTTCAAGAAAATTGATTTAACTTAGGAAACATGCAGCAAGCTTTCTCTAGTCCAATGTTGTTTTTTCCCCAGATTCTTTCTGACAGCCATTACACTCTTGACTTTTCTCTTAATCTCCTTCTAATAATCATCCTGTAATTGTATATACTACGAAATACATAACTTTCATTCATTTATAATCATCAAGGTTATTCTATTCTTCGTCATCTTTTGTACATATCCTTTCTCTGTTTATGGTTGTCATAGTATCAGGTGAACTGTACAAGTCCTTTAACTCCCGATTCCTTTTCGTACTACATTGATTTTCTCCCTGGTTTGGACTGGGCCATACATCTTCCAAAGAATTTTTCTCTAAGCATTCTTTTGATTTTTGCAACGGAATCTAGGTCTTGCTTCTATGGGCCATATCACAACAGACCAAAAGAGAATGATATAATCGATCTAGAGGATTCTTATTCAACAACATTTAATGGGTACAATATTAAGGTAATGAGTATTAAATTTACCATTCAACTATAAATTAATTTTTTTTATAAAATTTAAAAAAATAAAAAACTTACTGGATTTTCTAAAACAGGGTCATGTCTAACTAGATCATGAAACCTTTCCAAATGTGGAGAAAGACGTCTTTCAATATCCCTAATATAAGCTATTAATTCTGCCATATGGACTGGGCCAGGGAATCTGTATCTGCCATTACGAGCATTGTCAGTCGATTCATCATTGGCATTCCTTGAAGAAAAAAAATTAAAATTTATTATGTAAAGCAAAACTAAATGAATTTTAACAGTTTCAATCTGTAAAAGGTCGTCATCAATACAGCATGATAAACATTCAACATATTACACAAAATAGAACTTTGAATGTACACAGATATTTAAAAAAAAGTTTATGTTTCTACACAAAAACAATTTTTAACTACTATTACTATAAGGATGGAATAATAAAAATGTACAAATAAAAAAGAAAACATACCTGGTCGAAAGACTACAATAATAAAAATCAAATAGTACTTACATTAATGTCAATAAAAATAAATAAGCAACAAAAAATGTATCCTTCTCATGAAAATATTAGATTGTAATGATAGGATATTTATATATTTGGTCATCACAGTCTAAGTAAATGATAGGGGGTTCGCTAACAGGGGCCACCAATCACCAAGAGTGAGAAGTGTAGTCTTCTCATAGTGAGTGAGTTTTGACTGCTCGTTTTGCTGGTTCGATGGTGGCTTCAGAAATTCTATTGAATGAAAATAGGACGATTTTATCATCCAATAAAATGCCAAAAATCTGGAGTCAGACATACTCTCTACTGTTTTGCTGCGATAAAGAACCTGCGAAACCGATTCCTCTCCCAGTAGGAATAAACCTATGATCTCCTTTGTTTCTATGGAAAATTGAGGGCATACTGATAGTTCTTTGATCTGTATGCAGAGATGAGATTTTTTTTTTTGCAAGCTTAACAAGAATCAAACTCCTTTTTCATGCATCACATGAGCAACGATCCGCGTTCAGACTACGATTGGAATATCAAAAGTAAAATATCGATATTCGATATTTTGGAATATCCCAAAATCGAATATCGATATCCACCGATAATATATATATCAATATATTGAAAGGTAATGGATGAAAAGCAAAGAAAAGTGCATCAAATGAGTATAATGTTAAACTGTGAAGAAGGTTATTAAATAATATAATTATTATTATTTATAAAACAATTTTTTATTAGCCATGAATCATTATAAAAAAAGATTTATACTTTTTAAAAAAAATGTTATAACATACTTTTATTTTGAAGACTTTTAGTCTTATTTCATATATTATAGTTTTATAGAAGTTTTTCAATAATAAAACCTTCAAACTTCTAAAAATGTTATATATCTTATAACGCTTACGACTATGTAGTGCATTATTAAAACATTCATCTAAAACCATGTAAATCATTTGATATACATCTCAGTGCAATCATTATTCATATAAATATCAATTTGTCTTTACATAGGATTAATTAATATTATTTGTATATAAATCTTATCTTATTTGTTTGATGATTAAATATTTTTTTTATTGTTATATTTATTGGTAAACCTCCATAATTGTTACCCCAACATGCCGGACATCTTGATTTAAAGGTCCTGACTGATCTTAAAAATCTAGACCTCCGCCATGTTGGGGTAACGATTATGGACTTTTACCAAATAAAGGACATTGTCAATTAAAATAAAATACAGTTGTACCTCGATAATTTGTATGGTCCAGGGTTCGAAAGTTAAATATAAATTATCGAGATATTCAAATTATCTAGATTTCCAATAATCGGTGGTAAAAAAATGGGAAATAACAAAATTAATACAAAATCTTATTAATATGAATGGACATACAAACGATTTAGTTAGATCAACAAAACCTTAAAATATCACATTTGAAGGTTTCGTAAGCATTTTCAGAGCAGAAAAAACGTTTACAAAAACATCCGATTTTGCTAAGAAATGACACATGTAGCCATTTTAGAACTAATGGCATATCAATTTCTTTTTCATCTCCTTTTCATAGGAAGTCAAAATTTCCTCATCAGTTAGGATCCTAGCTACTGCTAAACCTTCGTCAAAATAGGCGAAACCTCGAAAAGTTATGGGAGTTTCTAATTTTGAGGTAGGCGATTCCCATCCTTGATGCTTTCAAAGAGTCGCATCACTACTTCCTTGTGTTAAATGTCTTAAATTGTTTAATTATGGCCAAGTCTTGAGACTGCAGCTTAGAGATTGTGTTGGAGGGCAAAAACAGAAGATTAACATCACTGAGTGATGTGGTACTGTTGTTGGCCGTGCAATTATCAATAAACAACTGAAAATTTTTGCTGTTTTTTATTCCATATCTGTACCCATTCGTTGAAAATTTCGCTTGTGGTACATGCTCTTGAGAAGGGCAGGATTAAGTAATGGAGGAACAATATTTCACAGAATGACTCAACTACTTACATATGCAGACGTGGGCACCGCAGGGTGATCACTTCAAGCAGTGAAGGAAGCATCCTGTAGGTTGGAAAATGAAGCACAGAAAATGGAGCTAGGTGTCAATGAAGCCAAAACCAGAATCCTAGTGTTAAGGAAGAAGCTTGCCCATCCACCTCAGCACTATGCAGTAGGAAACCATACATTCCAAGCAGTCTCCGGCTTTACATATCTTGGATCAAAAATAAATGATACCCAAAGCGAAGATGAGGAGATATCGACTAGAATAATGGCTGCCAATAGAGCTTATTATTATCTACCGAGCCTTATGAAAAGTAGATTGTTAAGTCGTGCAACCAAGTTTAGGCTATCAAAGATTCTTATTCGAGTGGCTGCTACAAATGCGTGCGAGAAATGGACGCTTACGAAGGCATTTGCAGAACGAAAGGATCGTTTCGAAAAGAAAATCGTTAGACAAATAGAAGGGCCTAAACTCAAGGAGCTCCACACCTGAGAACAAACAAGGAAATATACTCAATGCCCGGCGACTTATCTATCTCCCAGTTCGCTCGAGTTCAACGTATGAAATGGTTGGGACATTTCCTGAGAATGGATGAAGCGAGAACTGCAAGAAGGCTTTATCATGTGAAGCCAGAAGGAGTTACGTCTAGAGGAAGACTGAAGTCTAGATGGATGGATAATGTAAGAGAAGATTTAAGGAAGAACGGGTTATCCATCAGGTGCACTGCCAACAGGGGTGACTGGCCAAGGACCGCTACATGCGTCTGTCGCGTCAGTAATGAATGAACATGCTTTTGTGTTTGCACGATAGGCTATCGGTAACTTTTAGTTTATAAAACACCTTGCTTTCGCGGATTTGCCATTCATGAGCGAACTTAATTTTTCAGATCAATCCATGTTTGCAGCTTACAATATGGCAACAATGTTTTTACAAGTTTTTTTTTAAAGAATGATAAATAGAAAAAGAAAGACCGAATTACATAGACACGATTCCTTTCTCACTCACTCACCTCTCCTTTTGAAAAGATTAAGAGTTAACCAGATTTTTTATTTGGAATTCGAATTATAAGACGTTTACATCGCTTGGAAGACGAAAATAAATATGAATTATCGAGGGGACCGGATTGCATCTTTCCATTTTGAGTATATCGGAATGAAAAGATCCACCTTATTTGATTGGGCTATTTGTTCAACATGGTTTGAAGAATTGAACATGGTGTCTAAAACTTGAGAAGCATTTCATAAAAACTGTTCAAAAATTAGTAGGGATTTTGCAATTTATTCATTATCTTTTAATTTTAATTAAATTAGCCAATATATTCGAATTAGTTGGATCAAACAAAGTAGAAAATACTAACCAAAAACAAAACAATTGTTAATTCTTATTTTTACTTCCTTGTACGAAATAAAGGAAGTATTGAAATCGCGAAAATTTTCGGTTTTCAGATTTCAACGGAAATATCCATTTTGACTAGTTTCGTCGTGGCATCTGTACGTATGTACGTTCGTATTTCGCATAACTCAAAAATGGTTAGCCGTAGAAAGTTGAAATTTTGTATTTAGGATTGTTGTAAAATCTAGTTGTGAACCTCCCTTTATGGTCACTGCTTAATCACCGGAAGTGGTACTTTACTTGAAGGTCATAATTGATTTCCATCAAAAATTATATTAGAATACTTTGCAAAACTACTCAAATTTGGTATTTATAACTTATATATTGATTTAAATAACATACTAGATTTTCGTCTAAATTGGAAAACTGGAAGCGGTACTTTACTTGAAGGTCATATTAGACTTTCATCAAAAATTATATTAAAATAGAATGTAAAACATCTCAAATTTGGTAAATAGGACTTTTATATTGATGTGAATGTATTTACTATATTTTGGTTAAAATTGGTGAGCCGAAAACGGTACTTTACTTGAAGGTTATAATAAGCTTACATCAAAAATTATATTTAAATTAAATACATAAATCATATGTTTCGGTAATAAAGGTTAAAAACGCAAAACATTTTCAATCCAATTAAACATTTTTATTACTTGTTTTAAGTGTTAAAATTTAGTGTAAAATACTGGTTTTCCTCCCTATTTGTGTGTGTTTGTGTGTCAATAGATGGATGTCGCGATGCCGAGTGTTGTTTTTGAGATACTGCGATCTTCAGAAACTAGTAACCAAATTCAGGATCACTTTTTGAGCCACCGATTTATAGTTTAATAGGCGTACAAAGAAGTCATGTGTTGTCCACATCAGATATTTTTAATAACGAATTTATTAAAGAATAGTTAACATACAGATATATAAATTTTGTAAACAAACAACTTTTCTCGTCATTTCTCCATTTTAATACAGTTATATTTTCATTAACTATGGAAAGACATCATCTTGAACCTGAAGTTCGCAATATTAATGTTAGAATGAGTAACCAAAGTTTCGATTTCTGGATGACAATGTCCAACCTCACATAGGAAGAGTTGTTCATCAAAGTTTAGAAAACCAGGGAATTTCCCATCTACCCCTTTTCCCCCATTGCCTCCAGACCTCAATTCCATTGGCACCTGTGGGATGCGTTACAGAGAAGGCTCTTCAATCACCATCCGCAGCCAGTTGACCTTCAACAACTGCATTGCAACATCTATGGAGTGAAATTCCTAAAGAAATTATTGACAACATTATTAACAGTATGCCTAAAACCTTTTATTTTGTTATTTTTCAGAATCCATTAATTAAATTTTCCTGCGGTAAAAATATATTAATTTCTAATAAATATTAATGCAGTTTATAATAAAAATAATATAAAAATACTAGGCAAAGTAAATACCACAAAGCTGGCAATATTCCTATTCATGAGCAGTTTACATCTAGTTTCTCCCCGCTACCCAGTATATAACTCACATGAAGGAAAGAAACTGACCAGTAAATTTAACTCCTTACTTAATATATTTTGCTTCTTAATAAAATAGAAAAAAATACTGTTTTTAAGTTATAAAACTTACGGAACTGATTCTTCTCCAGAAGGTGACTCATCTGGACTGTTGCCTTCTGGTGTAGGCTCTGCATCTTCAGCTTGCATTTCACCATCTGCTCCAGTAGCTGTTTAAAAATGAATGATAAATAATAATTAATCCAATCAGAAGATCAGAATAACTTACTACAAACCGTAAGCTCAGAAAAAAAAATAAAAAAATCTCAGAGTTTATTGATTTCTTTTAATTTAATCATTACAATGTGCAGTTGTATTATACTTGAGTGCTTTTGCAACGATCCTAATATTTTTTTTTTATATCAGGTTTTATTACAGTTCCCCAATTCGAAAGAAAAAAAAAGGCTTCTCTATGTGAGTAACTATTTGAATATAAAACATAGTAATTATGCTTAAAGATAATTATTATGTTTTATATTCAAATAGTTATTATATAAAAACAAATAAATATAAATTATAAAATAGAAAACAATAGGAAGATTCCAAACAAAAAATGAACTTAAGTCTTATTAAATTTTGAGACTTAAGGCTTTGTGTTTAGAATCTTTCAATTGTTTTCTAGCAATTAATTTATGTCTCTTTTTGAGTTTTTGGTGTTTTATATTCATAATTATTATGCTTTATATTCAAATAGTTATCATATATAAAACATAATAATTATATTTAAACATAATTATTATGTCTTATTTTCAAATAGCTACTTAATTAAATAATAATTATTCTTATTATTTAACTGTAAATTAATTTTTAAAATTATGTTTCAGCTATTCATTTTGTGAAGTTTGGACAACTAGTTTTTTTTTTTGGCCCACTTTTTATAATAAAAGATGACAGAGCATATTGGCAGTCCGAGACCATGGTACTGAAATGTGTTAACACATAATTCAATTCAGTATTGTATACCAAAAACAATCTTGAGAATATTTATTATAAAAATATTCCAAATTTTCATATTTAATTTACCAATTCAAGCAGGAAATATAGTCCCAAAGACACACCATAAAATCCTATACCAATAAACAGAGTGTCCAGTGATAAGGCATGACAAAATTCAAGCATAATTGAAAGATTTCAAGGGTGCGAACTGAAAAATTCAAGCTGCTTATCGTCAATTTATTGGATTAAATTTAAAATAAAATTGGAACCATAAAATGCTACATTTGGTCGTCTTCTGGTAAAATGATCAATGTCGAATTTGAGAATAAATTGAATAATTATAAAGGTTGTATTTCTGTTTGACAATCAAAAATTGATACCTAACTCCTAACTTCTTACACTGAGAGCCAATGCATCTGAATTTTGGTGTAATATTGTGGACTTTTAATAAATGCTCTATTTAAAAAACAAAACATGATGAGCAGAGGAGCGGAAATTTCTTTGAAAACCGCCGAAACGTGTCTGTTGCAAAGGGGCCTGAATTCTTATATTGCCAGTCCAGGGCATTTAAAAATTGTCTGGACAGATGTGTTCATTAGGAGAGGTTCCACTGTTTATAGAAATAAAAATGAGCAGTATTATTAAATATATTAATAATAAAACGGAAATATTTTTGATTTTATTTTGCTTGGTTTGCCTCTTTTTCAAGATTCAAAGCATATGAGCAATATTACTATTACCCGTAATCATAATTATAGGAATGGAATGAATTATGGCAGCTCCTCATCTTTGTCACATCACCTTTAGTCTCAAATCGGCTAAAATTGAAAATCGGAGCTAAAATACTTTAGAACACCAAATACCATGGCAAAGCTGGAACGGATGGAGCTAATAGGTTATTTTACCATTCCATATCATAGATAGGACAGTTGAATAGATATGACAACACTATGACAGTTGAACATCATAGAGTGAGCCACGCAATGTGAAACAGAAAATAGAACTAATACTTGTTGGTGGTGGTCTGATGAATAAAGTTAGCGGAAGAAGGCTTTTTTTATCTTTTTTAGAATTAGAAATAGTAAGGGAAACAACTACGACATCGACTCTTTTCTCAATATTTTATACACTTGTTGCTAAGTACTAATGGAATAATAGAATTATTTAACTTAAAATTGAAAATTCCCCAAGGCTGGCTATTTTTCAAGCATAATTCCCGTGTTTTTCCAGATGCGAAAAATTCCCGATCTTAAAGAAAGTCAAGGCTGCTGGACACCCTGAATAAATCAATGGGAAAGCTTTTTTTTTTCAGGATATGCTAGCAACCAAAGAAGAAATCGAAAGAAAATTCACATGCACTTGCACCACACCATTCAATGCAATATAATTAATAATTCAGTGTTTAAAATACTTTCAAATTGCAAATTAATTAATGGCAAACAAAAATAAATTTATATGAATCACAGAATCCACACTGCTCTATTTATCTGAAATTTTCAGAGCTAAATGTATAGATGCAAATGAAAAATTCCATCAGTCACTTCTTAAAAGGCTACTTTCTCCACCTCCAACACAGTACACCTAACAGCTTTATTTTAAAGTTAACACCCAAGTTAAAGTCCTGAAGAGGATGCTCTGTAGGTGGCAATGAATCCTAGAGATGCCATGTGATAACTTATACAAAAGTAGTTACCCCACTCTCAATAAGGCTGAAAAATTCTAAAAACTACTCTTCAATTTGGTAAAAGAATCACAAAATATTCTGGAGACATTAGTGTATAAAAAGTTTGTAGGCAATCAGCCAATCCTATCAAAAGAACATTTGGATGGCATAATCGAGACAGTCCAGAACCATTGCCTGAGTAAAGATATCAAATTTATTCTGAATAATTCCAATCAGCTCTCGGTCAGCTTCAATGATATAAGAAAGAATATGTTAGTTAGCACAGAATTATCTCTGAATTGTGTGGAAACCATTTTAAAAGTAGGAAAGAACTACTACAATTAATGAACTATAACAATTTTTCTCTAATTGTCTGAAATTAAGACAGTTAGTTATTACTAAGCTAAATAAATAACAATAAACATTTTCATTTAAAAAGTTAAATAAAAAAAGTCAATTAATGTTGCAAAGGTAACGTTAACAAAGAGAGAGAAGAAAAAAGATTAAAATAATGAGATAAATAAATAAATAAAAATGAAGTGGAAATTGCAGAATGCAGAAAGACAAAAAGAAGCAAGAAAACCCTAAAGAGGAAAAGGTTAAGTACATTAAAAAAGTACTAAAAAAGAACGTTAAAGAAGAGTTGTAAACAAAAAAAAAGTCAATTATTTTGAACTTTTAAAAATGGAAATATTTTCTTTTTACCATTTCCATTTTGTTAATGAATATAAATTTCTGTATTGCATTTAAATTACTGTTTTAACAGTTATCTCATTGCTGTAACTTTAATCTTCTTGAGGAATAAACATTGTTTATAATTATTTTTAATTTACCATTGTTACTAGAAGCTAACATAACAACAAATGAAAACGAACTACTATTTTTAATATTAAATGCCATTTATTTGTTTCCAAATTTACCTTCAATATTTATGATTGGTGGGGGATGTTGAACACCAACATTGCTTGTTCCACTAACAGCAGCAGCGAATGCAGCAGTTGTTGCTGCTTGGGCTACAGCAGCAATGCTTCCTTGCAAATCATCACTAAAAAAAAAAAAAATAATCAAAAATTAACAAAAATGAAAGAGTTTTTATCTTAGGGTGTAGCAAAGAAGAGAGCAATAACGAAGAATTAGTATTAGAAAAATTGAAATGCAGAAACTGATAAAACTTTTCTACATAGCAATAAATGCTTTTTTCAAACAATATCAGCTACAATGCTGCTCTGATAAGTTAAAAGCCTTAATTTGTGTTAGGGTCTAATAATTACACTTTTATGACATTAAAAAGCCCAAAATTAAATAGTTAGATCCAAATAATTGGTTTTAAGGTTTTATCATGTCATGAAAAGGTGTATTTTTTAGGCCAATTCACATTAACAAAAATTATTTTGAATTACGGCCTTTTAACTTATCAGGGCAGAATAATAATACATATATGGTGTGAGAAGGGATGTTAAGATGAACAAATATTGTCAACCTATTTTTATTTGTTTCTAAATCATAACCTAAAAACCAAACTACTATCATGGACTTTCCTTACCACTGTGCTAAACAAAACAGTAATGTAGTAATAACAGTTATAAATAAGGGTTCAAAAATATCAAATAATTTAAAGCATATTTTCTGTTTCTTCTACAAAGAACACGGTCCTGTCTGTCCGCTTTTGTTCCCTAGCTATGTATGTTAAGAGCATCGTAGGTTATTTATATGAAATCAATTTTCATCCTCAATTTTTATCTATTCACTTTTTTTTATTTCAAGGGTGGTCAACTCAACATGTATCATAGCAAATTATATTATATTTATAAACAATTAAGAATTCACCCACTGCTGGAAAATTTTAATCATTTCTCCACACTTGTGCAACGTAAAATGCATACGGTATATTTTAAAGCTATGCGCAAATAAAATATTCTTTTCATCATAACTCTTTTCCCTGCAATTCCTCGGTGATTTACTTCATAAATGAAAAGTTAAAGACCTTTATGAAGAATAATTTAGGCAAGTTTCATCAAAATCGTTAGAACCGTTTTCGAGGATATTGTAAAAAAGTGTAATATCCATAATATAATAGCTATTTCCGGTTAGTCCGATGCGCTGTATCTTTGCTAATACTGGTCCGATTTTGATGATTCTTTTATTGTTTTTTAGATAATTTAATTATCTTTCATACAAGTGCATAGATGATTTACCATAAATTGCACGCTTTTGAAGTTATGCGTAAATAAAATATTCTTTTCATCATAACTTTTTTCCCTGCAATTCCTCGGTGATGTACCATATATATGAAAAGTTAAAGGTCTTTATGAAGAATAATTTAGGCAAGTTTAGTCAAAATCGTTAGAGCCATTTTCGAGAAAATTGTAAAAATATGTAAAATTGATTATATAAGGTGGCACTTCCGGTTAGTCGATTTTGACGAAAATGTTGCTGTAATAAAAATTGGACATTTTCTAGGATCAGTAAGATTACGTTTTTGAAAGTAAAGAGAGGGTGGAAAAGAGTAAGTATTGACCTATCTCGACTTGATTGATATCTTAACATATGAAAAGTTCTTAAAAATTATTTTATTTAGCATGCTTTATCTCAAAATTATTGGTTGGAAAAAGCGGAATAGTTCATGTCATGTTTATTTTTATGAAATAATTAAGAAATTTGAAGATTTGCTCACGTTATTTCTAGTTACAACGGAATTTTATTTCATTTATAACAATCTGTGATAATGAGGAATATAAACACCAGCCAAGAGTGAATAGGATTTTATGACCATTCGCATTTTTAGTAATAACTTTTAAATAAACCGACCGACTTCAAAGCCTAATACACATTAAAAAAAGTAAACTATAATGAATAAAATAAGTGTATAAAATTTATTTTCGGATTAAACTTTCATAGTGAAAACCGTTTTAAAAATGAAAAACCAAGGTTGCGGTTTTTGCTTCCAAAAACGTACTTTTACTGATCCTAGAAATTTTTTTTTAAAATCTTTTGCATTATTGTGTAAATTTATGCAAAATTTCAAACTCCTGCACTGTACATGGGAAGCAGGAAAAATATGTAAAACTATTTTGGAAAAACCTCAAAGGGGGTCGGTCCCCTTGGTTGACTGTTTATTAGCAAAAAAAAATGTGTTTTTTGATTTTCATAAAAATTCTAAATAAACTGTTTTTTGGGGTGGGCAATCCAAATTTGATCACTGTTCCTGAGAAAACTAATGTTTCCCTTCAAAAATCACTGTTTTTAGGGTGTTTTTGATGTTTTTAATATTTCCACCAAGCATAATACTTGAATACTTTGATGTCTTTTTTTTTTTTTTTTTTTTTATTATTTTGCTCGGCAATTGGGACATTTTGGTACTAATCTCATTTTCCTACCTTCATTAGAACCACAGATATAAAATAAAAAATGTTTTGCATATGCAAACTTCCCGAATTTTTTTTGCCCCCGGAGCACCTAGGGAGTGTTGGCCATTTTATAGTCCAATATTTTAAATTCAAGATTCACCTAAAAAAAGTTTCATCAAAATCTATGAGGCACATTTGGGATCCTCTTCTTGTCAGACCATTCCAGGGATAAGAGACCAAAGTCAAGTTTAATCAGAGCAGCAGCAAAAGCTCCAGAGAAATATCAGTCTGAAACTGTATTAGCCTACCACAAAAGTGATGCAACAGATAACAGTGAATGGAATAATATTCTAGACCATATAATTAAAAAAAAAAATTAATAAATAAAAAAGAAGAGGATTTGGGAAAATCGAAGGATGAATGGAGCTAGGAAACTATCAAGCAGGGTTTAGAAGAGGCCGCTCAACCACCGATCAGAATTTCACCCAGAAACAAGGTGCAGAATATAAGCTGAATACACACTATGTTTGTAGAACTTAAGTTAGCATGCGATAGCATTGGTAGAGAGGAACTTTATAATTCTCTGTGGGAATTTAAAGTCCCAGGAAAAATTTCATGACTAGAGAAGATGATGAAAAACTCTAAATGCGCAGTCCGTGTGGCTTCAGACTTGTCTGAAGTATTTAAAACCAGCAGTAGAGTAAGCCAAGGATATGCTCTAGCATACCTTCTGTTCAACATGACATTAGAAAAGACTGTTCGTCAATCAAAAATACAGATAAGTGGTACCATATTTTCCAGACTTTTACAGTTATTAAGATGTGCCGCTGACTTCGAAATTGTGGCAAGATCTGAGCAGGCATTAAAAGAGGCATTCATCAGTGCTTTAAAAACAGCACCCAAGGAATTTGGTGCAAATGAATAAAAAACTAAATATAGTTGGTGGTAATGGAAACTATGCCGGATTTCTCAACATTAGTCCCTACAAGTTCCAGTGCGTAGAGTCCTTCATATATTTGCAGTCCGAGATAAACTCACAGAACAATACAGCACAAGAAATCAGTGCTTCCAAGAGGTGTTTCTTAGGCTTGGCAAAGTACTTTAAAGCAGGTTATTTCCTCCAGCACTAAAATTAGCCTATAAAAGATCCTGGTACACCCAGTACTCACCTATGTGTCAGAAGCATGGGCAATCACGAAGTCTGAGGACAACGCACTGCTAATATTTGAAAGGCAAGTGGTGAGGAGAATCTTTGGAGCTATAAGAGAGAGAGGAGTCTGGAAGAAAAGAAAAAAACAGGAACTGTATGACCTGTATAAGGATGTAGACATAGTCCGATTTATCAGCCTGGAAGATTTTATTGGACTGGTCATGTCATTCGCATAGGTAACTCTAAGATCTTGTAAAAAATCATGACAGAGGAACTTTATCGAGATGGAATGTATATTTTTTTTTTACATGAGCTGAGTCATCCTAAGTTTTGTCATACAATTGAGACCAGAGGGGAAGGCACCACAGGCCTTCTGAAATCACAGTTCTGTGAGGTAATATTTTCTGGGATTGATTTTGCCTTATCTTCTAAGCCAGAAATTTTAAGATTATGCATTTATTTTATATATTAGTTAGTAAAAAATAAATAAAGGCTCAGAGAATCCCAAAGTTCGATGCATATAAACCAACAGTCTCAGCTTACAAGCCCCCTTATTCTTTTTTTTTTTAAATTGTTATTTTTAATTTTTCCTTTGTCTTTGGATTGTGACTCTTACAAAACAATTAATCGATTTTTCAATAAATGAGAGCGTATCTCTCATTTTGGTTTTAGTTCAACAACAAAACAAATGCTGACTATGTTCCCTAATTATTTCAAAGAATCATTGATGAAAAAAACATAACTTGTGAGATGTACTACTCTAAATATTCATCAGTTTTTTATTTTGTTGAAGTCTTGATATTATCACAGCAAACAACCCCCAAATAGTAGGCTTAAACAACACATCAGGTGAGATACCATTATTCTGTAGAGAAAGGGGAAAAATCCTGTAGGGTTTTAAATTATATCCAATGTTTAATATTAGTTCTAACTAAAACAAACTTTTTGTGATGTTCCTCTTTCATTCTAGATATGCAATACAAATATTTGTGAAAATGTACTAAGATAAATTAAATCCAACTACTTTATTAAAATATTTGCAATTGTGTTTCATAACCCACTTGTTAGCATTTATTTCTTGCAGAGGATCTGACTGGGAAGGACTTTCTAAATTAATAAGAGTGTAACGAGCTCTTCGAAGCATAGCACGCGCCACTGAGAGCCTGCTTTGTGACAATCTGTGGCGAGGCTGTGGCATCGATATACCTAAAAATTAAGATAAGAACATATGAGAAGTTGATAAAATAAGAATCATGCCCAATAAACATTAAAAATAACATGCCAAAAACAATATGAAAGTACCTTGGGCATCCATGAGATCTGCTGGAAAAGCCATTGCTCCCAGGTACATAGCATTACCGCTTGCCCCGTCCATTCTACCACCAGGAGCAATAATAGTACGAAATGGACCCCGCCTTGGGGCTGTATTCGTTCTTCCTTCGCTTCCTGAGTTGGTAGTATCATTATTACTTGACGGAGGAGCACGTTGTACAAGATGTATAACCTTGCCATGAACATCTGCAATATTAATTATAAAAAATATTAAATTTAATATAAGTCTCTGCCCATAAATTTAAATATCATCTTATCAATATTATGAAATTCTTTGCATAATAATAAACTCTTCAAAAAATTATTCAGCTTATTCCATCTATAGATAATACACTAGGTTGCTAAAAATATCTGTAATATCTAGTCTTGAGATATTGTGAATATAGCAGAGGTCATGCACTAAGAAAAAAAATACAAATGAATAATGAAATTTTACTTAATTATTCTTCAGTTTCTATATACAGATTACCATGTTCTAAAGAGTACCATGTTTTTAAAAGTTGAATTATAATAAAGACCACAATAATATATATCTCTACAGCTTATTCAACACAACATATAATTACTACCAAATCAGTAATGAATAGCCCAGTTAGCATCTTCTTCAAAAGCAATTTAACATTAAACTGCCCTCTCTTAACAAAACCTGACAGTGCTTCAAAAGTTTGGAACCACCTATCATCTCGGAAAAGGAAAAAGTGGTTGCTAAGAACAAATGGAAAAAGCTAACAATATTAGATTGCCAGCGCCAGAACTGGCTTTGAGTCCTAAAAGATTCATTTATAAAAGTTCAATAATTTAAAAAGAGAGGTTCTTAGAAATTTAGGACTCTGACAATGACAAAAAAAAAAGTTTATTACTTTTTTAGACTCAGGGGAAGCTAAAATAAATAGAATTCTTGATTTTTTTTTTTTTTTTTTTTGATTTTATTTTTTTTTTTTTTACCTGGTATGGATAATAAATCTACTGACAAGAGAGTAGCTAGGGTACAGGGGTTCCTCCCTCAAAGAAGCCACACAAAGAGTGGGCCTGCTTGTGAATAAAGCACACACAAAATATATAAGAGCAGGTCGGCAAGGAATGGATCAACTGAACGTCTAGATAGAAATCGGAGACTTCACATTTGAGCAGTAGAGTGAATCTATTTCTTTAGGTTCTAAAGTGAACTGTGAATATTACATGCAGCAAGAAATAAATAGGATAATGGCTGCAAACAAGTACTATTTCGGGTTCCTAAAAAACCTCAGAAGCAAAAGCCTCTCACGCAACAGCAAAGTGCAACTTTATAAAACCGTTGTAAAGCGTTCTGACGTATGATTCTGAATGCTGTACAACATAACAAACTCAGGCATATCTTTAGAAAAATCTTTAAACAAGTTCTCAGTGATAATACATAAAGGTTGTAAGATAAATAAACATTGTAAGGCGATATTGGGATGAGCATGTGGCTAGAATGGAAGATGACAAGATCCCAAGGAAAATTCTTGATAAATCTATATGCAATTTACAAGGAGAATATACGAGAGGGGTGTTCAAAAAATAAGGTGACTTTGTAATTTTCTCAAAAAATATTTATTTAATCATCAATATTTATTTTGTTCCCTTCAAAGTAATCCCCCTCAGATATAATACATTTGTCCCAGCGCTTTTCCAATCTTCAAAGCACTTCTTAAATGCACTTTTTGGTATGTCCTTGAGTACTTTCAGCGATGCGGTCTTTATTTCCTAAATCATGGCAAACCTCCGTCCTTTCATGGGTCGTTTGAGTTTTGGGAACAGAAAGAAGTCGCAGGGGGCCAAGTCCGGTGAATATGGTGGTTGAGGTATGATTATGGTGTTGGTTTTGGCCAAAAAACTACTAACAAGCAACGATGTGTGAGCAGGTGCATTATCGTGATGCAAAAGCCACGAATTGTCTTTCCACAAATTAGGGCGTTTTTCCGTATTGTATCACGCAAACGGCGCATAACTTCAAGGTAGCACTCCTTATTAACCGTACGACCTTGTGGTAAGAACTCGTGATGCACTACGCCGTTGTAATCGAAGAAAATGGAGAGCAAAACTTTCATATTTGACCGAACTTGGCATGCTTTTTTCGGTCTTGGCTTGTCTGACTGCTTCCATTGGGATGATTGGGCTTTGGTTTCGACGTCATAACCATACACCCATGTTTCGTCACCAGTTATGACCCTTTTGAGCAAGTCTGGATCATCATTGACGCCATTAAGCATCTCCTGAGAGATGGACATGCAACGATTTTTTTGGTCAAAATTCAGCAGTTTTGGAACAAACTTTGCTGACATACGTTTCATGCCCAAAATAGTGATTCGACGATTATTCAGAACCATTTCCTTTACTTCTTTAACATTTGCATCTGTTGTTGATGTGCTGGGGCGTCCAGGGCGAGCTTCATCTTCAACATTTTCTCAGCCTTCTTGGAAGAGTTTGTACCACTTATAAACATTTTTTTTACTTAGAGTACACTCACCATATGCCACTGTCAACATTTCAAGCTTTTCGGAGCACTTAATTCCATTTTTTACACAGAATTTGATGCAAATTCTTTGATCCATTTAGATTTATTCTGAAAAATGCTCCATCTTAAATTGAAAATATTCTTCTTCTTTTATAACCAATTTTACATTTACTTTTTTCTTTTTAATAGCCCTGGCACAATATTTATATAAAAAGAATTCTCGGTCAAACCAGTTATTTAACCAGGATTCCTTCTTTTTAAACAAAACCTCCTCTGTGGCATATTATACACCAAAGAGATGGGTAAAAAGAACTCTTGAGTAACAAGCAAAGAGCATTTTAGTCAAAAACTCTCACTAGCCAGGATTAGTTACGGCTAGAGATGGATGGAGTAGTCTTCGCTACTTCGTTGCTCAGACTACTTTTTGCACATCTCTAGGAGAATATGATGACCTCTTTTAAATACATAACTGTGTAAAAATGTGTGGAGAATTATTCCTCTACATCATACTACTGTCTATCCTTCAAGATCAACCTGAGATAAATAAACATTGCGGCCTTATTAAGCTCAAATGCTTATCTTATGTAAGCCAAAAAATTTCTATTTTTTTTTTTTCACTAGTAAAAAGTACATTTAGTAAGTTTAATTTTCCATATTATACAAGTACTTCTCTCATCATTTTTGGCTTCTTCTGATCAATATCCTTATCACCTCATCATAAGATTTATACATTATTAGTATAAAATAGTTAGATATGTTATAAGGAAACAGTCATAAACAGATGAAATTCACTGATTTAACAAAACATCTTGAAATAAATTAATGACAATTACAATTTGTTAAACAAATTGCAAATTACATTGCAATGTAATATATTTATTTTGCAATTACAAATTGCTAAATAATCAATTGTCAGTTTGAATTTAGCTGAGGAAAAATTAGAAGCTATTAGAAGATTTACCATGCAGAATGACCAGAGCAAAGAAATATTGGAGTTGAATGAAACTGATCAAGAGAATTAAAGATACTGAAGTAAAGACAAAAAACTTAGAGAAGAACCTTGTGGACAGAGCATAGGTCGATGAAAGCCTTATCTCCCTGTATAAATTCAGACATATATCTTATCAAATATACCATAATGATTTTTTTCTTATCAACATTTTGATTTGTTTTACATTCTTTCAATGGTGTGCACCAATTATTAAGTTGAATGCAAAATCAATATCAAAAGGTTATTGTTAAGCGCATGTGCACTAAAAGATTCTTCTCCAAGTTGTATACATCTACATTTGATGCAAATCAGTTTAAGCACTCATCTTTAAAACATTTTACTCAATAAACAACTAAATCAACAGAAATTAGGATGAATTTATTACCATATTCAGATAATTTCTTTTCATCAACAAGAACTCTACCACAATATATCAATCTTTGTGATTCTACAGGTACATTAACTGGTTCTGCAATGCGTTCTTTCAATTGTTTTACAGTTAGCTAAAAAAAAAGTAGAATTAGTTTAAATGTATGGAACGTCATTAAAATTGATATCAATACTTACTTATACTAAGAACATAGTCATTATACTTATTAAAAAATTTTACTGCATCAAATTATTATTATAAGAACCTAAATAACAATACCTAATAAATTATTTGATGGTTTAACTTGCAGTTTTGATGGTATAATGTTACAACAATGCAGCCTCCATATCAATAACAGTCGCCTCATAACTAACTAACTGACTGTTTTGTATTCAATTGTAAAATTCGGAATTACTTAAATTAATACTCCTTTAATTAGATACTATTTAAAATTATTAGTACTGTCAACTTAGGCTCACTACGCTACCTCAAGAGATAAACAAAACCCCAACAGATCTTTTTCAGTTGAGATCGGGATCTTACTGTAATTTGAATTATTACTGCTTTAATTAGATCACAGCTATCAATTTCAGCTCGCTCAAGAGATATACAAACCTTCAACAGATCCTTTTCAGTTGAGATCAGGCCCTTCTATAATTTAAATTATTACTGCTTTAACTACAACTTCCCCAGACCACCGGAAGTCAACAGCATTAATAATTTTAAATAATGTCTAATTAAAGGAGTAATAATTTTAATAATTTCACTGAATACGAATTATGCAACTTAATACGAAGAAACTAGCTAGTACAAAGATATTAGAGTGCGGTAGTCCGGAGACAACTGATAAGGCATATGCCTTGTAAAGTTGTACCCAAAAAAATCTTAAAGGCTTATACAAATTTTATTATATTTCTAGCACTAATTATAATTAAAACAATTTTTGAGAAGTGTGAAATCATTCTTGATGTGCAATATATAACATATAACGACTGATACAGTTACAATTATATATGCTTTAAGAAGAATGAATGTGCAATTAAAGAAGTAGATAATTGCTAAAAAAATTAGGTTAAACATCACAACTTCAATGTTCCTATAAAATATTACATAAAGAATTAAAATATTACATAAAGATTATGCGATAGTTTTGAAAAACTAGACAAATCAAAATTACTTTTTAGGTCAGTAACTTAAGCTTTGCAACAATTCCAAAATCATAAAATGATCTATAATTCTTTTTAAATTAATATAAAAAAAAAAGATAGTTATGGTTTTGTTATATATTATTCAATAACAGCAGGAACAATTTTCAATATTCCGCTTATTAATTTCTCATTTCTGCCAAATATACAACCAACTGTATATGAAACAGTACCTACATTCAGCATATAACTACTTTGATAATCAATCTTATCTATCAATAATTACTAAGGAATTTATTTAAAATAAATTCAATGATATTTCCCTTAGTAATCACTGATAAAATTAATTTTTTTAATACTGAATTACACTTAGTGTTCTATAAATCATAATTGGGCAATGACTATAATAAGGGGTAATAGGTGATATCTATTATAAAATATATAAATAATCAATATCTATACTTACTTCATCTTCAACTGAAAAAACATGATTTCTTGAATCTAAAGTTTTAATAGTGATGTCTATCATTTTGATACACCTAAACAAATTTGTGTAATAACTAGGATGTGTTCTGTAAAAATGAAGTTTTTAGTATAGCTAAATAAGCAACTATAACTAAATATAAATTAACCAACACATATAAATCAACGTTACAAATGTTTTTCATAAATAAATAACATAACAATTCAATATTGAATATGCTTAAAAAAAGGGAACAAGATTAACACAAGATTGGGAGTAGTGACAAATTTTACCTTCTCACTTGCTATAGGGAAGGTACAATTCCACTGATAAAAACAAAACAAAAGAAAATAGACTTTTAACCCATTTGAACAGCTCAAGACACTGTATTGTCAATGTATAAATCAATCAAATCAACAACAGAGGTGTAACAATTGCTAAAGGCAATAATAAGCCCTAAATCAATTTAATAAAACACAATTAAAAATGAACCCAAAAACATTACATCATATTAAATTAAACATACCTACGTGGTTAAACTAACCACTTCACTGATTAATAAATGTACCTCAAGAATATTTATAATCGTTATTACTAAAGAGTTAATTTTATCAGGAACGTATGACTAATGTTAACTGGAGGAGCCGATTCCCTCTGTACAAACAATTCCTAGGGGTAACAATATTCTCAATGAAAACCATAAAATTATATAATACTAACAATGATATCTACCTAAATTATTAATAATAAACGAAATCCTAAACACTAAAGATACCCAAATAACTACAATATAACTAGAATATCACATCCACCATTTTCTCCATAACTGCCTGAATCGTCTGTCACAAGACACAAAAATATGCAAATCCAAGCCATCGACAGAAAAATAAAGAAAAATATATTACAAAATTAATCTATTTTTTCTCAACATATGCGCGATATTATTTTTCACCAATCTTTTTCCCCTCTTTATCAGGAAATTTCAATTAGCAAACCGATCTCAGTTTGCTACACCGCCATCAAGTTTAAACAAGCAAAACCGTTACACCCTCAAGTCCGGTTAATATTGTGAGTTTTATTTCTAATTAATATTTAGGTTTTATTCCATTAGGTAGAAACGGAGCGTTTTTTAAATTATTTAACCACATCCCTAAATAGTGGTAAGTGAACATATTTGTGAAACTGATTTATGCTTTCCTCTAATTTAAGTATGACACTGCTGATGTTTTTGGGTTCGTAATTCATGATTACCTATGTTTTTCAGATGTCAGGCAAAGAAAATCGATTTTACGTTCCAGGACAAAATAAAAAAGTTTCAATTCATAACTGTGTTCAGCATGACAATGAAAAAGCTCTGCCTCCAAAAAATAGTTTAGATAAACCTGTTTCCAGATCTAGATCATCGACCAGAGCTGGTATTTTATTTGTATTTCTTTCTCTGTTATAACTTCTATTACCTAATTAACAGTTTAATTGGCATTTCAGGGGAAAAGCCTGTTGTCAAGAGATCTAATAGCTTGCAAAGGGCTCCTTTGTCCCAGAATTCAGTCACTAGTGGTAATGCTGATTCTCAAGATAAGATTAAGGCTAGATTAGAAAATATGAAACTTAATGCGATTAAACAATATACAGTTGATAATGGAATAAGAAAGAAATTTCCTACCAATGCATTAAATAAAAAGACCGAAATTGCCAAGAAAGAACCTTTTAAAGCATCTAGTTTACCAAGAACTTTGCAACCCACATTAATAAAAACAGTTGCCACAGCGAAACCAGCCAGTAATTTAAAGCGCCCTTCTTTTAGCACTCAAAAAGATGTCCGCTCTGATAATTCTTCTAAAATTGAAAAGCCACAACTTAAAAATTTAGTTAAACCCAATAGTGTAAGAAGTGACCAGAAACCGAGTAGTGCTCCAATTTCTAGCAATTTAACACCTTCCGTAATTCCTTCTTCTGATGTTAAAATGTCTCTTCCTGATCCTGTAACCAATGCTCTAAAGAAAGAGGAAGTTAAAAGCTGCGAACAGTCGGCATGCCATCATTATGATGGCAGTCCAACAGAAAATAAAAAAACAACTTCTGATGATGTCATGATGGGACCTCCATTGTCCCCTGGCCCTCCTAGAACATGGCAACAAAAAAAAAGTGATGGTGATTTCTCTAGTTCATCTGCTCCATGTGTTAATCAAGTTGACACAAATTTAATAGATAAAAAAGAAGACATTGAGTAAGTTTAGTTCTTTTTTCCACTTATTTTATTATGTAGTTTTATATTCTTTAATTGTTTAATTGTCTTTACAGATGTAAGAAAAAGTGGTCATTAGATAATTTTGAAATCGGAAAAGCTTTGGGTAAAGGGAAGTTTGGATGTGTATATCTTGCACGAGAAAAGAAGTCCCATTATGTTGTAGCTTTAAAAGTTATTTTTAAGTCTCAGGTTACACAAGCAAAATTAGAGCATCAGCTGCGACGTGAGATTGAGATTCAAGCTCATCTGAGGTATTGTTCTTGAAGTTATAGACTATTTTTAGATATACATTAATCCTTTTGCTTGTCCAGTGAATTATAGATTTTGACATTATTTCTATCTCCTTCTTTCTTGATATTGATATTCCACTGCCAACAAAGTCTAGTGAGCTCTGTATAAAAATCTAAGGCTGATAGCCCTTGCATGGAATCAATTTCTAGAGCTTGAGATCTCCCAGTTCAACAGCCAAAGTGGAGGAACTGTATGACTTCCTACCTCAGTTTATCTTTTATCTCTATAATGCCTCTGCAATAAGGACCCAGGAACGGTTCATTTTTTTTTTTTTTCCATACCATATCTGAGAATTGCGTCTCTCTTGGTTTAATCAGCTGTGACTGGACATTGTTTTTTACCAAGCCATTGATACCGCCACAAAGACACATCTTCAGTAGGGATTTCAATAGTTTTAGTACTATTAGTACTATAGAAAAACTATTGATTTTTATGGTGGCATTATTAAGAATAAGTTGATTACAGATGAATACTTAGTTACCTTGGTGATGCTTTCTCTTTTATTTTTCTTTCCTTTAATATTATCCTTAATTTTTATGTATACAAAGGTTACTCGGTAACTGCTAATAGTTGTGCAGTTTTTTTTTTTTTTTTTTTTTTTTTTTTATAAAACTTAAATGTATTCTTATAAGTAAAGAGGTAAAAGTATTAAAATTTGCATATTCATATTAGATTAATCAGAGATAAGATGGGGAATACGGTCAGGAAAGATACATACAGTATAGTCAGTTATGCGTTACAACTCTAGTTTGGTATTATGGAGGCCAGCCAGAAGCCTTGAATCATAGGGTCTCACTGTGCATCCGGAATGTAGTCGATTAATTAAGTTAAAGTTATGGTAAGGAATCAACTTCAAATGAAAAGAATCTATTGGGTGTTTTTCTGTATCTTTAGCAAGGGGAAGTGGACAGCTGTGATCTAATTTAAGAAGTATAATTTTAATAACCACTAAAGTTCCCAATGAATACAATTTGCAAATATATATGAATACAAAATTGCATAAATACTGATCAGGTTATACCCCAAAACTGACTGATAGGATAATGGGTACAACTTTACAAGAGGGATGTGTTATCACTTGTTCCGCCCGATCTTTCCCGAAGGTCGCTGGACTTTCATACTCTACTGCCATTTGTGCTAACTAAGTGCTTTGCATTCAATTGTAACATTTGTGTTCACTGGAATTGTTAGAAAACTTTCAGAATTATTCTCACATTAATTTAACATAAAAGAACAAGGTCATAAAGCTATCTCGAGGTATGCAACTTTCTAGTTAATGGAAAGTTATACTCTCTGGAAGAACTTTACAATATGATCTATAAACCAAATTGCAAAAGAGTAAGTACCAGTGTAAATTACTTACTTGAGTTAACATACTGCCAAAAAAAAAAGTTATAATTCCTGTTTGAAATCCAAGGAGGCATATGTGAATCTGACTCCGATAAAATATCAGAAACTCTCAGTAACATCAATTTTATTTAAATATATAGAAATATCAATATATCAATTTATAGAAATATAATCAATTTTACACTTTTTACAATTTCCTCGAAAATTGCTCTAACAATTTTGATGAAACTTGCCTAAATTATTCTTCATAAAGGTCTATAACTTTTCATTTATGTAGTACGTCACCGAGGAAATGCAGCGAAAAAAGTTATGATGAAAATAATATTTTAGTTGCGCATAGCTTAAAAAGTATTCATTTTATGGTAAATTATGTATAGAATTGTATGAAAGGTAATTAAATTATCTATATAACAATAAACGAATCATCAAAATCGGATCAGTGTTAGCAACGATAAAGCGCTTCGGACTAACCGGAAGTAGCTATTTATATCAGGGATTTTACAATTTTTTCGTAAATGTCTCCAACGATTTTGATGAAACTTGCTTAATTTCTTCTCCTTAAAAGCCTTTAACTTTTCATTTATTTAATATATCACCGAGGAAATGCAGCGAAAAAAATGATGATGAAAAGAATATTTTATTTGCGCTTAACTTAAAAAGCATGCAATTTATAGTAAATTATGGATAGAATTGTATCAAAGGTTATTAAATTATCTAAAAAAAAACAAAAAGAATCATCAAAATCGGACCAGCATTAGCAAAGATACAGCGTATTTTATGAGGAGCACAAGACCCTAGATGGATAACCGAGTGCATCCAAAAGGAGATGGATGTGACTGAACCTTCTCCCACCAATCTGTTATAAACAATATACTCTGTAATAAAGTAATTTAAGAATACAAAAGTGGAAATCAATTTAATAATTTCTACTTTCATATTATTTAATGGAAAGAAAATGTTTCCATGAAAACTAAACGGAAACTTTTAAAATATATTTGCAACTTGATGAAGTTAAAATATATAGGGTAGTGTACAGAATTGATGTACTAAAATTGTTTAAAAACTGTTTTATTGTACTGGAGTGGGAGAATATGTGAAGAAATAAATGCTGCTGAGTTTATTTCAAGCATTGTTTATGTGAACTTTTTAAAATTATATTAAAAATATAATTATTATAGGACGGTAAGGGAAAGTTGTGTGATGTGCACACCGCACCAGAATTTTATAAATTGGTACAATGGTATTATATTTTATTGCTGTTTGAAAGAGAGCTTGCAAGGTTTTGATAACCTCTTGTTCTCCACTTTTAATTAGTTCAGGAGCTATTCCATCCCTTCCAGCTGCTTTTCCTGTCTTGATTGTTTTTATGGCTGTATTTACTTCTTCTTCCCTTATAATATCTTCGTAGTCATTGTGCTTTCTTCCCTCTCACTCTCCACACCATCGAGGTTCGCAAAAACCTCGTGTTGTCTACATCCCTAGTGAGTATCTTACCTCGATCATTCTTTTCATTTCGTATAAGCTTTCTTCTTTCACCCTTTAAGGTCTTGGCCTTTTACCAGAAAACTATAATATTATCCCGATAATCTCTTTGTAGGCTCTGACCAAATTTCTCCCAGCTCTTTCTTTTCGCAATACTCACAACAATTTTTGTCTCGTTTTTCCTTTAAGTTAATAAGAATGGTAATATAGCCTGCATTTGTCCCATTGGGGTACATCCCAGTACTCTTTTTTTTTCTTCTTTAGTTCTGTTGTTAGATTTAATGTTCTCCTTGTAGTGAATTACTTTAAAAGTTGTTTATTATTTACATTTTTGTAAAATTATTATCTATACTTGATTATGTTTCTTTCTGTTTTAACATTATCTTTTATAATAAGGTTGAACTAATGACTGTAATCATTGTTTATTTTGTGTATTCCATTATGTTCTAACATTTTTTTTTTTTTTTTAAGACATCCAAATGTATTACGATTATATGGTTACTTTCATGACAGTACCAGAGTTTACATCATATTGGAGTATGCGAAAATGGGTGAATTATATAAGCAGCTTCAGGAACAACCTGAAAAAAGATTCTCTGAAAAGAGGTAAGTTTTCCATCAGAAAAGTTATTCTGATATATTTATTTACAATTATAATATAAAATAATGGGATCCAAGAATCATGAGAATGTACATCCTAATTTCTATTTGATAATAAGGATATTGAAGATTTGATGAGTATATAGTTGGTGATGTTAGGTTCAATCATCAATCATATCAAATCTGATCTAATGATAGTTCAGGTCATAGTATTTCTAAAAGCAATTTAACTTTGAAAAAAAAAAAAGATTAATTTACTTTACCATGCCTAAGGTAAATACACAAGCAATGAAAACAGCTTTTTTTTAGCCTATTGTAGACTCATCAATGGTCCAAAAGTTGACACCCTCTCTCTTCTATTAAACTGTTGGTTATCTGGCAAACATTTAATTGCCATGATTCACGCTAAATTCATGTTTAAAAATTGTTGCTAAGAAGTACGAAAGTGCCTACTATTTGAAAAATTATTTTTCAATACTATTAAAATTATTTTCCAAATACTTTTTTGGAAATTAAAAGTATTTCCAATAACCCAATAGTAGGAATCCTGTTTGAGCAAAATTGTAATTACTGTAGATGGAAAAACGCTCATTATCTTCTGGAACGTATTTATGAGATGGTTTAAAACAAATGGCGATACTAGTTCCGCAGAGCTATTTGTGGCATGTCCTCTTGACAGTTCGGCACATGTTTTTGGGACAGTCTGTTAAGGCGGCGATTGATAATCACTTTCTTTGTTATTATATATTTATTTTTTACCTTTGTTTTGAAAGATCAAGAAGGGTGGGAATCAATGGATTTCTACCCTTTTTTTAATCTTTGGGCGGGGATATCAGCCTGAACGATTTTCACATGGTTGTTATTTAATTTTTTATACTTTATTTGCCTCTTACATTTTTGATAGTACAACTTTACAATACAACAGCTTTGTCAGTAGTGATTGCCGCACTACCGCTCTCTAGCACCATTTGTCCTAACTAACTGATTTCTATTCTGTTATAAAATTCTTATTCATTGGAACTATTAGAATATTGAAATAATTACTCCTTTACTTAGATATTATTTAAAATTATTTGTACTGTTGACTTCAGCTCGTTAAAGAGATATACAAAACCCCAACAGATTGTTTTCAGTTGAGGTCAGGACCATACCATAATTTGAATTATTACTGCTTTAATTAAATCGCAGATGTCAACTTCTGCTCCCTGAAGGGATATACAAATCACCAACAGATCCTTTTCAGTTGAGGTCGGGCCCTTACCGTAATTTAAATGATTACTGCTTTAAATACTTACTTACCCAAACCCCTGGAAGTCAACAGCACTAATAATTTTAAATAATATCTAATTAAAGTAGTAATAATTTTAATTATTCCAATGAATATAAATTTTACAGTTGAATAGAAAACAGTTAGCGTAAATGGCACTAAAGAGCGGTATTGCGACAGCTGCACTGTAAACTTGTACCAAAATTGGTGAAGGACATAAAATAAAGATCTCATTTTAGAATAAATAAATGCCTTATCATAAATTAATAATTTCTAAAACCAAGTATAAATAATTTACAACCTATAAATTCAGTAAAATAATTATCAATAAAAGCACCAAAAATGTTATCACAAATTGTTAATATGAATAAACTATTGGTAGTACAAATTAGTTCAGTCCATTTTTTGTGGTAAAAATGCATTTATTTCAGAACAAAGTGAATGAACAGATAAATCAAAGTGTTCTTCATCGCTGGCTACTACTTTTTTCTACCTCTCAGGAAATTTTCGAATTCCATCTCAAAAAATGTCTTGTCTTTTTAGGCAATCCAAGTTAGGTGCCAGTTTTCTATTTCTACGAAAGAAGTGAACCTGTGACCTGCCAAATCGTGCTGCATCCGTTGGAACAACCAGTAATCAGAAGGAGCAACGTCCAAAGAATACGGCGGGTTCCAAATATTTTTTTTTGTGACATGAGGCCGAGCGTTGTAATGCAGAAGAATAACTTTGTCATGTCTTTGCTCGTATTCCGGCCATTTTTCTCATAATGCATGGCTCTAATGAATCAATTGTAGCCTATACCGATCGCTCGTAATGGAATCGCCAGGTTGTAGCAGCTCATAGTATGTAACACCCTTTTCGTCCCACCAGATACAGAGTGTGACTTTCGATCCATGAATATTCGGCTTTAGTGTTGATGTTGAGGTTGATGGCAACAATCGACTGGACATAGCATAGTATTTTTCTTCTTGGGGTTGTAGAATGTCCATTTCTTATCCCCAGTCATAATCTGTTAAAAAAAAAAAAAAATAAAAAAAATAAACCTTTCTTTGTTGCCGTTGAATCAGCTACTCGAAAGTGTAAAATCTCCTTTCAACGTCTCTCGGTTTCATTACATGAGGCACCCAATTGCCTTGCTTTTGGAGCATTCCTATGGATTTCAATCGTACAGAAACTACTTGTTGATTCACACCATATGATTCTGCAAGTGCCTCTTGCGTTTGACTTAGATCTTCATCGGAGGACGTGATGGCCGAGTATGTTGGAGCGAGAGTCCCAGAGTGCCCGGTTCGGAACGTTGTGGGTTCGATTCCCACCTGGATCGGTTAATATTTATTTCATGGCGATCCCGCGAAATGAATCTTTACACTCCCACTCTGGTTAGTACACGGCGGTGACCTATAAGTAGCAGTCAGGGGTTGGCAAAAAGGACCATATGGCCCAATTGCCGGACTAGTTCCCTCCACCAATACCAATTCCTGTACCAGTACCGGTGGATCTTTATCGAGTAATGCCTCCAATTCTTTGCTTTTGAATTTTGTTTGCCTATCCCGACCGAGGCTTGTCTTCAATGCTACAGTCACCATTCCTCCAAGGGCGAGACCATTCCCTACATGATTTATCAGTTGGAGCAGTGCCACCATAAACTTCCACAAGCATATTCGATGTGCTTCAACTGCACTTTTCTTCCAATTAACGCAGAAAACTAAAACCTCCCGCAAATGCTGCTTATTTAACACAAGATTTTTGTATGAAACTCAAAGTGATATTAAATGAATATTATTGACAGATTTATTTACTCTCTGAAACCGCCAAAATCAGCTGTCAGTATGAAACATTCTTAACAGCCAAAGCCATCTATTGAAAACGGACTGAACTAATTTGTATTCCCAATATATTAAATAATAATACAATGTTGGAGTGATTGGATTTTAGATTTCGACATCAAAGACTGACCTTACTTCGGGCAGACTATGAACTTTTGATGCACAGATCGTCCCAAAAACATTTGTTGATCCATCAAGAGGACACACCCACCAGTAGCTCTGCAGAACTGTTACGCCAATCCAATCCAATCGCTCCCAATCTTCAGACGACATCAGAAGAAAAACAAACACTTGAGATTTTAGAGTGCAGCATTACCTATTTATGTAATATAAAATCTATATATATAAAAATTCAGCCTGCGTATGTTTGTGTTTGCAAAACTCGAAACGTAGCTGGTCGATTTTGATGTGGTTTTCATTATCATTTTATATGCATTAAATTTTTCGAAATGCTTCCCTTAGGAGAATAAATGGAGAAAAACTATTAAAAATATAGATAATTTTTAATCGTTGTCATGACAACTTCAAATATCAAAACAACTTCACTACGAAAACATTTTGACAAGAGTGAAATTATTGTGTGAAAGTGTTAATAAAATCGTTGATGTGAAAGTGTTAATAAAATCGAAGGTTAAGAAAATTTTTTAAAAAAATAAAGCTTTATTGCTGTTTTAGGAAATTTATTATCATTTTGATCCTGTTCCTAAAAAAACGTTTAAATCTAATGAGAAATTGAAAACAATGCAGTCGATTACCGAGAAAAAGTTTCACCCCTTTGGTCTTGCAATATTTAGAAAGAATTTCCTTTCTTAAAGCCAAAAAGAAATTTCTAACAATTATTGGATACATTAACTCAAAGACTAGTCAAAAGAAGATAGGAAAATCTGAAGCTATTGGCCCTATTGAAGTGGGGATTTGGGATAATAGGGGTGAAATATTGATAAATTTTACCAACAGAAGTAATTTACAAATTTTAAATACGCAATAATTCTAAGCCGGCATATGCGGTGTTCACCTAATGGTTCAAAATATGAAATAGATTATATTCTGGCCAGGAAAAACATTTAAGAAAATATTAAAATACAACAAAATTTTGAATTAGATCAGAGATTAATATTATTTTATTTTAAATGAGTGTAGAATTTCCTGAATGAAGTAGTGGCAAGTTAGGTTTGTTTATAAATCAGACCTTACCTCCCAAGGGAGAAACTTATAGTTCTTAAAGAATGAAAATAAAGATATCATTATTGTTGTTTTGTTAGTTTCGCTTTGCAACCCTTCTAATTTTATATTTCATTAAAATCTTTAACTCACTTCTTCTTGCTCAACAAACTTAGCACCTTCATTCCATACTTAATGGCTCAAATATAATGTATTTGTTCGCCAAAATGGCATTAGACAATTTTTAAATTTGGCATCATGGTTACTTAATGTAATTGTTGATCAAAGAATTATAATAAAACTGTGAAGGTTTTAAAACAGTTCAGGAATTTTGTGCTCCTGATTTCCTATTTTCCAACTGTGCAACAGATCCGATACTGGACTTTAAAACAGATTTGATTGGTCTATATAGGATAAGGACTCCGTCTCCAGTGCAGGCACATGTGTTTGTTTTCCTTCCGATGATTAGGAGCTATCTGATCGGATTGGTAGAAATAGGATCCAATAGAGGTGTAGCCTAAGGAAAAAGGGCCAGTAAAGAATGTTTCATTGACTGTTACTCAAACTTCTCCAAGGTTTTCCTGATCATTGAGAACTTCTCAGGTTTACCTTGTTTATGCATTAAAGTATGGACCCACTTGTGGATCCAGCATTGTCATTGACTTGACCCTCTCCCTGAAACCCCATACTACTCCATGATCAATATGTACTTTTAAGCTATTTGATTGCACTTGCCACATCTTTACTCAGCCTGCATGTAAACTCCTGGTATCATCTCTCATTGCCTTCCATTTTGATTGCATTATGTAGTACACAGAGGTTTTATTTTATTATTTTTTACATTAACATTAATTGTCCCTGAATTAAGCCTTTTCTGATTCTAAAACTAGCTTTGTGTTAACAAAAATGCAGACAGAGGTTCCATTTTGATAGTGAAGTGGTTGCGTTTGTGACTATTGGAATGACAATGTTCCAACTGACAAAATCGAATCGGAAAATGAGTTTTTAGTGTGACAAGATTCTATCTGACTGAGCGGCAATATGTGGATAAATAGCCAAGTTACATGATGCCATGGTCAGATAGCAATTTTTTTTGTAGTTTTCTTCAAAGGTTGTTTGCAGCAGCAGTTTTACTAAGAAGGTAGGGGGAAGGTTAATCAGTTATGTTGCCATTGTATTACAAGGTTTTTGTAAATGTTCTTTACAGTTCATTGTGATAAGCATTGACTAGCACCATGTCAAGAAATCACTACTTTAGGTGGAAAGATAACTGAATAAGGAGTTAATGAAACTTTCGTATCAATTTACACGAAACATATGAAGTGTTAGTTGGAACCTTGTTATTCCAAGGGATCATGTTGTGGAACTGGTTTAAATCTCATGTTACAAAACAGTCTATCTGTATTTAGGGAATAGTTAATGTAGCAATAAAGTTACTTGATACACGAGGGCAAGTGTATTTGTCTCAAAACCTTTTACCTTTTGGTTTAGACCTCACATGTTTTTTTAAAATGAACTCTTATATTCAAAATTATTTGTTTTTTCTATTTTCAGGAGTGCTGAAATCATTAAGCAACTTTCTGATGCTTTAATATACTGTCATTCTAAAGGTGTTATTCATCGAGATATTAAGCCAGAAAATCTTCTTTTAAGTTACAATGGACAGCTCAAAATAGCAGATTTTGGTTGGTCTGTGCATTCTCCTAACTCGAGGTAAAAGTTGTATTTTGTTTTTCTTCTAACATAATCTGCTTACATTATTTTTTTTTTCTCAACAAACATAATTTTTTTTAATCATTTAGGAGAGCGACTATTTGTGGAACACTCGACTACTTACCACCAGAAATGGTGAAAAATACCAATCATGATTACACTGTGGATTTATGGAGTACAGGAGTGCTTTGTTTTGAACTTATAACAGGAAAACCTCCATTTGAAGCCAAAACTTATGAAGAGACTTATTATAATATCACACATGCTATTTATCGATTTCCTTCATTCATGTCTCCTTTGGCATGTGATTTGATTAAAAAGGTAAATTTTATCTTTTAAGTAATTACAAAGTTATCAAGTTCTAAAATTCCAATGTTGATCAGCTATGTTCAAAATTATATGATATGAAGTAGGTATTCGATTTCAGTATAACAACTAAAAACCATGCATTACTTTAAAAAAAAAACACAAAACTTAAATTTCCTGCTTTTTTGTGTGGAATCGGGCCATGATTCATTTGAACTATTTTGTTGCACTTGAGGTCTACTATCACCTCTTTAAATATTTATGGGAAACCCTGAATATTTCTAATTATTGAGATAAAGCATTAGCATTGTTTTTAGTTTCTAATATCAATATTAACTTTAGACTTTGATCTGTAACTATTAAGATTAGAGACCAAAATGCTTATGTTTAATCATTTAATTATGTATGGAAGGTTCAATTCATTGTATAGATAACCATTGTTCCAGATTAATGTTTATTTCATATGAAGGCATGTTTTTTTTTTTCAATATTTCTTTAAGTCAAGCCCCCGCAATAATTTTTATCGCCCTTTATCTCTCATTCCTTATTAGGAAAAATAAAATTATTTTCAGTCTATAAAATCATCGCATAAGCAAAAATCAACCATCCATTTTTAGAATATTATATCTCAGCTTTTCCACATGTTACCTGGTATTAAATAAATGTAATATTTCACAAATTTCTGTTGATCATCAGTATTCATAAAGTGTAAAACATTTTTTGTGTTTCAGCTTCTTGTGCTTGAGCCATCAAGACGGTTACCACTGGAAGATGTTATGGAGCATCCTTGGATAGTGTTAAACACTTGTGAATAGCTTGTTACGTACTTATCTCCGCTACTTTTTTTCTTTTGAAATGAGACTGTGAATATGTTAAAAGCATTGTTTTACAGTGCCGCATTTTAAGTATTGTACAGTTGAAAATTCCTTTTAGCATAATTGACTGTTCATAATGTGTAGGAAGTTAATGTAATTATATTTTTTATTAATAATATTTTAATGGAGGCGATGTATATTTACCTCTCGACTATTAAATGTTATTATTGTTGAATTTGTATTTATTTGTATTGTTCTATTTTTATATTATTGTCTAAATATTTAAATCTAATGATTTATTGGTTGTATCAATGATATTTGTAAGTAATTTAATCAGTGGGTACAATTTTTTGTGTAATTTATCTATTCAAAATGTCTTAAGCTAGATGATTTAAGTCTTATCCTTTTTATAAAACCAAAGGGGTGGCAATAAATCATTAATATTCTGCTACACACATTTTACTGACTAAGGTTTAATAAATCTTATATTAAACTGCATTAATATCTATCTCAATTTCCTATTATATTTTTATCAAAACAAAATAGAATTATGATGTATACTTTGAGTCATTGGTTCCCATCTTCAGGAATTAATCTTGATTTTCATTGTAACCTCTTACAAAATAATCTTGTTACATATGAAAAATTGTGATGATAGAAATAATGTTTCCAGGAAGTAAAATGAATTATTTTAGGTCTTTCTCACGTAGCAATATTTGTTTATCATCAGTAAATGCTAATTTGTAAATTAATCAGGAGGATATATTTAAATACATACAAATTAAATCTATCCATCCAATATGGCAGTGTGTTGTATTTAATTTTATCCCTGTCATATTGGTTGCTTAACTCAGTGCAGACAGCCATTGTCCCATTCAACAAAATGTTCAAAAGTGTCAAATTAACAATGTAGGGAACAGCCTGTGGGCCTCATAGCCCATAGAAAAATGATTAAAAGTAGTTTTAATTTGCTTTACACAGATTTTATATGGTTCATACTTATTTCCTCTCTAAAATAAAATTCAATTATGCTGTCAGACTCAGACAACTGTTATGACAATACCTCCCTCTGTATTACTCATATATGTTTTCAGGGGCGGATTAAGCAGTAAATGGGGCCTCCTAGGATCCTGTGCAGCAAAGGGCCTCAGTCTTAAAATATCTTTGGTTTACTGAACTGAACGAAATTCCTTTATAAAATAATCGAACAAAGGTAAATGAAAAAGGCAGATGAAGGAGGAGGTCAAAAATTAGGATTTTTTACAAGAGGGACAATATATACAACATACCTGAAAATTAAAATTACTTCATTTTTTGCTAACCAAACTGGACTAAAATGCCAATTGCTGGCGATCGGAGTTTGCCAATTTTGAGAGATGCACTTGACCGAATTTAAAATTTGTTTTGCTCAATGGACGCAGAATTTGATGTTTTATAACTTTTATTTTATGAGTTTTTCTCTTAGAGTACTCTATTCTAATCTGCAGACCCATATGTAGTACTCTATCACTGTTTTTGACGATAGTTTTAAACCACACTAGTTAACCAAATTATTATGTTGTAGGTACTCATTAGACGCAAAATTTGATGTTTCTTAATTTAATATAGTATAGCTTTTTCGATAGAATGCACCATTTAGGGAGTACAGGTGAAAAACCAAAAATAGTCCTTAAATTTAGAGTTTTTTTGGCTGCTATTTTTTCAGATAGCATGATCTGACTGGTAAACTATTTTTACTTTCCCTTACCTATATACGAAATATATTGAAAGGGGAAGTATTGCGATCGTGAAAATTTTCGAATTCGAGTTTTCAACGGAAATACACGTTTTAAGATCCACTGAGTACAAATGACCAAGCCTCGCAAAATGGTCTGTGTGTATGTGAACAGTCCAGCTCAAAAACGAAAAGTACGATATTCAAATTACGTATTTAAGGTAGGTATGTGGCTGTGATGTTACAGCAACTTTTTCGTCAAAATCGACTAACCGGAAGTGCCACTTTATGTAATCGATTTTACACTTTTTTACATTTTTCTCGAAAACGGCTCTAACGATTTTGATGAAACTTGCCTGAATTATTATTCTTCATAAAGGTCTTTAACTTTTCATTTATGAAGTAAATCACCGAGGAATTGCAGGAAAAAAAGTTACGATGAAAAGAATATTTTATTTACACATAACTTCAAAAGCGTGCAATTTATGGTAAATCATCTATAGACTTGTATGAAAGGTAATTAAATTATATAAAAAACAATAAAAGAATCATCTAAATCGGACCAGTATTAGCAAAGATACAGCGCATCGGATTAACCGGAATTAGCTATTATATCATGGATTTTAAACTTTTTTACATTTTTCTCGAAAACGGCTCTAACGATTTTGATGAAACTTGCCTAAATTATTCTCCATAAAGGCCTTTAACTTTTCATTTATGTAGTAAATCACCGAGGAATTGCTGGGAAAAAAATTATGATGAAAAGAATATTTTATTTGCGCATAGCTTAAAAAGTATGCATTTTATGGTAAATTATGTGTAGAATTGTATGAAAGGTAATTAAATTATTTAAAAAAACAATAAAAGAATCATCAAAATCGGACCAATATTAGCAAAGATACAGTGTATTTTATGAGGAGCACAAGACCCTAGATGGATAAATAAGCGCATCCGAAAGGAGACAGATGCGACCGAAACTCCTCCCGCCAATCTGTTATAAACAATACGCTCTGTAAAAAAGTAATTTAAGAATATAAAAGCGGAAATTAATTTAATAATTTCTACTTTCACATTATTTAATGGAAAGAAAATGTTTCCATGAAAACTAAACCAGAAACTTTTAAAATATATTTGCAACTTAATAATAATAATAATAAAAGGCTTAGCGAAAGGTTCGATGCCGATTCCACTAATCGCTGTCTACAAATCTCGGTCCACCGACTACCTTCCAAACCCAAATTCATTAGATCACTCTTAATACTATCCTCCCACCTATGTTTCGGTCTACCCCTCGGACGTTTACCAGTCAGCTCAGCGTTTATTAACTTTTTAGGAATTCGTTCGTTACTGAGCCCAACAACTTTGCAAGCCCATTTCAACCGTCGCGATGATATCACTTCGATTATATTAACAGGGTGCATGCTCCGCAATTCCGCGTTGTGTAATCTCCTAAACTCTCCGGTTGACTCATCCTTTTTCGGACCAAATATTTTACGCAGCACCTTATTCTCGAATACCTTAAGGCGTTGTTCGTCCTTCAGGGTTAGCGGCCACGTTTCACACCCATACAGAACTGTAGGCAAGATAATAGTTTTGTATATTCTAAGTTTTAAGTTTCTGGACAAAATGCGCGACCTAAGTAATGTTGACACCGAAAAATAACAAGCATTTCCCGCCTTTAACCGCGCCTTTATTTCCTCTTGAATTTCGTTTTTTCTAGTAATCACAGACCCCAAATACTTAAATTTCTCAACGTGTTCAAACCTATTTTCTCCTATATCTATATCCTCAAAATCGCCTCTGTTTCTATTGCTAACCATATATTTCGTCTTATCCGTATTTATTTTGAGGCCAACCTCTTTCCCAGCTGTCATCAACGTTGCTGTATTCAGTTTTATAGTTTCCGCGTCCTCACTTAATAATACCAAATCATCCGCGAACCCCAGCACCGATATTCTACCACCCAGATCTAAACCCCTTTCGGTAAGCATTACCTTTCTAATGACATACTCTAATGCTAAATTAAATAGGACAGGTGAAAGGGAATCGCCTTGTTTTAACCCCGAGCGAACTTCAAATTTCTCCGAAAAATAATTACCTATTCTAACTTTATTGAATGTTTCGGTCATGCACAACCCTACTAGATTTACTAACTTCTTCGGTATTCCCTGCTCAATCAAAATCTTATACAGTCTCCGGCGATCAATGGAATCATAAGCCTTTTTGAAATCCACAAAAAGCTGATGAACTACACCGTTGAATTCTAATTTTTTTTCTAATATTTGCCGTAAGGAGAATATTTGATCGATAGTTGATCGGTTCCGTCTAAAACCACATTGGTAGTCTCCGATAATTTCCTCGGCATATTCCGTGATTCGACTAGTTAGGATCAACGAGAATATTTTATAACATACCGGGAGGAGTGATATTCCGCGATAGTTATTACACTCCGTCCTCGGACCTTTTTTGTGAATCGGAATAAGTATAGATTCTTTCCATTCTTCGGGCATTTTTTCATTTTCCCAGATCTTTTTAACCAAAAAATGTATTTTAGAAACTCCAGCTTCACCGCACGCTTTTATTATTTCACTGGAAATGTTGTCGATTCCCGCTGCTTTATGAGATTTTAATTTTCCGATGGCTATTTCGACTTCCTCCTTACTCGGTTCTTCAATTAACGGTTCAGCACTCTGATATTCAGAAGGAGGAGATTGATTATTATTTCCCGAATTCAAAATACTTTCAAAGTGTTTTTTAAATTTATTCACAATGACCCCCGGATCGGACAAGATATTGTTATTTTCATCTCTAATTCCATTCATTGCTGGTTCAAACTGTTTACGCGATCTGTTTATACCCTTGTACATTCTCTTACGTTGTTTTCAATTCTATTAGTTTCTATCTCTATTATTTTGTTTTTAAGATATTCTCGTTTTTTATTTTTGAGGAATTTGGACGTTTCATTCATCAAGGCCCGGAAATTAGCAACATTGTTATCGCTTGGATTATTCAAAGCTTTTAGTTTCGCGGCTCTTCTTTTTTCGCACAAGTTTAGACAATCATTATCGAACCACGGTTTATTCTTTTTATTGTCCCTTTTTCCAAGACACAGATTACTTACTTCTTTAATATTATCCCTAATTCCGATCCATAGCTTGTCTACATCTTCGCGATCCTCATCTAAAGATTCCAAGGCTTCAAACCTATTCTTGATTTCTACCGCGAATTGATTTCTAATTGAAGGGTTTTTCAATTTATCTAGATCAAAATTTTCGGAACAAATACGGCTTTCTTTCCTTTTTTTTATATTAAGTTTTTGTCGAAGTTTCGCGATTACTAATTCATGATCTGACCCACATTCTGCCCCACGATAAGACCTCACGTTAATTATACTATTTTGCCATCTTTGTTGAATCAAAACATGATCAATTTGATTGCGTGTTTGTGAATCCGGCGATGTCCACGTATACTTATGAATATCCCTATGTTTAAACGTAGTACTTTTGATTGTTAGGTTTTTCGAGATAGCAAAGTTTATTAGACGGATCCCATTATCATTGCTATGTTCGTGCAAACTTTCTTTACCGATCGTCGGATAGTATACTTCTTCCCTTCCCACCTTTGCGTTTGCGTCCCCTAATATTATTTTCATGCAGTTTCGAGGTAGTTTATCATATACCCACTTTAGTTTATCATAAAATTCGCATTTAACTTCATCATCACTGTCTTCGGTAGGGGAATGTATGTTTATCAGCGCGATTTTAAACCACCGCCCCTGAAATATGGCCACAGATATCCTATCACTAAAAAATTTTACGTCCCTCAATGCGGAGAGCAATCTATTCCTTATTAGAAATCCAGTACCTAAACAATAATTACCGCTCCCACCGTACCAAATAGAATAGTTCCCTTCTGTTAACGAACCCTCCCCTGGCCACCGAACCTCTTGCAGTGCCACGATATCTACATTGTATCTCTTGGTTAAGAGATACAAACGAGATTTCGTTTGCCACCGATTTTAACCCACCCGCTGTATTCAAACTTCTTACGTTCCACGTTCCTATACCTAAATCTCTAATTTTCAACTTGCGCCATGAATCCCCTGAAGCAGTCCCCACCCGGAGACCCGAACGGGGGACTAGTTTACTTCCGGATAATGAGCGTTTTACTTCAGAGAGATCCATGACTTTTTGTGGTATTTTGTGAACTAAAAATATGTGAGTAGGGCGTTCAAACCTACGTCACACCCTCCAGCAAGCCTGGAGGGGCGCTCTCATTGTTGGTCAGCGAGTCCATCGGAGTTAGCCGGGAGGAACTTCCAAGGAATTTCCACCGACCATCCCCACATCCGCCATCCGTGGGACGCTCCCCTACGCGGTAATGAGATCCGCGCGAGGATTTGCAACTTAACAAAGTTAAAATATTTAGTTAGTGTACAGGGGATTGTTGTACTAAAATTGTTTAAAAAACTTTTTATTGTACTTAAGCGGGAGAAGATGTGTATGCTGCTAAGTTTATTAGAAGCAGTGTTTATGTGAACTCTTTAAAATTGTATTAAAAAGATAATTATTAGAGGACGGTAAGGGAAAGTTGTGTGATGCGCGCACCGCACCAGATTTTTTTTAATGTCTATAATATAAGGATTCAAACATTTTCTAGAAAGTTTTCTTCAGATGACAATTTTTTTGCACGGGCTCTCCGTCTATCTTAGCGAACTACAGCTTCTTTCTATCTTACAGGACAATTAAGACTCTTATTAAATTTTCTATATTTCCAAATCGGTTTCTCATTTCTCGTGTCATTTTTTTAAATTTGTTTACTATATCTTTTATAAATTTAACACGTGTATTAGATTTTTAAAAAATGGCTATTTCATTTTGTAATTGTATTTATTTTGGAATATATCTTATATTTCACCTTTTCCCGTTTAAAGTGCTTTTTCAATTTTGTTAAAACATTTCAAGCTCTCCTGACCAAGCCTATTGTTGAGCGACTGTATCCACTATTTCATAATTTTGGATTTTAAAATATTCAAAGCAATTTTCTGCATTATACTGTGGAGTCGAAGTTGAGTAGCAGATAAGTGTTTTTTTAATAAAATTATTTTTCTATCTATTTTATCTATGATCAATGAGAAGTTTTGTAAAATTTCATTTTAGGTCATGTTGATAAATACTCAGAAATTTCATGTAAATTCTCTTTTAATGAATGAAAACCTTTATTCTGGGACACTTAGCCCCTAAGAATAACTTATAATGAACTTTATAAAAACATTCAGTCTGAGCCTAATTAATTTAAATTAAAAAGAATAGAAATAAAATTACAAAATAATGATGATAGGTAAATAAATAATATAAATTTTCCATTGTAAAATTACATACACAAAAATAAAAAAAATTTCACGATCGCAATACTTCCCCTTATCTAGTAAACGTTCTTCGTATATAGGTAAGCGAAAGTAAAACTTATTTTTTAAATGTTTTCGGAAGATTGATCATTTTTTGATATGGTCTTTACTTTTGTTTCACAAGTCTGCTAGAGAATCCTATACAGACGATACGGTTGGGTATGTCCAACTACACTGGGAGCATGGGGTTTGTGCAATTAAGTGCAAAATGTGCCAAGAGCATAAAGTTAGAATCAAACCATAGATGTCAGTGCCACGACTGTGCTGCTTCAGCTGGAGGATGCAAGCATGCAGTTGCTTTTTTAATGTGGGTTCATGTCACACTGAGGAACCTGCATGTACTTCCATATAATGCTACTGGAAAAAGCTTTCTTTGTCCAGAGTAGGGACTACTGTGAAGTACATCAGCACTTTATACTGAATTTATTTCAGAAACGAAAAAGATAAAAGTTGACAAATGTGAATTGTTAAAATATCAGCATGATTGCAAACATAAGAATATCCTGTAGTATTCATTGCACTGAAACTAAAGCAGATGTAGACAAGCTTATAGACATGATGAAAATAACATTCACTAATGTGATAAGTACCATCGAAGAAGCAACGAGACGGAACAAGAGTAGCTTGTGGTATGAGATACAATATGGCCATATCACAGCTTCAAAGGCACATGAAGTAAGTGTTTTTGCCATACACCAGATGGCTTCTTGTTGGATACTATTATGGGTGCAAAAATACCCGGATATCACTGCAATGAAAAGGGGTAGAAATTTGGAACTAGTCATCCAAAAGACAATTTCTAATAAACTGATGAAAAAAAAAATCAATTCATTTGGGCTTTATGTATGCCAAAAGAATCCTATGATTTCAGCGTCATCTGATGGATTAATGAAAGATGTTGTTATTGAAATAAAATGTCCTTCCAAAGCAAAAGCTAAGGACAGTTACTTAAAAAATGGTGTTATCACCGAGAAAGGTAAGGCACAGGTGTAACTGGTCTAAAAAAGTGTTATTTTTGTGTTGCTGATTGCAACTTTGAACAAACAAAACATGCAGACATTGTAGAGACGTAGGATAGCGATTCTACTTAGTAGAAAAGTTAGTTATTTTCTGGAAAACAAACATATTTCCTATTTTGTATTGCAACACCAATGTGAGCTAATGATTAAATAAAAAAAACATTCTGTATTTCTTGTTTTATTATTTTTTATTTTACATTGTTTAAATAATCAGGAAGCAGTCAATTTCAAAAATGTATTACAATAGCCAACTTTTCGACTCATACATGTGAGCCATCTTCAGGGCTTGATGTTTCCCCAAAAGTTTGAGAAGAACTGAATCTGATCATTTCTGCACCTATTAATATCCGCCCAGTCGACACAAAATTACATTTAAATACATTATTTAATAAGAGAATCCTGCAAATTTATTAGAGCATATGCAATAATAATGACATGATCAAGTATACAAAGTATGTTAGTATTCATTACTGAATGTTGCTTAAGCATATGGAATTCTCTTAATCGCCTTATTATCCTTTCAATGTGAATTCGCAAGCTAGAGATTATTTTAGTTTGTCGAACTTCAGTTGTTGATAACTTTTTATCAGCATTTAGACTGGATGGCCTTTTTACTTTCATGCCCTTTTCATGAAATATTTGTTCAAGGTGCTTGAAGCCTCTGTCAGCTAAGATGCAAGTTCCCTGTTGTAATCCATCTAGAAAGTTCCAGTTTTCTACTATAGTAATATCACTTGTTTTACCCCCGAACTCTTGAGAAACATAATTAACCAAACTATTAGGGGTGCAGGATATTAAATATATATAGTATTCCTCTTTTTGTACTCCGACCATGTCTGTGCCTGATGAAGAGCCTTTGATGGTTTTTGTATGTCAATTTCTAGAGAATCGATGAAGCAGCTGACATTATGATGGTTATGTCTAAATGCAATAAGAAGATTCTTTTTAATTAATTTTTTGTCTAAGTTTACAATGAATAGTCTTAAAAAAACTACTTAATATTGGTGTTTCCTAAAAATAATTTACTGGCATAAGATAATGATATCCCAAAATTATCCTCTAGTTCAGAAAATGTGCTGTTTAATCTGATTTTTGTCAAGCATAGCAAAATGTGTTCTATTTTTATATTTATGTGTTTATGAAATAACATTCTTTGGAAATACCAATATTCAGTAAAGGTTTCTTGGCAATTAAAAACGTAGTATTTTTGAGGCACTGCATTTGTTCAATGTGTTCATTGGTATCTGTAACATTACTATCGGAGTCAGTAGCCCTTGATGATGATGTAGCTACATATGGTGAGAAATTACTGCTTTCAAAATAAGAAATATCACTATCTGATTTTTCATCTGAGGATAATATTTCTCATAACTGCTTAAGCAATTCCTGAATGTGACGGTTGAAGACGACATCGTTCAATCTTTAAGGACAAAGTGAAACGAGATGTAGAAAGTTCAATGGTGAGGTAGAAATACTTTTATTTTGGCATCTTGTTTGAACACACTTACTCCTATAATACATATTCACTTTTTTTATTACTTGAACAGATTTTTTTACAGTTACTATTGAGTCTGTGATTGTTTATTTGTCTTGAGTTTTGGTAATTCTGAAAAGGCGAGCATCCAAAATTAATTACTTCATTTAAATGTGAGTAACATAAACATAATTATATTAAGACATTTGTAATAAATAGATAACATAACTTCAGGCTTAATAATTTCTTGAATCATATCGTCATCTTTTCATAAGCTTGAAGCATGGATTTCAGTATCACTTCGACTTTGCAAACATTCTCTGACAAGATCAATTCTTTGCCTTTTAAGAAACACTTTTGGAGACGATTCGGCATCGGACTGCAGTCTTTTATGATCCTCTTGACATTGAAATTTAGTTGGCAAAACCTCATCAGCCAAAAGTATCTTCTGACTGAAGCCCATTTTGTACTTCATGTAGTTAATTGTATCTTTTTCCATCTACAATTCAACATTATTGCCGATATAAATAACAAGTATTTAATATTATGTTTGACAAGATAATATACATTAGAAGACAGCACAGAAAACTATACAGAAAATAGCTAAATAAAGGATGCTTCCAACTTATGCTGTAAGATTAAGCCTTATTAAGAAGATAGGTATTAAAGATGTTATTTCCTTTTATAAAAACATACTTTTAGTTACTATTTAGTCTATATAAAGTGAAATATTACTTGCATCAATCTTCACACCTAAAAATATTTGTATGGGATGAAATGCTGTTTGGGTTCTAGAATTTTGTTTTTATTGAAAACTAGTTTCGAATGTTATACTTTCATCTACAGATCTAAAAACACACAAAAATTCAAAATTATGAATACAATATACTGTATTTTGAATTTATTTGGTAATTATTGGGACCGGTCACTCCCTTATCTAAAGGGGCGTGGCCTCACATTTTTGACATTGAGGTTACGTCCCCACCATATTCCCTTAAACGTTCATTCCCATATACGTTCACTTCTTTCTTGTAAATAATTACCGAAATATACATAATTTTTACGTAATTTCAATTATTACTACTTTAAATAGATCACAGCTGACGATTTACGCTCGCTCAAGAGATAAACAAACAAACAAGCTTAAACAAAATTATAGAAGTGGCAAATAATTTATCAATCCCTAATTAGATTGATCTTCCTATACCATCATACGAATGTCAATTTTTTTCGTTTGTTGGGATTCTTTGGAACAGAAACAAACACTTTGTCTGGGCTTTTTACAGACGTATTTATATATAGTGGCTCTACACACCAGTTATACGCCATGCTATCCAATAAATTCGAAAAAAACAGACAATGAAATTCACTTCAGCTACACTGTTTTCATAAAGTTATAAACCTCTGACGTCACATGTGTCATATGACTAGCGTCATAACAGAAATCGCGGTTTTGGAAATTTAAACTTTAACATTGATTTTTATTGATAATACAGTAGATCTCTCGGAAATATCAATTTAGTTTGTTTATTAGGTAATAATTGGAGGGACGCGTCCCTGCTGTCCCATAGGGAACGAGGTCCATGTAAAAAATATAACCATTTGAAGTCATATAATATTAATAATTAGACATAAATATTCTTTTTAGCGTTTTCTAATAATTGATCAATATTTTCTGGGGTAAATGTTGGATTTAATTATCTAAGTAGGTTAATGTAATGCGTTGGTCTTGTAATGACATAGATAAACTAATTATTGTTTCCAAACCAAATTTCAGAGCCAAAGACTTTACTAACATTTTTAAATATTTTAATTGCTCTAATTTAGCGAAAAAGTATAAATAACAATCCGTTGATTTAATTAATTGAATAAAATTCTAAAAGAAAACAACAAAATATATTTATTTTAAAAACGAACGATTTCTTTCATTTAGATATATGAAGTGGGCCCTTTACCTAGATAATTTCTATGTAGAGGGCCCTATTCAAGGACTAGAATATAAAGTATTGCAAAATTGTTTAATCTTTCATAAATATTGGCTGAGATTATCAAGATGTAGTATAACAAACATATTTTTGGAGAATTTAATTTATGCACTGAAATTGGTTTGTGCGAACATACACACTATGAGAAAATATAAAGATACGCGGACAAGAGAGCAACTTATCGCAGAAATTCTAAATTTACGATCACATCATAATGAAAATCCGCATGATTATCTAAATTCTAGAACGTCTTGGTCAGCGCCATTGTGACCTTTACGCACGCGTATATGCAGCAGATATGAATATCACTGAAAAAAAATCTGAAATGGAAAGGTATGATATACAAATTTCTCATCACGCAGTTCATAATTTACATCCTGTATTAACAGATTTTATCTATCATATAAAATTCGAAACTATTGAAGATATTGACGAAATACTAAGAAACAACGCTGCACACATTGTTCAAAGATTTTATGGAAATGAGAAAAATTATCATCAACAACCCTAGAATTCATATTATAAAGAAAAAAATGTTGATCTAATTATAAAAAGAAATTTGAGAAACCAAGAAATGAACAACCTCGATACGAGAAACCAAGATATAAACTAACTCGATACGAGAAACCATATAAAAATCAATTTCATTATCAAAAACAATATGAAAATAATTACCAAAAACCTATTTATAACCAACAATGGGACCCGCAATCTCAACATAAATTCTTTAATAAACCCCCATCCGGTTATTGGAAAAATAATCAACAACAAAATCGTCAACAAACCCCTGTTGAAAAGAATGATTCTAATATAGTATTGATGAGAATAGTGTCAGATAGAGTTCATAACATTGAAAATGAAAAAGATAAGAATACTAACAGAAAGATTAAATGCATTATAAGCGAAACAGAATCATTGTTTAGAACCAGGTCCGAGCAACAACAAACCACCAGACAAAATATAGAAGTTTATGAATTAAAATTAAATGATGCAAATAATGACTTAGCAGAATTAGTCGATAATAAAGGCAATGCATGGTTAATTGATACGGGAGCTACAAAAAACTATATTCATCCGGATTATTTTCCAAAAGATTCAAGGATTACTCTAGAAAACTTTGCGATAAACCTTCCATCGCGCAGAAGGTTCACAAAGTGTGATAATAAATCTGCTTCCACTGATAAGAATTAATCAAGAAGTAAAATTTCCAATTTTCCCATTTAATAAGCAATTTAACACACTCTTTAGATTCGGAACTATGAAAGCTCTACGTATACATATTAACTTAGATAAAGAGGAATTAAAATTTCGAGAAAAGAAATATAAATTAGAGAATAATTTATTTTATATTGTAAAAAAATGAAAAAAAAAAGTGTATTAAGACATGAACATATAAAACCCGAAATAAAAGAAAAATTAATAAATGTTACAAGTCAAAACGGGGATATTATAAAAACAAATGAAGAAAAATTAAAAGCAACTGGATTAATAAAACATAAAATAATAACTAGTAAGAAGTATAAAAACTATTACATGGAAATATTATTATACCAAGTAAGTCGCCCTATAACTCTCCGCTATGGATTGTTCCCAAAATAATGGACGCATCTGATTTAAAAAAAGTACGAATGGTAATAGACTACCGAAAATTAAATTAGGCAAAAAATAAAAGACAAATTTCTGCTTCCAAATATCGAAGATCTTCTAAATCAATTAAAAGGTGCAAAAATATTTTCAACAATTGATCTCATTTCTGCCTTACATCAGACTGAGATGGATGAAGACAGCATAGCTAAAACAGCCTTCTCAACAGAGAATGGACACTACGAGTTCTTAAGAATGCCATTCGGTCTATGCAACTCTCCGCCAACATTCCAAAGAGCGATGACAACGATGATAGAGAATATTCCTAATGCAATGATTTCTATTGATGACATCATAGTTTATAGCATTTCCACGTCAATTGTAACCTTTTCCAAATCAATTGTCGCCTTTTCCATTTCAATTGTAACTTTTTCCATTTCAAATGTTACCTTTTCCATTTCAATTGTAACCCTTTCCAAATCAATTGTCACCTTTTCCAATTCAATTGTAACCTTTTCCATTTCAAATGTAACTTTTTCCATTTCAATTGTAACCCAACCGGACATGTAATAATTTAATATTATTCATTTTATTATTGAAAAATAATTATTTCAATTACATTAATGACTTTTGAAATAATTTCAGCATATTCTTTCGACATTTATTTCGTTTATAAGATAATTGATATTAAGTGCTAATTTCAAGTAGGTAGTTTAAATTTTTTAAATAAAATTGTCGTTTATTTATTTTTAAATATTTATTATTTTTATTTGTTTAGTGGGGGAGGGTGGATTTCATCGATTTGGTGATCGTTCATAAGGTTTTCGAAGTTGTAAATGTCAAATTTACTATCGAAATTTTATTCGGCCATGAGTGTTTCTACTTAAATATTCGTTTTCAAAATTCTTCGGTATTGGCATCGTTTACTAGGTTTTCAAGGGCGCTATTTCCGAATTCACTATCGGATTTCCGATCGCGCATGCGCATTTCGCTTTTACGTTGCTATTGGAGATTTCTATGATAAAGGGATCGATTATTAGGTTTTTAAGGGTTCTGATTCCATTTTTTTAGTTAGATTTTGGATCCCGCATGCGCGTTTCGCATATCCGTTCCTGTTGGAGTTTTTTTATGATAAAGGTATCGTTTATAAGGTTTCCGAGGATTCTGATTCCATTTTTTTAGTTGGATTTTGGATCGCGCATGCGCGTTTCGCATTACCGTTGCCATTGAAGATTTCTATGATAAAGGTATCGTTTATAAGGTTTTCGAGGATTCGGATTCCATTTTTTTTAGTTAGATTTTGGATTGCGCATGCGCGTTTTGCATTTCCGTTGCTATTGAAGATTTCTATGATAAAGGGATGGTTTATTAGGTTATCGAGGGTTCTGATTCCATATTTTTAATTGCATTTTTGATCGCGCATGCGCATTTTTCATTTCCGTTACTGTTGGAGTTTTTTTATGATATAGGGATCGTTCATAAGGTTTTCGAAGATTCCGATTCCGTTATTTTAAATGAATTTTTTATTGAGCATGCGCATTTCGAATTACTATTACAGTGACATTTCTTTGGTACGGATATCGATTCTGGTTTCGAGGATTCTGATTCGATTTTGTTAATGGCAATTGTGATTGCGCCATCGCTCTTCCATATTGATATTATCTTTGTTACACAAATCGTTAATTAGGTTTTCGCGGGTTCTTATTCCTTTTTTCAAATTTTATTTTTTATTGAGCATGTGCATTTCAAATACAATTATGTTTGACATTTTTTTGAGTATATCGTCCTATAAAACCTAATAAACAATAACTTTACCGAAAAAAGGTCAATGGTAGCGGTTATCCGAAATGAGGATGTTCGATGAAATATCCAATTCCAAAAAATAAATCAGAGCATTTGAAAATCTAATAAACGGCTCTTATAAGCGAAGAAAAGTTCATTAAGAACAGTCAATCGCAATGCGCACGCGGGATTAAAAATCCGATTGTTAATTCGAAAATATTGCGATTGATAACTTCATAAATGATACTGATAACAAAGAGATGTCAACATTAATAGTAATTTGAAATGCACATGCTCGATAACAACCTTCGAAAATCTAACTAACGGTAAACTATAAATAATATATATAAATGAAAAAGTTTAAACGCGCATGCGCGATCCAAAATCTAACTAAAAAATTGGAATCAGAATCCTCGAAAACCTTATAAACGATAACCTTTATCATAAAAAAACTCCAACAGTAACAGAAATGAAAAATGCGCATGCGCGATCAAACACCCAATTAAAAATATGGAATCAGAACCCTCGATAACCTAATAAACGACCCCTTTATCATAGAAATCTTAAATAGCAACGGGAATGCGAAACGCGCATACACAATCCAAAATCTAACTAAAAAAATGGAATCAGAATCCTCGAAAACCTTATAAACGATACCTTTATCATAAAAAAACTCCAACAGGAACGGATATGCGAAACGCGCATGCGCGATCCAAAATCTAACTAAAAAAATGGAATCAGAACCCTTAAAAACCTAATAAACGATCCCTTTATCATAGAAATCTCCAATAGCAACGTAAAAGCGAAATGCGCATGCACGATCGGAAATCCGATAGTGAATTCGGAAATAGCGCCCTTGAAAACCTAGTAAACGATGCCAATACCGAAAAATTTTGAAAACGAATATTTAAGTAGAAACACTCATGGCCGAATAAAATTTCGATAGTAAATTTGACATTTACAACTTCGAAAACCTTATGAACGATCACCAAATCGATGAAATCCTCCCTCCCCCACTAAACAAATAAAAATAATAAATATTTAAAAATAAATAAACGACAATTTTATTTAAAAAATTTAAACTACCTACTTGAAATTAACACTTAATATCAATTATCTAATAAACGAAATAAATGTCGTAAGAATATGCTGAAATTATTTCAAAAGTCATTAATGTAATTGAAATAATTATTTTTCAATAATAAAATGAATAATATTGAATTATTTCATGTCCGGTTGGGTTACAATTGAAATGGAAAAAGTTATATTTGAAATGGAAAAGGTTACAATTGAATTGGAAAAGGTGACAATTGATTTGGAAAGGGTTACAATTGAAATGGAAAAGGTAACATTTGAAATGGAAAAAGTTACAATTGAAATGGAAAAGGTGACAATTGATTTGGAAAAGGTTACAATTGACGTAGAAATGCTATATTCAAAAACAGAATAAGAACATATAAAGGATCTAGAAAGAATACTCAAAGCTTAGACAGGGTACTTTAGAAAGTTCATAAAAAAAGGGTATGCAAAAATAACAAAATCTATTAGTCAATCATTATAAAGAAAAATTTATAAAACTGAAGAAATAAAAAAGGCTTGTAAAACACTAATTGAATTAATAGTTAACACACCAATATTAGCTTATCCAGGCTGGAACAAGAAATTTATATTAACCACAGATGCAAGTAATCGAGCAATCGGAGCTGTATTGTCACAAAAAGATGACAACGATGTTGAACATCCTATAGCATTCGCTTCGCGAGTATTACAAAATGCGGAATTAATTTATAGCACGATTGAAAAGGAACTACTAGCAGTAGTTTGGGCAATCCAGCACTTTAAACCCGATCTTTATGGAACTAAATTTCTTTTACAAACCGACCATAAACCATTAACATGGATCTTTTCAATGAAGAACCAAAATACAAGAATAATGAAGTGGATATGGAAATTACAAGAATTTTAATTTGACATAAAACATGCCCAGGGAAAGACGAATTACGTAGCCGATGCACTTTCACGAAATCACGATGATTTACATCATTTAGAAGAGAACATGTATATTGAAGAACTATTGCAAGATACAGCAGATGAAACTACACCAGAATATGAAACATTTATTGAACAATTAGAATTACCAACAGTAGAACCAATAGAAGATAATACTGAAGAAGATTTAAAAACCATACATTCTCAAGAATCAAGTATGGATATGTGAAAAAAATAAAAGTTTAAATGTAGAGAAACATCAAATTATTATATCCCGAGGAAAAGATAAATTAGAATTCAAGAAACATAGGTATATCGTAAATTGTACTGAAGAGGAAAAATTAAATGATTATTTGTCACAAATATTAACACCAGAAACAACTTACGGAATATACTGCTCATCAAAAACACCATTAATAGAGAATGCATTAAACGAGTATTTTATAGAAATACAGAAATTTATAGAATCAGAATATCCCACAGTAAAATTAAAAAGATACTTTTTGTTATGCAAAGATATTGAGAATATAAAAGAGCAAGAAGAACTTATAGAAAACAATCATATAGGAAAGACACAACATGGAGGAATAAACGAATCATGTGAAAAATTAAAAAGACAATATTATTTCCCAAACATGAGAGATGAAATAAGCGAATACATCAACCAATTTTCTACATGCAGAACAACAAAATATGATCGAAAACCGATCAAAACCAAATTTGAACAAACTCCTACACCAGAAAGACCATTCCAGGAACTTATGATACATGTTTTAAAATATGAAAGTAAAATAATTTTTACAGCAATCTATACTTTCTCCAAACGCCTATTTGCACAAGTAATGACAACTAATAATGCTATAAACATATGCAATAGTATAAAGGAGTATCTACTCTATTATCCTACCCCACTACAAATAACGCTAGATCAAGGAACAGAAATGAAAAATAAATTAGTCCAATCATTTTGTGAGAAAAATAATATTTTATTACACCATATGTCAAGTAATAATTCTAAATCATTAGGGATTGTGAACAAAGCACATGCTACTCTGGCAGAGATACTACGAATAATATCAAATGAAAGGAAGAACTATCTATTTGAACAGAAACTAAAACTAGCTATTACAGCATTCAATAATACATTAAACAATACTTTAAAATTGACACCGAATGAAATAACATTTGGAAGTATATCGAATCCACAAGAAAAAGATATTGATCTAACAGAAATGTAAGCACAAAAATATCGCAAAGATTTGAAACTTATACATGATATTATACATACTAAAATAATAACAGAAAAAGAAAAGAGGACGGAAAAGCTAAATGAAAATAGAGAAGAACCACCAATACTAAACGATATGGAATATCTTAAATATACACAATCAAGAATTACAAACCGTAATAAATTTAGAAAAGTTAACGTAGTTGTAAAAGGTAAAACAACATTAAATACATACGTTGATAATATTAAAAGACCACCCAAAGTAAAAAAGAAACACTTTGTTCGATTCAAACTTCTGATCATGAAGTCAATGATTCTGCATCTGACAATAGTCCAGACGATTAAAGTAACTGATTTAACTGATTCCCCAGGAATTCTGCACTACTTTATAAATAATATAAAAGTTATAAACCAATATTATGAAACTTATCATTTCTTTAACATTAGTTTACTAGTAAAATAATTGGCAAATATCGAAATTCATCCTAAACATTTCAAGAATCAAAGAGCTTATCCTACACTAAACGATTTAATTAATGATATATCAGGACAAATAAAATTGAAACAATATAAAACTCACACAAGACAAAAACGAGGTCTTTTTAATGGTTTCGGAAACGTTATAAGTTACGTCACGGGTAACATGGATGCTAGTGACAAAGAGCACTATGATAAAATCATAAGCAACGTTGAAGAAAATAATTATAAAATAGAACATAACAATGAAACATCAGTTAAAATTAATAAACAAATAATTGAAGATTATAAAGATGAAATTAAAACTGTTAATCGAAACATTAATAATAATATGAAAATTTTTTGATATACTAAAATTCGATGAAGAAGCTTATAATCTATTTTTACATGTTACGCATTTACTAACAAAAATAAAAGATTTAACAATGTCATTTGAATTTTGTAAATTAGGAATCGTACATACTAATTTAATGATCAAAGTCATAAATGATCTACCAATAAATACTACGTTAGTATCTAATAATACGGAAGTATTATGGTCAAATAGTAAAATATTCTGTTCAGTACATAAAAAGATTTTACACACATTCATAAGAGTACCTGAAGATGATTATCAAGGATATTGTGACAGTACCTAAAATAAAGAATAATCAAACATGGGAAATTGACTTACCCAATGACTTATACATTAAGAAAAATATGTTTATTTATAAAGCAAATTGTATATTTATAGATGATTATTATTGTAAAGATTTAATTAAAATAAATGACACTTAAATTAAATGAAACTAGTAGATTGTAACAATAATAGTGTATTCTTACCTAGAGTTAGTTTAATTGATATTCACAAAAACGATTGTTTTCCGTAATTGAATAAAATACATGCTCATAATTATAACAACATTCCACAAACATTTTATGATAGCGAACTATTTAATGTTTCTTCCTTGGAAATACAGAATATGATAATACCGTCATTAGACCAATTAAGTTTTATTCAAGATATACCAACTGAATACTATCTGTATAATCATTATTGTATTTTGTAAAATAAGATTGTCTACATTAACTCCTGTTCCTATACAAACAATTGTAACCCCCACTGCTCCTATTTCAGAAAATTCTCATAAAGTTTTATTAAGTAAATTGTATAACACTACATTTTAATTGTTACCAGGAGTTAACAATCTTATGAGACTTCGACTTATTTAACTATATATAAAATAGTCCAATAATGAAACTTTGCAAATTCATTTTATTTGTCATAAGAATGTAGAATCAAAAAAGTCCATAAAAATTTCTATGGTTCAAGAGTGTTTTTTTGAGGGGGAGAGGAGAGAGCGAATAAGGGTGTAGTATAGGCAAAAAAGAGGATAAGAAAAATAGTCCATTAATGGAACTTTGTAATTGTTTTCTGAAGAATCAAAACTCCATAAAAATTTCTATGGTGGAAGGGTATTTTTTGAGAGAGGAAGGGGCAAACGTGGCTATAATACAGGTAAAATAGTACCTATGAGTGATTCTCTGGTATTTTAAAATTATGTGGCGACAAAAAAAAAAAAAATAAGAAGAAATTAAAGAGCTTAAAATTTCTACCTAACTTTAATTTTGAAGTTGTGCCAAACTTCCATTTAGAATCTTGTTTATTAGAGCTGGAAGAAGACATCTAATCCAGTGTATTCAGGCCCTCCACTCAAGGGGCGAGAAGGTTTCCAAGCGAGAGAAATTCGAACCGCGCGACCTGTTGAGGACGAGAAAAATCGAGCGTAACGCTTGCAACGACTGAGTTGTGTACTGGGTAGTTAGTACAGTTGCACCCGTTTCTCTTGACTCCTTTCGAGTTGGTTGAAAAAAAAAAAAAAAAAAAAACGAGTTACCCTAGTTCAAAAATGGAAGTGTTTAATGTGAAATTTAAAGGAGAAGTCGAAAAACATCCTTGTTATATATAATCACACACGGAAAAAGCATGGAAAGAAATCACTAAGGAAGTGATTTTGCCAGGTAAGAATCTCATTTCATAACACTTTTTTCATAATTTTACTACACAATGAAAATATAGACCCGGAAATGCATGCAATGCATATTTTTTCCGCTTGTACACATATATGTAAAGACCGAATTTATTTATTTATTTTATTCAGCAAAAAAGGTCAATATATGCCATGTAATATGCAGAAAAAAATCCTCAAATATGCAGTAAAACCCGCAATAATATGCAGTAAACCCTGAAGTAATATGCAGTAAAATTTTCATGATAAACAACAGAATCGACCAAAATAATCAACAAAAGGCTATAAATAATTATTGTCGAAATTGCTGTGTTAAAGGAATGTAATTATAATTTATGATATAAAGAAGAAAAAACATAGATAAATTAAAGAACAAATTTTAAGACAAAATTGTTTTATAACTAAACAATTGTAAAATACAATTAAAATTTTCAATTTGTGTCTTTTTCGCAATTATAATTAACAATTAAATATTTTTTACAATTTTCTTCATTGAAATTGTGTCTCCTATCATTTAAAAGAAATTTGTATGTAGAAAATGATCTCTCTACATTCACTGAAGTGATGGATGCATGATTAAATTTAGATAATAAGATTGGATCTCCAATTTCACAAGTGATATCGGTTTCAGCATTAAGAATTTTATTAATATTTCTTAAAGTTGCTAGACCTACATTTTTTTTTGAGAATATCTCTGTTTTTCCTTCAAGATCATCAAATTTTTTAGAAACACCATTGACATTCGCCTATAATTTCGCACCCCTCATTTAAAGACAAAGTTCTTTTTTCTAACCTCTTAATAATATTTATTAAAAACTTAAAATTGTTTTTATATAAGCTTAATCATTAATTACGTTGCTCTTCTCAATAATGGTTAAAACCGTTTGAATACTTTCAGCATCATCATTTATTTTAATTTCATTAACAACTTTAATGAATTCTGTGTAATTGTCAGCATAGAATATTGCCGATTCCAGCCACGTCCCCCATCTCGTTATAACTGGAAGTGGCGGTAATGGTTTTCCCGGAAGTACCTCTTTGTACATATCTCGTCAGTCAGTCGGCATGAGCTGCACATGTAACTTGAATCAAATTGGGGTAACATACTTTTAAAAATTGCCCTGCCTTAACCATGTATGTGGCTACATCAGTTAATAAAATAAAAACTTTATCATTAAATTCTATATCGTTGGATATAATTTTTAACTATCGTTAATGAAACGGCCAACAATTTCATGATTGTTTTTGGAAATTATTTGCACGATATTAAGAATGGATTTTGATTATTTTCACTTAAAACGCCGATTAATAAATTAGCTATATAGAAATCACGGGAATCAGTGGTTTCATCAACAATTAAATAAACATAGTTTCACTTATTTTTTATTTAATTTGCATAATCGTAGTTTTATAGTAGGATGTGAAATAAGTTTTTCGTAATGTACTTTCATCAGGAATGTGGGAATGCGTAATGGAATGTGGAGAATGTATAATGAATTCCATCATACAATCTCACAAAATCTCCTTTCAAAAACTTTTTGTCAAAATATACCAATAAAGTTTTTGAAAGGAGATTTTGTAAGATTGTATAATGGAATTCCTGATGCAATCAATGCAAAACAAAGCTCTTCATTGAATGTGAAACTTTTGATTGAAAAAGTTTCGGCAAAATCTGCTGAGAATGGTCTCCAGCTGTCGGAAAAGTCTCGGAAGCCTTCACATGCAATGCTACAATAAACAAACTATTATTACATTCCGATCTCAAATTGGATTATAAAATTCTAATCGTAAAAACAAGTACTTATCTGCCTTTACGTGCTGGTCGATTAGAAATTTTCTCTCACAAGCGACATTTTTATTACACAAACTGCAAAAAACGGTTTTCTGTCCGTAGGAAAAATTCTCCTCGTTGAATTAAAAGGGATAATCCAATTGTTTAACTTGGAACTAAATGGTATTCCTGCTTTGGGCATTTTGATTTACACAAGAAGATTTGATTCATACAGAACAGAAACACTTAGCACACTTACTGACAAAATAGGATATGGAATTTCGAAGCAGAAGGGGAAGATGTTTTTAATTTTGTTAAGGAAGTACTCCGAAGTAAGGGTATAAGACAATTCAATACAATTACGATACTAAATATTATTTTCTCGGAATACCTAATTATACATATTTATTTCATCCTTTAATTTTTGTTAATTATTAAATGCAGCAATATGCAATACGCAACTGTGGGTTTTATCTTTGCTACGATAAATTATTTTTATTCATCATAGATCGTGTTTATGCATTTATAATTGATACATTCAATAATAATTAAAAAACAAAAAAATTATCCCGAATTGAACCTGTACAAGAAAATAGTTTACTTTTCCATATTCTGTTTTAATTCAGAGAAAAATCATTTTAACTATAATTTTACCAAATATGCAAATATTTGCAATAAACCTTCAATTATGCAAAAATATGCAACATAAAATTTAGTCTATCTATGTCAAATGTTTTGATTCGTTAAATATTATAGTATGATGTAGTTTTCTTTTCTTTTTTACTAATGCATTGTTGGTCTTTTGATGGAGGAGCTAATTAATGCGTTTTGGAAACTCCTTCCTGATAACTGTTTTCTTACTTAAACTTATTCTTTGAACTCAGTACGTCGTCGAATAGCTTAGCAAAAACCTAGTTATCGTCATAATCGTCACGACGAAACTTATCAAAATGGATATTTCCGTTGAAATCTGAAAATTTTCGGGAATAAAATACTTCCTTTACTGCGTACAAGGAAGTAAAAACGAAATCAGAACCTTCTAAAACCTAATAAAAGAAAAGAGCATGTTCGAAAAAATATCCAATTAGAAAAACCTAATAAGAACCCTTGAAAATCTGATGAATTTTGAAAACTAATAATTAAGTAGAAATGCTCATGACCAAACAAAATTTCGGTAATAAATTTGACATTAGCAACTTCGAAAACCTAATAAACCATCACCAAATCGATGAAATCCACCCCTCCTCTCTACAAATAAATAATAAATAAATAAACATTTTTATTTCAGAATTTTAAACTACTTGAAATTAGCATTTAATATCAAATATCTAATAAACGACAAAAACGTCGGAAAAATAAGCCAAAATGATTTCAAAAGTCGTTATTGTAATTAAAATAATGCTTCTTCATTAATAAAATAACTAATATAGAATTAGTTCTTGTCCGGGTGGGTAACAATTGAAATGGAAAAAATTAAAATTGAAATGGAAAAAGTTACAATTGAATTGGAAAAGATGACAATTGATTTGGTGGGGGTTACAATTGAAATTTAAAAGGTCATAATTGAAATGGAAAAGGTTACAATTGAAATGAAAAAAGTTGTAATTGAAAAGGAAAAAGGTTACAATTTACTTGGGAATGCTATATATAATAACTGTATTACTATTTCCTAGAGCAAAACAAAATAGATTTGCAGAAAGTGATGTTTACTCTAGAAGCTGTCTAGCACTTAAATCTGAATACTTATTTTTAAAGTAAATGAAAAATGATAACATCCGTGAAAGTGAATAGAAATACCTTCCACCCCGACGTATCATGCCTGACTAGATACACTAAGCCAGGGGTCGGCAACCTGCGGCTCTTTTAGAAATTTTTGTGACTCTGAATATTAAATATTTCAGTAAAAAACCATTCCAAATTTTAGATACGATTTTTTTAAGGCATTTGATTCCTTTACACATAATATTCAAAGTGCCACAGAATAAGATAAAAAAGGCACTTCTATGTTTTTCCATGTTTTTTTATTTTTCGATATAGATTTGGCTCATTGTCACCAAAAGGTTGTCGACCCCTGCACTTAGCGAAGGGGTGAAACTAGACATTTGCCCATTTCATTTGTGTCTGTCCATCCGCTTTCTCACTTTGAATGTGTCCCTAAAGCGGTGGTAACACTAGTGAGAAAAATGTTTTGGGGATTATGGGACACTTCTCTTTAAATTTTTAACTTACAATTTAAGTCTAATTTGCCGTTTTTAATGAATTGCGAGTTTTTCGAACAAGTTACACCAATTTTCAATGCCAAAAATATTTTTTACTTGTATTCTAAATGGCTAAAAAAATTAAAATAGCCTGGTGACATTAACAATCCCGAGTTTTTATTTTTTAAATATTATTTGTTGCCGTCAAAAAGGATTCCAGTTCGCTTTTTATAAGCCTAAAAACATTCAATTTTTATGCTGGAAGAGGTCAGTATTTTTTTCGTCACTAAGCTATGAGCCATTTCCTCACAAATTAACATCAAAGTTCGAAGACAGAAAATATGAAAAAAAAAAAAAAAAATTCCCCCATATAAATTATATATGTATTTATATCAGAGATTGCCAGACTTCATGTCATTGCATACCACTTCCACTTTTCTGAAAATTGAGCGTACCACTAACCTTATCGTATTTAAACTGATTCACAAAAGTTTATTAAATAAACAAAACTATATATATTACTGTAAATATGCTTAAGAAAATAATAAATTGAAAAAGAAAGTTCAAAAATCAAAAGTGAAATTGATATCACATAACAACAGCAACAGCAAGACTAATAACACCAAAAATTCTGCTGATAAAAGTGTATCCATCAAAAATAAGAAATTTGGAAATCATTTTCAGTTGGTATCTTATTCTTTATTTACAATCAGAGCATCAAAGTTAAGCTTATGGAATTAAATTAAAGTTAAGCTTAAATGGAATTCAACTTGATTCTGAGGTCTTCTTCAACGCTGTGCTTTCGCCTTTACAACGGTAACTATCCTGAATCATTTTTATTAATTGTATATCGTGTTTATTCATCTTATAATTGATGCATTCAATAATGATTTTTTTAAAAATTATATCTCTCGTAAAACATGTTAAAAAGATGATTTTATTCGTCTTTTTTTTACTTGTTCCAATTTACTTTTTTACTTTGTGTACAAGTAACGTCATCATTTATTTATTTTTATTATACAAAGAAACATTTACATTTTTTTTAAATGTTTCTTTATAAAATATAACATCCTACAAACATTAGAATAGCTGGAACAGAAGCGTGTAGGTAGGTTAGTTTGCTAAGCTTCTGTGAAACCTCTTTACATATTTGCCATTTGACTTGCCTATGCTTGGAAAAGGTGTGAATTACTTCACTGAATTTTAGTTAAATTGAAATGAATGAATCATTGAATAATGAATCGATTATAATGCTCGAGTATTTGAATCGAGGAAAACGTTCCATCTCTAAAAATATATATTGCCCAATTATTGCTTACAAGACGAATTACTTTACTTTATTCAAGATAATAAATCTCATATATTTCGACTATACCATGGGATTTGGTGCTATATGGTTACATAAACAATGATTTGTTTGCAGAAAATTGATTAAAAAGCTTATTTTGACTCCAATTAAAAAAAAAATCTGCAATATTGTAGCGTTTTAGCTTCTCTTTTATTTATTTTTATCAATGGTTGCCCTTTAGGTATTTAAAAATTTACTTCAAGCTCAATCCATGGATGTAATACAAAAGGCCATAGCTGTCAGATGTTTGCTGATACTCTATCAGGGTCGTGATCCTGAAAGCAGTTTTAGTGAAGATCAAGTTAAAATGCTGATAAGGGCCCGTTAATGTTTGGGTGGCAGTTAAAACTAATTTAGCTGTTTTCATGCATAACTTAGGCGTGAAGATTTTCACGACTCATTAATACACAATTAGAAAAGGTGGTCATGACATTTGAAGATCCTTTTTTTGTTGTCAAGGAGTAAGTTTGTCAAACTGAATTGTTTACTTTAGTAGGGTCACATTTTATATAGTAATACTTCTGAAATTTAGGATATTGAAGTTGGTTTATAAAGATATACAGCTGATCATTTATTATTAGCCCCTATATTTTTTAGAGAAGTCTCAAAAGCTTTAAATAAAACAAGAAGCCTGTTTAGACGTTGGTTGGAACTACAAGAAGATATTAGGAGCAATATTTCTAAAGATGAGTTGGAATGGACCACAACAGAACTAAGAAATTCTCTCAGAAGTATTGAGTGGGATCTAGAAGATTTAGATGACACAATTGATATCCTTTGACAACATTGGGGAATTAAGATTAGAATTATTTTTTTTTTTATTAATAAGTTAATCTTCCCTGGGTTACTTATTTCTGATAAATTGCTTATTGATATTAATTAGATTACGTTTATGACTTGCATTTTTCAAATTGATTGTTATGCTTTACTATGATGATTGAATCCTTAATAATAATTACTTATTGTGGAGAAAAATCAATCGAAGTTCAAGATTGATAACAAGGAATTAACTAGTAGAAGACATTTCATAGATCAGACCCGAGAAGAAGTTAAGGTAGGCTTAAATTAAAATTTTATACTATTCAGATAATTAAAGGGATTTCAAATCCTAATTATATTCTAGCTAAGCATGCAATTTATGTTTGGGTAAGTAGTCTGTAATCACTATATTTTTTAAGAGTTTTTGTACAAGGTATGGAAATATTTTAAAAGATTTCAGTTTATTTTAGAATCATGCGATTATTGCACATCTTTAATTTTGTTGTTAAATATTTTAGCATATGAAAGATAAGATGAATTACAGTAGAGGGAGAGATCGTGACAGAACATCTCGACAGGTTTGTTCTCCTAGATTTGTTTATATTCGTACTTTTGACAATATTGCTCCTGTTACATTTTAATTAATCATTTCAGCCTTTATTGGAGAGTAGTCCTGTGCGTGGAGCTACCAGCCATGGCACTACAAAATATTCTAAACTAGAAAATGAGATGGATTCACCTAACCGGCATTTTTTAGATTCCGCATTATCTCAGCAGAATCATCTTCTGCAGTCACAAGATGATCATTTAGATATGATTTCGCATTCCCTTGGTTCTTTGAAAACCGTATCAAGGCAAATTGGTAGCGAGTTGGATGAACAGGCTGTGTAAGTGAGATTTTTATCATCAAAGGTCATATTAAAATTATTTATTACTAAAATATTTTGTAATACAGGATGCTTGATGAGTTTGGATCAGAATTAGAGAATACAGATTCCAAATTAGATTCAACAATGAAGAAAATGGCTAAAGTATTACATCTTTCCAATGGTAAGTTGTTCGAGTATGTCTTTAAATATCATTTAAATAAACATTGAACTTATAAATGCTTCGGTGTTTTTTTTTTAAATTTATTTATTAAAGTTATCATTTTCTTATCATGTGTCAACACTTGATTTATCAGTTATGAATCCACATTGAAAGTATTTGTTGTTACTTATCAGTTATTAATATAATTAATTAGTAAAAACTCAAATGCCTAAGGTTTGGATGGAGTTCGCAAAAAAAAATGTTCTAGAGGGGCTCCTCGCATTACAATAGTTTAAGAATGAATTGTTCATGAGTTATTTTATATTTTTTTTCACAAAAGACTATTCAAAACTGTTTCAGAATAAGATTTAAAATGATTACTGAACGTAAGTTTATTAAGGTCAATTAGAATATTGGTCATTCTCCTAAAAAGGACGAATCCTTGTCCCCGAGCTTTTATGGATTGTCACTAATTTTTTTTATGAATTAAGGTATAGTTAGTAGAATAATAGTAATAACAAAAAATGATGCCTAATAAAGATTTGAAAAAATAAAATTAATATCTAATTATTCATTCCTCCACTCTGAACTAAACCACGTTTTGAAAATTTTAAAAAATTCTAAGGAAAACTGGATAATTATTTCGTTTCAGTATTATCAAAGATTCTAAAATTCTTCAGCTTAGTTTTGAAATATTGTAAAACAGTAGGCAGCGTATTAAAAATGTGTCCCAGAGTTTTGTTTCATCCCCTCACCTGGTGGTAATTTGAGTTATAACGGGGATTTAAATATCAAATGAGCACTAAATGATGGTTTTAGTGCTCGGAACTTCCAAGTTAAGGATGGGGCATGCATGCCTGTTTGTGAATATTGCGGTATTGAGTTTCCACATATTTTCATTTTTTTTTAGGCTGTTCTTATTGTAGTTCATTCCCTCGCTCTAATTAAACAAGTTAATTTTTTTTTTCTTTCGCATATCTTGTAATTTTTAATTTGTGAATAATTTATATTTATTTTTAAAAACTACAGTTTTTTCATTCCCTCATCTCTTAAACGTGAGTCTCCTCATAATTAAAATAATGGAGAGGGTTCGAAAGGGCGTAATCCATTTTTTTGAAGAGGACGACAACCCAAGGTACTGCCAAGGAAAAAAATACAGCTTAATTAAACAAGATGAGAAAAAACAAAAACGAATGCTTCTTGCTGATTTTACTGAGGTGCACAAAAGGTTCTTGAATATAGTTCTTATGAGATAGCAGTGATTTGTCTTTCTACCGGCTCAAATTGTTTTGGATAATAAAACCAAAAGCTTTGAAGAGAGACACCTGTATATACCAGACTCTTGAAAACATTACTTAATGAAAGCACTTTTTAAAGCAGACATTCATTCCCTTATGGAAGACATTTGTTCGAAAATTTCCCGTTCAAGCAATACGCATGCAGCTGAGTTGTGGGTATAATTTATTTATATTTTAATATGCAAAGGAGCACTCTGAATGCTTTTTGGAATAATAACAAGGTAATGTTTTCAAAATTTCAGAACTGTAACCGACTAGATACACCCCTACACATGGGTGATTTTTAGCGGTAACTATAGGTTGTGATAAACACATAGGAGGGTTCTTTTTGGTCAATTTTTTAACAAATGAGTGCTTTCCTCCAGCACATGAGAGATAAAATCTCAACTGATTTTTGGTCACTTAGGAGATATCTCGGCTGTAATGACGACATTTTGAATAGTTGACCATATTAATAATCAAGGAGAAGATCGAAATCAAGATTAACAAAAAAAAGAATATTAAAAAATTATTAAATAAATGTCGTTTTGGCGTACATTGAATAGAAATGAATTAATGGGTAGTATTCCTTAGTCATTGTCGCTACAGTCTAGTCTTCCCAATACAGCTCCTTATCTTATGATGCTTAGTCCTAATCTTTTGTTTTATTTTATTTAAATGATGAACAGATTTTTATACTCGAAAGTATGAGTATTATTATATTTTGTAGTTATCACTTATATATGTTAAAGAGCTGTGTTTGATATCATTAATTTATTATTTCAGATCGAAGACAGTGGATTGTTATCTTCGTTTTAACATTTTTATTGATCATTGTCATTCTTTTATTTCAAATACTGTAAAGTGAAATATAGCCCAATTTTTATTAAACCAAAGATATTTGTAAAAAGCACAAATATGCTATCTCACAGTGTTACTTTGTATTTACTTTGTTTGCATATACATATTCTGGTCTTGTTGATGCTAAAAAGATGCAATTAATGTTTAAAGTATTTTGAAAGCAAAGGTTCTTGGTGATTATATTCTGTGATTATTATTTCCAAGTTCTTTTTTTTGTTAGTTTAAGGAATGTTTAAGTGTTTTCTTGTTTTAACATACTGATCTCTTATTTTAAATGTATGATACTTATCTTTTAAGGATATGTTTCTTGCCATTTTGAATACATAGTTTGCTTTTTTCCTTAAAAAATCGAAAATGTTCATTCGTTTATTGAAGAATTATAGATTAGTATAAATGATTCAAAGATAACTTATCTGTGCAATATTTTAAGTCTTTTTTGTGATATACTTATGTATGTATAGAAGGTGATATATTATTTTATTCTATAATTTCTACTGAAAACAAACTAATCAGTATTACAATTAGTATTTTCATCTAATTTAAGATATGAAAAGGGTACCAGTGAATGCTCATTATCATGATGCTTTTACCCTGCAGGTTATTGTAGTAAATTTAACAAATCCTTATTATTTATTATCCTCAATTGATTTTATTTTCCTTATTTCCTGCATAAGGAATCAAAATGACATCAATTAAAGTTAAAGAAGCAACAAGTGTTAAAACAGTTCCTTGATCGAAATTTTATGTTGCCATATTGTACATATAGTTTAATGATAATGCTGGAACCAAATGTTGCTGATTTAACTTATGTTTTACTGATATTACTAAGCATACTAGTGCCAGAAAGAATTTGTGTATCTATAAAATAAAAGAGTTGGATTACTAGTGTTAGAATGTTTTGTGTCTGTGTGGTGCTGTTTGTGGTTTCTTGAGTTTTGTTCCTAGGCGACAACATATTTACACACTGAGCTTCATATCAATCATTGATTATTTAATCATTTTACAATAGATGATTGATAGTATTCATATAGAAAATGTTTCCTCTAAGAAACATTTATTGCTGCCTGAGGGAATACCAATTTTTATTGGAACTGAATTTCATAAACTTTTTGAAAACAAAACTAAGAAAAACTGTTAGAAAATTAATTTATAATGATTTGAGAGCATGATAATTAATATCTTGAAATAACTTTTTATTTTTTAACATCAATGGGTTGGAAACCACAGTAGTTTAGTTAATAATGTCTTATGCCCTGAGAAGATTGGTTTGCTACTTTTTTTTAATTTTCAACAAAATAATGATGTTCATACCTTCTCAAAAATCCTAAAAACAATATGTTAATTTAAAAAATAAAAATTTATGTTAATTTAAAAATAAAAATAACCTGTCCAGGATTTGATTAATATTATTTATGATGGATATAATCTATAGATTTAAAATTGTATTACAGTCATTTATTTTTTTTTGTTTCCAATTCTTGCATAGCATTGCTACAAACAAATTGGCTCAGCCCAACTGTTTTTTGGCCATAGTGTGCTCCCTGCTTAAACAGTTTCAGTAATAAAAATATCAGGTTTCCTTTGTTACAAAAAAATGAATGTTTATGGTGTTGGCTTGATTACTTTAATGATTATTTAGGTTCTAATATATAAAAAGATAATTACCAATATTATTCTTTGCTGATTAGTTATAATTAAGAATAAATTATTTTCCTCAACTATGAAAGAATATACTGATGTTTTATCTTAAAGATTTTAAAATATAATAATGCATTATTTTGAAAGTGGTATTTTATATGCTAGATGACTTTCAAATTAGCCAGAAAGTTTTATTGGTTTTTAGTTGATGTTTTTTTTATTCCATACATGGTTGTTACACTATTTTAAAAATAATAAGGAAATAGAATTTAAAGTTAAACATTTTTATGGACTTGAATGATTTTTAGGTTTAATGACTTGCCTAGCTTATTAAATTTATTTAGGATTTAAATGCATATTTTAATTTAAATCTATTTATAAGCCATTCTAAAAAAAATATGTAAATAGTATATTACAAGCTTATTTCTTAAACCTTTAGTCATGGAAACTATTAAAGTGGCACTTGTACCCTCACATTTCTCTTATTATTTAGTTATTTTAGTTTATATATCTTATTTCATGTAGATATTTTCTTTATTGTTTGATGTTGACTGTACAGAAATCATTTCTCTATTATATTTTCAATAATATTATAACTCCTAGGTAAATGGTATATACATCAATAAATTTATTATTTTATTTTATTTTTAATCTTAGAATGTAAGATTAGATGAAAGTTTGAGATGACTACTTGGATACTTTTTACTAAATGAATATACATGTTTACATGCATATAAAAGGAAATTTTATTTGACATTATCTAGTCCAATATGAAGCGCCTACATTTTATATTGCTTTGAAATAGCAGTTAATAGTTATGTATAATTATGTTTCAGACATAAAGAATAAATAAATCTTAACTTAACTAATGAAGAAATAGTATTTAAAAAAGTTTTACATTTTTGTTTAAATGATCTTGAATTTTTTATGTAGTTTAATATATGTATATTAGAAATTATTGAAAGTATAATATTTATGCACTAGCACTAAATGTAGTCGAAAGCAGACAAATTCTTGAATATGTAGAAGTCGAGAGAAATGGAGATTAAAAACTTCTGTAATTTATGCTTGGCTATCTATATTCATATTAAAACTTATGATGGTAATAGAATTTATTAATTTTATTTTTTTTTAATCTATGTTTTGATATAAAATTAAAAAATATAATTTTTTTTTTCAACCATTTAGTATTTATTTTAAAAAAAAATTCCTTTAAACTCATTGTTTTTTAACAAGGGACTTAAAACACTTATCTACCGGGAAGAATGGAAAAAAGAATCTTTCTTAGGAAGAAAAACAATCTTTTTTTTTTATTTAGAGCTAGTTTTGTTATTTTTTTTTACGTAAAACTAGTGGTATGTGCTGGGCAATTAAGCCCTGCTAGTGAATACTAGGGCAACTGAAACATCGATTTTTAAAAGTATATAGAATTATCCGACTCTTCAAACAATTGTAAACAATATGATTCCACTAAGCAAATCATCCGAAAAACTACTCAGCCCATGCTATTAATAAAGGTTTGATCTTTTATAAATAATTTTCAGATTCTTTTGCCCCAACCTGCCACCTCCCTGGTAATCGACGATTTAACACGTGTGAACGTTGATAGCGATAGTGACTATGGTTTTTTTATTTATTTAATTTTTTTTTCTTGGCCTATTCGGATCTTTCATTCATCAATCTATTTTTACTTTCTAGTACGAAGTAAAGGAAGTATTGTAATCGCGAAAATTTTCGGTTTTCAGATTTCGACGAAAATATCCATTTGGGCAATCCCTGATCCATTTTGACTAGTTTCATCGTGACGTTCGTATCTCGCATAACTCAAAAACGGTTAGCTGTAGAAAGTTGAAATTTTGTATTTATGATTGCTGTAAAATCTAGTTGTGAACCTCCCTTTTTGGTCACTGCTTGATCATCGGAAGTGTTACTTTACTTGAAGGTCATAATTGATTTTCATCAAAAATTATATTAAAATACTATACAAAACTTCTCAAATTTAGTATTTATATATTGATTTAAATAACATATTAAATTTTGGTTTAAATTGGAAAACTGGAAGCAGTACTTTACTTGAAGGTCATACTAGACTTTCATAAAAAATTATAAAAAAATATAATGTAAAACATCTAAAATTTGGTAAATAGGACTTTTATATTGATATAAATGTATGTACTAGATTTTGATTAAAATTCGTGAGCCGAAAAGAGTACTTTATTTGAAGGTCATAATAAGCTTACATAAAAAATTATATTTAAGTTAAAAGAGAAATCATATGTTTCGGTAATAAAGGTTACAAATGCAATTTGGTTTCCGATCCAATTAAACATTTTGATTACTTGTTTTTAGTGTTAAAATTGAGTGTAAAATACTGGTTTTCCTCCCCATTTGTGAGATCAACAAGTCTGTAGCATGAGAATAAGATATTAGTTAAGTGGGTTTTTCTGCTTCGAAACAGTCGATTTCCAATGCTTTATCCAGTGATATTGACAGTTTTATTGTAGTCATGGAACATGAAGAAATATCTTGGAAACTAGTTACCTACTGAAGGAAAACGAAATATAATAACGGAATAGACCTCCAATAACAAGAGTGTGTGTGTGTGTGTCAATAGATGGATGTCGGGACGCCGAGTGTCAATCTTCGGAAACTAGTAATCAAATATCAGTATCACTTTTTGAGCCACGGATTTATAATTTAATAGGCGTACAAGGAATTCATGTGTTGCCCACAACAGATATTTTTTTTTTTGCAAAATAACACATATTGCAATATATTTATGAATTATGAATATATAATTAACAAATCACGAGTTAGAAGATTATAGTTTCAAACAATTAAGAAAGATATTGAAATTTTAAAAAAATAATTATATTGTTATTTTTTACTATAATCATTTGTGGTTTTGAACTTAAAAAAAAAATGCAATTTCTGAACAATGCAAACGTTTACAATACTATATCTATAGGTAATGAGAATATTTTTACAATCTTTATTTTATATGAAATAATTATTTAAACAGAAATTGTTGAGTTAGAAATATAATGAAAAAATAAAAATATTTTATTTGTAGAATACTTTTATTAAATATAGCTATCTAAGAACAAAAATTCTTACCGTTTTCCAAAATATTGGTAATACCGAAATGCAATATTATATTTAAATAGACAACAGAAAAAGTTGAAATATTTAAAGAATTATGAGAAGGCAAGTTAAACTTGACTAGTTTCAATAGATCTATTCTAGCCTATGATTGATAATAGCAGAGACATATTTAACAATTCGTTAATCAATGCCGATCCCATATCAAGTTTGCGACCTCAATATAACAGTTTGGTTAAAATTGAAATTGTACAGAAAGCGATAAAGTTTGCTTTCAGAAAATGAATTTGGAGTGAAAGTTAAAAATCAATTTTATGAAATCCCTTAAAAAAAAAAAAAAAAAAATAATAGTTAAAAATTATAATTATTTTATATTAGAAGATTATAAAATAAATATATAAATTGTAAATAAAGTGCTGCAGGAGTGCAGCATGCTATTGTATCTAAATGCAATATTTCATCTATATTAACGTAACTTTTAAAGCATATAGAAAAAACAACAACGTAGTTTACTATTATCTTCCATTGCATTCATGCTGTCGAACAAATTACTTGAATTCAAATTCTATAGTCTCGTAAAAATAAACTGACTTAACATTGAGCCGTCCATTTAATTTTCTGAGTAAGTTAGAGCCAATGTCCAAAGAACCGCTCGCCCTACTGTGCGGCATTGTTAAGTCATGATTAGTTTTATGAAAAGGAAATATATGAAATATCAAGAAGATAAAAACATGATTTTTTAGAAAATAAATTTTTATTTACAAATAGAATTTTTTTTTTTATAGTAATATACATTTTGTCTAAAGAATCACAGATTACAATATAATAGTAAGTATTTTTAATACAAAATATTCTAATAAGTATGTGGGATGATAGTTTTGTTTTTGTCAAACATGTATTTCCTGAATTCTAACCTCACAGTAACTGAATCCTGTTTTGGTTTGTTCTCATTCAACGGAGGCTCCTTTTCACTTTTTACTTTATGTTTCTTTCCTTTTTTAATTGAGGATAGGTATTCAAAGGTTGATAGCTGTAAGCCTTCAGGTATTCTGATTCTTATTTTGTCCTTCTGTCCGAATGTACTTTCAATGTATCCAATTTCTCCAGTGGATAACTTTATCTTCATGTTAAGAAATTTTTGTGCTGATGTTATTTTTTGAAACAATTTGTAAGCAATAATTTCATTTTCATTAATTAAACTTTGTACATATCCTGTTTTTGTTTTTAATTTATATATCTTAAGTTTTGGCAGAAATGTTTCAGGATATCGTTTATCGGAAATTTCATAAACAACATTTCCAAAAAATGATATTCTGCAAGTATTAGAGTTAATATTAGCATCAAGTTTAGAGCAAATAATCATACTGTTGGGGGGCAAATAAATGGATTTCTCAAATTCCAGCAGAGCAAAGATTTTTACTGTAATTTCCTCATTAAACTGCTCTACATAAAGGTATTCATTTTCCAAATTAAAATTTGAATTATCTTCATTTTGAAATAATAATAATTTACCAATTAAAGTTTCATAGCCTACACTGACATGATATTTAGTACTTGATTTTATAATATTTTTGTAGTATTTGACTTTATTAAAGTTAATGATTACACCATGCACAAGATGCATGTATCCTGGCTTACAAGCTATACCTCTTTCTAATTGCTTAGGGTTGAAATGTGTTACACAAGTACCAATACGATCACCTTGTATAGCTGTGTTAACATCATCTTTAAACATCTGAATCGATTTAACTTTTTTTGTTTCTTGTAAATCTGGTATTTCAATAATCTATAATCAATTTTTTTATGTCAGGCAGAATTAATATTTAATAACTATCAAATATAAAAAGACTAAAGAAAATTTTACTTACATCATTTAGGCTTATTTTCCCTTGCAAAACAGTTCCAGTTATAACAGTACCTTTACCTTTCATTGAAAAACAATGATCTATAGCTAAAACTAAAGGGTTTGTTGGGCTTCTACATGGAACTGAAACGACTTCTGTAAGCTTTGCTATTAAATGATCAATTCCTGTAAGTTTTGAAACATTTTTAACAGTGATTAGCTTACGAGGGATAAGACAATATTAGTAGTTGACTAAAATGTCTATTCATATAGAAAAATAATCAGAAATATACTTAAGATATTTTTCTGAACCAACAAGCCCAGATTTAGGTATCATGATTGAATAAAATACTGTAACTTTCCTATTGGCAAACTGGTTATTTGTCCCACTTTTTTTTTCTCTAAGTAGTACATATAGTACCATGGTAGTACATGGCTATTAGGGATTAACTTAAAAAAAATTGATTTAAGATACAACAAACAATGAATTGTGCCATAAGCCTTAAGTGCAGGATTATTTTTCTATAATAATATTCTTCTATAGTTGGCGCTTGACTCTACACCACATTGCCCTTATGGCTTAAAACAGTCCGAAATGTTGGCACACAATATATGTTTTTCTTATTTGTGTGTTTCTTCATTGATCGCACTTCCTAAACAAGCTTCTCACACATATACATAGTAAGGTCCTTAAGTTTCCAGCCTGAGGAAAAAGGAAAGATGGAAGAAAAAACTGGTGTTATTGTTTTCAATATATTCTTCTCTAACGCTTAGGCAACATTTCTATACCATGAAAAAAAATAATTTCAGTCTTTCTTTATTCTTTGTTAGAAAAATGTTCTTCCACTGCTGCTTGGAACTCTTCGCTGGTGTCAAATCTCTTCGCACAAAGGTGAGATTTTAACTTTGAGAAAAGATAGAAGTCGCTAGGGGCCAAGTTTGGGCTGTAGGATGGACGAAAGGTTTCTTGGAATCCGCAATCCTTCAGAGCGGCCTTGGAAATCTATGCAGTGTGGACAGGGCATTGTCATGAAGAAGCCGAATACTTCTACTCAACTTCCCCAACCTTTTCTCTTTGGTGGCGTCTCTTAAGCAGTGAAGTAGGGCTGCATAATATTCATCATTTACTGTGGGGTTCCTTTCCTTAAAATCAATCAGCAGTATTCCTCTATAACCCCCAAAAATGGTGCCCATTACATTGTTTATCGACTGCATGACTTTTGCCTTTAGCAGAGATGCTTCTCCATTCCATGGACTCCCTTTTGCTGAGTGCTTCATAGTACAGACCAAATTGTCTCATTCCCAGTTACAATTGAATCCAAGAAATATTTTGGGTCAGCATTTTACCGACATAAAAATTCATTGCAGCAGTTCCTCTTTTTGAGTAGCCGAAAGAATTTTTGGAACCCACCTTGCTCATATGCAAATGATCTTTAATGATCTTCAGAACACTTGTTTTTGAAAGCTCCAACCTAGCTCCTATTTCTTTGGTCTTCAGTCTCCGATCAGACAGCAATTCAGCTTCCACAAGTTGGATTATTTTAGAAATGGCAGCTTCCAATGGGCGACCAGGATGTGGGTTGTCATCTAGACTTTCTCTCCCTAACTTAAATAATTTTGCCCATTCTTTTTCAGTGGAATACGAGTGGAAGGACTCCTCATACCCACCATCCAAGCGCTCTTTAATTTGTGCAGGTGTAAGGCTCTCTTTATGCAAGAATTTAATAACCGCACAGTATTCAATCTTGAATATTGTTAAAACGCACTGATTCCTTCAAGGTTAAGTATGGATTGACAGGACTGAAGAAGTGCAGGCATAGATATGCACGGTAAGCAAATCTTAGCCTGCTTGAATTAAGGGAACAAGGGCAGGCCGGAAACTTATGGATCTAACTATGTATCTCCATGATCAACTATACTTTCACCATTAAAAAAATAACAATTGCGATGGAAAACAATAGAAGTAAAGCATGATAAATTATCCGTGCAGATTTGTCGTTTATTTCCAACTTTTGTTTCTTAATAGAAATCTGGGCTACAGTATCTCTACTCATTCAAGATCCACACTGATAAGTCTTTAATGACATTTTTGATAAAATCAGTAATATTCCTGATTTTTTTTTTTTTTTGAAGAAAAGATTTTGTAAGCCTTTGCAAATAGTGAAATATTGTTAATAATCACATTTTTACTTGTGCCTTGCTTTGCAGATAAATTAAACTAATAACCTTCCTTTAACCTTGGTGCCCTTTCATTTTCCTAAATATTAAGGACTAGTTTTTATATCTGATTTAGTAAAATCTTTCAACTGTATTTGAATGAATCTACTATTAGACATTCATCGGGAGTGTTATTATTTTTAATTTTTCAACCGTACCTGTTACATTATCTAGATCATAAATCATTAATACCTTTAATGTTGTTTGGTGCCAAGATTATCTCATAGTCTATGGATATTTTCATGCTTGTAAGCTCATAGTTAGCTTTCGGTTTTGTTTTATTTCATAAAGAAGATTTTTATTCCGTGTTGTTTTATTTACTAGAAATAAATTAATAAATTTTACTATCCATTCTTTATTGGAGAAACCTTAACTCCACACCACACTTTTTGGAAAGAAACCTCAACTTCATTTGTACGAAATAAGAACTTAACAAAATTAGAAGTTTTCCTGAAAGTAGGACATCTCTAGCCCATCAGGGGGCTGAGAAAAACATTCACAAATAAAGTGAGATTTTAAAAATAAAATAAAACCATTCGCTATTGGTCTCTCCAAAAGTTCCAGTCCAGTAGATATAGTTAAGCCAAACTAACTATTTATTATAACTAACATACTATACGATGGTGAAATTGGAACTTAATTATCTTGAATAGTTTTTGAGTGATCGCTTCCTATTCAACCAAAAACATGACACCTAAAATAACACAAAACTTAAATTTCCTGCTTTTCTGTGGGGAATCGGACCATAGTCCATATGAACGTTTTTGTTGCTCTTGAGGTACAGGATCAGCCACTGAAGTTTCCAAGTTCTTATGCTGTACACCCTGTCTAGTGAGAAAAACCATCTTATTTTTTGCCTTTCATAAATTTCCTTAACAAACTATATGGAATGTTTCACTTGTATAATTAAATCTTAAGTGAAGGACTTTTTCCTATATTTAATGTAAGGAATATTTCCCAGTCAAATTAAAACAAAAAAATTAATCATATAACTATATAAATTGGCCTTAAATATTTATATTAACAGACATTAATGAAAAACCAACTTATAAAGATTACAAAATATGCATATATAGCATCATTTTACTACCTCTCTCTCCTGGATAATCTTCCTTACATACAATTGGTATTATTGGTATATCTTGAAATATTGTTTGTGATAATGCAGATTTGATTTTATTTGAAACCTAATAAAACAAATGAATATTAATTTAAGAATATAGGACACCAGAAAATTGTCTATATAAAGTTAAGCAAACCTTTTTAATGAATTCATGTCTTTTGCAAACATCAATTAAATCAGTTTTGTTCAACACTACTAATATTGGCTTATTTGCTATTTCAGATATAACCAGGCATTCTGCTGTTTGAGTTTGAATACCTTTAGTAATGTCAATTACCAATATCACATGGTCGATTATATGAACACCTAAAAATAAAATGTACAATTTGAATTGTGTTCATCTCGATAACAACAAAGAAAAATTGCCATTCCATCAGACCTCATTCATAATTGGGTATTGGGTGGTAGTAGTAAAATAAATCTACCAAAGGTGCCTTTGGAAGATTATTGCAATATAAGTGAATTTAAGTACCTCCAATAATTGTTCTAATTAATGAGGCATGGCCAGGGCAGTCAACTAAAGTAAACTGTATCTTTTCGTAGCCATGTTCTTTAAATTTTTTGGATGCTTCTGTACTAAAAGAACTGAAACCTAAATCTATTGTTATCCCACGTTCCTGGGATTGAGGATGTTTGTCAAAACAAGCAGTACTATTAATCTGACTTAAACATTTGGCTAATGAAGTTTTACCACTATCCACATGACCAAGAAGACCTACATTAATATTAAGGAAATGGACGTTTGTCATTTTGGACAGCTTTCGCTTTTAAGAAAAAAGCCATTACCCGAAATAGTAACAGAAATTTTAACAGTTAACATTCGTGAAATTGGCTTGAAATAACTGAAAACAAATCTATTATTTTCTGATAGGAAACTTTCACCAACAGAAACACAGATAACCTCTAAGTGATTTGCTTATCATGTACTTTATTCTTATTTTTTAAATAAATCATGTCGATCGATTTTTATATAAATGCCTTTAATAAATTGAACGACAACAATATTGTAAATTTGGAGTAATTCAATTGGTTAATTATTTTTTTCTTGGATAATGATGAAGAAATCGTAAAATATCGATTGTTTTAGCGCAATCGAAGATTTGTTTAGAATTTTGATAGGTTACTTTGGAGGTTATTTTCAGCGAAGTCAGAATTTAGCCAGTGTTCCCGGGAATTCAAGGTAAGGGTCAAATCCATTTCGATTTGTTTTTATTATGTGTAAATTTTTTGTCTCGTTATAGATCTCTGAATGTATTATTATTGTTGTCATTACTGAAGTTTTAGTTATAGGATCTTTAGTCTCGTTTTCCAGGTTGAAATAAAAAGTATTTCTTATTGATTTATTGATAGCTTACGTTTTAAACAATAATTTACCCATATTTATTTACATAACACTATGAATTATTCAGGATAACTATAATATTTAATGTACAATCTTTATTTTGATTTAAACACGCCCTTTGACAGTTGTGCTGTCAATGGTAATTGCTCGAAATTTGTATGTATTATTGATTTGTTTTTTTGTATTTTATTGAAATCAATCCGTGACATACTGACTTATTTCTTTGAATCTTTATTTAATAGTTTATTTTTGTGTTATCAGTTATCACTTACTGTTTAATTCTTAATATTATTTATTATTTAGTAGAGATAGATTTGATAGCTATTCACCAGTTTAAAAAAAAAGAAAGGATTACTACTTATGTCCTTTTGTTAAAAAAATTATACCTCTAGCAAAATTAAATAGATTTGTTTGTTTTCTATCTTATGATTGAATCATGTTTTTTCGTTATAACATTTTACTCATTTTTACCAAGAGCTTTGTTTTAGTATCAATGTTTCATACCTAATCTCTCTGAAATTTAAGTTGAATTACTTTAAAATAATACTTTGTTACAAGGAGATCAGAAACATTTTATATTTAATAATGGTGAATTATGTGTTCAAAATTGCTTGTTGTATTTTTAGTTTTGCAATTTTGTTGTCAATTTTTTTAGATTTTTCTTACCTTATCCTTTCTTGAGAAAAAAATGAAAAAATTTTATTCTTACCTAAATATCTTATAAAATTATTCACTTTTATGAAAGCATATGTCAAATTGAATCATAAATATCATGCTATTAAGGGCATAGTCAAAGAGGAATCAATGTTAAATTAGTAATTGGAAAAGTATAGTCATTGTGCTATCAATTTTGTCTCATAATTGCTGTTTGTTTTGTTGATAGGCTGGGAAAAATCTCTATACATGCAGAAATATTATTCATTTATCTTTTCATTTAATATATAATTTTATAAATAGCTGGTTTTTAATTTTTACCCTGTTCCTTTTTTTAGAGGTGTTTCATTATGAAAACAAAATATATTTTTTTTTTTTCTATACCATGGAATGATTTTTCGGAATGCTAAACTATATCTGTGAAATTTTCAATTCTAATCATTGATTAATTTTCTTCTTTATGAACTGAAGAATAATTTTTATTTATTTCAGTGACAACTTTGCTTTTATATATTGACTGTCACCATATGAAATGTTTTTCCTTTTTTTTTTTTAATTTAGAAGTTTATTAGCTTATAGTTTGTTCTTATTTTAATTTGAGTTTAATGATTGATTTAGATTAGCTTTTGATCACTGGATGTTGTAAGTTGGTAGTTCCAAGGTGTTCTTATCAAACATCTAAACCTCATAAATGATCATTTAATTTAAACAGCAATTTTTGTATTACTTTTTATTTTATTCTTCATAATGGCAATATATATATATATATATATATATATATATATATATATATATATATATATATATATATATATATATATATATATATATATATATATATATAAAAAGTATCCATGCACATCATATTTACAGAATAAATAAAAAAAATCTCGGGAATTCTGAAACAAGCTTAGTGCCCCACTTTTGGATGGCAATGCAGGATTCCAGGAGAACTTAGCCGGGCCACTGGCATTGAAAGCTGTTGGAGACTAAGTGAGGGCACTAGAGCCGCAGATACTCATGACTTGAGTGAAGAAGCTGGCCACTGCCAGAAATCCAATTGCATATTTATAGAAGGTCTTGGGGTCATTGTTGTTTCAACGTATGAAGAGGTTTATTGGGATTGTGTTAAAGGGTTAGGATGAGAAGTAAGGCTCTGGTGAAAGTTTGAGAATTTGGATGGTGTAAGATCAAGGACATATGGTATGTTGAGATCATAATGTAAGGTCTTATTTGTAGCGTAATCTGGAGCATTGACTATTGTTCGAAGGATATTAGACTGAAATGATTGGAAACATTTGATACCCAAAAATTTAGCTGTCCTCCACAGTTCAAGTCTGTAGGTCCAAATAGATTTCAGAGAGGTCTTGTTAGTTAATAATTTGTTGTAAATATTTAATAATTGTGGGTTTAAGGATGCCATTTCAAGATGTGAATGGGATGATTGGATGGCGGTTTCGTCAGAAAATGGTTCCAGTAGGTATCGGGATTTGCAGGAATATCAGCGGTGGATAAAATGTAGAAGATAGGACCTAAGATTTAAGCCTTGTGGAACACTGGTCTCGACCGGATAAAAGTTGGAGAATTCTGTACCACAGCGAACTCTGAAGGAATGGTTAGAGAGGTAGGATCTAAAGATTAGGTAGAAGGATTGGGATAAATGGATTTTGAGCTTGAAAAGCAAGTCAGTGTGGCATAACCCGATCGAAAGTTTTTCTACGTATAGAAAGGCGCCAGTGAAATATTTCTTGCTTTCAATATTCTTTGCATCGTTGTCGCGAAAAATATCCTGTGTCCCATTTTTATATTTTGGCACCATATTGTTCATTGGCACTATTGGCATCTATTAAAATCGAATCAAATCACTAGGTTCAGTTTAATTCGCCATCAACGGGATGTTAAAGAAATGTCATGAAAAATATTCCATGTGCCTATGAGAAAATTATCTTATGTTCCTATCTTCTCGCGCATTGGTCTGGAAATAAACAAGAAAATTTGTTTTTGAAATTACACATGAATGATATGTATACATTACAAATAAACACAAGCACAGACATATGCAAGAAAGCTACTATCTCTTATCGATTTGCTTGGGATTACCAGTTTTATTAAGATTTTTTATTTTCTTGAGAACTGATGCATATAAAAGGTGAAGACATTTTCAATGTCATTGATTAGTTTCTTTCAGAACAAGGCCGGATCTAGGGACAGAGAGCAATAGATGCAGAAAAAGATGCGATTTACTGTATAGTCGGGATTTCTTAAATAAATGGCTACTATCAACCAAAGATACTAATTCGATTAGTGACCAAGAAGAGACCATTGCAAAAACCGAAAAATCTAATGCGATAGGTATATACAGTTACCTACATAGCAACTAATGAAATTTGCCCACTCACGGAAGCCGCTTAGAATTTGTTTTTGGAACTGTCAACGGCTCACTACTCTGTAAGGGGCAGATCAAGAAACATTAGAATACCTGAAATTGTATGCATTGCCGAAATATGGCCAGCGAACTTTGATATTTTTATTCCCACATTTCAAAACTACATACAGTTTTCCTGTCCGGTCCTAAAAGAAAAAATCCAAAGGTAGATCCTATGGTGGAATGACTATCCTAATAAACTTTCCTACTTCCGTGGCTCTACAGTCCTTGTTTCCGTGCCTCTACGGACCTTGGCTTCTCCAAAAATGCCTCTCCAATCCTCCCTGTTATCAGCTCGACCTCTCTATTGCCCAATTCCCATCCTCTGCAGATTGCTCTCTACATCATCGATCCATCTCAGCCTGGGGCTTCCTCTTCTTTCGTCTCCTGGTTTGCCATATAATAGTATTTAAATTTTTCGAGAATCTATCTTCTTCTATCCTTTCTATCCAAGCCATCATATATGGCTTGATTTGACATAAGTGACTATATCTGGTTCATTGTTAAGTTCCCGAAGTTCTCTATTATTTCTTGATTTCCATTGGTCATCTATATATGCTGGCCCTAAGATCTGTCGAAGCATCTTCCTTTCCCAGATCCGCAAAATCTCCCATTCTTGGGTCGGGGCACACATTTCACTTGCGTACGTGACAATTGGCCTCAGAATCGTGTTAGAAATAAGTAACTTTGCTTTCCGTGACAGGTTCCGAAACTGCAACGTCTTTCATACTGAGAAAAGACATCTGTGATTCTTGCTTTTATTTCTTCTGCGATATCATTTTTCCCCGTCACTAATGTCCCTAGATATTTGAAGCTGTCCACTTTCTTAAATGTGTGGTTGAGCAGTTGTACGTTGTTCTGTCCATCCTACCCCTCATTTTTTGAGAAAATCATATATGGGATTTTTTCCTTATTTATCTGAAGATCCAATTGTTTCCCAGTTACTTCAAATTCCTTTAAAGCTCCTGAAAGTGCCGCTTTTGTTCTCGCCGTTATTACCATGTCATTAGCGTACACCAAGTGTTGGGTAAGTCTGTTATAAATCGTTCCTCCTGGTTTGTCCTAATTATAATGACCTTGCTGCTTGTTCCAGTGCAATAATTAAATAATGGGGATAGAGGATCTCCCTGGCGTAAACCACTTTCTACCCCAAACTCTTCTGATTGTGTGTTTTGTATCTTCACCCTACATCTGGTATTTTCTAGGGTTATCGCACTTAATCCGACTAGCTTTTCTGGGACACCAAGTGCTTTCATAACTTTAAACAGTTCATTCCTATTGAGACTACCGTATGCTTAACAGAAATCTATGAAGATGTGATGGTGATCACATTGTTTTCATATGTCTTCTCTAGCATTTGCCGAATGGGGAAGATATTATCAACCGGACTTCTTCCTGGCTGGAATCCACTCTGGTATTCCCCAATATTTCTTTCTGTCCATATCATGATTGTTCGGTTTATTGCGACTGAAAGAACCTTGTAGACAGTGGGCAGTAAAGTGATACCTCGATAGTTTTGGCAGGTTAATCTATCTCCCTTCTTATATATTGACATAGAACAGCTGCATTCCAATCCCATGGCATCTTCGTTTCCATCCATTTCCTCCACTGCTGTCTCACTATGGTATTTCAGAACCTCATTCGAAATTCTGTCTATTTTAGAAGCTCTGTTATTATGGAGGGCTCTGATTATCTCATCTATTTCTCCCTGTTTGGTGGTATTTCTTCTTCCTCCATATCCTCTGAGTCTCTTTTATCTTGGGGTACTTTTTCTTTGTTTAGTTCCCTATTTGGATTGAGTAATTCTACGAAGAACTGCTTCCATCGTTCCAGGACAGATCTTTTATCTCCTGTCAAATCCTCTGCGTATCTTTAATGAATTCCAGCCTTAGTATGTATCCATTCCGAAATTCGCTCTTGCTTTTGTAGAACTTTCTCGTATTTTTACTGAAGCTTATCTGACTTCTTTGTTTCATGCAGCCTTTTCTTTTGATTCCTTTCTTTTGAATTTATAAACTTCAGCAGTTGATCGGGTCCTTCGTTGGATCATTTTCTGCCTGACCTTATTTCTTTCTTCAACAGCCCTCACAGAGTCCTCATCAAACCAGTCATTGCGATGTGTTTTTGGTGTGGTACCAGAATGCCCTCTGACACAAATTTGAGAGCATCTTTAAGGCGTGTCCATTTTTCTTCCATATTCACGCTAATAGGCGTTCCCTTAGACTTTCTGTAATTTTTCTTTGGAATTTTAGAGCTACAATATCCTCCATTAACTTTTCAATTTAAAAATATTGACCAGACAATGGTCTGAGTTACAATTAGCACCCAAATACCTACGAACATCAAAAATATCACTAGCACGTCTGGCGCCAATGGTCAATCTGATTTTTGGTAAGGCCATCCAGAGATGTCCATGTTCTTCTTCTTCTTTATCTTCCTCCTTTAGTGCCTTTCAGCATGGAGGTGCCCCGATCCAAGACTGCCAAGCTTCTCGATCTCCAGCCAGCGCTTTCATTACATTTATTGACCTTCCCTTCCTTTCACCAATCCCTGAGATATGGTCCATCCATTGCAATCTTGGTCTTCCTCGAGGGCGGCGTCCGGTAGGCCTGGCTTCAAAGAATTTCTTTGGGTCCTGGTCCTTATCCATTCTGCACAGATGACCAAACCATCCCAGCTGTCGTATCTCCACTGTTTCCTTCAGTGCAGTCACTCCCAGGTCTCCCCTTATTCTCTCATTCCTAACTCTGTCCCTCCTTGTTTTGCCTGCCATTTTCCGGAGGTATTTCATCTCTGCCGCGGTAGCCCTACTCCAGTGCTTGTCCAACGGGACCCAGCTCTCACTTCCATAGATGAGGGTAGGTAGGTATATGGACTTGAAGATATGTAATTTTACATTATTTTCCAATTCCCTTTTCCCCACCACTGTGTTGCATAGCTGGTAGTATATGCTATTTGCTTTTTTAATCCTGTTTGAGAGCTCTTGGTCCATTTTCCCATTTCTGGTGAGCACTACTCCTAAATAAGTATACTCCTGCGCTGTCTCCAAGGTTTCTCCCCTGCAGTGAACCAAAACCTCCTCTTCTTCACGTCCGATGTGCATCACCTTCTTTTTCCAACATTCAATATCATACCCTTCCTTTCTAGCTCAGCCTCCCACTCCGTAACAGCCTGCTGTAGATTTTCCTTGGAATCGGCAATGAGGACAATATCATCTGCAAAAACCATTACTTGCGCTAGGATTGTCCTCATGTTCCACTTTCCAACGACCATCCGTGTTGTCCTCCGCTTGCAGATTTTCTATATCTCGTCCATAAAAGTGATGAAAAGAAGAGGACTAAGACTGTCCCCCTGCCTAACGCCCCTTCTCATGGCGAAAGCCTCTGACATTCTTCCATTAATTCTAACGATGCCTTTGGAGTCATGATAAGTGCTTTTTATGGCATTTATTAATGCTGCGGGCACATTTTTAGCGGCTAGAGCTGTCCAAATTTCTTCTCTAGGGACTGAATCGAATGCTGCTTTTATGTCCAGGAACGCTAGGTACAAGTTCTTTCCTCTATCCCATGCCTTCTCAATAATCGTCTTCAGCGAGAAGATGTGATCCTGTGTTTGTCAGTGTGGTCTAAAAGCTGCTTGTTCTTCTTCCAATTTGTCTTCAACGATTGATCGGAGTTTTCTTTCCAGTATAGAGGAGTAAAGTTTATAGACTACAGGGGAGAGACATATAGGTCTATAGTTTTAGCATTCACTAGAGCTACCCTTCTTGTGGATCGGCATGATGATATTGCATCCCCATTCCTCAGGCATGGATTTGGAAGAGAAAATATTTTGAAACAGGTCCTGCAAAGCTTTATGTAATTGTAGACCTCCAAATTTAAAAGTTCTGGAGCAATACCATCTTTGCCTGCTGCTTTGCCACTCCTCATTTTCTCTATCGCCCAAGTGACATCTTCCTCCCATATCACGTCATCATATTCTTCTGTTTCCCGCCTGTCCTCCACTCTCTCCTCCGAGACACCAGAAAACAATGCAGAATAATGGCGTCGCCATCTCTCCAATATTTCTCCATCTTCAGTAATCATTCGCCCTGATTCGTCCTTAACATTTCTCACGGGTTTGCACGCCTTTCCCTTCATTGATTTTATTCTCTTCCAAAAAATCTTGGTATTTTCCCTGTAATCATTTTGCAGACTTCTGCCAAATTTTTCCCAGCTTTTCATCTTTGCCACTCGAACAACCATTTTCGCTTTCCCTCTTCTTCTGACGTAGAGTTGGCGGCAGACCTAATTTTGCAGTATTCCTTCCAGGCTGTCTTCTTCCTACCCACCGCAGCTTTCACCACATCACTCCACCACTCAGACCTTTTACCTTTGGTACAGACTACCTTCATTCCGCATACACTTTCAGCAGTCTCTAGAATTGCATGTTTCAATGCTACCCATGTATTGTTAATATTCCCTTCCAAATTGACATTTCTAAGTTTTAGATCCAGAAGTTCTGCATATTCCTTTTTCTTTTCTGGATCCTGCAGTTTTGCAATGCCAATCCTCTTGTATGCTATGGGTCTTTTCTTTCTGGGTCGTAGGATCTGGGTGTCTCCAGTCAATAGAAGATGGTCCGAACCAATTTCAGCACCTCTTATAACTTTTATATCGGTGAAGTATTTCCTTATTCTCCTACTATATACAATGTAATCTATAATACTGTTAACACTCCTTTCTTCAGCTGAGAATGTTATTTTGTGCACCGTCTTATGTGGGAAGAAAGAGTTTCCAATAAGGTCGTAATCAATACAGAAGTCGATGAGTCTTTGACCATTTCCATTTTTGATGTGTTCCCCTCCATGTAGGCCCATCACATCATGAGCGCTTGCATGATCTCTTCCCGTTCTTGCGTTGAAATCTCTTCTTCAGTAATCAGGATAATCCCCCTGTTACCATTTTGACCTCGGATGACTTCTCTCTCTAGATCAGCATAGAACTGTTCTTTGTCGAGAACGTTTGCATCCTCCGTTGGGGCATATATTTGTGTGAGAGCGATCTTTCCTATTGACAGATCCATATACACTGTTATAATTCTTGAGGATATGGACCGCCAATCCTCTACTTTAGCGAATAGGCTTTCTTTCATGATAATGGCCACACCTTCCTTGGCTCTGAGCCCAGCGGGCACTCCTGAGTAGATGAGCACATAGTCCTTGTTTAGGCGTACTTCTCCGTGCCTTTTTTTCCTCACTTCACAAATTCCTAGGAGGTCCACCCTGAAGGTCTCCATCTCTTCCACCAGCTCAACCTCTTTGCCAGTCAGAGTCCTGATGTTCCATGTTCCAAGTCTAATATCCTTTTGAGCGCCGCGTCGTAACCGCTTAGACTGTCCAAATCCGAGGCTATTTAATGTTCTCTGAATCAGATGAACTCTACTGCGGGTGATTGGCCCAGCAGAAGAGGCCCCGTAATCTCGGGACAACTGGCCTCCTGAATATTTATGTCCCCTCAGTAGGAAGGGTGGTCGGGCTATACCCCCCCAGCACTGGGTACCTGTTGGTCCACGGGTCTTTATTCAGTATATTCAGACCATCCCTCCTAAGAGGGATCCCCCATCCGCCACACGGGGGACGCGCTCCCTAGTGGACAGACTCCACCGAGAGGATGTCCATGTTTCCTTATGGAGATCCTTATGAGGGAAGAAGGTGTTTCGTATTCTAAGGTTCTGTGCCGTAGCAAAATCAATCATTCTCTGACCATTCTCGCTTGTTTTCTTATATATGCTGTGCTTGCCTATAATTGGGGAAAACATCTTCTCTTTTCCTACTCTCCCATTAAAATCTCCCAGAATTATTTTATCATGCTTAGGTAGGGAATCATACATCTTTGCTAACATTCCATAGAAAGCGTCCTTTTCCTCATCATTGTCTTTGCCTTCTATGGAAGTATGGATGCTAACAATCTATATCTATTATCCTAATAAAAGGATACTAAAATGTAAGAGTTTTGGATATATCTTCTTACTGCATAATATGCCTCGCTGAAAAGGTAGAGATATATTTCATTACAGGGGTCTTTATGCCGTGCAAAGACCATATAAGTTATTACAGAATCTCTTAGCGATCTTCTTCAAATAATCAGAGTAGAGTATTCTCAGCTCTCGCTATACCTAGGAGGGGACGCATAGGTTGCCTAAATCAGTATTCTGAAGACATTTTCGAAGAAGTCGGACTGTTCAGCTTAAGATCATCAGAAGATTTGAAAATAAATACCATAGGCAAGCAGTTGTGGATTTAGTTGAAATCATGGAACGGCATGCGTGTTGAATGTCCAAAGAATCATTTTACTACAAAGGCCAGAAGATGTCGTCTGGAAGGTGGAGTGGAGGACAGAAGGTGGAGCTGTATTTCATAAACCTTCCTAAGAATACCACTTTTTTCCTCCAGTATTTTTGCACTCACTGCCAAAAACACGTGTAAAAGAGGAAACACTGTTGTAGCCTGCACGAAGCAGATTCTTTCAAAGGTGAAGTGTGGAGTCTGTGATATTTGGACTTAATTGAAACTTTTCAGATTAACTTTTATACCTCTCCTTCTGTACGCCACTATATCTAGTTAGGTTGGAATGCAGTGTCACTAGCATTAAGATAACAACCTGAAAAAATCTTGTATCGTAGGTAAGTCACTATTATTTCAGTAGCATTTAAGGTTTTGCAAGTATACTGTCTAAATACTCTGTTGAGTGTTTTAAGGTTTTTTTTTTCAAAAGGTAATTTGTCTTACCTTGAACTGCTCAACTCTGAAAAAGCAGCTGCACTGGTTACAGTTTGCATAGTGCTGTTCTCGTAGCAGCATTCTGATGGCAAACAATCGTCTCATCGAATTGATGATCGCTCGGCTCGTATCGGTGTGCTCGCCATTGGCGAAGCATTCGTCCTATGGCCCTATACTCGTTTTTGGACAAGTAGGTGCTCGACACTTGGGAAATACCGAATATGTGGCGGGGCCTTTACCCCGGGCTTGACCATGCGTCCTTTACGATTTCGGCAAGCTTCTGATTATCGCTATTGAAATCTTGATAAAGATCTATTTGAGAAGGATTCGGCGGTGGTCCTATTAGTCTAGATTCCTGCTCCTGCTTTTGTGAAATCTCTGATTCTCGGAGTTCATTGTAAGGTGTCAGCGTTAGTAATGAAATCACGCCGGGGTCACCAGTTGTTGAGGTTATGTCGGAGTTTTGATTTCTCGTAGTTCTTGACAATGCATGTTCAGAAGTATAGCTGGACTGGGTTAGGAAAATATTGGTCAGCAGGGGTGTACGAAATTTTTTTTTCGCGGAGGATTCAATAAAAAGAAAGCCAACAGTTACCAAAATGCCTATAATCGCCGAGTTTGTAAGGATAAGAATGAAAATTGGATCAAAAATATTGTGGTGAGAATCTGATTACAGAACTTTTCGGATTAGTGTTAGGATAGAGTTTACTGTATTGATTTTTAAACGTAAGAAAATAAAGGAAGGAATAAGCTTAGACAGATTTAGACTCTTCATTCTGACAGTAAACATGTGTACGTAATATTGTCCAGTCAATGAATGCTCAAAATGGCGGTGTAGACGGAAATAACTGGATGGCCAAAATTAATTTCAGGGCTTTGTTTGGCTAGCTATGAGGTAAACACTCTAAAGGTCCTGGGATCTAGGAGCAGAGGCAAAGAGTGGAGGAGGGGAGAGAAGGCCTTGATTTTCGTTTATATCTCGAAAACGATTGGTCCTAGCTTAAAACATTATTTGTTAAAAAATGATTAATATGGAAGCCCTTAAATAAAGATAAGATTAACGAGCATTGCCATTGATACTTGCCGGTTGACCCCCTAGCTTTCAGTTATGTCGTGTGAGCCACGGCTGGGAACTGGTTTGTGAGAAGCTAACCTGCTACCTGCTTCGCTCCCAGTCATGCAAGTTCCTCGGGGATGGTCACCTCTTGGATATACGATGAACCAAAGAAGGTCGACCATGATGCAAGGTACTGTCTTCATTATCATTTCTTTGATATCGATAGTTTTGGAGGAAGGTTTTGTCGAGCGTCTACTTCATTCGCTGTGATATTTATATAGCTTAGGGGGAAATAAAATGCTATTATTTTGTCATGTTCCCTCAGTCAGCCGGTATCTATTACTTCAATTACTGTACTGATGAACCATTGGTAAAACAGTTAGTTAACAAAACATAGTCCATTGCTTTTGGTAACTTTGTGAAATCTAAATATTCATTGTAAATTCACAAAACAATTGTCATCTGCTAACTTGGTAGAGAATATAAAGTAATTTGCATGTCAGTCCAGTTTATAAAATATTCATGGGACAGTTTTAAAAAATATAGGTATGTAATAAAATTCTAATGGAAATTTTGACACAACCATTTTTTAAAAATTCTTTCGATTATTTTTCTACTATTTAAATGATCATATATTTATTCAAGAAACAAGTCCTAGCTATTCATCATAAAGTCGTGTTATTTAATGTTGTATGGCGGATTAAATGTATTTTAAAACTATATCTTTATTAGGACAAAAAAAACTCTTAAATTTTATTGAATATAAAATGTACTAATTTGATTAATTATTCATGAAATTTGAAGTTCGGATTTCTAGAAATATCTAAAAATATTAGTTCTGTTGTTCAACAAATACCAATAGATGGGAAGTAATATGTACCGCAGCTGTCCAAGAACCTAATGTTAGATATGTATTTACTGGCAATGAGATGTCAGAAGCTGACGGCATTATTCGCATAAAACTTGGATTCTTATATAATATTTAAATAATTAATTTAATAATCTGTACTATTTTTATTATTATATAGATTTTATTATTTTCCTTTGTAATTTACAAATAACTAGTAAAACTATTTCATCACAAATTTTTATTCATGAATAATCTTTTATTCGCTCACTAATTTTCATTTGCGAATTAAATTTGTCAGACAAATTGTTTATTCGTTTTTCGCAAATTACAAATGAACAAAATACAACTTTTTAGATACATTTATATTAGTTTCATAATAAAGAATAATTGTTTTTAATCTTCTGAAAATTTATAGTTCTTCTTATTTTATAAATATGTGATTTATTCCTTATTTTTTAATGTTTATTTGAAAAATAAATAAATAAATAATTTATCCGAAAGAAGTGAATAATATTTTTCATAACCATATCTGGTTGCAATTTAATATTTTTCTTCCAGCCTAGAGAAGCTCCTGTTAAAAATCGGTTTTTTTCGATTATTTTTAAAGTTCTTTTGATAACATTGCTATTTTATCAATTATGCGGAATTTAAAAGATTCTCACTTTTTTATTTAAGGTTATTTTTTAGATATGAAATGAAAAGATTGACTAGCCGAAATAAAATAGGCATATTATTTTTGTAAAAATTTACTTATAAAAGCTGTTTCGGCTTCGTCAAGCACCGCCGAATACAGACAAATAAAATAAAATAACCTTTGCGAACTAGGCTTCATCCCAATGTTGTATTGAGTATAATAATGTTGAAATTTGAAAGAAAGAAAGAAGAGTAATTTTATTCTGGGACACCTAGTATGTACAATGTGCAATTAGAATTAGAATTACAGTTACATTTGTGTGGCTTATTCGATTCCTATAAAATAATTATATTATAAAATGAATTATATAATAATGTGTAAAATAAAGGATCGGAAAGATAGACGCCTAGGAATTATTGCCGTCGGAAAACTAGATAAAGTAATTGTGAGAAATAGGAGCTTTTATTATATCATTCATTCATTTCACTTGAGTGGTTCCTAAGCTACAGAGACAACTAACACTTGAATAGCCCTAATTTTAGGATGCAGTACCAAGGAACGTCTTCAGATAATCAGAGATTAGGCTGTGGTTAAATTTGGCATTAGCAACTGGTCGCTTCATTGAAACAGTTTCAGTCGTACGAATGGGTTTTCTTAGTCCTAATTTGGTCTATATTGATTGACAACTCTCAACAGTTCAATCAAAGCATACCATATTTTTTATAAACTGGATTCCCTTCTATTAATTAGAGCTAATGACCATGACTAGATTGATATAAATATTTTTCTCAGTCCAGGACGACCCTCAACCACCTCCTCTTCAGTTTTTCGAAGGTGTTATCGGGCATGCAGTTCGTGCAAGTTCGTGGCAATGACCGGTATATGTTAGTTTGTCTTCTGGAATTGTTTGTAGTGAGCCATTGCATCTTCGTTGAATGTTGGGAATATGAAGATTGAAGGTCTTTTATGTGAACTAAGGTTCCTAATGTACCAGCTATAGTTCTGAACGTTTTTCATAAAAGATTTGAAGTTTTTAAGTTTAGATTAAAATATAAAATGACAATTATCACGATTTATAAGATCATTAATTGTAATAAATGTTGTTGGAAAACAAAACTTATCAATTTTCAAATGCAAATGTAGATTGTGTTGAACCTTAGGAATAAAATCAAATATTTGTTACAATTTAAGTGATGACGTACAAACAATTAATTATATTATTATATTAAACAATTATATTAAATTAACTTATGTCTTACTAACTTTTTAGAATATGCATTTCTTAATTATTGTTATTTTTTAAATTAGAAATGAAATAAAAGGCCACACATATTTCTAAAATATAGAATTTATACTCTTTAGAGAATATATATAATATTAAATTTAATGAACACGGTTATGATTAATTAAAAATTACGTCATTTTACCCTCCGAAAAATAATTAATTCGATTCGAAACGAAAACAAAATTTTTAACTGTTTTTTGGAGATTTTCACTAACTGATTTTAATCTTTTAAGTAATAAAGTACATTGTGGCGCCACCCAAATTTTACACCAATTTGCCATAGGACGGAGGAAATCGAGAGGTTTCAACAAAAAAATCATTTTATATTTTTTTGAGGATGACATTCCTTGACCTTTTTACCACCGATGCTATAAATTCTGTTGCATTTTACATTATATTTATTTTTGTAGTTCTAGCTGTCCTGTATTTTACTGATGATGATTATTTAATTTCGCTCAAATCCCTTATCATAATTTTCGGGAATAAAACAAAAACTTTAGGACACTTAGATATACTTTATACTTACTCGAAAAATTATTATAGTTTTACTACAAATCCTTAATATTTTACTTGTAGGAATGTTGGACGCGTTATGGATTTTAAATTCATGTTGCGCCTACTTTTCATAAAGCAGTCAGCGGCATGACAGGCTTCGTCATTTGTCTAAGTTATGTTTTATTGTAGATAAAATTAATTGCTTATCAACATTGTTCGTGGTATTCATTTCAAATCTGTTGGCTCCTCTTTGCCTCTATATTAAATCCGATTTCATGCGTATTTGATAACCGTATACGGGTCATTCTCACAGAAGAGGGCACTTTTATCTCTCCTGATACATATTTCAATTTGGAATATCTTAGGACTCCTGAGACATAAATGTTACTAAAATAATATTCTTGCAAAAACTATTCCACATTTTAAATGTTTTTAAATCATACATATATGTACCAAAACATATCTCCGGAGTGATCCAGATCCATTCCCCTGTGATGCCCCAAGCTCTGAATCAGTTAACTGTATAGGTTCAGTGGCCGTCTTCTTTATCAACATTAATTCTTTTTTTTTTTTTGTTAACAATGTTTTAAATGACTCACAGTTTCAGAAGAATTGTCAAATTCTTGGCAAAAAATTATGCTAGAACTGAAAAACTAGTTTCAGAGGTTAAACTGTACCAGAGGTTATAGTTCGTTCCCCTGGCAAGTTTCGAATCTAGATTCCCACCGATCTGCTTGGTCTGTAAAATAATGAAAAACACGTGGTCAGTTATGTAGTTTGATCTTTCCTCTATCATCCATGCCTGTTGATTCACTCTCATTAGAAAATCTAATATTCCAGAAGGAGATGATCACCAAAAGTGTAATGTTATGTTTAATGGTGTTCATTCCCCTATCCCGTACAGTTTTTATGTGTTAAGTTTTTTCTTAACTTATTTAATCAATAATGAATGCTTGTTTGGCAATGTTTAGTATGCTAATTACCAAACCCCGAGTTTTTTCTTTTGATATTATTTGAAAAAAGCTTTAAAGTTCACTGTCCTACGTTAATGTGAATAAAAAATGACAGAGGAATGAAAACCCTGACAGGGGGATGAAACTTTTGATGGAATTCAGCTCACGATGAAGTATTGATTCATTGTGATTTTAGTGAAAATTACAGAATGTAATAAGGCGTTAAAAAACAAATATTTCATTTTGGTGGTAGTCGGCAACGATACACTCTCGAAACAGCTTTAGTGAATTACAGGAAAAACGAATTATGCAAATCTTAATCAACAGTATCTGTGCACTTTAACAGGACATTTTGATCATGGACCTGTTGCTGGTTATGCACACTTGATAGGTTTACTCGTCAACATCAAAATATCTCTATCCTGAATACTTCAATTTTTGATCAGGTGTATTTCATATCTAGAATGTATTGGTGCTCTTAGAATAAGATTACTTGCTTTAGATAGTTGAAGGAATAATATACATAAAATACATAAGGAATAGTATACATTTTTTTTTTGTAAGAATAATATATAAAAAAAAAAAATGAAATTTAAAAGTGGACCATACTAGTTTATAGCTTTTTAAGATGCATGTTGATATATTGTGGGATGAATTTGGTTAAAATCTGTGATAAATATGTAAATCGTATTTGGATCTGGAGGAAGTGAGAGTTGAGAAAGTATAAGCTTACCTGAATGTGAGAGCTTTATCCTTTGTCGCTTTGGACTTAATGTTTTAAGGCAGATTTCTAATGTTATTTTCAGCAGTATTTCTTAGCATGCTTGCTAGTTTTTGTGCCTTGATTGATTGTCTTGTGGTTTAGTTCCAAATCATATTTACGTAAAATAATTTTCAAATGATAATTAGTACTTAAAAAGTTAAAAATTAAAAATCTCTCCCGACTTAAGAAATATCAATATGAGTAATTAGCCATGAATTTGCAACTTGGTTGGTTTAACCAATTTATTTTGGATATAGATATATGGTGTTAATATATTTTAATTTTGTCACAAATCGTTAATAATTTATCTTGTAAGCCTTATAAGCATTGCAAATGTTGATTTGAATTTCTGTCTTCGAATAGTGACAAATCCCATGAATTTGAAAATTCCTCATGCGTGAAAATTCTATTAAATCTGTGGAATTGACGCGGTGGTGTGTCATTTGTGACGATTTTGGTCAATTTAAATTTAAGATACGAGACCAAAAAACTTTCCTTTGTATTAGTGATTATATATTAAGGCAGTCTTGCTATATTTTTTTTTATTTTATATGTTTTCGACATGATATACCATTCCATCTATCCCAGTAAATTATAACCTTCAAAAGATCATTTTCTCTACTTTAGATTTCTACTCCTCATCTTAACTACCATTCTTACTAAGAAGGTTATCCTGAGTGTGCAGATAACAATATCTTATTAAGATTAAATTACTTTGCATTGCTATACTTTATACAAGTTAAACCTTTTAATTGGATACATTTGACATACTTCTGTTTGTTAGTTTGTATTAGCTGCTTGAATATTTTGTTGAACAGAAATTAAATGATTTTTATTACCATATCCGTAAGGTGTAAGGTCTTCGTGTACACGCACCGTTAAAGGATCCTATGCTTTTAAATTATTCTCTAGAGTTAATAGCGTTCGATAATTAAAATGTTTTTTTCTGTGGGAACAGGTCTCGAACCATTTAATGAGGTACCTGCTTGTGTTTGCATCATGGCCGTTTCTGTTTGTTTTAACAAATTTATTTTCATTTGTGTCCCTTACGATTGACAAAATCTGACATAGAACTATTTTTTTATAGATTGCTGTAGAGAATACTAGAAGTTAAAATAGGACCGTTTTTTCAATTTTCAGGATGGGTGACTTAAAAGCTTATTCTTAAATAATCTAATATTTCACTTAAGGTTTTAGATAATAGCAAATCGTTTAAATAATTAGGAAAGAGATGAAAAAACTGAGTTTAGTAGTGAAATTATACAAAAATGAGAGGGATGAACCGGGGTGAGTATGAATGAACAAATCAATAAAAATGTAGTAAAAACTGCACTCGAAGAAGTCTTCGTGCCATACTGGCGGTTTTTACTCCACCATTTTCATTCGTTCGGATGGATGAAAAACCGATCGTGTAGGGTCATCTTAATAGTTTGGATAAAACGTCGATGGGAGGATAACTTCTAGTCCGGTCTATTTCAGGTTGAATCGGAATCATTCTTTTATTAATTTATTTTTTCAATGCAAATAAATTTTTATTTTAATAGTATTCATGCAATTTTATAATTCAACTATTGGATATTGCTAATACTTTCTAATTCTCGTCCGATCTAGTTCGCAGTTATCTTTATAAAAATTTGGTGGGCTTTCCCTACCCGATGATAAGTTTCCTGGATCACTTCAGCTTAAAAATGGGATATTCGTGATCACACTTCTATCAACATCAGTCTATTTTTTCTGTTTATTAACATATAGTGATTAACTGTATTCGAAATTATTTTCATTACTCAAAGTATGTTTGAAAACTAAACCGTGTAATAGTTATGAAGAATAATGTTCCATTTTGTTTTGAATATCAATTTAAGGAATCAGTTAAAGAAATGCCGTGTGCTGGTGATAGATTTTGGCAAGCACAACTAAAAGAATGCTACATGTTTATAGAGACCGAGTCTCGTGTGTATATTGATTCACGCATATTTGCTAATGGAAGGAAGGTTTTTATATCCTTAGAAATCAGAAGCTAAATGTCAACACACAGTATTATTCTATGCTGGTATTTAATTTTGATTCTTACGAGAAATATAGTGTGATTGAACAAAAGATTTTTACTTTCTCTTACCTATATTTGAAATATATAGTAAAAAGACGCAAGCTGTCTTCAACTTCCCATTCCAAGTCATCCTGAGGATCACCGCCGTCTGTAGGACTTCCACACTCTACCACCTTGCATCTTGACAATATTTCCATCATTTGTTATAACATTTCAGGCTTGAAATCGAATCTTAATGATTCTCTTTTTATTCTTTTGGAGAATTTTATAACTGATCAATCTATAGATCATTTAAGATATGAGTGGATCTCAGATCTCCTCCAATAAATTTGTTTCTGTATTTTTTCTTATTTTATTTGTTTGTTTATTTTATATTTTATTTTTTACTTGTTTCTAAGCTATTGTGATGAATCATTTGTTTTTTAGGTGACAAACTATTTTATTTTTGTGTTTTTTCTATTCTAGAGTATGTTACTTTTTAGTCTTTTTATTTAAGAGAATTTATTTAATTTATTTATTTTGTATTTTTCTATTTTGTTTGTATTAAACTGTATATAATACTGAACTCAGGCAGACGGTGTAAGGCCATTCCATTTATACTTTGTTTAATTAGCTATGTAAATGATTATGATTAATAAAGTAATATTATTATAGTAAAAAGAATTGCGATCGTGAAAATTTTCGAATTCGACTTGTCAACGGAAATACACGTTTTAAGGTCTCCTTTGTCCAAATAACCAAATATTGCTAGTCTATGCGAACTTCAATAGCCTAGCTCAAAAATGAAAAGTTGTACGATACTGGAATTACGTTTTTAAGATAAGTACATGCATGTGATGTTATAGCTTGTTCGTCAAAATCGACTAACCGGAAGTGCCACTTCATACAATCGATTTTACAATTTTTTTCGAAAACGGCTCTAACGTTTTTGATGAAACTTTCCTAAATTATTCTTCGTGAAGCTCTGGAACTTTATATATATGTACTACATCACCGAGGAAATTCAGGGGGAAAAGTTATGATGAAAAGAATATTTCATTTGCTTATAACACGAAAAGTATGTATTTTATAATAAATTATACATGCAATCATATGAAATGTAACTAAATTATCTAAAAAATAAAAAATAAAAATCGAAGTCCGTCCAGTATTAGTAAAGATAGAGCGTATCGGACTAACCGAAAGTGTCAATTATAGCATCGATTTTACACTTCTTTTTTTTTTTTTTTTTACAATTTTCTCAAAAACGGCTCTTAACGATTTTGATGACATTTGTCTGTATTAATCTTCGTAAACACCTTTAACTTTTCATATATGTAGTACATCAGCAAGGAAATGCAGGAAAAAATTATGAGGAATAGAATACTTTATTTGCGTATAACTCGAAAATTATGCATTTTATGGTAAATTATGTATACTATCACATGAAAAGTAATCAAATTATCTACAAAATAAAAAAGGAATCATCGAAATCGGACCAGAATTAGCAAAGATAGAAGTTATCTTATTAAGACCACAAGACCCTAGATAGAAAGCCGAAAACGTTCGAAAGGAGACGGATCGACCGAACTTCCTCCCACCAAGCTGCCATTGTTGACCCGTTGTCAACAATTACGCTCTGTATCAATGTAAAAATATAAAAGTAGAAAAACAAAATGTTTCCGTAGAAACTCAATGGAACTTCCATCGAATCTACACCGAAACTTTTAAAATATACTTTCAGTTTGATAAACTTAAAATATGTAGTGTTCAGAATTGGTGTACTAAAATTGTTTAAAAACTGTTCTACTTTATTTTTGTGAGAGAAGACGTGAATAAGTGAATGCTGCTGAGTTTATTTCATGTATTATTTATGTGGACTCTTTAAAATAATGTTTAAAAGATTATTGTTATATGGTGGTATGGGAAAGTTGTGTAATGCGCGCACCGCACCAGATTTTTTTCCTTAGTGTGATGGCTTAGGACAAATACCTTGATATTTCACTGCTGTCCGCGGAACCGACTGCTCCTAGTTACTGTTATGAAGGTTGTAGTATTTTCACATTTCTTCTCATATCCACTTTCCAGTGGCTAATTTGCCATAAGGGAAACTCACTGAAGCTAGTGAAGAGTGAAGCTTTTGTGCTATTCTTTTCTTTTCCTTTGTCTGGTATTTCATGTTTCTAATCTGATCTAGATATCTTGACGAAGCTTAAAAATTACCTAGCAGTGCTCTGTTTATATGTGTTTGTGTGTGATATATGAATATGCATCCAATGGAGAATATATTCCTTGAAGTTGATTAATTTCAGAAAGGATGCTGCCGGCCCCTTGGGTAATTAAGGGTATGATTCTAATTGTTACGGTTTGGTGCCCAGGTCATTGCTCGCCTTTGGTCCAGGGCTATCGGTTTATATTGTTCTTCTATAATTCTTTGACCAGTATATTATGCTAGACTGTGTTGATAGAAGAGCTCCTCTAAGTCGAAAAATCAACAAATGTTGCGATATTATTAATATAATTCTTTATCAATGTTAACTTTGATTTTGGCCAAATTTATCCTAGTAAAATTTAGTTCAATAAATAGTTGTTCTTAATTAGATGTTTACGCACATTTTATGATTTGGATATTTCTGTTTCAATAATAATTACTGTCATTGTTCATTGAATTCAGTCCAGTAGTTTATTACAAAAAAACTTACTAAGAACGAAATTTTGAGATTATTTTTCTGAGCGAGGGAAGAAATAAAAAATGCGGAATAGATATTTCCTCTTATTTTAGAAATAATACCTCATCTTGAATAGTTTAATATTTCAGTTTATGTTAATTTCGACATTGAATCTGATTTTGATAAATAGAGAGGTTGTTCTTTTTGTCTAATTTTTAAATATCTTGGCAAGGAAGCAACTACGGGAATTAAATGATCCAGTATTAGTGCGATGCTTACGAGAACGAGGGGTTCTTAAAAATAAGGACAACGAAACGACTGAACTTTGCAAAAAAAATAATATTATTCAGTTGTGTTGTAAGGCTAGTGAGATATCGAAAACCTTTTTAGAATAATTACAATTCTTCCTCGACCTTAAAGGAATTAAGCAAGTAAAATAGTCTTTGAACTAGTCTTTAATTTTTCTTGAAATTACAAAAAAAAAGATTGAAATTTCTTACGAATATTTCTTAATAATTTCTGTTGATACATAATTTCTATTACTTACACAGTCGTTATGAGTTTAGGAAAATTTAGTCTTTTGAATGATTTATGGGTCAGCTGTAAAATTTGCAAGGCCTCGCAACACGGTCATACTTGCATGTTATCAGGGTCCGGTCTAGGTTTTTTGCCAGGATTTTTAAATCATTGAAAAGCTTATAACTCTAAATAATTTTAAATAATTAGTTATTAAATAATAAGACCTTGTATTTTTGTGCCAAGTTTTTCTTATATTTATTTCAAATTTATATTTTATATCTTAATTATATCTTAATCTTTATTCAAACTGAAATAAATATACACTGTATATTTCGTATTTAAAAAAAAAAAAAATTTATTTTGTTAAAAGTCATTATCCTAACTGGGTTTTTAAGTTATTTGCCATTAATTGGTGAATGCCATTAATACATTAATTAAAAACAAAACTTTTTTTAAAAAATAATTTCATTGAGATACCATCATCAAATTCGGTTTTTGCATTCTTATATTAACATTAAGCATATATATATATATATATATATATATATATTTTTTTTTTTTTTTAAGTTATCCAAAGAGGGTTTTTTAAAACTCAAAATCGAAATTAAGAATTAAAAAAAAAATTATGTTTAATGTGTTTGTGTGGTTAATTTGTTCAATTTAAAATATATATTTACTTAAAAAATATACGTTTAGTGCTAATATAAGAATGCAGTCACCAAATTGTATGATGATATCTCAATGGGATAATGCAAAAAAAAAAAAGTTTTGTCGAAGCTCAAACACCAATTAATTTCTCAGGAATAATGTCGGGTATGGTAAATAATTTAAAAACCAAGTTTGTTTAATGTTTTTTAGAAAAATAATTTTTTTTTAAATATGACATATATAGTGTATCTCCATTTCAGTTTGAATTTTGTTAATAACAGAACTCTCAAAAACCCCATCTTGAAATTTTGACCCTACATTCTTATGTGCATATATAACATATATTTTATTAAAAAAATTTAATATCGTTTTTGAGTTTTTTTGTGCATTTAAAAATTTGTTTATGTCAAAATACATATCAAATTAAAGCTGAAAAGAATGACACTATTTTGTGCTTTATATCTTTCTTAGACTAAACAGGAGTCGGCAACCTGCGGCTCCGGAGCCGCATACGGCTCTTTTAGAAAATTTTGTGACTCTCTGAACATTAAATATTGCTGTAAAAAAACCATTCCAAATTGTAGATACGATTTTTTTAAGGCATTTGATCCCTCTACACATAATATTCAAAGTGCCACAGAATAAGATAAAACAGGCACTTCTATGTTTTTCCATGTTTTTTTTTTTTGATATAGATTTGGCTCTTTGTCACCAAAAGGTTGCCGACCCCTGGACTAAACCTTGAATCTAAAATTATTTTTTAATTAGTTGATTTATGGTGGGGAATGACCCTTTTATATCTTACAATCCTATTCATCCTTAGGGTCGGAATGCACTTGCATATCTACTTATGCGCATATAGAGGGTTGTTAGTAAAGTTGACGTACATGACTATTGAATCTTAATGTAGTTGTCGGATGTCTTCCACTACACGTTACGGCCCCTTGCAAGTTCATTTCGACCCATTCATGTGTGCATTTCAATACAAAAAGCTCTTTGGACCTGTGCATGTAAACATACATAAAGTAAATAAGAGTCTATATTTTCGTTTGGATCTTGATTAAAACACCAAGTTTCAATATTCATGGGCATCAACTTCACTTGAATGCGATTGCAATTGAAATGGGTGTGCAAAGATAAAGCCACACAAGAGGGACTGTGCAGACGAGCAATGCCCCCGCTATATTTTGCATCCTCCTCGTGGTGTGGCCGCCCTTCGGCAACTCAAATGGGTTTCCTTTGTTAATGACGTCATTTGAATTCCTTCGGTAAATACGTCTCATCTTTTCAAGTCCTTCAGTACGTTAAAAATTAAGGTACATGGAGTATATAAGGAATGAATTATTTAAATAAGCGCTTTAACCGAATGGTGTGCTGGGACGTAGACGGGAGGGCTATGTTAAATCTGATCTTATAGCTTTAAGTTTCTAAGATTAAGGAACTATTTCTTGATCACGCTTAACCCGTAGGTTTTCTCCCAACCTTTATAGGATCCATTGCCCACTTTATAGGAGCTATGTTTGCGCCTCTTGACCCCTTAGTCGAGCAGCGATTTTAACTGATATTAAAGCGATTTTATAAGTATAATATTAAATTTTATTAAAAAACGTCTTCTTATTTTTTATTTTTGTTATGGTAGATAATCGACTGTGATGTAAATCTTTTGAGTCCTGATTATACTCCATAATTAATCCATAGATTATACGCCATACTTTTAGTGGCGGTTTATGATTTATCTCTGGGTAGTGTGAGCATTATGTTCTATAGCAGTTTTAGATAATATTGTCTCTAGAGCTTATTCTCGTTCTAGCTCAGCTAATTACTAAGCCCTAAGCAGTGTTCCTGTTTTTCCACATGTTGGTCGAGTCAGCTTTCTTCTAACTCGGCTTCTCACTAGGGCTCCACTGCACGCGACTAGTCCTGACGAAACACTCTCATGGCTTCATTATAAGCACATGTTCAGCATTTTACAAGACAATTTGATCTATCAATGAAAGGATTTGCAGTGAATGGATTGAATCAACGTCTGATTTTTTTACTTTCCTATGAGAATAATATTGTTCATATAAATTTTACAAATGCACATTTTTGTTACCATTTAAATGAAATACCATACTACAGAATATCCTTGTACACTTCTTTGCTACTCGTAAGTAACCAAATGCTATGATTAACGCAGTTTTGTTACTTGTTATTTGAACTTGTAATGTTTAAATCTAGAATTCGCTCTGGTCACATTACGCCAATATAATATTGGGTCGTGGATTAGCTCGGATTAAGAAAAACAAATTCGACAAATATTCAGATTTTTAATTCTATCAAACAAAAAAACAAAACAAAAAAAACGAAAGAATAATTTACTAATGAAGAATGATAAAAAAAATGAAATATCAATTTTGAAAGTAAATACAATCAAATGGTATTAACTGATATGAACTAGTAAAATAATTGCAATAATTGGATTAAAATAAAGAGAAGTTCATATAGGCAAGGAATGATTCCTTTATGCAATTATTTTAATTACTAATTTTAAGACGAGGGTTACAGAACAGTCGGTCATGTAGAATTCTTGATGCCGATTACTGACGGCCTGACTTGAAATTCTAATCCCTTTGGTCCCTTCCGAAGAGCTTTGTATTTGTTGGACGTCTTGTTCACTTCCTTGGTGGTCCTTGTGTTTCGGACATTCAGATATTGATCCTATCAGGAGGTATTTTATCGAACTTATACTCCTTTTTAGGGAGGATTTTTGTCTTTGGATAAGTGGGCAAGCTGGTGTCTGTGAGAGATTCCTAATCTGCGATCACAGTCAATATACGCATGACGCGTAATGGCTTGTTATGTCCTTCTGAATTCAGGCTGAAACCTTTCTTGAGCGAGCGCAGTGAGTGGAATTCAACGACTGAGATCTGCAACACATTTTAAAATAACCTAAAACTGTAATAACGCCAAAAGAATTATTTACGTCTTAATTCTGTTATATCAGAAGGTAATGAAATATTCTCATCGTGAAAAAAAATAGTTGTGTGGTGTACACTAATGAAATATAGAATAACATCTATATCAAGACAGAACCCGTTGCTAGTTCTGGTAATAATGGTTTTTGTTGTATTAAAGGACATAAATAGACAAATAGCATTAGTAGACAACAACGTTCAGTTATGGGATGACATAATAATGTGGTTTCGGATTAATGTTAAAAGTTTTTGGAGTATTTTAATCGTAACTGAGTGGTTGAAATCCTGGAGTATTGATGTAGTAAAAGACAGTTCGAACCCCCGACCCTATCTCTATATATGCCTGCTCTCTGCGGAAGCTAGACCGAAGACCCTGAAAGATATTTTTATATATACTTTGTTTAAAAATCTTGAAAGTAAACATGAGACTTGTAAGGCAGCGAAGAGTGGTTGCAAGCCTCACGATTGGCGAAATCGAAACTTTAAAATTTCTGTTTTGTTTACTGATCTTATATCTAACCATTTGTAGAAGGTGTTCAAAATCATCCTTACAAACTCTGAGTGCCATCCTTAAAAATGTTAGGTCTAAAAGTTTAAGGCTTAAAAAAATAAAGTGTTGTTATTATTTTGAAGTACCAGGTGAACAACTGTCACTCCAAGCTATTTCATTGTAATTTGTTGGATGTTTTCAATCAATCTCAAAAATCATTTATGGATGGTGTTAATCCTGAATGTTTATCTAGTAGAATCCTTGGTTCAATTACACTTAAATAGGTTTCTTCATGTGAGAAAAGAACTAATAAGTTTTAATTACTCATTGTCTTTGTAAAGTTAGACATGAGCTTGTTTTGAGGCTGTTATATGGTGAAAAAGAGACCTATTAGTTCAGCTGGTGAGTACAAGCCGCTCCTTAGCCGGTTCACCCACACAATGGCGATTGATATTTGCTTCTTAGGGCTTACCTATGTGTTTATAAGCATCCGTCTTTGCTGGCATAGGTGAAATCTATTCTATGGTAACTGTCCGAATTTACACACTTTTTCCATTGTAGTTTCAAATCCTATTTTGCGTTTTTCTTGTATCTCCCACTTTTGAACTTTGTTTATCCGTTGAGAGCGGCTTTGCTATTTTTGTGTCTTCTTACGTTCTGTTTGGCAGGTTACTTTTTATTGTCATTAATGCCTTTTGGCTAAAGATAATAATTAGTATTAACAAACTTGATTGATCATATGAAACAGGCACAGCGTGGGCGTGCTGAACCGGAACTCAAGAACCCCGGGGTTCTGCTGGCTGATAACGGTATTTCGTATCGTTCAACATCATTCTCTACAGTTTGAACATACACTAGCCTCCAAAAGCTCTGAATATTTCGTGATCCGATGTGAAGTCCGTTATCGGTTTAATAACAAGCAACTTTTTTGGATGAGATATAAGCCAAGGAACAGTGGTCTACATTTTGGGAGATAACATTACTGTTGTCATGCAAGATTCGAATCCGTATTCTGAGAAGCGTTTTCTCTCATAGGAAACTTATGATTTATATTTATTTAATTTTGAACTATTATTTTGTAGTATGAAGCAGTACTGTTATTTACCCTAACCGATCTATTTCCCTCATCTAAATTGATAAACACTGTATAAAGGGCTTAAGTTATTGCAAGCGTTTTAGCCTACTCGGCCGCTATTAGAAATATAGATCAAATGTTTATTATTATTAAGATTAAGTTTTTTTTCTTGTACTTTAAAATTATTCTAATTTAGGCTCCGCAATAACTAATTATCAGTAGGTAATAAATGGCTAATGTACAGAACTCTGGTGTTGGCCCGTGGCGGCTAGAGAAAGCACTAATCATTGCTGTGGTGAGGACGTGGACCACCGCCTGGGTCTAATGACTAAGCTGTCCTTGCTATCTCCTTTTTCGTTGTACCAGCCAACCTCAGATTATTTTTCCTTGATAAAATACAGATTAAATACATAACCTGTACATCTTACAGTCTATGGAGGATCTTAGGCTCAGTAATTGGAAAAGATGTACTGTTTCTTGACCAACGGCTGTGCAAGGAGATGATCTAGCCAGGATCACCCTCAACCGCCAGGTTAAGGGTACCCACTTTATAGAGGCTAGATGCACCCCAGGAGGGATCTTTTTACCCCAGTGTCAATTTACGGCTGATATAACAGAAAAAATAATTATCTGCCACTGCCGGACTGGAACCCGGGTCATAGGTTTTAGTGTTCAGTGTCTTACCCACTAAGCTATCAAAGATTTTTACTATTACTACTACCACCGAACTACCACGATTTCATCTATCAATTGGCTTGACAATTAGTTTTCTTCATAGATTTTAAATATTTCGGCTTTTGAAATAGTTGATTTTCATTCCATTTTAAACATACAGTCTGTCAAATTGCTCTGGAATTAATTAATGATACCTATATGTATTTTAAAATTCGTGCTTAAAGTAGTGAGACTGAAACCGCAATGATATATAAGATGTTTCGACGCAAGTTGCCAGAAGTTGGGTTGATACGGAGCAAGAAGGGTATTGGGGTCTCTTGATCTAGATTTGTTGTCGACTATTTCAAAATCACTTGTTACTTGAGTTGTCTCTTTTCAGTCTTCTGTCCCCCCTTTGAGTTTCATTTGTCGGTTTTAGAGGTATTGAATTAATGTATAGTGTATATAATAACACAATCAGTTTGATTATTACTTCCTATGTCTTCTTCTAAATGGAATAAAAAAAAAAAGGTGAATGAATGTTAATATGGAATAGTAATAACAATGATAAAGAACCTCGATGCCCGTAACAATCTTCGCCTAAAACCTCCTAGTATTCCAAAACCATCGCGCCCTTTGCAAATAACCGTGTATATCGCTACCTTGGAAGAAGACAGGCTCAACTCAAAAATTTTTGAGTAATCATAATCAACAAAATGATGAAGAGAGCCACAAAAGATGTTCATCGTATGATCGCTGGAGAGCAGTTTTTTTTTTAAACAAAACTGTCTGTCATAAGTCAAACAATTTAGGTCTAATAATATGCTTGGAATAAAAAAATACCTTACACAAGTTACCTTCAAGCATTTACTTACAAAAGGGTTCAAGAAACTATTTATAAAATTGTAAGAAAACCTATAACAATTAGTTGACATTTGAAGATGAAAACTTCAAGCGCCGTTTTCTCAGAAGTGGGCGTTGCCAATCTTCTTCCAAGGTAGCTAGCTATATGTATTTGTGATTAATGAAGTTTAATTTTTTTAATCAAAGTTGATCTACAGGTTGCTGTTTGATTTCTTACTTTCAATAAGACTATACGGCTTTCTTCTCCCTCTGATTATATTTCTATCACTCATGGATCTTTCATCAGTGGTGACTCCCAGAAGTGGAGGAAGATCGGGGACCTTCCTAGAAGAGGGGACTTGAGGGTAGGTCAGGGGGATCGATAGCTACCGGCAGCGTCCCCCTCCAGTTCCCGGCCAGAGGCGAGCGGGTACAGAGCCGACGGCCACAGGTAAGAAGGATGCCTGGAACACGATAGCTATGGGGAACTTCATCCCCTCGGTCGAAGCATTCTCGTTCTGTGCTCCCTGGTTCCGTTTACTGGTCAAGAACAGGTTAGTCTAGTTATTGACTGTTCTTTGCACTGAGCCAAGACTTCTGGGGATATACACACTTTGCTTCAGGTACTATCATATTCACTCTTTCACCATGCCTACTTATTTCACTGATCTTTATTTATTCTCACTTGCATAATTAGCCGCATATAGTTATGTAACGAGTGTTGTTTATATTTTTTACCTTAAAAAATTCTATAATTGTAATTTATCTGTAAAAAATTACTGACATTCAACTTGTTTAGTCTACGACTTGGTTAATGTGTCTCCTAACTTCTTGTGTGAAGAGCTTGACTTTTTTCTTAGGTCTTAGGCAAATTGTACATTTCTACTTACTAGTTACGAGATCTGTGACAGATACTTAAAAAATTACCTATACTTTTACTAAAAATAAGTTATTTGTCGCGATGCTAACTAAGCCTGTGATGCAGTGTTTAATTGTTCTGCTATTTAGACCATTATATTATTATGTGTGTTCTTCAGTTATTTGTGTTGTTTTTTCTTACTAAATAGTATTAGTCGGGTACTGATCTAACATTATTCATACACATCTAACATAACATCGTAATGATCTAACATAACATTATTACCCTGTACGAGGTTCACTTGAAAAATGAAATTATATATTAGGATCATCATAAATTTAAAAATAGTAATGAAAGAAAGCAAAAAGGCTTTTATAAGATTTTGTTTATTGAATCTTACAATAATATTCTAATAATAACATTAATGTTAGTATTTTATTACTTACAAAACTATATACCTTTATATTTTATACATTAAAATAAATTAATCCATAGTTATTGGTATTAAGAAGATTTTATTATTTTATTTATTTTTTAAATTATTTCTTTGCTCATGTTAACTATTAACCAATTTCTTTTTTTTCTTTTAATTGTCGATAATAAGAGTAATAATTCTTATAGTATTTCAATAGAAATGTTCATAATTTTCATTCTATTTAAAATACGAAATCGTTGTCTTAAGTATTATAACTTTTTTTAAAGAAGGTTTTTAAGAAAGAACGTGTTAAAGGGAATCAGGAAATAGCTTTCCTTTTTGTCCAGAAGTCCCTCATTTGCCTATCCAAAATTAGAAAAACTGCTGTGAAAACATTGTTGCTTAACTAAAAATAGGCTTTATGGAATGATTATATTTTAAATTATTGTAAAATATCCTGATAAAGAAAAGAAAAACAATATTCAAGTTTTAAACTATAAATGTGGTCTTATTAAGGCCGTAAATTTGAGGATCGATTTTTCAAAGAATTTTAAAATTTTATTTTTCTTACAATAGTCAAAAAAATGTTTTGATTTGAGGCTTTAGTAAGTCATAACCGTAGGAGTTGTTGCTTTCAAAATTTTAGTTTAATTTTTTTATGGCAAAAATGATATTTACGTTTTTTATTACCCGACTATTTTCGGTCATCAATGACTAACAGTCTTGGCGATTTTCATTGTATTTCACTCTAATTAATATCTAAAATAATATCTAAATATCTAATATTACGTTACTGTTAAATTTGTCATTACTGCTACATTGTGTACAAAAATATTAATCTGTTCAAAAATTCTGCCTTTCTAAACCTCGTGACTTCATCACTTCCACAATATTTACTTGTATTGTGAAATGAAAATAGATTTTTTATACGTTCTACATAAAATAAAATATTTATTTTGATTTCATGATTACTGTTTTAAATAATTTTTTATTACTCCCTAACCAGTGTTAAAGTTTTATTCTGTCATAGAGATCGTTATTTACATATAAGGCTACCATAGGAAGAAAATAATAAAAAAAAAAAATGTTTTTATTATACTTCTTGTTTGTTATTATAAATACATGAAAAAGAAAATTTTACACATTTCTTTAATGAACCGTTGACGTGAAAACATTTTTACTTTCCCTTACCTATATACGAAGTATATAGTTAGGGGAAGTATTGGGATCGTGAAAAGTTTCGAATTCGAGTTGTCAACGGATATACACGTTTTAAGGTCCCCTGATTCCAAATAAGCAAGTCTCGCAAAATGGTCTGTGTTTCTGTCTGTCTGTGTGTATGTGAACAGCCTATCTCAAAAACGAAAAGTTGTACGTACGACACAGAAATTGCGTATTTAAGGTAGGCACATGTATGTGATGTTGCAGCAAATTTTTCGTCAAAATCGACTGACCGGAAGTGCCACTTTGTAGATTTTACACTTTTTTTTACAATTTTCTCGTAAACAGTTCCAACGATTTTGATGAAACTTGCCTGGTCTTCTCCTGAAAGGCCTTTATCTTTTCATGTATCTAGTATATCAACGAAAAAATAAAGGGAAAAAAGTTATGATGAAACAAATATTTTATTTGCGCTTAACTTTTAAAACATGCAATTTATATTAAATTGTGTAGAGATTCGCATGAAAGGTTATTAAATTATATAAAATACAAAAAAAGAATCATCGAAATCGGACCGCTATTTACAAAGATGCAGCATATCTGATGAGGAATACGAGACCTTAGATGGATAACCGAGCGCATCCCAAAGAAGGATGCGACCGAACCTCCTCCCACCAATCCGCCAATCTTTTGTCAAAAATACGCTCTGTAACAATGCAATTTAAGAATACAAAAGCAGAAACTAACTTAATAATTTCTACTTTTATATTATTTAATGGAAACAAAATGTTTCCATGGAAACTAGACCGAAACTTTTAAAATATATTTTCAATTTGACAAACTTTAAATATTTAGGTAGTTTACAGAATTGTTGTGCTAAAATGGTTAAAAAACTTAATTATTTTATTCTACATAAGTAGGAGAAGATGGGAAGAAGTGGATGATGCTGAGTTTATTTCAAGTATTGTTTATTTAAACTCTTTAAAATTATATTTGCAAAAATAATTATTGGACGGTAAGGGAAAGTTATGTGATGCGCGCACCGTTCCAAATTTTTTTTAATGAAGTAGAAAAGAGAATTTTTTTGTTTCTTTCAAAAGTTACAAAAATAGTACAAAATAGTAGAATAGTAAAATAGTAGTTACAAAATAGTAGAAAATACTTGCCTAAAGCGGACAGCAAAAAACTTTAATAATAACATAATTTTTTTTTAAAGTAATTTAATTATCTACTTGTTTGTATATCTCGCTAATCTTATGCTATTTGAGCGGATTATTACAGAACAAAACTATACTGTACAAAAATTTCTCATTCTGTTTTAGACTTGTGATACAGAAAAAAAGACTTGTTCCATTTGGAAAAATGAATTAGTTTAATGGCGCCTCTATCATAATGCAATTGAACAAGTCTCCAAAATATGAAAATAAATAAATATGTACCGCTAATTTAATTTTTACTTTTAGAATGTTATTTGTCCTGCGGGTGTTTTTAGGACCAAAACAGGTGGGTCTGCATTTTTTTGATCATCTTAGACATTGCACTATGGACCAGAAATCAAATTTAACTGAAAAAGTCGGATTTGTAAGTTGATTGAATACTTTGGCTTTATGTTTACTTTGTTAGCACATATCCAGATTTGCGAAGTCAGAATTACTCGATACAGGAGAAGCTAATTCCCTTCATCCTGGTATCAAATTGAAGCAATGAGTAAGTGTATCGTGATATTTCAATCACTCGCTCACTTTTTCCTTTATTATAAAAAGATTATTAAAGTGCGTGCCAAAGTTATAGCATCTTTAATTATACTAATGGTCGAATAAACTTTTTAAAAAATCATGTCAAATTAGTTTTTTCTTTCTGATGCTATATTCTAGCCCTAATTGTATACTTTTATTTGCATTTCAGACTAGTTTTACCTTTTTTTGGGGGGGGGAGGAGGGGCATGTAATATTTATTTACACAGATATCACACCCCGAGAAGCGGTGAAGGGAGGGGGTTTGGTTGTCAGAGACGAGAGATTTATGAAGTACTGTCCGTTAAACATTGTTTTTATTTATTAGTGGCCATGAAATTAGAACTTCTTATACTCAGAAAGGGCGCAAATATTTATCATACAGAAACATAATACATGCACTTATAATGTGTTAGCACTGTTGTCACAAATAAAATGTATTCTACATAAAAGTAATTTTTTCCCGTTAGATTTGATTTGCCCCATAGTACGTGAGCTAAAATATTTATCTATTGACTATTTGAAGATCTATTTTGTAAGGTTTATTTGGTGTTGATCGGTATTTTAATTTTTTTCTGAATTTTAAAAAATTAGGTAAATCCAATTAGTACGAAACTGTACCATTATTTGGACATTACGCTGGCCATTTTCCCGGAGTTTTATTTAACGATTTTCTTTATTGTCTTAGGTCGCAGACATCCCCAGTTTATTACTGTACTTATTTCGGTATCCCTTTTCCGCTGCTAAATATAATCGTCCGGTAGCCCGGTTTCGAGCGGCAATGACATTGCTCGAAATAACTCCCGTGGTAACCGGCTCCTAAGACTGCACCCCACGTCACTAGCCCATTCATACCCCGCTTCGTAACGGTTTTAGAAACTTTACCCGCCTTCTTTCTTCGGTTGCAACTGTTATTCGTCAGATTCGGTTTTACTGCATCAGTAGATTAGAAGATTGAAATATATTTATCGGATTTATTCGGACGGGAACGCTCTTCTAAATTAAAACCAGGCAATCCATTAGTGTAATGCCCGATCTTTTTTTGTAATGATATTAACATGGATTATGATTATCTTGTATACAAATTATTTCTACCTGAAGATACCGAAATAATTAATTGAGGTATAACATTATTCATGCGAGTATTTATATTATATACAAATATTATTTCCACGTGATCTAAAATTCTATCTTATATGTGTTTATATATCTTCACCGTGAAACGTTTGAAGTTTAATTTAAATGCAACAACAAAACAAAAGTTTGAAATTATTATTATTTTTTTTTTAAATAGATCAACTTAAAAGAAACAAGTACTGCTGATCGGTCACAATGGTAGCGTTTGGTATTGTTAATTAGTTAATTATTTAATTGTTAGTTGACATAGTTTGCAGAAATTTATACTTAGTGGATTGCCGAACATATCTTTCTTTTTGCTTCTTTGCTATAACGGGACAATTCATGTAATTTGTAATACTAACTTTTCATGTTCTATTAAATAAGGTACAGAAATGTTAAACAGCTTGTAATATGGTCTATGAAGCAGATTTAATAATTATTTTTAATTGTTTTGTTAAGAAATTAATTATGAAAATTGTTTTGACATAAACCCGTGCCCTATCGGGGTAAATGGGTAGGCGACTTGGGCCTCCGATATCCACTTTCACATGTGGTCCGTAGGCTGTAACCCTGATTTACTTTCGTTTTTTAAGCTGCTGGCGGCTTATTTAATAGAAAGTTGTCTTCGAGTCCTGTAATTTATATGAATACAGTTCCCAGAACAGGTACGTACCCTACCGTATCACTAAAATATTATTTTTAGGCATTTATCTGAGCTATCATTCAAACTAATGCCAGGTCTGGAAGTTCTTGGCTGATTCAAGTATAATCATAATACATTTTTATTTATTTTTTGCCATCTTTAAGAAATCTTTTTGTCGATATTTCTCGTCAGAAGGAAAATCACAATGAAATAAAATTGTTTAGCTATTTGCTTTACTATAGCAATATATTAGTTTCTATTAGATTTATTTTCTTCTTATGTCCATAAAGATACTACTTATAGTTTCTTCTCGCAGTTTCATGTCAATCATGCTGTTATACAGTATATTTTTAGTTTATTTCTTTTATTTGAAAAAACAAAACAAAAACTGAAGACTTTCGGCTTAGCTGTATGAAAAAATACGTCTCCAAAAATATTTAAAAAAATCAATTATCTCCATTCAGCATAAATTAAATGCATTTATTTCAGAGATGGATCTTAAAACAAACAATTTTTTTTTATTACAATAATTAAATTTATCATTGCATTATCTTATAAAAGAAAATCTTAATTAACTTTATTGTTTTGCAGATTGAAGATCCGGTACGTGATGCCGTCAGCACGGCTGACTCTCCGAGAGGAGGACGTCTTGCGGCTCACGTTGGAGTTTCTACACAACCGGGAGCTTCATATATCGCAGCTGTCCTTGGAGCGTGAATCGGGCGTCATCAACGGCAACTATTCTGACGATGTTTTCTATCTCCGGCAGCTCATCCTCGACGGGCAGTGGGACGATGTGCTGGAATTCATTCAGCCGCTTGAAGTTTTACCGGCATTCGATATGAGGAAGTTTCAGTACATCATTTTAAAACACAAGTACGTTGAACTCCTATGCATAAAGTCAGAAGCTGGTGCCCTAACAGGTGGCAGCGTTGAGTCTGCCGTGGACGAAGTTGTGAAAGTCCTCAGCGAACTAGAGAAGGTGGCTCCGTCTAAAGAAGAGTATTCAAGTCTCTGTCTTTTATTAACGCTCCCCCGGTTAACCGATCACCTGCAATACAAAAATTGGAACCCCAGCAATGCGCGAGTGCTATGTTTTCGTGACGTGTACCCTCTCGTTGAAAAGTTCTTGCCTGCGGAAAGACGGGCGAGTGGTGCCGGTGACAGTGCAGGTGCGGCTAGAAATGACCGACTCATACAACTCATTATCAAAGGTATCTTGTACGAATCGTGTGTGAACTATTGCCAAGCAAAAGCCGTGGGTTCGGCAGATCCTAGCAGCCACGAAATGAATTTTTCTAAATTATTGGACAGTTCAGCTGCATTTAGTGATTCAGATCTCAGCTTGCTATCATGGCTTCAAAGCATTCCAGCAGAAACTTTTTCAGTTCCTTTTGAGCAGAAGACACTGAACGTTGATGTAGAGCGGTTAGAAAGGCCGTGCTTAGAGACTTCTTGGACCGAACACATGCTAGTGACTCCTATCAAACCCAAGACATTCCCCTATTCCGAAATGCCTTTTAGAAGGCCTCGATCAGCGGCCGATATAATGACACGATCTCTTCTTCCTGCCCTGGAAGGTTTACCGTTCGGTCTCCAACTTCAAAACCATTCTGCCGGTGGAAAGAAATCGAATTTGGCTGCGGGTGATAGTGAAAATCCTATGAGCAGGTCTTCATTTGCTAGCTTTCATCTTACCGGACTGAAGAACAATAAAACTATGAACACATCTGTCGACAGATTGTTCGAAAACGACAATGACGTCTTCCTAAGTAGCAGCTACACAGAATTTCAGCTGCCATCCATCTCGGAAGGAACAAGTACACCACTGCCTGCCAGAGGAAGGTCCACGAGTCCGAAAAGAAGCATTGCCTCTACTCTTCCTTCGACACCTTCCACTCCGGAGCACAGGGGTAGTCCTGCCACTTCCAGCTCCACAACGGCTCGCTCATCTCGGCGAGACTCGCTTTCAGAGAAGCCTCTTTCTACAACTGTTGTTTTTTCTGAAACCAGTTTCGAAGGTGACTTGGTAAAAGAATACCAGAAGATAAAACAACGACTACAGGAAAATAACCAGCGTCCTGAAGACAGGTAGGAATTTTTAATATTTATTTATAGTAGATAACTTATTTGCTGTAGTCTGCTTTACTTAAAATAGTTTGAAAACAAATATTTAAAAAAAATATATCTATTGCGTCAAACTCTGTTAAATATTGACGACTGATATTAAATTTTTAATGATAAATGCAAGAATTCCACTAAGCGATCCACTAATGGTTGAAGATTATTTGTTACTTCTTCATCATCTGTTAGAAAAATTGGGCGCCTGGACATCTCTATTTCTAAAAACTCGATTACTTTGAGCTGGTTTACAAGCTACCGCCCAGTGTAATCATGTTCACTAGCTAAGCAACTGATTGTAAACAATGTGCGACAAAAGTTGAAAGTCGGGCTACTCGCTGGTAAGTGGGTATGTTAGCTGTAAACTAGCCGCTTGCCATCATAATTGCTAGTGAACTGAATTATCCCCCTCCCACTAGCAAACAAAGAGAAAAAAAAGATTTATTTAGAAAGCGTATTTTAATCTCGCTAACTAGAATGTTACTGAGCATGTGAGGAATTAGGTGCATCACTTTTGTGTAGCACTATATAATATGTACTACACTAGCTGACTCGTTTGCTGGAATCATTATTCGTTATTTAGTTGCAATTATTCTCTCATTAATTTCGTTGTGTAGTAAGTATACAAAAGATTGGTTTCTATAAATAAACTTATCCAAGAAAGTTGATGAAAGGTATGGATCAATCACTACTATATATTATTACGGTAGTATAGATCCCTTTTCCGGCTCTCAGGAGCGATGGATTTTGATGAATGAGATATCAAAAGAAAGGGAATTTCATAAAGAAGTGACGAATTCCAATTTCGTTTCTTAAATTCTTACTAGGGCTTAAATAAAAGTGGTGAAAAAACTGGGAGGTTTCACAAATTTGACGAATGAGAGTCGGCGGATCGAGACGGGATAAGTTGGGTTTTAAAGATTTTGACGCCGGCATCAAAATCATGTATGATCCCTCGGATCATACTGGCCCAGCATTTTAAAGCCTTAAAACCTACTGCTTTCGAGATAATGCACGATATAGGTCCGCACGGGCCCTATGCTATCTTGCGTACGTGCCGTTGTCATGGCAACTTTATATCAATTTGAGTCTATTTACAAACACTTTTAATTAGTGGGAAATATACATTGTTTCCCATGTCCAACCCTGAAGGGCACTAATGAATAATAATATACATAGAAAATGATATAGCTGAGTCTTAATGCTTAGCTATTAAACTGAAGGGATATTTCCAGTGGTGCAAGCTAATTACTTATTTAGTGTAAACTTTAACTTCAGCATAGTCATTACAAACTGTGTAGCTTCACCAAATGTGTGTGTTAAATAAACTATCTTGGTAATATTCTATAGTTTATACGAATAAATATGTTTCCCTAATATAGCTTATACTTGGAATTAGGGATTAGAAGATATCTAATGCGAGAGTTCTCGCTCGGGTATACTAGTATAAGTTATATTTTGTTCGTTGTTGTGATACTTGCAACCAGCCAGGTGTGGGTTTCTCTTAGGTCACAAATAAAAGGAAGATCTTCTTTGTCTGTGAAATAACGTATAGGGATTGGAACCTACCTGCTGTTTTTTCTTTGAGAGGTTGTCTGTGTGACGCAGTCTCTAAGAAATATCTTTACAATGCAACCGCATCATTTTGAATGCTTTTGTGAAAATATGTGTTATTAGTTTGTCGGAACTAAACTACTGCGGTCGTCCATACTAATATGAACGAAACTCGAGTCAATGAGATGGATATTAATGTTCCATTCTTCCATTTACGTTTCGGTCTGCTACTTGAGCGCCTAACCCCGTCGGTTCAGCACTAATAGTTTTTATGATTCGTTCATTATCCAATTCAACAACATGATGCACCCATTTCAATCACCGCGATGTTATATCATTAGATTCTAGTTACTGGGCATGAACACCGTTCCGTGTTGTTTGGTCCTCTAAATTTTTCAGTCAATTAATCTTTTTCTACCGAATAGTTTGCAAATGTTTTTATATTCAAAAATTCTTGGGCGTCTTTCTTATCTTAATATAATCATGCATTTATTTATATTCATTAAATCAGAAAATTAACTCTCGACACTTTTATGTGCTCTGCTCTTTCCCATTTTAAATATATACATTTATTTATTTAGTACATCCTGATCTACCTTAATATTTGACAAATTTTGACGCTTAGTAGAATTTAGTTTTTGAGTAATTGTTCAGTGAAGTACACTTAGTATTCCGCATTGATATTACTATCGGGACTCTGTTTTAAATGGAATTGGTTTATATTATATCCATCTGTCAGCCATATTTTCATATATTTTTTAGTAGAATATGTATTATTTATTACCCTGCATAGGTTTCTATTCCAGACTGTTTCTCTAGGAATATTATTCCGATTGCTTTATAAGATTTTAATTTTGAGATGGCTATTTTTACTGGGGTCTTCTATCATCGTTCAATGTTCTGGGGAACGGAGGTTATGATTTCCCTTACTGTTATAATTACTATAACCTATACTTCGAAGTTTATTGTGCACTGTCAACTTATTTAGCCTACTATAAATTATTTTTTAATTAATAAACACAAATTTCAATCCATAGTTAAGTCTACGGTCCGCTCTTCTCTACCTCTACCTGACCTTGTGGACATAAATAGCGTAACGCCCTATTTTCTGCAACCTTTTATTGCAATTTGTTGCAGAATATTCTAGATTTGGTTCAGCTTTCACCAATGATCTTATTTTTTTAGTTGAAATTTTGAAATGATTCTTTAAAAATTTATAAAACAGCTAAATAATCCTTATAAAATTACAGTGTCAAATTAGAATAAAACCATGATTGGAGTTGGTTACAAACTTTCTTTCACTTGACGTAGAAACATCAATAGCAACAAAATATCATGAAATGTGCGATGTTATCACGCATGGTCAGTACTCGAGATGGGTGACCGCACTTCACATGAGACCACCTGGGTAGTGATGCCCGTCGGTCTGATGGATGCAACTCTTACCTTCAAGGAGGTATAACCCTACACAGTGTTATTTGCTCAAGAATTATAATGTAGACGGCCATTTGAGGTCTGTCTGCTGTCATAAAGTTCTAGTCCATCTGCTAATATGTCCGTGCCCATGAACCCCAGTGTTTTGTATTATGTCGGTGGAAGAGGACTAAAAAAATAATAATTCTTATATGTGTATATGATAAACTTAAATTAAAACAAAATAAAAACAACAGAATTTCCTACAGTTTTATACCAATCCCAATAAATATAATATATATTTAACAACTTTGTTTTTTTTTTCGTATCTTATGTTAATTTTGAAATCAATTCAATTAAGATGGAAAAGAATTGTTTCGCTCCACCTTTGAAAATAATTAAAATACAAAATTTCATTTTTTGGTTTAATTACTGGCTCAGTAAAATTGAGATGACCGGTTAGGAGTAATGATTCACTAAAAAACGGTTGATTTGAAATAAACCTTAGTGATGAAGTTGAGTTATCGATTTTTTTTTGCTATTTATTAACATTATATATTGTTACCATAACCAGATATAAAATCAGTGAGTAGCAATAAATGTTTCTTCTAGTATATTTTAAAACAAAAATATTATTTATATATATATATATATATATATATATATATATATATATATATATATATATATATGTATATATATATATATCCATTTTAATAATTAATTGTTTTAAAATATACTAGAATAAACATTTATTGCTACTCACTAATTTTTTATCTGGTTATGGTAATAGTTCATGTTATGTTTCAAGAATCTTGGCTATAGAAATAGTGTATTGATATACACTTCTTGTACTTTATTAATTTTGAATATAGTGTTTTAAACGATTCTTGGTTGAAATCTTTAAAATTCCTGCTGGAATTCCTTTATTTTCATGAAAGAAATATTTGTTATTTACTTTTTTTTTTTTATCGTGGTAAAGATTAACGAAAAATCTTTATCGAAATAGTTTTATCGAATCACTCAGTCGTTTTCCAAAATGTTAGTCGTGGATTTATTATAAATACACTTGCACCAATCGCCTGTGCAATATGGTTATTTTTTTCTTTGTGAGATTTTCTGTTAATCGGTACTTGAGTCGATAAATTCTATGTTGGCAAAAACTAAATAATTTTTTTATTAAAGCGTTCCACATTTTAATACCTTGTTAAACATAAGTCTTCCCGTGTATTGATTATTAAAAAAGGCTCCTCCAGCTGTATTTTTCTTGTCAGACAGCCTTCTCCGAGTTATTTTTAGATTTTTGACTTTCTCAGCGAGAATGTTGACTAAGTGCTCATATAGTTCTTTAATACAAACTGTAATTTCGTTTATTTATCGTTTTTTTAACAATATCTGAATAATTGTTTTTATTGATTTTCGTGGTGGAATGGACAAAAAAATTAAATAATGTATGGATAAGATCTCGTTCGTGATCCATGCCCTGCCGATGTTCATTGCATGAAAATTCATAGTATTGTGATTATTAGAATGCATTTTCCTGAAGTTTTTGCATTTCATAGGTAGAGTAGATATTTTTATAAATAACCTGTTCCTGGCTAAGACTTCGTAGCAAAGCCATATATAAATATCGTTGGTTAAACTACCAAACCACGTAAATCCTGTTAAAATTGGGAGACTTACGTGGTTTGGGTGTTTTACCAAGGATATTAAGAACAGTGCAATAGAGATATAGTACACAACCAAGGAGAATTGAATAGTGTTATGCAAGAAATAGGAAATGGGAAAAAAAAGTATATGAGCTTATTTTTGTATTGAAGAATTAAACCAAAGAATAATACTAATGCTTTTATAGTTCTACTGTAGTAATAACAGTTTATGGTTTGCGTAATGATCTTGACTAAATCGTTATGCTTGGAAAATAACTCCGAAATATTCGATCAATTAAAAATAAAATTTTCAGAAAAAGTATTAAGATTTAGTTTATTGACAGATTAACGAATTGAATATGGATTTATATTCAGAATATGTTTTTGATAAAAAAAAAAATCTTCACTATCATATAACAAAAAAACTATTGTTAAATTCGATCAAAATATTAAATAGTTCGAATTCCCTGGACTATTTCTAATTCAAACATTTGAAATTTGGTTCGCTACTATATCTTATGAATTTCAGAAGAGTTTATGATTAAGGAAGCTATTGGGTGTCTTGGACTTGCATGTGTCTAATTTCTAACGCTTGAATCTTAAATTTCCCAAGCTGGAACGAACTTATGTTTTTACAACTCATTTACCTACAGTTTATGGTAATCAGTCCAAAAAAAGCCGAATTTACCATTTCATGCCTCGCTGGTCCAAAAAAGGTTGTTTTGTTTTTTAAATGACTTCGCCTTCCTCATTTTATGGATTCATTCTCAGAGTCTATTGAAACATTTTTGATACTGTAGGATTATGTAGCGGTTATCTTAACTTTAGAAGAACGCAAAAAGTTATATTTTTATTTTATTTATTTATTCGTTTATCTGGTCCTAACTACATCTTGTCTTGATAGGGAGAAATCCATTTTTCTTTCATATTATGCCATTAAAATGAAAAATAGACCCATACCATCAACCTAACGTTTTCTCCTAGTTACTACTCACTCTTGGCAAAATCTATATCTTGGACCGTTTGTATATGCCATCTTTAAGATGAGTTAAGATGTATTCAGCTTATTCAATGAAATAAAAGTATATATCGAAGAAGAATTGATAAATAAATGACGGTTACATAAATATTATAGAATACGGCTCTAAAGAGGAGGCCGCAAAAATATTGAGGAAGCAGTATTCATTATCTAGCAAGTTTTGAGAATAATCTAGCCCATGGCGCGACGTATTTCTCATTATTGCAGCGGTATGAGTACAATCGTGAGAATAAGAACAATTGCATTAGTTAGATTTTATTTGTCCTTGCTGTATTGAATAGAATGCTAGTTTTCGCTCGTCTGGTTTTAGTTATCTGCACCGGATGGCACGCCCAAGGTAAACTTCCAACAAAAATGTCGAGCTTTCGTCATCAAATCCGTGGGTTGATCGGTATGCTCATGCGGTTTCATTGGAATTATCACATATTATTAAGTAAGATTTATTTCCTTGAATAGTTGTTTATTTAATTTGTGAAATATTTTTGACATTCTTCTGCAAAAGACTATTTTTTGTGATGTGATAGACACCCATGAAAATGTATTTTGCCAACACCAATTCGGGCAAAATTATTCATTATGTTGAAGTATTTCTTCTGCCGTGTGAGGCATTTCCCTCGTAATCTTTCTCATTTTACTCATCTAGTCCGAAAAAGTAAGCTGTAAAAACTATCGTTGTTGGTATCGTTTATGTCTCCTATTTCAAAGGACTTTTCTCGGATATACTCGGGTTAGATGTGTGTCAAAAAAATATCATACATAGTTGTATGTTGTCAAAATCCAGTCCATTCTATTACTAAAACTTCAATAAGATAAAACTGGTTTGTTTTGATAATCGAACTGTATAATTACTGCAATTTTTACAATTTTTCCTAATGGAAATATATAGTAAAGGAAAGTATTGCGATTGTGAAAAATTTTGAATCCGAGTTTTCAAGGGAAACACGCGTTTTAAGGTCCTCTGAGTCAAAATAACTAAGTCACGCAAAATGGTCTGTGCATCTGTTTTTTTTTTGTTTTTTTTCATTTTTTAGGGTAGTGGAAAAATCTTTTATAAGATGAGAGTATGACCAAAAGTTTACAACAGTGTGCGATTCCTCCTCACTAAGAAACCATCTCTCTATTCATCTTTACCACCCCGCGGAACTGCTGTCACGGAAAACAGTGGAAACGCTATTCCACAAAATACATTAATATAGAAGAACAAAAGCTCAAAAAGATAGATACAATTTTATTTTTGTTTTTTTCCTCTCCTTCTTTTCTGATGATGCCTGAATTGGCATAAAATCGACTGGTGAGTTGCTTTCCGTTATTTTTGAGACTCTGGGCTTCGTGTTAGGAACTATTCATTTATATCCTCAAAGGCGTAGCTAGGATAGGGCGAAGGGAGCAGCCGCCTTGGCGCCGCTTAATGAGGAGCTCCAAAATGCCCCAAAGAATTTTTAATAATTTATTTGTTTCCAATATTTTTAGGCTGCGAAAAGAAAATTCATTTTATTGGATTTAATTCGAACATATTTTAAGTAGGTAATCCTTAAATAATTTATATAATTAGGAGATATGGATGTACCATACCGATGGATACTTTGCCATGCAGTTTTGCTATCGATACCTATAATTCAATATTCTGTTGGACACCTTAGTCGAATATTTGATTCAAGTGCTTGAGTGCCTGTACCGAGACTTTGTAGGTATCGTATTCCCCTAGAAGCAGATAACCTGGAATTATTGCATGGGGGGGAGGGGGGGGCAGAATCGATACTAGAATTTTTCCAGGTGGGCAAGCTTAATTTTGCCGCCTCTTCTTTCATCCTCCTCCCATAAATGTCAACAGTTTTATAACGGTACTTTAGATCATATATTTCGAAATAAATATTATCTCATAACATTAACTAATTTTTTGACTGAATTGAGCACAAAACTATCAAAATATTATATAAATATTATTTACTTAATCTAATAATCTAAATTCTGTCCCCTTTGATATCTTAGATCCGATCCGTATATCCATATAATTATTTGATGCCACTTTTTGGGCGTTTGGTCTTCTATGTAAACATAGATTATGTTAGTTATCCTGTCATATTAAAAATTCCTACCTAGACAATAAATGACACGTCATTAATATATTAGTAGTTCCTAATTGTGCCAAGTGGCGAATGGCTGGCACTGATGCCTTTAATTTGGTTAAGAAATTATATGTTTATCTTCAATCAATTTTCCTCGAGATCAATTAAAAACTCAGTAGTTTTTCTATTTATTTTTAGACGTTTCAGGGATACTTTATCCCGCTCTCCAGTAGTATAAATAATAAATCTAGTATAAACACAATAAATATCACAATTTCTTATATATAATATATATATATATATATATATATATATATATATATATATATTTTATATATGTTATATATATTTTATATAACATATTATATATAACATGTTATATATATTATGTTATATATATTATATATATATATATATATATATATATATATAACTCAGTAGTTTTTCTATTTATTTTTAGACGTTTCAGGGATACTTTATCCCGCTCTCCAGTAGTATAAATAATAAATCTAGTATAAACACAATAAATATCACAATTTCTTATATATATATAACTCAGTAGTTTTTCTATTTATTTTTAGACGTTTCAGGGATACTTTATCCCACTCTCCAGTAGTATAAATAATAATTCTAGTATAAACACAATAAATATCACAATTTCTTATATATATATATATATATATATATATATATATATTACATTATTTTTACAAAAAGTTCTGCTGAAGCAGTCAATATTTCTAAATTTTATTAATTGTCTTCCAAAATTTGAATAATCTTCCAAACCCAATAAATCATTTTTTAAAGAATAAAAAAAAATGTTTTCCTCTATTTTATCGTTTTTCTACACTGTAAAGGAGAAAAACAAATATAAAACCTTGAGTAAACACGTAGAAGCTATATTTTGCTAAGCCGCCAGGTTTTTATATTCACACGTGTAATATTGGCGTGAAAGGCCAGACTGTGCCAATACGAAGGATGCGCCCTCAAAGGTCGAGCTGCCAGAACAAACAATCGATGATAACTAGTGTAAATGCTTGTAAAACTGATTTATTTATGTTCAGAATTTGTAATGGATTTCATCTAGACGCTATATTTACATACATTCATGTAAACTATTTTATATGATATTAAATCTAGCTCTGAAATGGATGGATAAAGTAAGCATCCAAAGATTTGTCTTAACAATGAATTCAATTAAAAAGTAACCGAATCATATAAAAATTAACTGGTTACTATTACTTGAAAGTATCATAATCTTATTTCAACAAAGGTAATTCACTCACGAACGTGAATTATATGTTGTGAATTATATTGATATGTTGTTCTACTTTTAACCCAACTATTGGTCCAACGTTTTATTTGAGCAATAAAAAGAAATTCTGAAACTTTCCAATAAACATCTCAGTTCCGATCCTTCATATGAATGCAGAAGATCAGTGGCTCAGATTCGAATAGCCAACTTAAAATTTACCAGCTTATCTGATAAAGATGAAAGCCTTTACAATTATGTATACAATATTTGTTTTTCTATCTTTTGTACCAGCCATACATGGTACCTATCTTCCACAATTATAACCGACCGTGGAATAGAAGTTTGTAAATTGAATATACAACAATGTAACTAAACTATAGTGGGTTTATTCATTAGGAGTAAACTATAACAGTCCATTATGTCCGTGTCGTGCAGTGCAGTGATAACTCATTATCAGTGTTATCCGTGTTCCCACATTTCTAGTCATCAGTTCCATGGCGGTATTCTTTTTTCTTTAGCATCCACCACTATGGCAAAATTTTCAAAACATGAATTAGCAATAATTTCTTCGATTTTAGATGAAGAAGAATAAGAAATACAAGTGCGTGGGAAGTAATTTAATGTTAATGGGTTCCTGAGGCATGGGTGAAGAGAGAAAGTGAAGGATAGTTTTCCACCTTGTATAAGGAATTGACTGATGGAAAAAAGCTTTATGAATATTTTAGAATGAGTAAAAATTGTTTTAATATTTTGTTGAGAAAATTAGAAGATCGTTTACAAGTCAAATGGAGAAAATCTTGAGTGTGGAATAATAGCAGAAAAGTATGCTATCAGTATTCATACAATATTCACTGTTGTTTGACAAAAGTTCAATTATAAATTATTTAGAACGGTCCAAAATGATTTATTTTGCAATGCAATTTTAATTTTGATCAATAAGATGTACCAGAATCATTTTAAAATAATCTATTCAAGTATATTGCAGTGGATAAATCGTACAATTTTTTTTAATTTCCTAACGCATTTATTGAGTTTTTCATATTTTATTGTAACAAAATAAAAAAAAAAATCGTTCCAGTGAAACTCTGAAAATATTTTTGGAAATTAATCGAAAAAGCAATATAGGAACACATTGGCACCTCTGAGAACAGTAATAATGAAGTACGTCGGACGTGTTGATACCCCTCTATTCAAATCTACAGAAAAATATTATTTTTCACTGGTACGGAAACACGGAACAGTCACGGCACGGACATGTGTTAAATGGACCTTAACTTTGACCATTCTAAATCGCACCAAGTGCCTAAATATAGGCACCGTTAATGCGGACTACTTTGGCCCATTTTTTATAATTTTTTAATTCAAATCCCCATAATTCTGAGTATGTTTCTATTTCTAAGCTGTAGAAATGTTTTTTACACAACTCAATTATCATAAGTGCAATTTATAAAGAGTTTTTAATTTTTTAAGAGTGAATATTAACTTCTTTTTTTTTAGCAAGTCTAATGCTAGTCTTATGTTAGGGTTATTTTGGCCCATGGTTATTTCACCCGTTTAAAGCATTTTGTAACTAGCTTAGGTCAAAGAAAGACGTTGGTTCATAAGAAAATCCAATTCGGGTCTTGTTTCCAATACCCCCGTCAGTGGTTTTATGATAATTATTAACGGTTGCTATATAGTTTTATTTCCCTGGATATACAAATGAAACACGTGTTTAATGGTATTTTAATATATTACTGTGAGAATGAATACGCTTAATGAAGAAACTAATCTGAATCTTTTGAAACTGTACGAATTATGATCCAAATTCTGGCGGAGTGTATTAGAACGTCAATTAGACCAGGTTCCATTATAATGTCGGATCATTGGAAGTCCTACAATGGAATCGAAAAACTGGTTGGAATGGATTATAGACATTTTACTGTGAATCATTCAAAAAATTTCGTAGATCCAGTTACTGGTGTTCATACTCAAACAGTTGAGTCAATGTGTGCCAAAGCCAAAAGAAGAAATAAAATATAAAATGGCACTCATCGCTCCATGATTGACTCATATTTGTGTGAATTTATGTGGAGGCAAAGGTACTGAAATGACGACCTTTTTGAGAGTATACTGAAGGACATAGTAGAATTTTGGCCGCCAGAGGTAACTACTTGAACTAATGGCATTCATATCTATTTCTTAACTTTTTTTTTGAAATTTTGCAACTATCATTTCAATTGAATAAATACATATGTTTTTCTAACCCATGTCTTTCAATTAATCACTAGGTTACTGTTTCTAGGTAAAATCACTGGCGGGGTTAATGGAAACAAGACCCTCCAATTCTGAATGAAAAGTATATTTCAAACTTGAAAGAATTTAGTCTGAGCCAAATTTCGAACGAAATTTTATTTTCGTTCCGTTATTTTCGTTTTTATTGGGTTCCGCAATATTGTACCACATAGAACCTCGCAAAATCTAGGTCCACCATTGGGATTAGAGCAGAAATAATACAAAAAAAATTGCCCGAAAATCGCTGGCCCAAAGTAGGTCATAATTTTGAGGTTTAAAAAATATTTTAATAAAATTGAATTTTGTAATATATACTTTAGCGTAAAATGCTACCATGCCACTCACTAAAGTATTGAATGGTTTAGTTAAAAAAGTAGTTCCTAAAACTGTACACATATAACAGTCTCGAAAGTCTACACAGCATTAACAAATTTACAGGTTTTGTAACTTGTGAGCAACTAATGAACCGTTGGTGTCCATTGTTACCTGCTTGGAGCTACAGCCTAGCTGAAATTATTTTACGAAATTTAAAATGTGGTTCCTGGAGACGAATAGAGATTGTTTTGCTATTTTCTTACTTAATCCAAAGAAGGACGCGTGGGCAAAAGTAAACGGTACATCTGTTGTTAATTATTGGAAAAAAAAATGTATTCGTATTGTTTCTTACTTTAAAAAAATTTACTACAAATACATATAGCAAAATATTATTATATTATATTCCTCTATTTAATGTTGTGAACCAGTCTAAACAACAAGATAAAAAATTAACCTAAGAAAATTTTTCAGTTAATTCTCAATTTTTACGAAATATTCTATGCTTTTTTGTATTTTCTTTAAAGGATGTCTGCCTGTTAGTAATATGTAATATGTTCACAGTGCGCTGTTATAGTCTAGCGGACCTTGATCCAGATGGGAAATATTTCTTTTCCAGCTGGCTGATAAGCAGTCTTCGTAGTTCGCGTCGTATAAAACTGGACTCACTCTAAGTCGTGCCAAAAATATATGTAAGAATATAGGTTTCTAAATTTAAGGTGCTCTTCTATTTCTGGTTCAGAATCGAATGGGATCTCGTATTATTAGTTCTAAATATAAAATGTTTTATTTCTGTTTACTTCGGAATGAAAAGGAAACCAGATAGTAGTTTTATGTAAACTATTTTTATGGTATAAATATAGTTGTTAATGGTTTTAAAAAATAAAATGACTGAACGAAATTCTCCTCTTTTATAATTATGCTGATGTAGAAGATATGTATAATGTTCTTGTGTTAAAATGTATAATCTGTTTGCACTTTTGAGGTATCTTTTTCCTATCAATTATGCTTACTATACTATTCATTCTTAAGAATATAATTAAGTGACTTGGCGTTTATAATATTTATTTTTTTCGAAATTAAAATCACCTCTCTTCACCCTTTCTCCCACAGGTCTTTCTTCCGAATTCCGGAAAAATCTAAGTATACAGGATGTGAACTAGCACAATCCTTCTAAATAATTCTTGAACTTAATACACAACTTTATTTATTAAATAAATTTATTAACTTATGGAAGCGTAGTTGTCTTAACACTAACTTTTTGAGATCAACGAACACCATTTAAATCCTGGTCTGGCACAATAATGTTTTTCTTGACGAAAAATTAGTAGGGTCTTATGTGTGGAATGGAAACTGTGGTTTGACAAATGCTTTCTAGATATACTCAATTTAAAAAAACGAGTACCTGATATTAGTTGGGGGATAAATCAGACGAGTGGAGCACTGTCTTAGCCTCACTGTCTGTCTAGATTGCCACATCGGGAATCAGATGCTTCTATAAGTACCTATCCCCAGGTACTCATAGAGACTTTAAGCACTGTAATATCTATAAACAGACTAGTATCTTAAAATTTTGTTGAAATATTCAATTTTCAAATGAATTGCATTGAATCTGGATTATTTTTAAAAAAAAGAGATTCTCAAGTATTTTGTTTTTATCTCGTAAAGATATATAAGTCACTTTTTAGGGAAAATCAAAATATTTGCCGTCTCAGTTTATTTGTATGAGGCTATTTCGTATAACAATCAAAATTATTATAAATAATAATTATTATAAAAAGTTATTAAATCGTGGCTGTCAATATACTAACATGAATCATCCAAACATTTAATTTTTTATGCGTTGTGTAATATATTTTTAACTATGGGCAGTTTCTTCACAAGACCTTTACTTATCACATTACTCCTATCCAGCATATTCGCTTTTATTGTGAATGGGCTTGAAAACTGCTACAATCATAATTAAGTTTTAATAAACGAATATTACGGTTAGACTGAATGAATATTACTATTTAATGTGTTTATCCTAACAAACAACAATTGGAGGAAGGCTCACAGTTTCACAAACATACAGTTTGGTCCCCGTCAGTTTCATAGTCAAACGATTTGAGCCATTCCAGATAGGGGAAACAAGGAGATAAGATAAACCCTTGTGTACGATCTGTTCGTTTGTTTTTTCAAGTCAGAAATAGATTGTATATCTGTTGAGTATTGGACAAAAGGTCATTGACTCCCGCCAGCCGTCTTCAATATGAATGAATGTCGCCTTCTAATTAATTGTTATTTTTAAATTGGCAATAGTGATTAAATTTACTGATTGGGTTATAATTCTAATGTTTTCAAAAAGTTTTAATTAGTGTTCAAGTTATGATCTGTTCATTAAAAGCTAAAATTCGTTTACAAATTTTAATAATGGCTCATGATCTGTTGATATTTTAATAAAATAGTACATTTCGAAAATATATAATTTATATGAGGGAAGAATTTTTGGGTCCTTAAAAATGGCTTTTTATATTTAGATGTTTAATCATCATTAAAATATAGAGTTATTGAAACACTTATATCTCAATAAATCAAACCAGAAATAGAAATATCTAAACTAAAATAAACTTTTCATACTGATCAGAATTTATTATTATTGGTTTATAATAAACTGGTAATTTTCTTCCATTGAATAACTAGGACAAAACTTGTCTCACTTTCATATCAACCTAATAGTCATTTAGTTTTGCCAAAAATACATATGTACCACTATGAAATAATATGCAAAATTTAACTTGCTTAAAACACTATTTTACCATTGCATAAAATGTAGGGATCAAGACTAAACAAGAATTATTAATAAAAAAATAGCAAAATCTTAAAAAATAAAAGAAGAGGGTTACGACGCAAGCTGCATCCTAAAGCTTCTTGGGGAGACAGCAAAAAGTGGCATTTTGGGATTTTCCAGGGAGGGAGGAAGTTGTTTAAAGAATAAATAGAAAAAAATCCACTAAAACTAAAATTATATAAGTGTTGGTCCAGTGAGACTAGGAAAGAAAAGGGCAAAAAGGCGAAAGTTTTGTTGTAGACGTAAATTTTGATACTTCCTAGTTTTTTGAGTCTCTGAACTCGAATCAGTTTGCTGACAGATATTTTACACGGAACCTTTTTTTTCCATAAATATCAAAAGTTAAGCATTCTTTTTAGTCGTATTTTCCTCGAATAAAATAGACTATTGCAATGGATCGAAGGTAAATAGAGTGAGAAATAGAGTCCGTGAGGAACGGGACTATGTTTTCTATAAGTTTCATAACCCAGAGAGCACGATTATGGAAGTGTTAGAGATGTCTGGCATATATATATATATATATATATATATATATATATATATATATATATATATATATATATATATTTTCCAAATTCCTTAAAAATAAAAAACGAGAATATCTTAAAAACAAAATAATAGAGATAGAAACTAATAGAATTGAAAACAACGTAAGAGACATGTACAAGGATATAAACAGATTGCGTAAACAGTTTGAACCAGCAATGAATGGAATTAGAATATGGAAAATGGAAAATAACAATATCTTGGCCGATCCGGGGGACATTGTGAATAAATTTAAAAAACACTTTGAAAGTATTTTGAATTCGGGAAATAATAATCAATCTCCTCCTTCTGAATATCAGAGTGCTGGACCGTTAATTGAAGAACCGAGTAAGGAGGAAGTCGAAATAGCCATCGGAAAATTAAAATCTCATAAAGCAGCGGGAATCGACAACATTTCCAGTGAAATAATAAAAGCGTGCGGTGAAGCTGGAGTTTCTAAAATACATTTTTTGGTTAAAAAGATCTGGGAAAATGAAAAAATGCCCGAAGAATGGAAAGAATCTATACTTATTCCGATTCACAAAAAAGGTCCGAGGACGGAGTGTAATAACTATCGCGGAATATCACTCCTCCCGGTATGTTATAAAATATTCTCGTTGATCCTAACTAGTCGAATCACGGAATATGCCGAGGAAATTATCGGAGACTACCAATGTGGTTTTAGACGGAACCGAACAACTATCGATCAAATATTCTCCTTACGGCAAATATTAGAAACAAAATTAGAATTCAACGGTGTAGTTCATCAGCTTTTTGTGGATTTCAAAAAGGCTTATGATTCCATTGATCGCCGGAGACTGTATAACATTTTGATTGAGCAGGGAATACCGAAGAAGTTAGTAAATCTAGTAGGGATGTGCATGACCGAAACATTCAATAAAGTTAGAATAGGTAATTATTTTTCGGAGAAATTTGAAGTTCGCTCGGGGTTAAAACAAGGCGATTCCCTTTCACCTGTCCTATTTAATTTAGCATTAGAGTATGTCATTAGAAAGGTAATGCTTACCGAAAGGGGTTTAGATCTGGGTGGTAGAATATCCGTGCTGGGGTTTGCGGATGATTTGGTATTATTAAGTGAGGACGCGGAAACTATAAAACTGAATACAGCAATGTTAATGACAGCTGGGAAAGAGGTTGGCCTCAAAATAAATACGGATAAGACGAAATATATGGTTAGCAATAGAAACAGAGGCGATTTTGAGGATATAGATATAGGAGAAAATAGGTTTGAACACGTTGAGAAATTTAAGTATTTGGGATCTGTGATTACTAGAAAAAACGAAATTCAAGAGGAAATAAAGGCGCGGTTAAAGGCGGGAAATGCTTGTTATTTTTCGGTGTCAACATTACTTAGGTCGCGCATTTTGTCCAGAAACTTAAAACTTAGAATATACAAAACTATTATCTTGCCTACAGTTCTGTATGGGTGTGAAACGTGGCCGCTAACCTTGAAGGACGAACAACGCCTTAAGGTATTCGAGAATAAGGTACTGCGTAAAATATTTGGTCCGAAAAAGGATGAGTCAACCGGAGAGTTTAGGAGATTACACAACGCGTAATTGCGGAGCATGCACCCTGTTAATATAATCGAAGTGATATCATCGCGACGGTTGAAATGGGCTTGCAAAGTTGTTGGGCTCAGTAACGAACGAATTCCTAAAAAGTTAATAAACGCTGAGCTGACTGGTAAACGTCCGAGGGGTAGACCGAAACGTAGGTGGGAGGATAGTATTAAGAGTGATCTAATGAATTTGGGTTTGGAAGGTAGTCGGTGGACCGAGATTTGTAGACAGCGATTAGTGGTATCGGCATCGAACCTCCGGGTTCGCTAAGCCTTTTATTATTATTATATATATATTTTATTTTTTTTTCCAAATATATATATTTGAGCACCTTCAGCCGTGCACCTTGGACCCTTTGAGTCCAATGAGCTGAAATTCAGTATATAGGGTTTTCTTCCAAGCAGAGCAATACCATAAAAGTGCTGCTGAATTCGTCATAATGCCGGTTTGTTTACCTGAAATTTCGGCGTTTTGTGCCTCTCTACAGCTCAGCCGAATTAATTTATAGGATTGAATATTTGTATTTGAATTGAGTTGGTGTTGGTGTTGGTTTAGTGAAGTGAGCCTGTTCCCCGACCACTCTCTCCCTCGCCACCCCCCTTCTCCTCTTCCTCCCGGGTTTTCTTTATCGAAGGTCAGCAGAGAAACAGAACAATATAATAAAAGTATGGTTAAATTTTATATATTAGGGAACTGTCTTTTGTAGGTCTCAATTAGTGAGAAAAAGCACTTCTCCTTTTTTTTAATATTTTGTATTTTAATAAATATGCGTTGTTATTACAATTTTATCACATAATAACTAAAAGCACAACAGGTCTTAAGTAACACTTAAATCAATGTTAATCCACAGGTAGACTTTACTTATATTGCAACATGACCACTCATCCCTTCCTGTCCAATTTTAGTTGGCAGCCTTGACATTTTAGGGCTTGGTCAAAAAAACCGATTGGGTAGGGCGTGAAAACCGGTCATCTTTGGGAAAAGGATGTCTAAAAAATTAAAACAAAAATACTATAAAAGAAGGAGCAATTAAATATATCTATTTTGAGCGTATATCTGAATGTATTAATTGATACTTAATGGTTGGTTTGGTGAGAACATTTTTGATAAAAGCTTATCAAAATTGAATTTATAATGCAAGAAGCAGCCGAGAAAAAACCTACATGCCCAATGGCGTCAATACTGCTCATGCAGGGCTGCATAATTCTGGCGTCAGTTTTTTCTTTGCCGTACATTATAGATCCAATGTTGATAAACTTTTATTGAAATTGAATCAATTATATTTTTATCATATCAAACCCATAAAGTATCTATTAATATATTTTACATACAAACTTAACTTTTTTTTTTTCTAGAAATTCTCTCCTCAAAACTGAGCTGTCAACTTAGTCAACATCGAACTGTAATTACTATTTATTTGTTCTTATTAATTATTATTTTCCTGAACATAAGAGCATTGGGGTCGGGTTTGTAATTTAATTGAGTAATAATTAGATTTTGAATTAATTACTTTCGATTATTATAAACTGATTAAAAAGAAATCAATCAAATAGAATATCAACAAAATAAATAAATGAACTAATTTCAAAAGGATGGATGGAAGGTTCGGATGGATGAAAAAAATGGTAGAATGGGAGTATAAGTTTTTGAGCCAAACCGATGCTTTTTCACCCACCATTTTCCATCTTTCAAAAAGACGCGAACGTTTGGATGGATGAAAAAACCGATCATGTTTTAAAAAAACCGTTTACTTGGCGGAGTAGTCTCCCCCCACCGATATCGGTACCAGTACTAGCACCAGTAACATTATTTGCTCATAATCATACAATCCCATCTTCTTTATTTGCCGGGTCACGTTTACCTTTTCTTTTTTTCTCTCCTGGAATATGATTTGTATTACAGACTATGGCTGTTAAGTAAAAAAATAAATTAGAGCTATATAATGATGGATGCTACTCATAGATCCCTCTTCCAGAGGGAGTGTCGTTCGCCTGTATCCTGGAGCGTCCCTCACTCGGAACCGTTACTTCACTTTATTGCCTCCTATTTCTCATTCTCCTCCTTGCCTCCATCCTTCTTATTATTTATTCAGGGTACTCCAAGGTCGATAAACTTGGTTGTGTTTTATCGGTTACTTGATTGTAATTTTTGTGGTAATTGCTCGATACTCGTATATTTAATGAGGTTTTTATTTTTATTATGTTGATAAAAAAATAATAAAGGTATTGTAAAAAAGAAATATTAGAGAAAAATTAATTAATTTATGTTTTATAGAGCATTTTGTCCGTTTTTTCACTATAAGTCTTTCTGGTGATTCTTTAATCTCTCTCTGTTAATGTTATTACTGGAAATAATGCTGTAATGCTGTTTTCACTGTAACAATGATTCTTAACTGACTGAAACAAATGGGAGTTTTATCGAATTAAGTCTGGCCAATTCTGTGATGGGAGTAGTCCTGAGCGCCCCTGTCCAAGTTCGTTATTTTAAGGAATAATCGCATTTCTCTGTTCACCAATCTTGATTTCTTTTCCTCTATAGCTCCATTTATCCACTAGAAACAGTATTTAATGGAATTGATAACTTTGCCTCACCACCTCTTGGCATAGTTCCGCTTCCAACCTTCCACATTCATAGAACTTTTGTTATTTATTACAAAACTCTTGTTTATGCTTTGAAAAATGGATCGTTTTTACTTCACTTTACTACCAAATGGAAAACAAAATCTATGATCCCTGGAGAGTTAGTTATCCAAATAATTGGTGTGTTGTTATCTATTTATTAAGTTCAATATCCATATCTATTCCAATTATTTATTTGCATTTAATCAGTCTGTATTTCCCAAAGGGAAATGTCTATATTTATTTCATAGGTCATCAACGAAATGAGTCAATGCACACAAACTGCATTTGAACCGGAGCCTGTTTCTGTCTGTGTACGTGTGCGCGTGCGTGTGTTTGTTGCAGGAATACTTCTCCAACATGCTTGTTCTTTCTCTGCGATCTGCTAACGAACAAATGTCTGTAAATGTGTAATAAAAGTTGCTTTTGATATTTTAAACATCTCTACTATAATTAGTGGTGGTATAATTGTAAATATTTGCATTTTCATTATTCCATCTTAATTTTATATGCATTTATTTTTAGATATCGTTGATTGCAATCCTGATCTATCCATTTAAACATACTGATTGTAAATATGTGGCACTTCTGTGACAGAAAATACGGGTTAAAATATTTTGTATATCCTTCTATATCTATAGTATAGATATTATCACTTTCTTCAATCAGGATAGGTGGTCGATGATTGCATTCTATACCATGCATTTTATTCTATGAGAAAAATCTCATAGGACCCCAACTTGGAAGTAAGCCCGAGATTTTTTTTTGTTTTTGACGGGCGTGGGCCTTTTCATTTAAGGCTCGCATTGCAGCGACTATAATATAGTCAATATAATATGTAACATATGTTTATGGGCGATGGTTAATTTGTTATTTTAGTAGGATTACCAGTTCTTTAACTCAAGTTTTAAACATCTTGAATGAATTATGGAATAAATAAATTTAATTAAGGCAACGAACCTCCGTATTCCAGTTATGGGAAGTAAATTATTTTCTGTTCTATAAGCCGTTGATCAGCTTTAATGTGTGTATACTTCTTTTAGTATAGTCAATTAAGGCCTAGTCTTCAAATCAAATCCCTTACCAAGTCTGTTCGCAAGGCTTCTTTTTGGCTAGCCTAGTCTCAGCTTACATAATTTTTGAAATTCGAGCTATGAGATATACCTAAGAAATTAATTTAATGGGAGTATAATGGAAATAATCGTGTTATGATTAAATATTCAATAATTTATCTTCATATCCGGCATCTTAAACCTTTCAATTAGCATTAATTTATGTTAATGAAAAATATCTCTTCTGAATTTATTATTTTATGCTTATTCAGATCAATTATTGCTGTAATTGATCAGCTTCATTTTTTTTTCTATTTGGATCTGCTACTATTTCTAGAAATATGAGGATGTGGAAGTAGGAAAGCAATTCTTCATAACTTGTTTCTTTTAATAATGTTGTTTGTGTACTCAAGGCCATAATCGGTTTAGAAAGGTGTAGTTAAATAATTCATTTGCAATTAGCTCGAGACAGCATATAGTTAATTATAATTGTCGCAGGTATGGTGCTGTGCTAGAAACGATTCGTGGAGGGACTGGTCTTAGACAGAGCCAGCCGGCCGTAGCTGTCCCGTTATCTTATTCCCCTTAATCTCCCGGATTCGCTCTAATTATCACCGAGGCTAATTATCCTTTCCTCTTTCTGAATTATAAAAAGCATTGTGTTTTTGATAGTTAATTGAAGATTATCATAACTAAAGACCGGATTTATGTGCAGCAAAAAAGGTCAAAATCAGCCATATAATATGCAGTAAAAGGTCCTAAAATATGCAGTAAAAGGTCCTAAAATATGCAGTAAAAATTCCTCAAATATGCAGTAAAAATTCCTCAAATAAGCAATAAAAAGTCCTTGAATATGCAGTAAAACCTGCAGTGATATGCAATGAAACCTGAAGGGAATATGCATGATAAATGACAGGAACTTGCAAAAAATCAACAAAAGGCTGTAATTATTGTCTAAATTGCTTTCTTTAAGAATTTTAATTTTAATTTACAATATTAATAAAACAAGATACAGATAAATTGAAAAACAAATTTTATTCACAAAATTTTTCATAAAATTCGTTTATAGGTAAATAATTCTTAAAAATTCAAATAATTGTAAAATACTTTTTTATTTTTTGCGAATGGAGATTTTACAAGATTAAATAAGGGAATACCAGATGCAACTAATGTAAAACAAAGTATTTCATTGAAAGTGTCTTTAGATTTGAACGAATAGTTCTGCGAATGTTCTCCAACTGTAAGAAAATTTCCTTCACATGCTACCCTACAGTAAACAATAAACTATTGTTACATTCCGATCTTAAATTATTGTATAAAATTCATTGAATAGTTCATACGCGTACCTGCCTTAACGGATTGGTCGATTTGAAAAAAAAAAATTCATTCGGCATATTTTTATTGCAAAAAATGTTTTTTCCAGGAAAAACATCCGTGTTTAATTCAAAGGGTACCAACTCTTTAACATGGGACCAAATGATACTCCTGCCTTGGGCATTTTAGTTTATGTGAGAAAATTAAAACGTAGCTAATTTAACATAAAATGCACCACGAAAGGAACACACTTACTGACTAGAATAGAATTTGATATTCCAAAGAAGGGCTAGAAGATGTTTTTTACTTTGTTAAGGAAAGTACCCGAAAGTAAGAAGGTACACGTTCTGTGCAGTTGTGATCACACCATCTTGAATTAGTTGTCTATGAGCTTAATTTTTACTACGATTACTATTTTTATTAATCGTAGGTGGCGTTTATCCATCTTATAATTGATACATTAAATAAGAGCATGTATCAGAAAATAGTTTATTTATTTTCTATTTTAATTGTTAGAAAAATTATTTAAATAAAATTTTTGGTCAAATATGCAATAATCCTTCAAATATGCACAATAAAATTTAATATATCTGCGCCAAATGTATTGACTTGTAAAGATATTCAATCATTTTCGTTAAAAAACGTATCAGAAAAAATATGCATTTGCATACAAATCCGGTCTTTAATCATAACCAAAATCTTATTTAACATAAGTTAGCTTGCTTGGGTTTTTTTAAGTCATATTTGAGACCTTTGTCTTTCAAATCCTTGTAATACTGGATGGAAAGGAAGATAGTCAAACTTTTGTCGATGGCTCTCATATTTCTTCGGAATTTCCTTTATGATCAAATCTAGATTTTGAATTTGTTAATTTTTTACTGTTTGTTAAATTGCCTTTTAAATTCGTTAATTTATTTTGCTTTAGCTCCTAACTAGATCTTCCTAGAACAAACTATATGTATATATAGTTTCTACAAATAATTCATTTATTACAATGAATTTCAATTCTTGACTAAATATTTTTCATAAGTTAGGGTTAAGAAATGCGTTCAGTTGACGCTGTGGAAAATAATATGCGTGGGCTTACGGTGGTTTGGATACTTGATTTTGAAATTGTCTTATCTTTCAAAGTTATTTTATTTATTAATTTATTTATATTTTGAAATTTACAACTGTAATAAAAGTGTAACAAGCAAATGTGCTTTTGGGCCATCCTCCAAATTTGGTACTATTTAGTTAATTTTTAATGCCTTCAGAACTTTCTGAAACAGGCACACGCTTATTACCGTAGTTTTTGTGATATCGATTTTAAAAGAAAAGTCTTATTCTAGGGAGTGACATTTGTAATAATATGGAGCTTGGATATGGTTTAAAATGGGTGGTCAGTATATCTTTGGTTCAGTATAGAAATACAAAACGCCATTAGAAATTTTTATTCTGGCGGAGACTTTTTTTTTTTGTAATTTTTTGCACAAATACAAAGCTACCCTATTTTTGGATGTGAGGAAGAAAAATAAATTGTTTTTAATTTTAATAGTGAATATTGAAAGAAAATTAATCATCTGTTCCTCTCTTGCTATCGTGGTCATTCCCAGCTTCCTAAGAATTTCCATTGAACCTAGGGAGTGACAAATCAATAATTTTTCATCTACACACTCCTGAGAAGGTTCACAAAAAAACAACAAAAATGATGAAATCAACAAAAATTTGAAATAGCAAAGAGTTCATGAAGTACGATGTAACTATGTAATAAGCAGAATATGAGACTTACACGTATTGATTTTGTTGAGCACTAGGGAGTAATCTACAATAAAAATACGCAAACACTTCAGATTTGATTTATCATTTTTAAAACAGCTGAAGAGTTCAGAGAATGAAACTGAGCAGACCACATGTTTTCTGCTTCCTACTTGTATTGTCTGCTCACCTCTCAGCACAAAATGCTACCATTGGATATCGTAATAATTGAAATAATCATTGGACTATTTAACGTTAAGAGGTCTCGTGGCCATCTTCTTTTCAAACGCCATGGAGATTTATCGGGAATAAATCGAGATCAAAGGCTACTAACTAGCTAATGAAGCTAACTGCGACATAGGCATAAGTGGTTTTGCTTGGAGATATCAAAGGTAAATAATAAATCTAAATTGCAAAACTTTAGTAGAATACTTGGACTAGAGAGATTTTGATAGTCAGCCCGATATACTATTTCCAAACATCGTATACATTATATATATATATATATATATATATATATATATATATATATATATATATATATAACTTATGTTCGTTCCGAGGACTTAAAATAAAAAAAAGGAAAAAGGGAACGAAATGACACGCACACTTGTTGAGAAAAGACTGACTTTATTGCCTTAGTAATCCTCTATATATAGTCTTAGGGAGTGTTTACATCTTAGAGTTAGGATTAAGTTGTATAAAGTTACACTGTATACCTTAACTTATATATATATATATATATATATATATATATATATATATATATATATATATATATATATATATATTTATCCCCCTTGAAGAAAAATGAGCAATAGAATGCTTATTTAAACCTTAATCCTAATTAATGGTTATAGGCTGTTAAAAGTTTGTCGATTACTATTAAATAGCTTGGTTCTGCAAAGCTACAATTTTAGTTTAGCTATGCATGCTATAAGTATTTTCTATTCAATTTAGTTTGTAGAATTTCGAAAATTGGTAAAAGTTTTGATTTTTTGTCGACTCTGTCGAGTTTAATCATAAAATTACTTGACTTTTCCATTTTGAAGGACAATCTTCGACATGATTTGATAGATTCGAGCAAATTAGGTTGGCCCAATCCCACCTTCGGTAGATTGCTTGGGGAAGGGAGAGAGGAGAGTAAATGCCTCCACTTTTCTTGAGGGAATTTTTCATCCTATTTCGTCCACAATCGCTGCTTTCCTGATTCCCATCGTTTACCTCGTTTTGACCAAATTTTCTACGATCACATTTCTGCCGCTCGTACCATCTATCGCATTTTTGGATTTGTTACAGTTCGAAAGATCTCACTCATTTCTGGTGCTTTGGGTCGCGGATGGATGAGATTTTTAAATTGAAAATTTCACGGTTAATTCTGTCTTGTTATTATTAATATTTAACCTTCTCGGCCTGTTAATGTATTGTTAGCTTAACTGTCCAAAAAGTGTTTCAACTAATGCAATGTTTATTTGAGAATTTATCACAGAAAATACTGTAGGTTAGGCTACATGGACTGTAACATCTATGGTCAGAGAGAATAAGTTGAAAAATGGTCCTTTCGAGTTATGTGTATCGTGATCATCTTCCAAGCATTCGGCTGAAGGTGTTAATCACTGTGAAGAAGGTGGTAAACCATAGTTCTCTTCTATACCTCGCAAAGATTTACAGCTGAGTTACCACCTTCCTCTCTGTCTGAGGCTTGGGAGGTAATCACTATACACATAATTCAGAAGAACCATTTTTCGACTTATTAACTTATTCTCTTGAGAGATAGAATAGAATATAGCATAAAATATAGAATCAGGATCCAAATAAAAAGACTATCTACCTTTATACAATAGTAAGACAATAAGGCCACTGTAATCTCAAAAGTATATATTAATTTTAATTCATTAATTTATATATTAAATCATCCATATTTTCACCCATTCAGGGATCATCAGGGATTAATTCATTTTTTTCAAGTGATCGCGATGGTGTACATCTGAAAAATATAATAATCATAAAAAAGACTTACCAGCCGGATACAAAGGAACATTAAAACTTTTTAGATTTTTAGTACCGACTGGAAACTGAATTTCCTTGCTTTGATTATCTATTATTTCCATAATCATTGAAATCCTCGAACTATAGGTTAATTAATTATCAAATAACCCTTTCTTTACAATGAATTACTCTCATGTTAATTCCCCGTATTTAAATTAATTTATTTTTTCATAAAAATTCTGTGAGAGATGTGAAAATATGTCTATGACGAAAAATTAATTCTAATTAAATTAATTTATGTATGAATCAGATGCATACATCATGAATAAATAATGATATTACATTCAGGAATAATAATTTGAATAGCCTTTGATATTTTAAATTTCCAATCCATATTTTTTTAAATTGTTATTTCAATATGTCTTGGCGCCTGTTAAGAGTAATATTTTGTATCCTGACGGAAATTTAATCCAAAACTAGATTGGTTATTAGCATTTTTCACTAAACTGTACTGAAAAATAGTTATTAAGCCGGAACGAAATCTAACTTTTTTGTTTTTTGGACATTTTGGCAGATTTGCACGGTTCCGTATCATAGTAATTATTCCAAATTTTAAGAAATATAACACACAAAACTTGCTTGAAATTTAATGCTCTTTAAAATTTGTAATGACCCATGTTCACGTTAAATGCACTGGAAGTGAGTTGCCGACGAATAACTGTAAAAGTGTTTTATCTAGCGGCTTTTTAAGAAGGCTAGAAAACGTACCGGAAGGAGGTCGAAAACATGGATTTTTCACGAAAGAGTGGCAACGATATACAATATATCTGATTACCAAAATTACTCTACTATTGCAATCCAAAATGATATATCTCTTGAGCTAATATGCCAATACCGGAGATTGAGATATTTGGAATTTGGATAGCATATACTTAGTGAGTGCATAACTTGGTACTCTATAACTTTTATCTGATGAGATTTTCTCTTGGAGAACTCGTTTCCTCATGTATTCTGTCTGAGTATTGGTCAAAGTTCGACAAAATTGCCGTTGTATGACCGTGGTTTTCGACCAAATCACTTAACCCAACTATTGTTTTGTGGTGCTCATTTGACGAATAATTCAATGCTGCCACTATTAACAATACTAGCACATTTATTAAAATTTATAATGTTGAATTTAAAAGCAGTTCTTGTTATTTTTTTTTAGTAGAATTAGGTACCACATCATTGAGCGATAAAGTAAGTTTTACCTTCTATTTTAGTGTCTGGGACTGATTTAGCTAAACTTTAAATTAGCCAGACGTAGAATTTTGAAATCAGAAAAATATTTGGAAGAAAATAAGACCAGCTCCAGGTGTATGTTCGATGGGTGAATTTTGGGGATGTCACAGCGCATTTTGGGCGCGTCTGGCAAACATTTCGCTACAGTTACAATCAGCCAGACGCCCAGTTTTGTGTTAAGACATCTTTTACCTATTTTTTAAAATTATTTCCAAGAGTATGTTCGATGGGTAATTTTTGACGACAATTTACCAACTTTCAATTTAAATTTTCGGGATGTTCGTTACACTTTACAACAGCCAGACGCGCAATTTTGTGTTGAGACATCACTTAGCTATTTTTACTTCCTTGTACGTAGTAAAACAAGTATTGTAAATGCGAAAATTTTCGGTTTTCAGACTTCAACGGAAATATCCATTTTGACCATCCCTTGACAAGTTTCGTCGTGACGTCTGCACGTACCTTTGTTCGTACGTATCTATCATAACTCAAAAGCGGTTTGTCGTAGAAAGTTAAAGATTTTTGTTGAAATTAAAGAGCCGAAAGGGGCATTTCGCTTTAATAATATAATAATCTCACATCAAAAGGTATATTGACATTAATACGGAGATCATATGGCTCGGTGATAAAAGTTATAAACGCGATTTTTTTCCACTCTAATTAAACAATTTTATTACTTGTTTTAAGTGTTAAAATTGAGTGTAAAATACTTTTTTTTCCTCCACATTTGTGAGCTGAACAAGTCTGCAGGAGGAGAATAAGATATAAGTTGAACGGGTTCTTCCGCTTAAAATGTTGAAACCGTCTATTTCCAATGCTTTATCTAGTGACATTGACAGTTCTAATGTTGTCAAGGAACACGAAGTTCTATTAGGAACTTGTTACCAACTGAAAGAAAACGATAAATAATAACGGAATTAGACCACCAGAAACAAGAGCTTATGTGTGTTTGTGCCAACACATGTACGTCGCGACGCCGAGTGTCGTTTTTGAGATACAGCTATCTTTGGAAATTAGTAACCAAGTTCAGGGTCACTAATTTGAGCCACTGATTTATAGTTTAATAGGCGTACAAGGAAGTCATGGGGTGTCCACATCAGATATTTTAAAATTACTTCCAGTCGTATGCTCCGATATGTGACCTAAATTGGCACTGGATCCCGTACTATTAGCTCTTTTTATATCTGTTAAATAAAGAAATTTGTATATGGAGATTTATTGTAATTACATTCCATGTTTAATCTTATAAATTAAATTAGTGAACGAAATAAAAACCCTGCAAGTTTGACCGTAAATCTTTGTAATGTATGATTGAAATTTCAATTTAAGTTACATCTGCCTCTGATATATATTTTTCTTGAATTCTAAAATTAAAATTTGTATAGAACACTCATTCATGTCGCTCTTTATATGAACACTGGAATGCATAGTATTCAAGCGAATCATGTTTGTTTAAAGAAATTCCTCGTAAATATATTTTTAACAAGAATACCTTTTCAATCCAAACAGAAGATAAGATAGTAAGCCCATGTTTTGCTCTCGAAATACATTTATAACTGATCTCATATAAGAACCTTGTTGTTTATTTCTGCAAGGTCATTTTCATGATTCAGGATTGGTCATGAATTGTAATATAAAAATTGGAGCCAGCCTTAATTCATGTTTCAATGTATTGTGATATCCTTTTCCTATTAAGTAATATTTTTAATTTTAGATGTGAGTCTTATAAAAATAATTTAACTTATTAGAGTATCAATTTTATATTGTTTGAGTGCAATTATCGAGGCACATAGGAAGGAGGAGCTTCTATCTCCCTCTTACCAATAAAAATGTCTTGAATATATAGGGTAACCCCACATAAGAACCGTTTATTATATATATTTTTTTTTCTATGGTAATCCCAAAGAAGGACAGTTTATTGATTACTGTGTTACATGTTCCATGCCTATTAAATTAGGCACACTGCACGTAATACATGTTAGATTTTAATATTACTTAGTAAAGTTACATTCTGCCTTCCTAAAATCTTCAGTAAGTTATTTAAAGTATAATTTTTTAATTAATTCAAAGAAGTCATTTTTAAATTTTGTTATCAGTCTCTGTTCTGTTTCTGGGCAAGCCCCATGTTTTACTGAAACTTTCTGGATTAGTCTTGACCGGAAGTTGTCTAGCTGCCTGATATAATATATGTACATATATATATATGTACTCGCCGGAAACTATTTCAATCTGTTAGGTGGTAAGGTTCCAAACTAACTCGTAGATAATCCACTAGTGTTCTATCAAATTTTGAGTGATCAGTTCGCCAATCGTTTGAATTATAACAATTTTTTTCTCAATACATTTTGATGTACTAAGTGTCCAGTTTTATTATCATTACTTTGTTATTTATTTAAGTTCGTCCTTGAAATGGTGTATAACGGGGCAAAGTGGCCAGTTCCTACGATTGATGCTCAAATTGAATTCTTAGATTTAACATATATTAACTATTTAGTTTTTTATAATTAAAGAAACAAGAGAATCATTTGAAACAAGATTTATTTTTAAAAATTTAGCAATCATAATAAATTAAAAAAAAGATTTTAATACTATCATTTCATTCATATATTTTTTCAAGAAGGCTTCTTTACTACTACGGTTTAGGATGAAATAAAATAAAAGATATAAAATATATATAGAGGTATAAATATGATATAAAGATATATATGAGGTATAAAGATATAAGTACTAATAGTCTGAACACCTTACCTAAGTGGGCTCTATGTAAAATGCAGAAAAATGCAAATAGATCATATAAATTATATTTTTTCTTAACTACATATATATGTTAACTTGGTATGCATAAATTCAAAATTTATAGGCGATAAACTTCTATTAATAACCATGGTTCGGGGATAATTCAATCTCTTATAGAGTAGCCACTTTACCCCTCTACCTTCCGTTATATATATGACTACTCAAACTAAAATCTGAAAGACTTCTCAGTGTTTAAGAATGATTACGACATACTTAAAAAAATAAAATAATTCTCATAATGTAATGTCGAAGTATTAACACACCGTCTCTGAAACAGCCAAACCCCGTTGTTGTTTTTTTTGTCCAAACGTAAGTGAATTGAGTTTGAAGAACTTTGTTAGGTCGGTTTTTTTTTTTTAATTTGGATTATAAAAATTCGCTTTAAAAAAAATGTGACGAATAATGAAAAATATCATAATATAATCTGAAAAAAAATTTCTTATCCCAAGATTTTGCTTAGTTTGATAATAATTAACCCGGAGGTTCGATGCCGATAACACTAACAATGTTTGCTTATATACCTACCTCGATCGGATCCCGTCAGAATCCAATTCAAGCAGTTCATTCTTAACTCTCCCATCCACATTTCTGTTCCCTTGGATTTTTGTTGGTCGTTTCAGAGCTGATATCGATGGGCAATCTCAGTGATGTATGTGCAATTATAGCTTCGAGTAAAAAAAAAAAAATATATTAAAGATTTTTTTTTTAGCATCCTGCAATTTTTAATTATCTTTGATTTTTTGGATATTAGCCTACTTTAATGTTATTATAACACTAGTACAAACGGATATGTTATGTAGATTTGATATTTTCCAATTCTTAGTGCTGTAATGACAGATTGATTCTTACATCTGTAAAGTTAACTTTCGATGTATTTGTTTTAGTGATTCACGGGGAAATACAGTAATTTACTCAATCATTTATTTTTGTTAATCTTAAGGCGTTTTACTTCTCTTCACGTAAGCTGTTACTTATATCGTTTGTAGAGAATATACAGAGTAGGATGTATGATATGGTAACATTCAGTCAATTGTTCTTTAAAACAACTCTTAATAAGTTTTCTTTGGTATAGTTTCATTATTCAAAAAAGTTTCATGAAATTTAGTCTGTAAGGATACTGTGTTGCTCCTTGCAATGTTTTTTATTTTCGTATCATCATTTTTATACATAATTAAGACTTTTAATCTATTCTTTCAAAAAAAAAAAACTTTGAAAATTGCCATTTTTTTTTATTTGTGTCCCATTATCTTTCTGTACTTCAAATTCGTAATATATTCTTGAAATGTAAAGGTGTGGCTATTTTATAAAATAACATTTTTTAAAAAATGGCTATTTATAATTTCCTGTACATAGGGGATTCTAGTACTTATATTTCGTCTTCTGCCCTATTGTTCTTAGCTCCTTACATCTGCATCTAAAAAAAAAAAAAATTAAAAATGTAGATTCAAGCTGATTGTCATTACTTAGGAAAATTTTAAATTTCATCGAAAAAAACAACAACTTTTTTATAGCTTAGCATTTGTTAACAGCTGAGCATCAATGGAAGGTATACACATTTAGAAAATTTTATTTAAATGCAGTTAAAATTATTAAAATTGTTTTCATGAAAATTTCCCGTAATCTGAGAATCACACATAATACATTTTGCCATAACTAGTGTACTATGTATACGATGTATATATATATATATATATATATATATATATATATATATATAACCTAAATGCAATATAAGTCCATACTTGTATATACCCTATATATTTGCATAGGGTCCGATCTATTGTCCAGTAGGTGTATGTCCAAGTTGTTCGGGAATCTATTTATTAGATTTTTAATTAGTTTTATTATGTTATATATAATAAAATTTACCCAATTTCGGAATACTTATTAGTTAGCATGGTTATTTTTAGATGTATGGTGTTATTTTAGAAATATATGTAAGTCGTAATTCTGGAGCGGACGCTGTACTGATTGGTTAATATACTGCCAATCGACCCCAGACGGCTTCTACGAAGTTCTTGTAGAAAACGCCACACTTTAATTTTGCGTATGATATCTAACTAGATCTTCAATATACCAAGTTTTACAATCGACCTATTGTGAATTTTTTGATTTACTGCGAGTCTTGACAGGGCTCTATCTAAAAACATTTCAGCAGGAATATGAAATCAGGCTCAGTCAGTTCATAGTGATCTTTAGGCATTCAAGGATTGATATTCAGCTGCTGGGAGAAAAAATCCATAATATAAAGGCAATTATTTTATTGGCTACATATATCATTTCACAGAACAGAAACTGTAGCGTTCATCAAACTTTGAAATTGTAGTGAATAAGGCTATTCGATTTTTATTTAGCGCTTATACTCATTTTTAATTCGTTGTCAGGAGCTTCCGATTTATAGATGCCATCTTTTCAGAGGCCATCTAAATAAAATTAATTCAAATAAATTAAGATTTGATAAGAAATTTACGATATAAAAACTAATGAAAGAAATAACCTTTTCATCAGTCCCTTCAGAAAGTATAATGAATTTTGTAACTTAGTGACCTAAGAGTTGTTCCTCCTCCTATACCAGGAGATTCCTATATTATTAGGAAAGAATGATAAGCTGTAGTTTAATATTAATTAATCTATCAAACAAAAGTTTTGCGAGGACAATATTTTATTTGTCCCGTTAAAAAATGATATGGTGTGAATGAATTACTATTGTACTTTATTGAGACAGCATGTAATATTACTCAATAAAACTATTTTTTTTTTTAAATGAAGATCTTGATAGGTCACATCTTTTATTTACTTTTGAAAATTAATTTACTATATTACTTTTGGTAAAAATTATTTAGTCCAATAAATGTATCATATGATTAGAATATTATTTCAAACTCCACAAATATACTACAGTCAGATTATATTTCGTACTTCTTAAGGATCTACGGAATGATTACGATCCGACTAACCAATCATAGTACTTTTTGCTGTTCATTCATTAACCATGCACTTCATTTTTTTTATCTTTTATTTAGAGAAAACTAAATTTATTTTCATCCTTAAAGTTGCAAATTATTAAATGCTGTTTTAATGACCTAATCCTTCATTTAAATATTCCATTTACCCTTGTTTATACGAGAATATTTTACCCGAAATTACTCTGTCGAAAATAAGAACAGCTTATCATGTGCTAACATAACGGTGTTGAAGAATCAGCAAAAAGACAACTGGTGACCGGATTCCCACAACGAATAACCTATACTCAACAATAATTTTAGATGTTCCCAACGCGAAGAAGGCACTTGTTGGATCCTCCTAATGGGATGTGGGCACGCGAAGGCCTGGATCGGAAGCATCACTCGGGAGGATCTGACACGGTTCACATAGCCTAGCCTAATTATATACGCTCCGATGCGGCGGGCTACGCATTAATGTAAGCAGTAAGTCTAATGGGCTCTGCTTAGCGAGCATCTCACCTCAATAATAACCTATGCAACGGTAACATTTAATTGCTTGCGAGGATATTCAGAATGAAAATTAAAAAAAAAATCCAAATAGATTTTAACCTTAAATAGATTACTGGAATAGAGAAGGGATAAACAAAAATTATTCACGTTTCGAACGTGTTTCTTCAATCAAGTGTTCAATATGATGATTATTCAATATTTTACTTCTCTTTATAAAACCATTTTTTTCTTTTAAAACATTTTTAAATATTAAGTATTGAAATTTAAATGAAAAATACAAATGAATTCCGATCAATGAGTTACTGGAACTAACTTAAATTTAATATTACGAAGTTTTTAGATGTGATTGGTGCTTGACTGTTGCTTCCTAACAATGATTATTTTCAGGGATCAAGGATCAGTCAGGGATGAACCAGAAAAATAAAGTTGGTTGTTTGAAGTTTCGTTGGCCATCTTCAGGGCTAAAACATTGCGTGCAGGCTAATCTGTCCTCAGATCTAGACTGGTCTGCATAAAATGGTAGTTAATAAGACCATGAAAAAAGAACAAGAAGTTTTGAGTTGTTGACGTCCCTGACTGATGTCCAACGAAAAAATAATCATTAATCAAAAGGTAGTCGTTAACATTTTATATTTATTTTAACTTGTATTATTTCTACAATAATGAGCGTAACATCGCCTCCGTTGGTCAAGGAACAGTACTTCCTTACCAAGTCCTGAACCCAAAATCCTTATTAGGTTCTAGTGGTACTGGTTTTATTTGTTTTGTTTTTTAAAATTATTTCCTTACTAATTTATATCAAATTTATAAAAAATATTATATCGTATTAATTAAATATGATACCATGAATTCCATTAGTATTATGAAGCAATTTCTGCGAAACCTTGATAATTGTGGGCAAACATGTATTTCTGAAAATAAATTTTTTTTTTATTTACTTTACTTTAATTACTTTAAAAAGTACTAACGGGAGTGTGTTACTAACCGACTTCAAAATATCTGATGTGGACACCCCATGACTTCCTCGTACGCCTATTAAACTATCGGTGGCTCAAAAAGTGACCCTGAATTTTGTTACTAGTTTCCGAAGATACCAGTATCTCAAAAACGACACTCGGCGTCGCGACGTCTATAGATGAAACGTATAGACACAGATACAGACAGACACACACACAAGCTCTTGTTCCTGGAGGTCTCATTCCGTTATTATATATGGTTTTCTTTCATTAGGTTACTAGTTTCCAAGAGATTTCTTCGCGTTCCTTGACATTAGAACTGTCAATATCACTGGATAAAGCATTGGAAATCAACAGTTCCGACATTTTAAGCGGAAGAACCCACTTAACTTATATCTTTTTCTCCTGCTGCAGACTTGTTCATGTCACAAATGGGGAGGAAAACCAGTATTTTACATTCAATTTTAACACTTAAAACAAGTAATAAAAATGTTTAATTGGAGTGGAAACAAAATCGCTTTTGTAACCTTTATTACCGAACCATATGATTTCTGTATTTAATTTTGATATAATTTTTTATGAAAGTCTAATATGACCTCCAGTCTTCTAATGTTAACCAAAATTTATTGTATTATTTATTTCAATATGTGAGTATTTTATACCATAATTGAGAAGTTTTGCATTATATTTTAATATAATTTTTGATGACCTTATTTATTTTATTTCGAATAATGACCGTCAAGTAAAGTACTAATTTCGGTCGGTATGCAGAGACCAAAAAGGGAGGTTCACAACTAGATTTTACAATAATCCTAAATACAACATTTTAACTTTCTACGGCTAACCGTTTTTGAGTTATGCGAGAACGATTATACACATAGACGTCACGACGAAACTTGTAAAGTCGTGACGAAACTTCCTTATACTGTGTAAAAGGAAGTAAAAAGGAGGTTATCAGTTTGCCATTAGTTCTATGTATGCTCCAGGCAAAACTTCGCTAGTCTCTAACCGATTTCTGGGATTATTTTTTTAATCAAAACGGTACACCTCCAGGGGGGCCCCGTTTAAATTTTATCAAATCCGATGAAAACGTTTTTTAAATGCATTTTCACTGATAACTTCGCCATTCTTAAACCGATTTCTATGATTTCTTTTTTAATCAAAAGTGTACAAAAGGGGGGTGGTTCCATATAAATGCTACCAGGATACTATTAAAACTGATAGAGATACAGTATTTTTACTACGTGAAATTAATATTTTACTACATGTGATCATGAACTTTCACATGATATAATACAAAATTTTTCAATATTTTGAGCTTAATTTGTTTCAAAACATTCACGGGATTTCACTAAATAAATTGAGCTATCAAACTTTAAATAGCTCAAAAAATACCTGCATATCTCGATCAGCATCAGAGGAATAATTTTATAGATTGAACTAGTCTCTCACGATAATTACAATAGTTTATTTTAGAGTATACTGGTTTATTTCTAAGTCTATTGTTAAACTTTTCAAATAAATAAAACAGACATTTGGCTTTGGGACACTCGATAGGTTATTAATAAACATAGGTAGGTGCTTGAAAAAAAAAAAAAAAAGGGTGAATAAATTGAACCTTCATAAATTGATTCTAGTTTTTATTATATAATAAATAAATATTTATATAAATATAAATTATTTATAATAAATATCTTTGCTGCTTTATATGAGCAGCATATTTAGCAGGCCTACCTATGTTTTTCATATTTTGAGTTTACTTACTGAGGATGGTGAAAAAAAAAATACAGCGAGACGTTACACCAGAACCATTAAAAAGAAATAAATAAAACCTTTTTAGAAAAAAAACGGCTTAAAACTGTGCTCTAGAGCCACCAAAAAGAATGTAATAATCTTTCTTACAAAAGTAAATTACTAAGTAACTATTTCCAATCAAACTGAATAGTATAATAATTTATTATTATTTTTTTTATGTCGGTGCCAAGCCGCTCTAAAACTCCTGCATTTAAAATATTAAGTTGCTATAAGTTCTTCCCTTTGTAGTTCACAAGTCGAAATCGTTTAAAATGCTTGCATTTATGGAATTTAGGTATGTTACACTTAGTTTTACTTCAAATCATTTTATTGAAAGAAATGATTTATCATTACTTTCAAACCCATTACCTTTTTTGAATCAATTTGCTGTTATGGAGGCAAACTGAATAAATTAATAATATAAGCATCAGTATTTTTAAGAAACGATACAGTTATTTTTTTTTTCAAAAATGTACATAACAAATATTAATTTTATGTATTACAGTATTTCACAAAGAACTTATAACAACTTGTTAGTTAAAACGAGAAAGTGGAACGACTTGGCGCCGACATAAAAAAATACTCAATTATAGTACTGTTCAGATTGATTTGAAATAATTACTTATGCTGCTTAGTAATTTACTTTTGCAAGAAAAATGATTTCTTTCTTACTTTATTAGTTGCTCAGTTTTTTTTTTCTAAAAAGCTTTTTTTTAACTGAAAATATTCTCATGTTTTATGATCATCAAAACATTACAATATGAAACAATAACCGATAGAATATTAATTAACTTTTCCTGTATTCCTTCCCAGTTAAACGTATATGTACCTGTTTGAAAAAAGATAAAAAACACAATTCTTTCAGCTATTTACTATTAAAAATTTCTCAAATCCAGACCAAAAATAAGGTAAAATGAGTTAGTAAAGAAAGCACTTAAAATGGATATTGTATAATTATATCGTCCTATTTCTTTTAACTTCCTACTACCCCTTGTGAATATAGGGCAGAGACCAATGGACTAAATGAGCCTCAGATCATTTAGTCCATTGGTCCCTGTCTAATGTCCTCATCTTCGGCATCTTGCTTCCTGCTACTGCTCTAAGGAACTGTAGATGGACTGCTCCAATGCACCTCTTGATAAATCTTCGAACTCGCTTAGAATTTCAATCATTAAATATTATGTACTTATTTTATTAGAGGGTATAACCTTACCCGATGTTATTGGAAGTATTTATTAAATTAATAATAAACCGCTTTGCGTATGTATTCTCCTTCCTATATATGCGATTATCTATTTTTTTTTATTCATTTTTTTCTTGCCTAATAATCAGATTATACTTTAACTAGCTTGTATCCCGTCCGGACATTTTTTCCCTGAAACGTGCTCGACGGAAAAAGGTAGCATGGATAAAACGAAGTCTGAAGGGACCTTATGTAGACGGATCGCATCTAAGTCATGCATCAAAACAAACGAAAGAGAGGTCTCTTTAAAATAGAAACCCTCTCCTTTTCAGCTCGTTAAATATACCCTTATTCATAGACCCCATGTTTTATAAGCAAAGATGTCGCACCTCTTTATTGCGGATATGATCTGCGGCACGAAACAGCTTCTGTAATGTCTGTAAAACATGACCCAGGTGACCTTGGTTCATTAAAAAAAAAAAAGCAGAAAGATTTACACCTTAGACAAGTTTATGATATGGGTAAATGCAATAAAGTGACTATAATATATTCTATAATTCAGTTGGAATGGAACTGTGAAAACCAGGTTTTTGGGAAAGGATTAAGAAAGCTTGTTGTAAAAGTCTTAAAAAAAAAAAAAAGTAAATTTACAGTGAGGAATGGAGAAAACTTGTTGTCGGCGTTGGGAAAATGGAGATTATTCTGCAAGTGCTGTAAATTGGTTTAAGAAGAACTGTGTTTAAATATGGTTCCTTATAAAAATACAGAACGATACGAAATATCAGTACCCTCTAAATTTGCAGTATGATATATTGCATAGGCGTAATAAATGTGGAATGCAAGTATACCTTTCTTTACCGAGCTGTCGTGTTTTTTGTTACTAATGGTACAATGAAGACGGAGTTAATTTCTTGAGAAGTGGAAGCGGCACCTACTGCGGTAATGGTTGGACTACTTTTTTGCGCCACGGAACTCAAGAATTCACGCCTTTTTCCCGTTCTTGAATTAGCTAAATGGTAGTCGACAGGTGTGTGGCTATCTGAAAGAATGTTGGATTAAAAAACGGTTTTTATTATCATAGCATATCTGTGGAAATTCTGTTTTATTTCTTACTTGCTTAAGTTCTGTGCTTCAATTTTGAAAAAGTTCAGATACTGCATCTTTAAACCAAATAAGTATTTTATTATTGGCCATTAGGATACAGTATGATTATTGTTTGTCATTAACAAAAAAAATATTGTCAATTTTTTATATTTGTCTCTGCCGCTAGAGCATTGATTCATATGGACTTCTGGGTTTTCACCACTTGACGCCGGCAAATAGATAGGCATATATTGTTTCAGAACTATACTATTTTTTTTTCTGGATTTTTAGCCGTTCACTGGATTACAAAACTGTCTCTTTGTTAAAATTTGCCTACCATATAATTGAATTTTCGATTATACTCCATTGATGTCCTCATTATGTATTGTACGCTTCGATTATGAGAGGATGAAATTGTCTTTGATTTTTTCGCTTTGTTTTTCAATAGAATTCTATAGAGGAAAATAATTTTACCACTGCATATATAACCTCTGATGCTCAGACTTACACGTAGGGACGAATATAGAGGGCAGTGCACTGGAGTCTATGGTAATTAGTGAGGCGTGCTGGCGACTGGACTACAGTCGGTGAGGTGACTGACCACTGCTACCAATTATCTAATTACTGTGAAAGGCACACTGGGCAGGTACGGTACCTAGATCCAGCCATCATACTTTTGCCATGATCCAACATAATGTATAGACATGACAATATATCTAAGTTATTTTAAGACAGATATAATATCTAATAATAACCAGGAAGATAAGTTATTTAAATTATAGTTTTTAATGTCATGTGAAATTTACTCTTCCCTCAGTTAACGAATTCACCAAGAGTATAGTGCTATGAATTTACTTTTTTTAATAATAAGCATTATCATGACTGTTACCTTGTGCTGTCAGACTACTTCTTACTATTTATTGTCATCTGTCTTATCTTTAAATTACTTATATATTGATACAGACTATCAGTATATAAACAGAAAAACAAAGCCAAAATATCAAACACAATTTCATCCTCCCATAATCGAAACGTACAAAGCATAATGAGGACATCAATGGATACTGTCAGTACTCGATTTCTTAATTACTATTAGTAAAAGTACTGGTCCTTATATGCCTAAAATAAGTGATAGGGATAAACGATACAAGAAAGGAAGAAAGTTGATTGTACAGTAATAAACAGCAGAGAAACAAAAAAATTAACTGGACACTTTTAATATCAGCTGTACCAGGGTCATTGCATGCTAAATCACCAGGTCATGGACACACACCTCCTCAGATTTTGTTGAAAGTGAGCGCAATCGATTCTATTTCTATCATGATAACATCTTCAAAGTTATTTTGCCCTGTCATTAATAGTTTTCGTTAAATTATTATTATTATGTTTTTATTTTTTATTTGGCACTATCTGAAGCCTGAAAAATCGCGCCCTTAAAGTGCACTTGAAACTTTAAAAATACTTTTCTTGAAGACCATTAAAGATAAAATCATGAAATTTTGCTGGAATTTTGAGTGTTATACATATTATCAGCTAAAAATTCTCTTATTATCTATCTTAATCCCTTAAAAAAACTAAAAACATTTAAATTTGATTTTTTAGAAATTTAAGAAACAACTGTTTTGTTTTAATATAACCACACTCCATAGAATCAGGGTGTCCAGCAGCCTTGAATTCCTTGAAAACCGGAAATTCTGTTTGAATTTTTCTCGTCGGGTATGCTTGAAAAACAGCGCCGTCCGGAATTTTTAGTTTTTAGTCTACATTCCATTTTACCATCAGTGCTAAGCGACCCATACATAAACTACTGAAATGGAGGTTGATGCAGTTACCATCTTATAAACCATCTAATACCTCTTACCATCTGTAATTCAATGAGAGCTAAAAAAAGCCTCCTTCCACTAACTTTGTTCATCAGTCCATCTCTCTTGTACACTCGCACTTGTTCTACGTTCTGTGCCACCTAACCGGACCGCTCGCTCTACCTATCGCTAAGTGAACTAGGGACGGCGGTCGTTAAGGAACGGTAAAGTAATGTATTAGCTCCAAACAGCTCCGAGTTCCAATTTTAACCGGTTTACACTCCACTTCTTATAATGACCTTGGCGGTTCGCCCCTAACTCTTGAGGACGAGGGTGGATTGAGGATTCATTTTATTTAAGGGATTGCCAGGATTATTTTTTTTTCTTCTATAATTATGTTTATTTTGTGATAAACACATTACTTCGTTTTGCTGTGTAAATTTAATTAACAATTTTTTATTATCAAACAGGAATAAAACCTTCGTAATTATTCAAATTCATTATCAAGTCTGAATTGTAAATTTCATCATAAGCCGACCAAATACAACATTTTATGGTTCCAACTTTGTTTAAAATCTAATCTAATAAATTGACGAAACGTACCTTGAATTCTACTTTTCTCAGCCTTGAAATCCTTGAATTATGCTTGCATTTTTTCATGCTATATCGATGGGCACCCTGTAGAATGCTTAAATTTGTTTTAAAATACTCTTAAATTTATAGTTTTCTGTTAATTTGCGTGTTTCTCTGCCGTTTATTACTGTACAGTATACTTTGTTCCTTTATTGTATCATTTGCACGGTCTTCCTTTATCCCCACCACTTATTTTAGACATATAAGGACCAGTACCTTTATCATTAGTAATCAAGGAGTCAAGTTGATAGTCTCTAGGACAAGGGCCGTTTTGGCTACAAAGACAGAATTTATTAGATTGCTATTCACATATCCATAGCTGCAAAAGGTCGTGACATGTTTTTTTTAACTATCCTTTGTTCAAAGGTAAATATTTCAATTATTTATAAATAATGACGATATATTGTTTTTGCCGCCGTGAAACCTCCCATGAAACCAAAAATCAGTTTTGTGATCTTGATTTTATTAGTAACAATATTTTTTCTCTTATGTGATGGTGAAAATCACTTATGTTTTATAAATTCATAACATAATTTAAATTGATCAAAAAGAAAATTTTGTTTAGTGTTTATCATATTCACAGCAGTTACCTTTAGAAATGATCAATGGGACATTTTCAAGATAGTCTTTAGACGGTTTCAAAGTTATTTACCTCCCATGTTTGAATGCTTATAATCAGTTTATGAAAGTATGTTTTATAACATTGCTTATAATTCAGTTTTTCGTTTGGCTTGAAAGATCATGTATTTGGTACATAAAAACGTTTCATATGGCAACGATGATATAATTATAGATATATAATACAATATAAAAAGTTTTATCTCGTTACTCTCGTATTAAAATTGACGTTGGCCCATGTTATTTTTGTGCTTTGTAATCAGAATTATTAAAATTTATTTCATTTTATTTTTTAAAATCTATATTTTGATTTTTAAACTTTATTTAAATTCTCAGCTTTAAACTCCTCTTTTCTCATTTATTCCAAATTTTCTATATTTTTTTTACCATTAACTTACCCTGTGGGCACGCATCCAGGTCTCAGCAACCATAGGACCTCTTAACTCCTGTGATCGATGTATTAAAACAAAGTAAGAATGAACTTAAAGGTACGATGCTTCGAGATAGATTGAGCAGTGTATGACTGATGTTGATTGGAACTGATGTAGATATTTGAAGAAGTAATTCATGATATTGCTGATCATATATAAAAAAAAAGTAGCTCTTATAATTGTTGAACTTTTTTTATTTTTATTATTCTTTGCTTTTCAAATATTAAATAAAATAATTATTTCAGCTTAATTTATTACTGTAGCCTTTTTATATGTTAATAATCATAAGTTGTTCAGAAAATAAATTCCCTGATGTGGAAAATAGATGTGGAGGACCCTGATATATCTTCATGTGTGATGGCCCAGTCACTTCGAAACCAAAACAAAATAATAAATAACTAATATAAAAAAAGTAATAAGCAGTCCACTGTTTAAAGTTATGCTAACGATGTTGCTCCTTAACTTTCCCAAATGTATTCATCCATCGTTAGCTAATTGGCTTACGCTCCTTGTCGCCTTCGTTATGAATTTCTGTAATTTTTCTCAATAATATTGCGGAGTTAGAACTTTGTGGTGCGACTTTACTACGCCTGAAGCGGTGGGTCTTCATAACATGAGTCGGAAACCACACCCGTTTTAGATACTCATCTCAACAACCATGACGTAAGAATATCCTGTTGTAAGTATATTTATTTCTATAAAATATTATTACTCTGTTTAATATATACCTATCATATACCTTGCGGGAAACTTACTAGACTAACCATTGCTTTGGATCTTATTTTTAATTATTATATTAGTTTCAGATATTTACAACAAAACCAAATTAGTTATCCTTCGGATTAATTGAGACAGAAAATAAAAATTTTATATTGAGAACTTATTTTAAACAATATGTGTTAAGAAGTGGAAATGTAACATCATAGTAGACATTTCAAATTTTTCTAATATATTTACAGAAGAAATTGTTGGTCGGCCTATCGATTGATTTGTTTCTTTGGTATATTACGTATAAACGTATTAAAAATGAGTTTTGATGATAAGGTTATGTCTTTATAAAAGTATAATATGCATTTATTTTATTATGGCTGGGAACGTTACATTAGTATACTTAACTGATTATGTAGGACCCTTTTGAAATTGGCGCCCAAATAAATTATTATTATCTCGAATCGAAAGTGATCTTGAATCTTCAGTAAAGACCTATCATTTAAGTTCTATATTCCTCTATATCGAAACAGAGTTATTTTCTTGAGTTAATATAAGTATTATAATCTGCTTAATATCGTTGTATCATCAATCGTTATTACTCATACTTACCGGTTATTACTCATCAATGCATTAATTTTCATCACTTATTTGGCTAATTAATCACTATTTGTTGATTCTATTAGTTATAAGTGGAAAGGAGTCTATTTAAGCCTGCAGGGGTCTTTAACATTTTTACATTACAGAAAATAGTCATCAAAGGTGTACTTCAGTAGATAAAAACAGCTTATTACTTCTTTACTCATTTAGCCCTTTATTTCCTACGGAAATCAGGAGGATACAGGTTATATACCTAGGAGTAAAAGATTTATGCTGGGAACTTGGTAAAACGGGCACTTATGTGAGATTTATTTAAATTATATTCGGTTGTATTGTTAATGAAAAAATAAGGCTAGTAATAAATTCAATTTTCTGAGAATAATGGAAAAAACAACTTGAAATTCCTTTTACATGGAAAAAAAGGGGGGAAATTAAGGCTATTTTTATGTCATTTAAAAAATGCTGTTCCTGAGATAAGAGACGGCACTATGTTTAATAAATAAGTCAATAGTCCAAGGATTTTATTATATGTATGTAATAAATAAAAATGTTATTTGTATTACTCAAAAAATATTGGTTGGTTAATACATTGTTTTGATTACCGTGTTTTATTTGGAATATTTGTTTTATAACTCCCTTGTACGAAGTAAAGGAAGTATTGTAATTGCGAAAATTTTCAGATTTTAACGGAAATATCCATTTTGACCACCCCTGAATCCATTTTAACTAGTTTCGTCATGACGTCTGTATGTATGTGCGTATCTCGCATAACTCAAAAACGGTTTGCCGTAGAAAGTTAAAATTCTATATTTAGGATTGCTGAAAAATATAGTTGTAAATCTCCCTTTTTGGTCACTACGTGATTACCGGAAGTGGTACTTTACTTGAAGGTCATTATTGATTTTCATCAAAAATTATATTAAAATATAATACAAAACTTCTTAAAATAGGTATAAAAGAATAACATATTAATAAAAATAACATAATTCATTTTGGTTAACACTGGCAGACCGGAAGTGGAACTCTACCCGAAGATCAAATTAGATTTTCATCATAAATTGGATTAAAATGTAATGTAAACATCTCTTTTATACCAATATTAATGTATTTACTATATTTTGGTTAAAATTCGTGAGCCGAAAAGGGTACTTTACTTGAAGGTCATAATAAACTTACATCAAAAATTATATTAAAATTAAATAGAGAGATCATATGGATCGGTGATAGAGGTTAAAAACGCGATTTTTTTCTCATTCCAATTAAACATTTTTATTACTTATTTTAAGTGTTAAAATTGGGTGTAAAATACTGGTTTCCTCCCCATTTGTGAAATGAGCAAGTCTGCAGCAGTAGAATAAGATTTAAGTTAAGTGAGTTCTTCCGCTTAAAATGTCGAAACTGTCGAACTGTTCGATTGACAGTTCTAATGTTGTCACGGAACACAAAGAAATCTCTTGGAAACTAGTTACCTACTGAAAGAAAACGATATAAAAACGGATGAAATCTCTAGAAACAAAGAGTATGTGTGGTGTGCCAATGGATGGATGTGCTGTGTCGTTTTTGAGATACTGCAATCTTATATAAACTAGTAACCAAATTCTGGATCACGTTTTGAGCCACCAATTTATAGTAAAATAGGCAGATGTGTATACATTGTAAAAGATATCAGTATTGCTCAACTGACAGTTGGGCTATATCTGGCTCATTTGAACGCATGTAATATTCAATTCTTCTCCTGCAGTTCCTTGTACGTGCCCGTCATCCTTTAGGTAGCTTGCTTCTCCCTGCAACTGTTCCTGTTACAAATCTTTCCGATATACAATTTTATTTTATTTTTTAATTTTCTCACTCTTTCTGCATTAAAAATCCTGTCCCATAAAAAATGAAATGAGCAAAACAATTTCGAGCGTAACGAAAATAAAATGATGTACTAAGTATAAAGGGTTTGTATCCGATAAAAAATCAATTATTAGATATCAGTCAGAGGTTCACTATGTTTTAAAATACATCATTATAGTAAACGTGTTGAAGTATATTGCCTTAAAATATGTCTGTATGTGAATATCACGATGAGTAACATCGCCATGAAGTGCCGATTAACTGAGAAAAACTTTGTCGGGGGGTGCGGTCAAAGAAATAGACTACTATAATGCGAACTTATATAATTGTGCCTACGTTTCGGCCTAAGTTTTAGGCCATCTTCAGGACAGAGAGGCGTTTGGTCAAGCGCCAACTGAATATTCAGTTGGCGCTTGACCACACGCCTCGCTGTGGCCAACAATTATATAAGTTCGCATTATAGTAGTCTGTTTCTTTGACCGCACCCCCCGACCAACTTCTCCCTTTAAATATAAATATACGGTCAACAATAACTCCTTCCATTGAGAAAAACTTTGGTGTTGTTGTCATGTTTTATGATATTTATATTCTAAACCAAGCATCGAATTTTATAAATTTATCGTTCTATCTTTAGAATTCATCATTTGTTCACTTTTAGAATATAAAAATGATAACGATTTTATTAACGAATTTATAGTTTCAAAATAATTATTTATATCATTTCGGATACCACATTCTTTTAATCAGAACAATTTTAGATTCATTAATAAATTAAATTTAACAGGATTTTAAGTAGTAACATTTGAAAAAAAATCTCTTTCACTAGCTTATTTGAAATAAATTTAAAAGTTTCCATTTAGGTTCCAAATAAATTTCATTTAGTTCCCATGAAAACATTTAGCTTCTATAAAATGGTATACAAGTATAAATTTTTATTTACAATAATCATTAAAAATTATACGTTTTTCATCACTCTCCAATACAACTATACATTATATTATATTTTATATTATTTTTTCTAAAATCTTTAGGCTTCCCAGCTGTTTATTGTACACATATATTAATATTCTTATTTCCGGAACTTTTTTTTTATCTGGGAAAATATTTTTCCTTTTTTTCTCCTTTAGTTAATCAACAAATTCTTTCATATTTTATATTTATCCATTTTCAATCACTACTAACAAAAAGAGATGGTTAATTTTTTTTAATTAAACAAAATTAAGGGTACTTTCGAGGAACACATTTTGAAAATTCGGCATTTAAGCCCTGTCAGACTATTTCAATGATAAAATGATAAAACCTAGCTGATCTTAAATACCATTTAATTGTACGCTGGTATAATGTGTTTCATCAAAATCGTTAGAGCCGTTTTCGAAAAATTTGTAAAAAAGTGTAATTTCGATATTACAAGTACCACTTCCGGTAAGTCGAGTATTGCAAAATAGTTACTGTAATATCCCAAGCACATAACTACCTTGAATACGTAATTTCAGTTTCGTGTAAATCGATGATATTACGTGGCAATTCCGTTGAGTCAAATATGCTATATCTTTTCTGATGCTGGTACGATTTCGATGATTCTATTTTTGATTTGAAACGAAATTTTATTACTTTTCTTATGATTATTACATTATTTACCACATAATGCGTACTTTTTGATTTATGCGAAAAATAAAATTTTCTTTTCGTCATAAATTTTTTTCCTGAATTTTGCTCGGTGATGTATATTACATGAAAAGTTAAAGGGCTATAAGGATAAGACTTTAGGCAAGTTTCATCAAAATCGTTTGAGCTGTTTTTGAGAAAATTGTGAAAAAGTGGCACTTTCGGTTAGTCGATTTTAGTTGTTGGCGACTTTAGTTGTTATTAACATCATAGGCATGTTATCTACTTTAAATATGCAATTTAAGTTTGGTATAACTTTTTGTTTTTGGGGACACACACAGATCATTGTGCGAGACTTGGTTATTTGTAGTCAGGAGACTTTTAAACGTGTATTTCCGTTGAATACTCGAAGTCGAAATTTTTCACGATCGCAATACTTTCTCTTACTATAAGTAGATGAAAGTAAAAATTAACGAAAACGTACAGAAAAAAAAAAAACAATATTTACTTAACTTCACATGCTTGGTTCTTTTATGAGTGTAACGTTTAAGAGAGAATTTGTTGCAATTACCTATTTCTTTTATCATTGAATTTTCGGAAGCTTTTTGATTATGTTTTCCCAAAATATATTACAGTTTGTTTGAAGTTCCAACCCTTGAAGCATGGCAGTTATTTTTGTGTAGCAAGGAAAATTTTTGATGATTCTCATGGATAAGTTTTGTATTCTTTTAAATTTTCTATAGTTGTACAAGTTTTACTCCACACTGAGAACATAATAGCTTTAAATAATAAGTAGTTTCTTAATCTATATTTTATGAATTATTCAAAGATCAGATGTTATCATCACTAACCTGGATTTGCGAAAAACCCTGCATTTCAGTATGATTTTTTTTTTGTGTTATTTTATTTTATACCTACAATAATATGGGTCTGCCCTAAACGGAAAGTTTTATTGTGAATTTCTTATGAAACTGACATTTTATCCAGAAAGACAACGCCGTACTTTTTTGGTGTATAGAGATGCCATGAAAATGAACGTTGGATGAGACAAACAAGTTCTGTATCGAGAATATTTTTGCTGAAATGGAGCTCTGTTGTTTGCCCAGAGAACTGTATAAATGGCATTGGCTATTCGTAAATGTTATTTGCTTGAGCAATCTTAGTCGATATTTTCGGGTGTGATAGCTGAAAATGGTAAATTCTATAATTTGAAGTTGAATTTTCCTTATAATAGCGATATAGATATATGAAATGGCGTACAGATATACGCCCGAGATGAACTATCGTATCTAACTTTTTCAAAGTTTTACAAGAGAGCAAAAAAAATAAGTTTCGCATCAATCTGTATTGCTTGTTGTGGATAGTGCTCAATATTTGTACATACAGTGTTGTCTATATTGTTACAATTTTAGCTTATTTATAAAAAAAAAAAATATGGCTAGAATAAATAAATATAATAATAAAATCAACAATAGCAAAATTGGACTTACGACAGTTTACCTCTGATTTACAGATATAAGATTTTAACGAGCTACAATTATAAAAAGCCTTTACAATCATGCTATTTTTTAGTTTGTATTTTTAGTTTTAATAGATATATGTATAGTTTTATAATACATATATTTTATATACTGCATGCACGGCCTTTCAGTAATTATTATAATCGGAATACAAGTAGTCAATAACTAACCAATAGTTATTGATCATCAGCGATTATTAATTTAATTTGATTGTCTTCAATAAGCAGTCATTTTTGTTCTAGTGTAAGCCATACCTTTGAGTATCATAGTGCCTAACATTTTATGAAATTCCGAATTAAAATAATTAGATAAAAATCAATGTGATTACCATTTAGTGTAAATAAACACATACAGTTTCCCCGTTAGCCTCCAATCCTCAATTCCTGCTAAAAATGCATTAAAAAAGGATGCTCTCTATCAGAAAAAAAGCAATTGATTCTATTTATAGATTTATATTTTAAACCAGAAAACACCTAATTACCAGAAATAATCTAATTAGCTTGATTTATGGATATGATGTTGTAAATTCAATATAAATGCTTGAAATTCATGTCGATTTTATTAATAGCTTAAGGTAAGTATTATTTAACTTTTGGATTAAAGTTGTGACTTTGACCCTGAATAAAATTTTAGACGAGTGAATTCAATTGGAAATGCTTATTAATTCCGAGTCTGACAGAGTCCTATTGTAAATCAGTTATTTATTAACGAACGTTATTAGCATTAAGATATTTATTATCAAGGTTATTGAAGCAACGATTACACTATTTGATATGGTAAACATTATTTGTTAGTATTCTTTGGTTTAATTTACCAACAATATGTTTAAAAAGTAAAAATTATCATTAAATATTAGCTTAAACGGTTTTTAATCGATGAAACACAAAGTGATTTCGGCCAAATAAATTATTTCTTGGTGTGAATAGTTACCTTTAGCCAGAGATAAAATGCTGTTTACTTTATAGAAACGGTTATTCCCAGCAGTCTCAACATTTGTCTTGGAATGCATTAGTGATGTTAATGGCCACTGCCTGAACGGATTTACGGATGGGAGCCTACGTTTGGGTGTGGCTGTTGTTTCTTCAGAATTTTAGGCTTGCTCAATACAAGTTTTGTTTGTCATTATTGGCAAACAAGCTTTATTCGTATACTTACATCGTTTTTGGTTCTTCATTATTTTGTTTGTTGGACCGAAGGGTTGAATGAAAATCGATATGTACATGTATTAACACCATCAGATTAGTGATGAGATACCAGCAGCGAAATATTGATATCGAAATAGCTCTGATTTTGATTTCAATTAACGATAAAAATATCAAATCCGTTTGTATGTGTCGATATTTCGACAATATACAAAGATTTACCTTGCCAAAGAAAAAACATGTTTATAGTTTTACTGTACGAATGAAATGCCAATATCTAATATTTATTTACTCTCTTTTTTTTTCCGCATTTTAATGTCCTGGAAAAATACACCTTTTCAATCTGATCTATCGAAAACAAAAACAAAAAATTGATTTTCCTGTTTTTTCCCCTTATCCTTCAAATAATGAATGCTACAGTTAAAGGGTTAAATGTTACTTGGGGATCTGTTAGTAAAACATTAAGATACATAAAGATTTATTTTTTAATTTACAGCCGACGTTTCGTCCCTACTTTTCATGCAACCTTCTTTAGAGCTATTAGATAGGTATTCGAAATCTACAAAAATTAATAGAAAATAACCCTAAATAAAATAATTCAATGAACTGAAATAATACAAAATTGTTGATGAAAATGGATAATGACCAGAATGGTACATAACCATAATTAGTTTATATTCCAATAAGATAGTTCTCAGGTTTGCCATCAACGCTAGTTATAATCATTGCCATACTACCACCAGGTTTAATTGCTATGGGATTCAAATATCGACTTGCTTGTTATACATTATTATATTGATAGCAATATCATGACAATAAGGAAAATGCAATATTCTTATTTTTTTTTTTAAGTTATTTTCTTTTTGTTCTGAATTTGAGAATATTAATACTATGGAAGAGAAATATTGAATATTGAAAACAAAATATCGTTATCGAACGTCAGACCTGTTATATTAATGGATTTAAGGATATTTTTAGCATGTCTTATCTTTTAGGTAATGATATTTTTTTTTATCTTTATCATCTTTGATGAGCAAGCAATGAAATTTAAACAATTCTAACTCTATTTGCGAAAGAATGCTTATCAGAGAAAGGGTGGAGCCAATATGTGTTGGTGACACAAAATTCTCCAGACAACATTTAATTGCGACGATCTGTCTCCTCAGCTTTATTATCTCGAAAAAGACACCATTGGCTAATAATATCAAAGAATTTTTCTTCACTGTCTTATAATAAGTATGAAATTTTGAAATTAGCATGGTTTGTACAAATAATTTATTTGTGTCGGTTAATGCCTATTTATTTTATAAATATTCAAATGTAACTTTTCTCAAAATCAAATAAGGAAGACTTATCAGTAGATGTTCGTTTTTAAAACCCTGCCATTTGAGTAATATTTGGTAATAAAATTGTATTAGTATTGCGATGACTAAATAATTTTTAATGGAATTTAATAAAAGTTAAGGCAATAATATGTTACTCAGCGTTAGTTTTTATTTGTTTTACTTTTTATCTCAGAAGCTTTTTTATAAATTCAGCAGTATATAGCGGTAAGTTCCCGAGGGGAGGAAGAAAAAAAATTCGGAAAATAAAACAAAATAAACTACCATGGTCAAGATATGGGTAGATACGCTACAACATTTATTTTGTAATAACTTGAATAAATCTGAACTAATCTTAAGCATTTTTTTTTTTATTTGATTGTTTTGGTATGCAGATGAACTTAATAATTTTTCGTAGTTTTGCTTAACAGCTTCCCGGTTTATTTTCAAAAAACAGAAATATTTTTTTTAAATGGGTCCTTGCAGCTCTAATCGTCTGTTAAGATCTGATTCATTAATATTTATAGCTTTTGATGCTATGTACTATTGGGAATCAAAATAGAAAAATAACTTCTTGTTTATTATTCGTTTTACAGCGGACTTTTTTGTTGACCAATGACTTATCACCAATAATACATAGTGTTTAATAAATTTTAGTTGTGGATTTTTTTTTTGCATGTCCTGAAACTACATTATGGAAGAGTTCTCTGGTGTTGAATATTAAGACTAAACTTTACCGTTTTAGTTCATTTTATGGCGCGGCGTGCGCTTCAAAATTAGGAAATTTTACTACCAAATTTTCTTTGTAATGGAATATCGTTCTATAAATTGCAATTTACTCCTTTTTAACATAAAATTGCCAATAACTATGTTTGAAGGTTGCATTATGTCAAATAAGGGCAGTAAAAATATTTAAATAGAAATAATGGGCTTTAGAAATTTGAATTAAAAAAAACAACAGCAAAAAAACGTGTTATATAGCTTGAAGGATAGACATGTATCTTATTTTTGTAAATAAATTTATAGAAAATAACTTAGTTAAAGCCGTCTAATTAGTAAAATAAAATATTGGCGCCCAAGGAGTGGACGGGGGAGAATGGGGCAGGAAGAGGTAGTCCAGGCTTATGTGCCAGACCCTCCCTATCGTGTACCCTCCCTCTCCCCCCACATCCCTATAAATTGCATATTGTTGTGTTCCTAATGATAAAAAAAAAAGCGAATGTTACCAGAAAAAAAAGTGGCCGCAAAATGGCCACTTGCCGAAATGGCGTCGCAAAGATGGCGGACTGCCGACTTTGACTTAATTTAGTTTTTTTGGTCACTATCATTCAGCATTTGCCTTTATTTCGCCATAATTGACTTTGTTTCAAAACTGAATAGTCAGAGAATCAAATGGCATAGAATATTTTTTTTAAATAATTAGCTTGGACATAAATAAGTACAGAGAATCAAATGGCATAGAATATTTTTTTTAAATAATTAGCTTGGACATAAATAAGTACTTATAAAGTCAATTTTTTCAAGACGTTCACACGAAAGTTGAAATTTCATGACCAGGGGTCATTAAAAGGCCGACAATAACTAAAAAAAGTTCAAATAAAACTTGTGGAGTACTTATTCTTCTTTAAAAACCAATAGTCACTTTTTATAATATTCGAAATGGTTTCTTAGAAAATGGTTAATTAGCATTAATTATGTTTATTTTCTACTTAATTAGCGGTGAAGGAGTTGGACTTAAGGGCTGTCAGTCTTCTTCCTCATCCTAGAGCATTCATAAATGCTGTAATTATTAGCTTGATCGACATCATTTAGTTTAATCACATTAACGAGCTTATATAGGTGCAATAATTTAAGTGTTAGTAACAATAATATTATATATATACATACATATATATATATATATATATATATATATATATATATATATATATATATATATATTTATATACCTATATAAATTTTTTTTTACATTATATGTATGTTATACGTATGTATAATGTATGTGTTATGTGTATATATACGTATATATATATATATATATATATATATATATATATATATATATATATATGTATATATATATATATATATATATATGTATATATACGTATGTATACATACGTATGTATGTGTTATATGTATGTATGTATGTGAGGACTTATAACACCTCTCGTGAAAAAATATACAATTATAGTTATAAATCTTAATCTACTTCCACCACATACTAATCAAACGTCGACATAGCCAACTGGAGCCAGAGCCGAAATCTGGTTCTCATTTTAGGAGAAGATTTGAATGTGAACTAGGAATGTGTAGGATATTCTACAAGTAAAATTAGTCTTTTTCGAAAGCCCCCACCATTAAAAATGGCGGCATTTTATTCAAGAAAAACATAAAATTTTCATTTATTTTACATTCATTTTCCATTCCATGTTCAATATGTTGAAAAATAAAACATATTAAAATTTTTAAAAAACACGCAAAAAACATTATAGTTACCTTATATAAAGGTATAGAGATCTTTTATGTTAACTAGTTATCGAGATATTGTTATTTTAAAAAAACGAGTAATCACAATATTGTTAATTTATTTTGGCAAATATCATAGAAACAGTTCTTTCTACGAAGATAATCATTACAAACTACTTTATGCTGCATTTAACTTGCTGTAATTTGTGTAGTAATAGACATACGTCTACTAGTTCCCGACATAAAATCTTTCAAATAATAAATTTGTATTCCAAAAAATGATAAATCACCATTTTGTGAATTTATTTTGGGCAAATATCATGGAAACTGCTCTTCCTACGATGATAATCAATATATACTACTTTATTTTGAATTTAAGTAGCTCTAATTTGAGTGGTAATAGACATATATTCATCTGTAGACATAGATAGTTCCCATGATAAAATGTTTCAAAAAATAATTGGTTATTTAAAAAAAAACACGAGAAATTCCTCATTTTATGAAAATATCATGGAAATATCATGGAAACTGCTCTTTCTACGAAAATAATCAATATAAATTACTAAAGCTAAAAGGTGCGGCCACTTTTTTTCTGGAAACATTTGAGAGGGCGGTGCACGATAGGGAGGTCTGGCCCATAGCCTACTTTTACCAGAAACAGTTGACATTCGGATGATGGTATAGAAGGATCAATCTAATTAAGGATTGATAAATTATTTGCCACTTCTATAAATTTGTTTTATTGAAAACTAGTTTCGGATGTTTTACATTCATCCTCAGTTCGAAAAACACACAAAAAATTCAAAAATAAGCAATTCAAAATATAGTTGGTATTATTATACATATTAAATTATATAAATCAGTATTATAAAACATTTATGAATTATGAATTTATTTAAGACAAGAAATCAAATACATGTTGGTACTCACCAAGGTTTAAATGGATTATATCAAACAGAAAAGTTTGTACTGGTTCCTTCTCGCATTGTAGTAACAATGACCGAGAGATAGGCAGGATGTTTTTAGGTAAACGGTTTAAGGGTCGGAGTTTTTCCAGTAATGCCGGTGAGTAATTGTTTTTTCTGTTATAGATGGGAATAAATTTAAGATTGGACTGTTGGATTTTTATTTGGTCATTTATGCAAAAATCTGGATTGGATTTGAAGGATTTTATTATTTGAAGTGCTTCATATATATTTAATTTGAGACTGTTTTCAATGTGATGTATTAATTTAACTCCTGAGTCTTTGATGAATTTATGATTATTTTCATTTAAATGAATTGCAAAGTTGGAATTATCTATCTTATTTTTATATGCACGTATATGTTCCTTTAATCTCTGATTTAGCGATCTTCCAGTTTTTCCTATGTATTTGGCTGCACAATCATTACAATTTAGTTCGTATATTCCGCTTTTTTGGAAAGGGTCTATTTTGTCTTTAAGAGAAGAGAAATATGAGGATAGGGTTTTTTCTATTTTAAATGCAGAGTTTAATCCTATTTTTTTCAATTCATTTCCGACTTTCCGAAAGTCGGGAAACTTAATCTTTAATGGCTAAGTTGTAAAAACATTTTATGAATAGCTTAATTTATTCTTTTCCAAAGAAATATTTATATTGTTATGTTCCATAATAATTCTTTTCCGAAATATTTTCTTTACATATAATTTTTTGTCACCTACTAAAACTCTTAATTACACGAAATTCCATTAAATCGTCATTCTTTGTAAAGAGATATTGAAAAAGTAAATAAATACACCTTGGGATTGAATTCTAATGCTTTACCGTTGCTTTTATTATAAGTGCTAATTGAAATGTAATACAAATAAATTCCTAATTCCCCTACATATCATGAGCTTCCTCTCATATATTTCAGTTCTTAAATAACTAAGGGACTCTAAGGTTCAGTTTCCAATTGGGTTTGCTGCTTCATTAATTATAAGCAAAGTCTACATATAGCCCTTTCCCAGTTCGATTGGGTCTTAAATCTGAACCGCATTAAATTCTTAAATTACTTGAACGTAAGATTAAAGTTTTGAAAGCCAAATTATTAAACTCTTCAATGTGAGAACCGGGAATGAGCCTAAGTTTTGAGTTTTTGTTTTTGTTTTTGTTTTTGTTTTGAGTAACTAAAACTCTTAATTACACGAAATTCCATTAAATCGTCATTCTTTGTAAAGAGATATTGAAAAAGTAAATAAATACACCTTGGGATTGAATTCTAATGCTTTACCGTTGCTTTTATTATAAGTGCTAATTGAAATGTAATACAAATAAATTCCTAATTCCCCTACATATCATGAGCTTCCTCTCATATATTTCAGTTCTTAAATAACTAAGGGACTCTAAGGTTCAGTTTCCAATTGGGTTTGCTGCTTCATTAATTATAAGCAAAGTCTACATATAGCCCTTTCCCAGTTCGATTGGGTCTTAAATCTGAACCGCATTAAATTCTTAAATTACTTGAACGTAAGATTAAAGTTTTGAAAGCCAAATTATTAAACTCTTCAATGTGAGAACCGGGAATGAGCCTAAGTTTTGAGTTTTTGTTTGAAATTAGATTCAGACTCTTACCTGAAGCTAGCTGCTGTTGACACTTTAAATTATTAATCAAACCCTAAGAGTGAAGTTTATATTGTATAACAGGATACAGTATGTGTATAAGGAGGTAAATTTAATCATAAATTCAAATTAGTATCCTTTTAACGGATGGACGAATATAAGTTTAAAAGATTAAATAACAATTATATATATATATATATATATATATATATATATATATATATATATATATATATATATATATATATATATATATATATATGTAAGTTCTATTTTCGTATTTATCTTTATAGAAGAATCACCAGTTTAAATCATGCAACTGAAATTTTTATTAAACAAAAACAACATTAATAATAATAATAATAACAACTAGAAGTTTAAAAAGATAATGAAATACAAATAAAACAATATTAATACCTGAAATAAATTGAATTTAAAGACTCTTCTTTTCTACACTACGTATTACAATTTTTGAATAACCTACCAAGCAAATATGTTGAAACATAAACGTTAATCTAACACCTTACAGTGTTACATCCCCCCGCCTTAAGCATTTATTTTTTTTTCTACTAGAACAAAAATAAAAAATAGCATCAGGATTATAACATGAAGCAAAGGTAATAATTATTTACTTAACAAGCACCAACTTATTTTTGTGAACTATGTTTGACATAACCTTTTTCTTATTTGAATTTAATTTGTACATAAGAGGGGAAAGTTTATCTACAATTTTAAATTTGACCATGCACAATCTGTTGCAGTAAAAAGCAATTTGATATTTTCATGTTGTATGAACTGTTTAAATTCATTAGAATCGATGGCCGGATATCTATCTGCTAGAACTGTTTGTATATCATGGTTTTGGAATACTTTCTTAATCAGGTTTCTGAAATCATTTGAATTTTGTGAAGCTGAAACTCTAAACCAGCAGTATCTTGTAAAATGGTCAATCAATATGTGCAAGTATTTCTTTTTTGATTTGGAGAAGCCTCCCACTGTGTCTAGGCTCATTAATTCAAATGGCGCTTTTGGCGGACCTAAATTTGATAACAGACCCATTTTTCTTTTAGTTCTTGTTTTATTTTTCATACCAATCACACATTTGTCACAATACTCTGTTACCTTTTTTTCCATATTCTTGAAATAATAGAATTGCCGAATGGTATCCATCAGTTTTCGAGAGCCAATATGGCATATTTACTGTTTTTGCTTTCTCAATTTTTCTCACACTTCTGTTTTTTCTTTGCAAAATATTTAAATTTTCATCTTGAATAAGCTTAAAGGTTCGAATAGCATCTATTCCGAGTAAAACCTAATATCTAAATGTATCATTATTTATAACATAAAACTCCATATCATCTCTATATTACCTATTTTTAATCTCAACTTTGCTCTTCCCTCTCCAAGAATACTTCAAGATAAAGAATGCAGGACATTCGCACGTTTTAAAAATTTTATGTTTAATTTTTCTATTACATTCTTATGTATTAACGAAACAGTTGAACCCGTATCATTAATCAGGTAAAAAATTTCCTTTGATATTTGCCAAAATTTTGATTAATTTTTCTGGTGTCCTGTTTTCCAAATTTGCTAGACATTCTTCTGTTTCATTAACATTCATTATCTGGTATATTTCTTTTTCATCATCAAATTCATCAATATTTACTCTTCTCTCGGCCTTAACCCTATCTTTATTTCTACAAATTCTTTCCGGATGATATCGGTTAGGGTAGTTAAGCTCTCGCAAATATTGCAAGGAGTTTTATTAACTCCAGTAAAGGATAATCTTTGTTGTTTATTCTGCTTCAGTTCTACGCCTGCTGTTTGTTGTATATCTTGTTTAAACTTTGGTTTAGATGGCACACGCGCAATGTCGAAATTTGCGACCTCTGCGAACAATTCATCCACTGAAGTTATATCAGTTCTTTTTAATCTATTCTGGACGTATAGGGGCAACCCTACCACTATTAAATTTATTAGGCTAATCTGCGTCATGTCGTTTTCCATTTCTAATAGGAGTCTTTGTTTTGTTAATAAATAATCCACTAAACTTCCACCGATATATCTAAATTGAATCGCGTGGCGAACATACGCCCAGTTTTTTAAACCAAAAACAGAGTTAAACGACTGTAAATACGACATCCCAGTCCTGTATTCCTTTCTTAACATTAGCTATGTACCATTCTACCGCTGATTCAGTTAAAAATACGCGCATCACTTCCAACTTTTCCTCATTACGTAACCCAAACCTGGCACATTCACTCTCAAATTTTTCGAGCTAACACCTTTCGAGCATCACCTTTTCCATTAAATTTCTCTAATTTAATTTCTTTTTCCGCTTCCCATTTCTTTAAGCGTGAGTTTTCATTTATTTCTTTTTGTAGATCCTTTATCATTTGTATTAACCGCATGTTTTCTTCTTCATTCGTCTTAGACGTCTCAGTTTCTTCGTCTAAATAAATTTTATTGAAAACAAAATTTTCCTCTTGATCCATATAAATTTGCTTCAAAGTGCCATACAAAGTTATAGTGACTTTTCTAAATCCCATTTCTTTCTTCAGAGAAGTAACACTATTTTTTTATAATACTTATATTAAACAAACTTACGTAGTGCTCTTCATCCTGCAGCCCAGGTGGAAATACAAAATTGACATCTTTCACGTTCTTTATACTTATAACCTTCTTCACTCCTTTCTCGTTTACAATATGAAATTTAACCTTCATTTTAATGTTTTCAAAAAATTCAGTTTATGTAAGTTCTATTTTCGTATTTATCTTTATAGAAGTTTAAACCAGTTTAAATCATGCAACTGAAATTTTTATTAAACAAAAACAACGTTAATAATAATAATAATAACAACAAGAAGTTTAAAAAGATAATGAAATACAAATAAAACAATATTAATACCTGAAATAAACTGAATTTAAAGACTCTTCTTTTCTACACTACGTATTACAATTTTTGAATAGCCTACCAAGCAAATCATATGTTAAAACAAAAACATTAATCTAACACTTGACAGTTTATCTAACACCTGACAGTGTCCATATATATATATATATATATATATATATATATATATATATATATATATATAGTGCTTGATAATTCAGAATATCGCCGCGGAGGAGCTAATGATTAATTAAATGCATAATTTAAATTTTATGTAACAAAAAATATATATGTGTGTGTTTGTGTATATATGTATATATATATATATATATATATATATATATATATATATATATATATATATATATATATATGCATATATACATATACACACAAACACACACATATATATTTTTTGTTACATAAAATTTTAATTATGCATTTAATTAATCATTAGCTCCTCCGCGGCGACATTCTGAATTATCATGCACTCCTTTTGATTTATACTTTGTGTCTTCTTAAACTGAAGTGTTCATAAAGAATCTTTGAAGCTGTAACTTGAAGCGTTTCGTTGCAAGAAGAAGAAATTGAAGCCACGGTGTGTTGTCCGTCGCTGATTTTTACCAAAATTCCATTGAATGTTGCGCCAAAATGGCTCAGAGAATTTTAATGAAACGCCTAAAGTTTTCCACTTAAAGCCTTTCAAGTAGCCATACATAAACTATTTGTCCTAGAAAAAGAAGGAAAAAAGTTATGACGGAAAGAATATATTTTAAGCGCAGAGGTCGAGAAGTATACATTTTTCGTTGATTATACAAATGATAATTTGAATAATAGTAAAATCCCTCCCCAAACAAAAAAAAGTCAACTAATGTGGTCTCTTTAGGAAAAAATAAAATAAAACACGTTAAAACTGCTTTATTTTATATCTCAAGTTTGGAAAAATTATATCAACACGGTTTTTCAAGCAAAATATTTTTTTTTTTTTTCAAATTATTAAATCAACTAGCCTTATAAAATATTTTAAAAAATTGTAGCATGATTTATATAAGTTATAAATAGTGTTATTAGGTCGTATTAAAAGTGTTATAAGTAATATATAAACATTATTCGTGATCCAATTTTTCAAAATGAAATAATTGAATGTTAGAGCTAGATGAAGGGTCTATTGGATTATTCGTAAATAAAACATTATTTACTCTTCTAAGGTGTTGTTATTTATATTAACATTTTTTTTGTTCAAAACTGGCCTCAGATTTGGTTTTAGTTCTTCAAAAAACTCTATATTAAAATTGTTGGGCCAATCTAAAAGTAAAAATATTTTGGCCAAAACTTTTGCTCTTTAATTTTTTATTAGATTAAAAAAAATCGGCCATAAATCAGGAAATCTTTGAACGATTCAAATCGAATTTAGGGCATTTGTAAAGTTTCTTAAACTATGCGAATGGCTTTTATCGTGGTGTTCCTACATGTTTTGGAACCAACATTATTTGCATATGTATGGAAAGAAAAAAAATATCTTTCTAAGGAGTCCAAGAACGTCGATATCAGATACACTGAAGGTAAGATACAAAGCTTCTAATCGAAACGTAATTTTGTGGCTTAATCATTTTGAACACCTTCGGAACTGAATAATATTTTTTTTTTGTTTTAGATGATTTTTTCAACATTGAGGTTATTTGGTGTGAAAAAATCTGTATGGCTAGTTTACTTAATAAATAAATAAAAAAAAGGTCTTCTGTTCAGTACTTGGTAGGGACCGTGCTGTTTTTAAGCCAACGTTTGTGCAAGGATGTGATTCGGCTGAGATAATTAATAATCTGCGACAGTTGTTCTCAAATCCGAGGCCTAGAGTTAAATAGCACATTGCCACCCACTGAGCAACCCCGCTCTCCACTTAATAATTTAAGAACTTTTTGAAATTTATTTGACCAAAAATCAATTATTTTTTTAAATGTTTATATGTTTCCTTTAATATACTCTGAATAACCAATGTTTATCTGGAAAACCATCTCGATATTATTTTTCAAACTCGAGATATAAAATGTAGCAGTTTCAACGTGTTTTATTTCTTTATTTTTGTTTGCATCTAGGGCTCATTGGACGAAACGGTTGGGCATGTATAGATTGTTTTATAGAATCACTTTAATCAATATAGAATCACCCAAAAAATGTTGATCAAAATTGTCGACGGACGCGCCCCTTGCAAGTGGAGCTGCAACGATGAGGTCGATTTAACGTTGGTGGCTTACGCGAGTTATACATTAAGTTTTAGCGTTCTTGATGGATTTCGTAAGATTATAGTTGCTAAAAAAAAAATTCTGTAAAATGCTGGTCTGTAGTGCAATGAGGTAGTGGCCTGCTCTCTGAATGGAATACCGAGAATAGGGGATGCATTCTGGGGCCTGGATCCATCTATAAGGGAGTCGTGCTGGGCATCCTGAGATATACATCCCCTGCCTGGAGTTGTAATCTCACACGAACACAGAAGAAGAAGCTGGCGACCATTCAGATACTGGAACTACTGAGGGTCACCAAGGCACAAAGAATCGTGCCGCAGGAGGCGGTGGAAGTATTGGCCGGTGAGGTGTCCTTGGACCTCATCCTGCGAGAGGTCACCATTAAATTCGATGCTACGAGGCAAGGGCTTATATACATATATTATATAAAAGGTTTTCCCCTCCAGTCTACTCCAGCCAAGCGGCGAAATGGATGCAGCTTATTATCAGCACGATACTGTACTAAGTGATATAAGTTGTATTATTTTAACTATAGGAAAATGCTATTGGAACTTTATACTTTAAGTATTCATCTGAATTTGATGCTTATTAAATGGTTGTTTCTAAATTTAACATAATTCATTGTGAGGTGACCTGGTTAGCAATAACTTTAGTTTAGTTTATTTCTTCATCCAGCCACAGTTTTACTTATAAAGTTTCAGCGTCAACTCAATCATTTAATTTTGATGTTCGTACCTCTGACTATAAATCGAAGTGGTTTCACGTTTGCCGCATCGAACGCCTATCTCTGGTGGGGAGGAGGAGTTAATGTGTTTTTGATGGTTTTCACAAATCCTGCGATACGCCTGATCTGCTTTCTTATTTCTCCTGAATTATATTTTTTTCTCGTAAGATTTTTATTGCGGGGAATTTTCTGTATAACACAATATCTGGAGCTGCAGATCAAAATGCATTTTACCCATATCCATTCACGAAATTCATTTTGATCCAGATAAAAACATGAACGAAATTCTTTTTGTGGTGAAAAATAAACTTCAAAGATCTATAATTCAGTGACAAGGACCAATATGATCCAAGCCTTTCAGATTTTGATTTCTTGCTAAAAATAATTTATAATTCCGGTACAAAATAGATTTTGTCAGAAAATGGACCAAATGCATTTTGATATGAGGCATATACATATTGGCACTAAACTTTAATCACTTATAATATTAATTTTTTTTTATATACAGTCAGTTAACTGAACACGAACATTCTGTTAATGTTTGAATTGAAAACATAACTTGAAACCATTGACGTATCAAACTTTTTGAATTTTCTGCAGATTTTCACGGCCCCGTATCTCAGTAGCTATTTATGAATTAAAGTGATATTTAGTACAAACTTGCAGGAAATTTAACGTTATTTAAAATTGGCAATGACAGATTATTACCATAATGCACTGGAAACGAGTTATTTTAGAAAAACTGGAAATAAAGTTACTTCTTTGGGTATTTTTTAAAAGGGCGAAAAATACACAAAAAGGAGGAGGAAGTCGAAAACTAGAATTTTTTTACGAGAGGGACAATACGTGCAACATACTTTAAAATTAAAATTACTCCATTTTTTGCTAACCAAACGGGAGATCGCCAATTTCGAGAAGTGTACTTGAGCGAATTGACTGAATGAACGCAGAATTCGATACTCTACAACATTTATTTGATGAGTTTGTTACGTTAAAATTTCGTGATACTTATTATTTTATTATTTTTTTAAATTTTTATATTAATACAACTTTTGAGAGACCTAGTGAGGGCTTAATATTAGAAATAGTTTTAAGTTACGTGATAAATTTAATTGCGATCCCAAAACAGCTGAGCGAGAGGCAGAGATGAGAGAGACCTGGCCAGCTGGGAGGAGAGACAAGTGACGAGAGAAGTCGGGACTTTGATCGAAGTGCACGAGGTGCGGGATTTGTTTTCTCTATCCTGTACGGTTTAACGAGATTTCTTTGTTGTGGTGTGCGTCCAAGGCGTTAGAACTTCGCGCCATACGAAAGTTTATAGCGAATTTCTCGAGAAGACGAAAAAAGGACGTCACCGGAGAACCAGAAGAACCGAGAAAATAGGACTGGCTGCCCCATCTAATTCTTCAGATTTGTAATTTTATTTCTTTTGTTATTATTATATTTTTATATATTAAACTAAGGATAGTAATTTTGTTTTGTTTGAGTCCGGCTGGAATAGTTTCTTTTGTTTGTTTTAAATGTTTTTATTTTTTTTTTGGTTAATAAAAGTTATGTATATTTTTTTTTCAAACAAGTTCTTTTATGTCATTTATTATATTATCCTGGTATTATTATATTTTACCATAGAAAATTTAGGAATGTCCATGTAAACTGCGTCTCTCAGAGGGTTTAGTGCTTATATCAATATAGAGTCACACTGAGGCCCTGAGTTCGAACCTACCTCCGGTAGGTATCTTTTTTTTTTGTTAATAATTAAATTAATTTTTTTTTTATCATTATTTTTTTTAAGTGACTTAAGGGTCATTTTAAGAATTTTTAATTAAATTATTTTGTTGATCAAGACGATTAAATAATTATTTATTTTTTTGTTAAATTTATTTGATCATTGTTTTAATTTATTTATATTGGTATATGTTTCCTTGGTTTTTTTTTCTCCTATAATTTTTTTCTTTTAGGGTTTCACTGTTTTCCTTAAAATAGTGTGGCGTCCGAACTTTTTTTTTTTCCGATTTTTTTTTTTTTGACAGGAGATATAATTGTATATTATTTTTGATGGTTTGGTGAAAGTAGAAGGGTTGTGGATTAATTTTTTTTTTTTGAACCTTAGCGTCGCGACTGGGTTATCGGCACAATATTGCCCACTCCCGTCGGGGGACGGAGTGTGGTAGCAAGTTTTATCTTATAGAACTCATTTCCTTGCTGCAGACTCATATATATTACTCTGTCTGTTTTATACCAAATCTTCCTTTATGACCGTTGTTTTCGACTACACTAATTACCCAAATTATGACGTTCTCAGGTACTCATTAGACGCAAAATTTGATGTTGTTTAATTTAATATACCATAGATTTTTCCATAGAATTGATTTATTAGAAATTATAGCTGAAAAAACAGAAAAATGTCCCAAAATTTTTGGCCGACTTTTTTCAGGCATCATTCAGGCATCTGAATGTCAGATTCTATTTTTTTTTTAAATGTCAATACTATAAGGATTAAAAAAATTGCTATAAACGTTTTCTTCAGACACGTCAATTTTTTTGCACGAGCTCTCGGTCTATTGGAGGTTTACTATCTGCATGTATATATATACAAGTACTGAGATACGGGGCCGTGAAAATCTGTAAAAATGCCCAAAAAATTCAAATAGTTGAGTATGCCAGTGGTTTCGCATTAGGTATGATTTATTTCAAGTAAACATAAAATTACTATTACCCCACATACTAAAAACATTGCCGATATTAGGTGGAAGCGGGTTTCAAAATAGCGGCAAAAAAATCGAAATTTTGGGACTTTTTTTAGTTTTTCGCCTATAATTCCTAAAGGGTGTATTCGATCGAAAAAGTCATGGTATAATGGTATATGATATATGGCATAATGGTATAAGTCATGGTTAATTAAAGAGTATCAAATTTTGCGTCTGATGTACCAAACTGTTTCGATAGAATGCACTTATTTATTACAGGTGAAAAACCCAAATGGATGCAAAATATATTTATAGAGTTTTTTTTTTTTAATTTTCAGCTGCTAAAATAAATAAATAACTCTCATACAAATAAAATATATAGTAGTATACTATGGCATAACTGAGTTTCTGAAGTTATAACGGGTTATTATTGACAGTATGTTTATATATTCTTTAAATTATAAAAGTTGAGTGTTATCAAGTAAGGAAGGATATCATAAAATCATTAACCGCCCTTTTTGATGTAGGGTGGAACAATATCAACATCATTTTCAGCATGAAAATTCATTGCCAACTGTAAAACTATTTAAGAATTAAAATTAATCGTTGTTTAATCTTAATTAAGGAAAGCAACAGGCTTCTCTCGCCTTACGGGTTTTGAGTCGGCAAACCCTCTGTACTCAGCTGCTATGCGGTGCTATAGCATGCATTCAGATTTTCAGGAATATTAAAGTATCCTGTTCTGTTTTTAATCTTGTAAAATTCAATAAAACAAAATTTATTTTAATGAGATAAAATAATTTAGAATTAGTAGGCAACATGTTTTTAAATGTGTATTATTGTTTTATGTTGTTGTGCTTAATATTTTCCTTTTTTTTTATGTTTCAGGTTGGTGGAAAAGTTTTTTGATTAATTTTCTTCATTGAGGTATTTAATTTAAGATATCTGTCTATAATTATATTATTAGTTTAAAAGTTAATAATTAATAGAATTATTATTTTTTTTTTTTTTATGAAACATTCATAGCAAAAAAAAATTATCAGTCAGTTCAGCTGTACACAAAATGAACTATTTATTTTGTACTAGCTGATCCGGCAATGCTTTGCTATTGTTGGATTTGAGTATATATATATATATATATATATATATATATATATATATATATATATTTGATGAACGCAATTGAAAGTTTGATAAAAATATTGTATGTATAATTGTAGTATTAAAAAATCAAATTAATTGATTATTTATTGCTATATTAAAATAATGAGAAAGTAAATAAAAGTATTATAGCGAACATAGATTCGTCGAGGAAGCACAACATTCAATTCGATACTCTGACTTGCTTTACCATGGTTAAGTGGAATGAAAGGAAAGGAAGAAAAAATGTGTTTTTTTTAAATTTAAGTTGAAACTTGAATTCTGAAAACATTTTTTAAAGGCACTTAGGCTTTTTTGCATTTCTGTATTTCAATTATTAGAACTATTAGGAGAGGAGGGCTATCAAAACTTTCAACAAAAAATTTTGACTGTAAATATTCCAAGGACAAAGGGATGACAATTTTTTCGGCAATCGACTGCATTTTTTAGAATTCGTCTTATTTCATCTAGACGTTTTCTAGGAACAGGATCAAAATGATCCTAATTTGTCAAAACGGAAATAAAGCTTCAAGTTTTTTCCTTAATCTCCGATTTTACAAATGACGCTTTTACACAATAATTTCACACTTGTTAAAATATTTTTGTAGTGAACATTTTTATACATGTATGAAGTTGTAATGACAACCATTACAAAATTTCCTATTTTTTTTTTTTTAATAGTTTTTCCCTATTTCTCTCCGTAAGCGGAGCATTTCGAAAAATGTAATACATATAAAACCTCCGGAAGAAATTCTCTAAATGATGGTGAAAACTGCATCAAAATCGACCGACTTCTTTTTGAGTTTTGCGTTGTTTATTTTAATTCTCGAAGTAAGAATATTTATTTTTTCATAACCTAAATTTTATTTTATTTTATAATTACATATAAGTAAATAAGTATATTTTTATATGCCTTACCACAATGTGTCCAAATCGTGTCAAGTTCAGGCACCATAGTTGATTTGATCGCAATGGAATTCCTTATCCATAAATTCATTTTTGTAATATCTAAAATATTGAGTCTTTACTGGTGCTAAGAATATTTAATTTTTTTTTTTTTTTTTAAACTGCGGTATGATGCTAACAAATTTTCATTTCCATAAACTTGTTTCATGTTTTTTTTTGTTTTTTTATATAAAATTGGAATATATACAGATATACTTTACCTCATGTATGGATATTTTGATGAAAAGTTTTATTTATTGATATTATGATGGGGCGTTGTGCGAAAGATTGTGAATAATTAAATTTGATTAATTTCTTAACCAAGTGATTGGGAGTTCTGGTCGTGTATATTAATCTCTATATGATCAGTATATATTAGGGGAATATTCAAAATTCATGTGTATAATGGAAATCTGTGTACGTAGAAATTGATCGAGTGAGATTATTTTCACTGAGCTAGACTTTCGTGGATCCTGTTAACTAATAATTTTCAATAAATTGTAAAAAAACTGCAGCGTTGGAGTGCATTTTTCAGTTACTTCATTTTTTAAATCTGCTATTCTATATAATACGAATATCTTTTTAGGTCCTTTTACTGAATGAAGATTATTTATAATTCAGTTAAAGAGCATTTTTATTGCAGAAGAAAGCCGTTCTTTTATTTTAGTCGAGGTTAGTAGATCGAGCTGAGGAGTTAAAGATCTTGTTTTAAATATTCAGTTCTTTTTATGTGTGTCTTGAACCGTGACAATAAAGCTGCTGTTTACCCAATTTCCATTAGTTGCACAGTACTAAGTGCTTATTTGTTAATTTTTATGTGAACTGTTACTTTATTAATTTACATTTGAAATGATCTTTCATTCCGAGTAAAACTTAAAACAATTTAAATTATTTTATTGCTTCTATGTACGGAAACCTCATCTTTTTCATACTCTGTAACATAAGCATTTATTCAAAGGAATATTATAGGGCTTTTAATAAATGTTGGCATGAATAGGTTATAGAAATGAATCCACATTTTATTGAGTTGTGTTTCAATGTATATGATTTCGTGTGGTCTGATTAAGCACAACTTTTATTAAAGTTTTTAACAATTTTTAATTGTTCATATTTATATTTGCCCCGTACATAGACCCCATAAACAAAAGATAATTTTTTGGAAGCTGCATATAAAAAACAATGATTTCATGATTATTGATCACCTCAGAACAGTCTTGAACTTAATTCTTGTTCTCAAGAAAATTCATATAGGTTGCCTTAATATATATTAATATATACTGGTACTGTTAGTATTGGTGGCAAAACTAGTCCAGCAAGTAGGCCTGTTGGTCCTTTTTACCAATCCTTGAGGTGAAGTTTTGCCCAGTCCTGACCAAGAAGGAAGTGTTAAGATACGTTTAACTGGGCTGCAAAAAAAAAAAAGGAGAAAAAAGAAAATAATTTTCCATTCATGGTAAATTGTTTTATTTTACTTAATTTTAAATATATTCTGTAATACTTTAGCACTTCAGACAAATAAATCAACAAATAAAATAATAATCTTATTCCGTTATTGTATATCGTTTTCTGTCTATGTCACTAGACAAAGCATTGGAAATCGACGGTTTCAACATCTTAAGCGGAAGAACCCGCTTAACTTATATGTTATTCTCTTGCTGCAGATTTATTCAGCTCACGAATGGAGAGGAAAACAAGTATTTTACACTTAATTTTAACACTTAAAACAAGAAATAAAATTGTTTAATTAGGGTGGGAAAAAATCGCGTTTATTACCTTTATCACCGAACCATATGATCTCTGTATTAAATGTCCGATCTACCTTTTGATTTAAGTTTATTATGACCTTCAAGTAAAGTACCACTTCTGGTTTGCCAATTTTAACCAAAGTTTATCATGTTATTTATATTAGTATGTAAGTCTTAAATACTCAATTTGAGAGGTTTGTATTTTAAAATAATTTTTGATGAAAATCAATAATGATCTTCGAGTAACTTCCTAATCATGTAGTGATCAAAAAGGGATGTTTAAGGCAGTGAAATTTTTTAAACTTTCTACGGCTAACCGTTTTGGAGTTATGCGAGATACTTACGAACAAATGAACGTACGTACAGATGTCACGACGAAACTTGTCAAAATGGATTCAGAGATGGCCAGAATGGATATTCCCGTTGAAATCTGAAAACCGAAAATTTTCACGATTGCAATACTTCCTTTACTGCGTACAAGGAAGTAAAAAGGGAGATAGAAGTAAATTCAAGCATCTGCTTTTGAGTGAATCCAGAAAAAAAAGGTAGGAAAATGTGTTGTGTACCTTTTTTTTTAATTTATTACACTCTCCCCTTTCATATACCATACATTACTTTTATAATTAAACAATTTAAGTTAATTTCATCTTATAAATTATTGAAGCGAAACAACTTTATTAGCAATATTTGTATGCAAACGTAAACTCAATTCATGGGAGACCCCGTCATTACACTCCCGTAAGTATACAGTCAGTAATCAATTTTTCAGACTACAATTTTTTTATTAAAAATTAAAATAATTTTTTCTTTTAAATAAAATAAAATCTTTTCGACTTTTTATACATTGGCTCTACAGTCCCTTTCGGAGGGCTTTGGCCTCCGACATTATTCTCGTCCACTTGTTCCTGCCATCTGCATGTTTTCTCCAACTGTTCATCCCTATCCAGCGCTGATCTGCCTCTACATCAAGCCATCTGAAGCATTGTCTTCTTTGCGTTCGCCTTCCTTCCGGCAATTGATATAGCATCCGTCTTGATAGGCGATCTGCTGGCGTTCTTTCCACATGACCAGGCTATCGTATTCTTGATATTATGATGAACACAACAATATCTGGTTCATCATACATCTCCATCAACTCTTGATTCGAGGTATCGCCATTGTCCTGATTCATTCACTGGCTCATCTATCATTCGGAGGATCTTTCTTTCCCACAACCTAATAATTTTTTTCATTTTCTTGGGTCAGGACTCACGTTTAGCTGTCATATATCACCACTGACTGAATGATCGTTCGATATATTACTAATTTTGGCATTGCGGGAGAAGTTTAGAAAACGGATTGATTGGCTTCTGGAGAACATGCAAACGCCTATTTACAGCTGCCAGTCTTGCCTTTATTTCGTGTTTAATGTTATTTTTCACTGTTGTAACTTACCCTAGATATTTGAAATTTTCGAAATTCTGTCTTCAAATTTCAATGTGAGGGTGCTTTTGCATTTCATTCCTGGCGAACCTCATCTATTTGTTCTTTTCGGCGTTGATATGAAAACCAAGTTTACTTGCAGCATCTTGGAAATCTAGAAACGCACAAATGATGTGAGGGTTCCACCTCTGATAACCACATCGTCTGCGCTGAGTTAACCTATTCATAATTGTTCCTCCAGGGTTTGTTCTGATGGATGTCGCTGCCATTTCCAGTTCCAGATTAAACAAGATTGGGGACAATGGATCACCTTGTCTGAGGCCATATGACACGTCAAAAACCTTGGAGAAGTTGCTCTGAATTTTCACTCGGCAGTTTGTGTTTGATATGGCCATCTTCGCAAGCTGCACTAATTTCTATGGCAATCATAAAACTTCAGATCTTTAAGCAGTTCACTTCTATCCACAAGCAGGTCGATATTATACTCATTGGCTTTTTCCATATGCGATATCAGTAGTTGGCCTACCGAGCCTGAAACCGCTTTGGTAGTCTCCAACCAATATTCCCACCCATGTTGAGGAGACCTATACTTCTAACGTTTTTACCTGCTAGTCTGTCATATTTTTTAAATAGTGGACAGAGTAATGCGGCACTTTCTGAGTCATCTGTTCAGCCATCCAGATGTCATAAATTAGACTGTATATTTCATCAGTCACATCACCACCGAACTTGAGTAACTCTCGTTGAAGTTGATCGATGCCTGAGGGATTGTGTTATCTCGGCTATATCTTCTTTTTATGCTGTGAGTTTCTCGTCTGTATACTCTTGAGAGTGGGATTAAAAATATCTTCCTGGTGCTTCATGATCCTCGTTTACTGTGGGATTGAGAAGCTCCTGAAAATGGTCAGCCCATATCAAGAACAGCTCTCCGATCTGCAATAAGATTTTCATCCTTATTTTTACCAAATTCTACTAGGGCCTTAAATCCTGACTTGAGATGTCTAAACTTTCTTGTCTCTTTGTCCGAGAAACTGTTGTATTTCTTCCAATCTCCTTACTTCCCAGCATCTCTTTTTCTTTCTACACAATGTTCTTGTTATTTTTCTTTTCTGTGCATCCTCCGCAGTTCTTCTCGTTCTCCGATTGAGCCTCTTCATGTTTGCTCTTCGTTTTTTTTTTTCTTGCAGCGCATTCTCGCATTCTTTATTATACCAGCCATTTCTACTTTTGTATGGCCTACATCCAATAACATTTTCTGAACCATTTCTTAGTGTCATCTTAATTTTCTTCCGCTTCGCTTCAATTGTATCATCTTCTGAGGTGTGGTCACGGAATTAGAAGAAAGAACTTTTTTACGCTTTCTTCAAATTTTACTTGGATTGTGGGTACCTAAAATAATGAATTTGGATTCATAGCGAAAAATTAGATTTTTTTTTTAAATGCTTTCTTCAAAGCATATTATTCGAAATATTACAAATATATAACCTTTTTTCAATGTTCTTTTGTTGGTTTTAATCTTCTGTTTCCAAGACTAAAATGTTCTCTAATTGAAGGAAGTTTTGCACAACTTCAAAACTAAAAAATATAAAGTAAAATCAAAATTTTTAGCTTTTTATTTCTTGTATAAATTGACTATCATTTTTTTTTTTTTTTTGGTCCGACATAATTTACAAGTACCAGAGAATCTCTCAAATAACACCAATGTTATTTTTTAGATTTAGGTAGTATATGTTAGTATTTAGATATAGTTTATAGAAAATATTAGAGGGAAAAAATTTGAATTATAAAAGAATTTTCTTATCTTGGTATGCTAATATGGTAATATATCTTCACGATTTTACTTTCTAAACTCGGAATTACAGGAATAATTTCAATAGCGTGCAGTAAATTTTCTATGCAGTTGTTGATTTTAAACGTATATTGTAATGACTAATATGACTAATATATTATGGGTATAATGTCGTGACCTAGGTCTATTGCTTATGTCTAGCGTCCCTTTATTGTTCTTTGCGGCCTTGTTAAATATTAAGTTCCCACTTTACAGATAAGCGCAGTACATCGGATTTTATTTTATTTTCTAAACAAATAATTATAATTTTTAAGATAGAATATAATCAAGATGAACGAAATTATATGTGATCAGTCCGTATAAGTTTGCAAAAGTATACTACAACAAAATTTTGTTAAAATACAACTTTTGATACCAATTTATTATTTTTTTTTTACTTCTTTTTTTTAAATAGGATATTTGAGAGCGTCCGGATTTTAAAAACTGGAAGTCCATAAGTTTCAGGCCTACCCTCGTTTCCCTACTTCGAGCAATTTGAGACTTGCCCGCCGTGCATGTCTATGCTTGCACTCTCCATACTCATCAACCACACTTCCTCAGTTCTGTCAGTCTGTGTCTAACCTGGAACGTTTAACAATGTTCAAGATCGAATACCGTGCGGTTATTAAATTCTTTTGTAAAGAGGGTGTTACTCCTGCGCAAATTAAGGAGCGCTTCGGGAGTCCTCTCCCTCGTATTCCACTGTAAAAGAATGAGCAAAATTATTAAAGTTAGGGAGAGAAAGTCTGTATGACGACTCGCGTCCTGGTCGCCCATAGGAAGCTATAACTTCTGAAACAACTTCCCTTGTGGAAGCTGAATTGCTGTCTGATCAGAGGCTGAAGACCAAAGAAATAGCAGCAAGATTGTGGCTTTCAAAAACAACTGTTCTAAGGATCATTAAAGAACATTTGTATATGAGCAAGGTGAGTCCAAGATGTGTTCCAAAAATTCTTTCGGCTGCTCAAAAAGAGGAACATATGACCCACTCAGCAAAAGGGAGTCTATGGAATGGAGAAGTCCAGGAGAAGCATATACGCTGACGGCAAAAGTCACGCAGTCGACAAAAAAGGTAATGACCACCATTTTTTGGGATTATAGAGGATTACTGCTGATTGATCTTAAGTAAAGGAACACCTCAGTGAACACCAAGTATTATGCAGCCCTACTTCACCGCTACTAGAACCCTACTACACTAGACGCCATCAAAGAGTAAAGGCGGAGGAAGTTGAGATGTTCGGCTTCTTCACGACAGTGCCACTGTCCACACACCTTTGATTACCAACGTCGTTGTGAAGGAACCTCCCATCCATCCTACAACCCAGACTTGGCTTCTGGCTACTTCTACATTTTCTCAAAGTTAAAATCTGACCTTCGTGGGAGGAGATTTAATACCGACAAAGATATTTAATACCGAGGCCCTGGCAGCGGTGGAAGAACATTTTTCTTAGGACAATTATTTTGGTCATGGTATAGAAATGTAGCCTAAGCGTTGTATTAATTGTGTAGAACTTAAAGGAGAATAAATTGAAAAACAATAAAACCAGTTTTTTCTTTTACCTTTCCTCCTTCCTCAGGCCTGAAACTTATGTACCTCACTTCGTATGTGTAATACCGAGAATATTAGAGTGTATTTACTTTAAACAGCTTTTAGAAATTCATGAAATAAAGTTAAATTTATATTCTTTATACTTAATTTTTTTTAATCTATTATTCTAAAAACGCTGCAAATTATTACACAATGGTTTATTATTTTCACTTATTTATTCCACAAAAATATCTATTCTGTCAAAGTAAAAAATCTGAAGCAGTAGGTACCAAAGAAAAAGAAATTTGAAGCTTGTCACAAGATGTTCGCGGTGAGAGTGCCGAACTGTGTTAATTAAAAAAACTGCGTCAATGCAAGTAGGCTGTGATGTAAAATCATACAGAGGAAATATTTGATGTGCACTTCACTAGGAAAAAATAAAAACGAAGTTCATTAAGCTATATCTCAGCTAATAATGGTCCGATTTAGGTGATTTCTAGTTCGTATTGTAGGGATTTTCGTTAGCTTTCGTTTAATTACAATAAAAGCAAACAAAAACCTTGTTATGCTGATTCCAAAACACCTTACATTTCTCCTCTATGTTTATAAATGGCCAAGTTATGGGTATATAAGATCTTTAATCGGCAATTATTATAGATTTTTTGTTTTTCAATTTTATATATATTTTTTTTTTTGATTTCTCGTTATGCTGATTCCAAAACACCTTACATTTTCTCTCTATCTTTATAAATGACCGAGTTATGGGCTTATTAGATATTTAATCGGTAATTATACAGATTTTTTGTTTTTCAATTTTCTTTTTTTTTCATGTCTCGTTATGCTGATTCCAAAACACCTTACATTTTCTCTCTATCTTTATAAATGACCGAGTTATGGGCTTATTAGATATTTAATCGGTAATTATCCAGATTTTTTGTTTTTCAATTTTCTTTCTTTTTTTTTTTTCATGTCTCGTTATGCTGATTCCAAAACACCTTACATTTTCTCTCTATCTTTATAAATGACCGAGTTATGGGCTTATTAGATATTTAATCGGCCGCCATTTTGAAACAAACAGACGGATTATAATGTCGAGTTCCGAGGATCATCCCATGGTGACCTGTGACTTTGGTACCGAATCTCAAGAAAAACGGTCCTGTAGTCTCGGAGAAAAGCCGCGGACGGCGTACGGCGTACGGACGGATTTATTTTTATTCGATATTTGGATTCTACGTATCTTGAAACGTAAAACCTCAAATTTTGAGGGGGGGTTACAAAAAAATTTTCTTTGGTCGATTCCAAAGGTTTATTATTGAAAATAATAAACCAAAAGGAGTGTGATGTATAGGTAAACAACTTAAGGAAGAATATTTTATTGCGGATTCGCCTAACAATATCCTTTTGTTATTGAAAGAACAATCAACTTACAAATTAGTTATTGCACGCTATTGAAATATTGTAAAACAAATCAAAATGTAAAAAACAAAAAATATTCAAGATGGCGAAGTTGTAGCTGTCTGTTATGTAGAGGGAAAAGGCTTTCCTCATCTCGAGGGTAGTCTCCCGACCTATTATCCTCCTACAAGGTTCATCCTTAATTTGTTTGACTATTGTTTAGTGGGAAAGGCACTGGACTCTTTGCGCTCGGGTCCGTCGGCTAGTCTCTCCGTGGCAGATAATTTATTTATTCTGTTATATCAACCGTGGTTCGACTCTGGGTTCGGTAGGCCCTCCTGGTGAATATCCAGTCCTTATAAATTGTTTACCCTTAATTGAGGTGAGGGATCACCAATGGTGGTTGAAAATGGTTTTCCTAGTATAACCGTTGGTCGCGAAACAAGAATAGCATATTAAACAGTAATGCATTTATGTGTACAAAAAAATTACAGTGCCATAACACATTTCAAATGCATGAACAATTTAAAGAAGAAGTTATTAAACCTTTCAAATGTTCTAATCGAAAATATTAATAAATTTACGTTGGTTCTGCCGTAAATATCTGCCAAGATGGTGACAGGGGACCCTTATAAGTGCTTTAAAATGACGACGCATGGACGACCGACCGGTCTCTCAAAGACGAGGCTACCCGACTAATGTTCCCGTCATCTGACAGCTTTCTTCTTCGATTTAAGGACCATCTTGTCATGGTTCTCCTTTATTGCCTGTGCCCATTTCTTCGCCATTGGTTTAAAGGCCATCCTTCAACAACTACTGGTTATCGATGAAATATTTACCAAAATCTTCCAACTGCCGAATATTTTTAAAATTTAGTTTTTCATGGAATTGATATCCTTTAATTGTTCAGTTATTGCTTTCTTCTTCAAGCATTGCATTCATCGAGACGAATTAAAAAAGAGATAATATAACCAATATTAGCATCTATCTTCTTGAATTTATAAATTTATGCTCCAAAAGATTTTTATTCTCCAAAGTGAAAACTGGAAAAAAAATCGATGTCGGATTCTCCTTTCTTTTAACCACGAAGAAAATACGGAAGATCATGGCCGGGGATATTGTTTTCATTAGATTAATGCTAGTGACCGCCAATTGAAGTTTCGTTGGGTTTTTATTTATTATATTTTTCTTATTATGTTGTAGTTTTGAGTCCTGATGCCGTGCATTAACTTAGTTAAACGTTCGCCCAATTTTTCTATTCTACCCTTTCAATTTTTAAATCCTGTCACTTCCAAGACCAGTTGCATAAAAGTATTGAAATAGGTAACTAAACTGCCTAAAGCTATGTCCACACTGCTCGACTTTCCATTCGACATTTCGAACGGCGAAGGGATCGTGTATCATACGGCGCCGCATAGAATATCGAATCGAAAGTCCAACAGCTTGGACATGCCTAAATACTTTTTTTTATTTAACAGTTAGACCGTAATACGGAAAGAAAGAAAATAACCTCAATGAGTTGTTACGAGACGAATCAATTTATTGTTTTATTTAGTGCCTGATAGGTACCCTATATCAGTTTTGGAAATGATGTCGATAACCCGAAAAGTCATGACCTTTTAAAGGCAACACCGGTCGATAGAACACCGAAGATACCTATTATCTGAAGTATCTGGAGATTCTTAAAACATTGGTTTGAATTTCTGGGAATGAACTTTGGTTCATGGGTTAGAATTTCTTTAAACAATGAAATTTATTCGCCTGGTTGCTTTATTTTATTTTTGTTTAATTCTTAGTTTATTAGCTTTTAACTTATGGGCTACTAACATTTGGTCTGAATCACCTTATAAATTAATGACAATATTTTTTTATTACTATTATTTATATCTATGGTACGTTATTAAATACCTTGTGAATTTTAGAAGTGATGAAATGATCGATATCTTTAAAAATCACTTTTCAAAATAATAAGTATAGTTATTCTTAGTAATGGTTTATGATATTTATGTACTAGCCGCTGTTTCGTTCATAATTTATTAACTCCTTGTCAACTCCAATGATAATTGGATTTTCATAAACCAATTAATAACAAATTCCACAAAATAAGTATCATTCCGAAGTTTTATAAAATTTTAATATTATTTTCACTGTAAGAAATTATCTAAACTAAGGAGGACCTAGAATTTCTTTTAAGCAATTTCCAAATTTAGCGTTGTTAAAAATTGGAAGTATAATTCCTAATCCTAATTTCAATGTTTGCTTTTATTTACCAGTAGAAAGTATAACACCACAGTTGGTGATTCAACGTGAGTAGTGTTTCGTAGGATTTAACATCAGTGCCTTATATTTATTCACTTTAGAATTGAATAGTTTCATTTATCTTTAATATACATCTTAGAAAACATTGATTTATCATTACAAATATTTTTATTCTTAAAAAAAAAGAAAAGAGTGTCTTATCCTTATCCGTTTTTTTATCTTGGGTTTCTTAACTGTTTTCCCATTTTCAAGCAAAATTAATATTAAAATTGAAATTAGTTATTTTGATAAATTGTATGTAACATTTGGTGTTGAACCAGATTACCCAAGCCCCAAAACCACTCAATTGAATGATGATTATTAAAGAATTTAAATTTTAAAAAATAAAACGGAACGGGGATGTTGAATTTATTTTTAAAAGAAAATTACTATATTTCATGTTACTATTTATTACAAATTACGGAATTTGTAGTATACAGATTAAATTCCTTTGAATAAAATGATGTTATTACTAAAAAAATATATATTATTTTTATAGGGCTGACTTTGTACTAATTCATTTGTTGATTAAGATTATCAAAAATATTCTGAAAGTATTTGAAAATAGTTTTCCTCAATGCTTTATGGGTATCACACAAATTGTTAATTAATATGACTCAGGCGATTTAAGATATTGTGGTTTTTATCTTAATGGATAAATACTCATCATATTTACCAAGTATGAGTAACTTATTCAGATTGCTAACTCAAGATATTATTCAAGATTATTATACATCTGTCTCAAGGCTGTTTGTCACTGCCCTTATAGTCTTTAATTTATTTAATAACAGCTCGGGCCATTATTTTTGTACATTGGAAGTACAACAGAAAAAGAATTACAATTTTTTGAGAACTGAATAATGAGAAAAAGTCCGGAAGTAATATCCATGCAAAGATTAACACCATCAAAACTGCTTTCAAATTACCGAGAGTTAAGCGCATCTTTAATGAGAAAAATGACAATTTTCTTGAGCTCTTGAAAAATATTACAAACCTTTCGTTCAGCCAGTATGTACAGGAGTACATCTACGATGATAAAACTTGCTTGAAAATTAAATTTGGTTCTTGTATAATGTTAGCATGTTTTTATAAAACGAAAAGTTACCAAAATTATTATAATTATTAAAAATTATAAAATAATTAACAAAAATAATAATAATGAGAATATACTTTCTTGAAATGCAATACTGCAGAAATTTTTTTTTATTATTCCTGAAAACATAAATCAACAGGTATTACCCGGGCTACAATAATTCAAAATGCAAATAAATAAACACACACATATATATATATATATATATATATATATATATATATATATATATATATATATATATATATATATATATATATATATTATATTTATATATATATATATATATATATGTATATATATATATATATATATATATAAAATTTAAATATAAATTTATAAAAATATAAATATATATATATATATATATATATATATATATATATATATAAAATAATAAAATTATTCATATAAATTAGTTTTATGATAAATAAAAGTCAGCCCAGAGAAGTTTAATTTCTTGGCTAAGCATGGCATCAAGGGTGAAAGGTGAGCTGCCCCAGGCAGACAGATGGTGCCAAGGCTTGAGCGGAGCCCAGTTACCCGCTCGCTGTTCGCCCGGTACTATCTCCTTGTGGTCCTCCACTTCTGTGGTGTATAAGGTGCCGTTATGTCGAGGGAGTCTTCTAGGGTAGTGCCTTGTGGTCATCGATGCAGAATCACTGTCACTCATCTAACCACACCGTCCTCGCGGTATTTATTTGTTATATTTTTTTTTTAATATATAATTTATGAAACACGTCCGCGTCTTAATCTAAGTTATTTTTTGTTTATTATGTTATTTAAATTTTATTTAATTTTTAAAATGCCCGTTTATAGATTTTGAAGTATTTAATGCATGCATGTATTGTCAGTTTATAGATTCGGAAGAGTTTAATGTGTGCAAGGACTTAAAAAAGTGAAATGTTAAAATCAATGCTAACTCAAAATTTTTAAAATCATAAATATGTATATGAAAAAATATATACAAAATGAAGATGGAGATGAATTTGAATTTTTACCTTCAATTGTTTAACACGTTAATGCGTTTAGATGATCTTCCATTTAGGAAACTTAGGTAAATTTGCAGTCCTGGAAATTTGTAATTTTCGATGATTTAGTGATAATTTCTTTGAATACTCTTTAATTTATTCATTAATGAGCAACTTTTAAATTTTGGTTAATAACATGACATTTATTTATAAATTAAATTTTATTAAGATAATGTATGTATGATGTATAAAACAAATATCATATATTGAACTTTTTCAAATTTGCAATAAAAAATTCATTTTAAAACAAACCAAAATATTAATTAATTTATTAATAATATTTATTATAAAATATTCGTTAATTTTTCCTGTCTAGAATATTAATTACTGCAATTAACCTCTATGAGTTACTAGATAATACATTGCACTTTATTATTATCCCTTATCAACATTCGATTTTATTTATCAGCTGTCTGAAAATACTGAACATATCTTTATTCAGTTTAAAGCGAAATTAAATTATTCAAGTAATATAAAATTGAAAATATTAATTATTGACTCGATACTATTTTAAACACTCCATTTCATGAAAATTTCGGACTTTAAACACTAAAAAAAATCTGTATATGTTAATAATAACGCTCTTGCGTCAATTATATTCAAATTTTATTTGTTTTAAATTGCTTATTGGTTTAGATTTGTTACAATTTACTCTTTAAAATTTATTTATTTAATAATCTCTTCAGTACTTGTTGTAACTAATTATTGCTATCATTCATAAAATATGGTTGTTGTTTTGGTTCAATGGTTCTTACTATGTTTGTACTTTATCCGAAAATAACCATGCGGTATGACAGCTGAAATCATCTATGACTGCTTGAAGTTTGTTCTATCAATATCGTTTTCTGTGAACTCGTGAGTCATTGTCCATGTCAATTGTATTCTGAACCCGTAGGAATATTATCTTTGAAAGGCCACTGAGGAAGCGCACGAAGTGGACTGCATTTATAGTTTCAATCATTGGAAAAGTGAGGAAAATAATTTTTTTGACTAAGCATACGCCATGTCAAAAAAATTATTTTCCTATAATTTTCCTAAAAATTATCGGCTAGTTGATTATAAATTATTTAATAGTTGGATTTTTGTTGGAATATCCTTTTTTGTGTATTATTCTCGTTATATGATACGCATAATTGTGTTAATTAATTTTGTGTCGGGTTTTACTAAATCAAACATTTTTTTTTTTTTAACCCTATTCTTTACAATTAGTACTAAATTTTATAAAAAACCTACCTTCTGGCCTCTAATAATTTTATTTCAAACTATCCATGCCATAAGCTTACCAGTTGTTAGTTAATAAGCCAATTGTTTTCCTTGCTTTTCTTATTTTATGGAGTAAAGAAATAAAATTTATACCTACGTGTAATTAAATTAAATGTTTAAAAATACTAGGAATCATTACTCTACTCTTCCTGAGTTGAATAGATGAAGTATGTATCTTTCAATAGGTTCAATGGTGTTTCAAGTGTAACGCAAAACTTCAATCCCATCACTGAATTTTGTCCGCGCCTGTTGGTTACCGATTATAGACCCAAGCAACTTCCATATTATCCAAATCTACTCCATTAACTCTCATGGTCGAAATCGATCGTGTTCCATCGAATCTGGGTCCATCTAGGACAGGATGCGGTTCTCTAATGTGCACGGTCAGTCTTCTTTTTCGAAGCCTCCTCATGTCTTCTCTACTGAAGCATCTCTAGTCTCTCGACTCCCACAGGGATGAGTAAGAAGGTTCCATTGTTCCTCAACCCTGTTGCAGTCTTTAACAATATTTATAACGGGACATTTATTGCATCTGCCTAGGGACGATTTTATATTTTTAGTAACCATTTTATGTTTTTTGTTTTAATTATCTACTAATTATTTGTCTTATATTTCTATGATAAAACGGCGCGGTTATTATAGTTTATATTTTTAGAATTAATATTTGTCGACTGGGGTTATCTGCCATACCTTCCCAAGTTTTATAAAATTTTGTAAGCTTTTGCCATTTAGATTACACGGAATGTTTTAAAATTAACACCAGCAGTGGCGGGACTCCTACAATTTCAGAAATATAACTAAATCTAAAGCTTCCATAAAACCTACATAATTTAAAATCTAGGCATGAAGGCTTTGATTGTAACTGATGGAAATTACAAATTGATTAGAGAACGAAATGCGAATTGTTTATGGATTTTAAAATTGGCAAATTAGTGTTTCAAATTGTTTTTATTTAATTATTAGTTGTGTCCAGTGGTTTAACCCGTGTTCAACCCCTAAAATACAAAATAACATTTGAAATAATAACCTATTATATGTTTTTGTCTCATTTTACAGACATTTTCACGGAACAGAATCAAAACTATAATATTTTTTTATGAACGATAATAAAGTTTCACTAAAATAAGTTTCACGTTTTCACTTTTTTTGTTTCTTTACCTTTCGTTCCCATTTTATTTCAAAAATAACGTTTTCACATTGTAATTTAACACTTATTAAAACGCTTGTTTTCAACTTTCATGGGTATGAAGTTGTCATGACGATGACTTGTACGCAAGTTAGATACTTTTTCTGTTAGCAATTTATTTATGGTTACTTCTATGTTCCTGTAGATCGTAGCGTGATATTATAAGCCTTAAGCCTTCCTCAAGAGAAGGCCTATCTGATGCAAAAATAATTTTTCAAATCGGTAGTTCCTGAAATTAGCTCGCTCAAACACACAAAATCTATTACTTTATATAGGTTATTGGATGGTTGACGATTTTCACTTAATTTCTCAACCTATTTATCTTTTTGTATCTGTATTTCGAAGTAAATGCATGTGTGTGCGACTGGTCGTATTTAGCATTCATTACTGTTACTCTTTTCCCGTATACAATCCTTTTTAGTAACGTTTTATAAAACGGTGCTTGGTTTCTTGAGAATTATAATTGGATTAGATTTTATGATGACCTTTGTAGGTACGTGCTTAGTTGAAATCTTCTCTCGGGGTGTTTTCTCTCACCTACTCTGTTTAACACGTACCACTGTGGAAAACTGGTCAGTGTTGCTGATTAAGTAATATGCAAGTTAGATCATGAATTGTGATTAAGTAATTTCGTCATGGGATTTATTAGATTTAGAGAATAGGAAAACAAGCGTTATTTACGTTGAACTATTCAAATTTTTATTATTTATTTTTTTTTTAGAATTTTATGTTCTATTTATTGTTGCATTTATTATGCTACTGTCTGCTGCATTTAAGTGCAAGGAGTAATAAATATATATATATATATATATATATATATATATATATATATATATATATATATATATATATATATATATATACTCATAGTAAATATGGTACATTCAGTATCTATAGAAAAAAATTACTAATAAAATATTACAAAAAAAAAAACGTACTTTAGAAGATATTTTAAATTTATTATTTGATTAAAACAAAGACTTTCCAATTGGACTTTTGTTAATCATCTTAATAATCGTTACGAAAAATAATCGACGATTTTTTTTTAAAACAGAAACTGTAGCAGCTTTTATTATTATTTTAGTTTGCTAAAATTCAAGTTTTTGCATGTAATAGTCCGAAAATCAATCCGATTTAGTACATTTAAACGCGTTTTTATGAAGCATATATGGAGAATAAATGAATATTGCATTTATGCATCTATTATCTTTTTATTTTATTTTACATTTCTATCTATTTTTTTTAAATAATTTTTAATTTAAGTGCAAATATATGAGGAGAAAGTAATATATATTTCTAGTAATGTTTTTAAAACAAAAACTTCTTATGACTTAAATCTTATAGCCTGATATCCTTTAGTTGTTCCTAAGAATAATTTTGATAATCATCCTTGTTTTTGGATAATAGTGTTAAAAAGAAACCTCTGGAGTTATTATTAATCATAATATTTCTTATCAAAGAATGATAATTGTATCCACTTACTTATTATTATAAATATAAAAAAATTGCTGGTCCAATTGAAATCTTTGTATAAGACGAGTTCTGATTTTGCTTGTCTTATAAGGCTAAGCAAATAATTTTTTGGTGATATCACGAATTATTTGCTTATTTCCATATCATGAAGATGAGATAATTTACCTTGATCTTGAGTTATATATTTTTTCGCTGATTTTATGTATTTCCACCAATCAAAGTTACAGAATTGCTTAAGTTCTTGTAAAACTGATTAAAACGAAATTTGAGTTGAACTGATTAAATCGAGTTGAGACTGGTTTTTGCATTGATTGATAATTTTCCATTTTTATTATAAAATCAGATATTTATAGTCATTTCAGATTTTCTATACACCTCTTTAAATAAAAAGGCTACTTATTTCTGAAATTTATCTAATTTTTCTATCATTTGAAGGAGTTTTCTTTTTTCAAGAGTACGTGGAATTTGTGTTAACAGCTTTGAGGACAAGAAAGTAAGAATATTGTCGTCTAAATGATTTATAATTGTATTAATTAATTGCTGAGCTTAGAAATTCTTTCCGAACATAAATGCATTATCCAGTAGGGATATTGTGGATTAGAAAAAAATTACAATCAAAGAACGTGAAGGAATGAATGGCATAGAAGCTAATGAGTATATACGTAAGACATTTAGAAGCCTTCGTGAATTGCATGACTTGAGAATATGGAAGAAAACAAGGCTGTTGGATTTAAGCTCCAAGTTGTGCTTAGCATGCTATGACTGGGCATTATTAATCATGAAGTTCCTGTTTGACATTACCATTTGAAACTTCGTTGTCTCATGCGTTTCTCGAAATTGTAGTATAAAAAATACAAATACTTATGAATATATAACTCTGTTTTATAGAAGTGATTTATGCACTTTTATATTTTTTTTTATCTTATGATTTTATAATTTTTTTGATGTCGACTAATTATTAGTAAATAATTGCGGTATCCTACTTGTGCATTAAACAGACAAAAGGCAATTAATTAAATAAACAATTATATTTCCCAAGCGATATTCATGTAAATCTTCTTACAATGAGTACCTTTATCGTATATTTTATTATTATTATTTTTTGCTCTAGTTTTTTTTTTGTTTTGTTTTTATTTTCCCTTAATAAATATTAAAAACCGAAGACGACCATCTTTTTACGATATCCATTTGATTATTCTTAATTAATGTTTTTATTTGGTTAAAATTATCTTGATTTGGTTTTACAAACTAATACTTTGAAAAAGATATGCTAAAGCGTGGATTTTTTCAACTCAGATCCGAATATATATTTTTTATTTGTATTATTTTCATCACGCAACGACTCGACGCTGTACTATTTATCATTCAATTTTAAAAGTCTTTATTACTATTTTATTTGTTCGGTCCAAATTCCTTGGTTGTTGGAGGGGAAGAGGGAAGAATAACTCGGATTTCAGACCATAGCTCCCAAGTGAAAAAATCATATGAGATACACTAATTGGCAAGCACTGCTGTAAATAAAAAATTTATTTAGTTGGTTATTGTTATTTTTCACTGTTAATTTTTTTTTTATGTATGTAGGCTTTAGTCAAAGAGTTTAAAAGTCAGTAGGTCCTGTTTAACATTTATTGTTTTATTTAAAAACATCTTTTTAATACCTCATTCATTTTTTATTATGCTCTCAAGATTGTCATATATTTTCAACTGAAATTTCCCTAAAATACTTTTCTGATAACAAAATTATCGAAATAAGGTCTTACATTATTATTGTTCAATAGCTATAAATTTTATTTAAATCTTTGGGTTGATGAGCATTGTGATCGCTAGACATTGCTTGAATTTATTACTCTTTACATGTTATCAGCCAATACATTTTTTATCTGCGATTGTTCTTTGAATTCTTATCGTTTACATAAATCTTCCTCCCAGTTGCCTTTTAAGACAGTGATCTCATTGGAAACAATAATTCTTTTTATAGTTATTATATATATATATATATATATATATATATATATATATATATATATATATTTTTTTTTATACACATACGGATAGTAGCAAAGAGGATGGTAATGTTGGTTGTCCTTGGTTTGGTTTAGATTGGCGAGGTAAAGTTTTGCACTAGTACAAACTAGCGTCACGGTGTTCCAACAACCAGGCCGAGAAACTAGCTTTATTACAAAGTTTTGAAACCCTTCCTAGTTTTGAACTAGTGACTAGAGACAATCAAACTATATGAAACGCTGATAATAAATAGCGAAAATCATTTTTGAAAACAAGATTTCCATCTATGGCCAAATCAGTATATATAAAGTACAAACTTTTCTGTTTGATATAATTCATTTAAACCTTGAACTGAAGATGAATGTATAACATTCGAAACTAGTTTTAAAAAAAAAACAATATTATACAAGTGGCAAATAATTTATCAATCCCTAATTTCTCATATTTGGTAACTATTTCATAATTGGGCACTTTTCCCTACTTTTTTTTCCTCCTCTGTAGTGTACGCTTCTAGATGAATTATGCTTATGGATATTTTGTTATACGAATCGCCGATTCGAAATTTATTGTGTAATTTCCTCTTGTTTTTTAATGGGTCTCGGAAATTGCAGTGTGAGATGACAAAATTTTTCAATTACTGAGAAGGGTATTTTGTTTTTTTCTCCATCCCGTGAGCTCAGTAAAACCACCAAAATATAGTGTTAAAATGATAATCAGATATAATTTAAAAATGCTTTTCTAGATTTTCAACGTCACTTATATTTTTGGTTATCACACTCTTTTAATTTAACTATTATTAACATAACTTTAATTTAACATTAAGCAATTAATTTATCAACTCGAAGGCGAGGACTTGGCGAATCCTTCGTATCGATTGAGGTCCTATCTATATCAGATGATGTGATAAGGAAAGCCCCTTGTTCCAATAATTAACTTTAATCTTGCTGAGTGGTCTGCCTCCTCAATTTAGGAAAACCTCTGGAGTATTTGTTGGATAAACCAAGTTGATTTTGTTCATAGTTTAAAGTAATTATTAATCTATTAAATTTATAATAAAAACCAATTTATATTTCTTTAAGAAAGTTCTTTCTTAAGAAATGGAATTTATTACAATTTTAAATGGAAAAGAAGTAAACTTAAAATAATACTAATAATAAAAATATTGTTTATTATTTTACCTGGAATAAACTTTTGATTTTGAAAGAGAGAACAGGATTTTTTCGGTAGTTTATCGATGACAGTAATGACCGGCATATGCTTGTTCATTTTATCTGGAATAATTTTTAAAATTTTGTTCCTCCTATATCCTCTGTTGAATTGTAGTGGTTGTTAAGAAGTTCTCCGGACCATCTTTTGGGAACCACTGGTGTTAATTATGATCACTAATATATTTATTTATATTTTTGCTTTATACGTTTGCTAAAAGTATATAAGGCTTATATTGTAGTCTTTATATGTTTGCTAAACATATTTAAATAAAAAATTACCTAGCTATTGCTTTTGTTTATGTTATTGAACCAGTTATTTCACGGCAATAAAGAAACAGTTGCAATAATAGTAAGGGGTTAACCGAAACGTAGATGGGAGTATTATATTTGGTCTGATCTTGTAGATTTAGTTTTTGACACTGATTAGGGGAGGGAGGTGTGTTGGCGGTGATTGTTCATGGCATCGGCATCGAACCTCCGGGTTCTCCATAGCTTATTATTGTTCGATAGGTCTTATGTATATTAGTAGTTTCGCATTCTATAGAGGGTCATTTAAACAAAATAGGTAATGTTGTTAGGTTTTCTTTTTCTCCCTTGATTCCTGTGCAATGTATGTGGTCAGGTATAGCGACCTAAGGAAATAAATATTGGTATTAATTTTCGGGCTAAACCTCTACTGGTAATTGTAAAAAAAAATAATATTAATTAAAAGACTTAATTTATCACTGTATTATTTTTATCATTTTTCAAAAAACATTTTAGGTTAGTATAATATTACTCTGTCTATATGAAATATTTTTTCAAACTGTTATATATATATATATATATATATATATATATATATATATATATATATATATATATATAATATAATATTTATAATTTTCCCATTTGAAACGTGAAGTATCTGGTCTAAAGCGAAGGTATTCAATTTTCAATCAAAATGCAAAACGATTGAATAAATCATCAGTCGAACGACGTTCTCCGAACTGAAATACATATATTTGATTTTATCCGATCCAAATATGTTATAGATAGAGAAATCAAAATAAATTGGTGAAACCTTATATTTATTGGAGATATATTTTATTTATTTCTAATGAATACGTTAAAGCCAGGCCAATTACGTCTCTCTATGCTCATATATGAGATTAAAAAATATTAATATATAAACGTTAATCGATATTTCAAGCTTTATCAGTAAACAAAAAAACTTTTTGACATTCATAGGGTTGATGTTCATTGAAGTGTAGTTTAACGCAAATATTTTTAACGTTTTCAATGAAGGAAGATATCTTATTTGAAACTGACTCAGATTAATTTTCATTTATTTTATTACTAATTTGCCAGCTGATATGATTAGTTTAAGTTGATTATAGGCCTTTTTTTCAATGTTTATTAAAAAATAATTATTATGCATTAAACAAAATGGTGGCTTTAAGATAATGAAATTTTAATATTGGTTAAGGCCATTTATTCGTTCTTGACCTTATGTCTTTGCCATTCAGAGGACTTGGCAAGTTTTCCACTGCTGTAGAGCAATTGACGAATAACCTTTGACCTTGAAGTAGATTGACTTTTATGGTATTTTTTATTAGTAATGATTTGTTCATGAATTGATGTACGAGAATAATGACCATTGATACAGGTGATGAGATCAGATTTACTAAATTCGAATTTCAGATGAAATTCATACTAAAATTTCCTTTATCTTCTCATCTCTTATTATTTTATATTAGGATCTTTTTTATTTGTTTTCATTAAATTCAGTGTTTACTTTGAATGAATCTATCTAGAGTTGGTGATAAAATACCATGCATTTTTTGCTTAGAAAAGGAACGAAATATAATAACTTATGACTCAATGTTCAGTAGACTTCAAAATTTTTTTTTTGGTTTTAATTATAGGAATTAATGACTAATTGATTGCTAATAATGCGCAAAATCTATTGATATGCAGTGAATAAATTAATCTTATCATTGTGGAGATTGTGAAATGAAATAACACAGCTACTTAAGAAATCAGTTTATTGAGTGTAATTCATCCGCAATGGATGTACAATCGATTTTCAGGATTCCTTTTTAGGTCTTTAGTGAACCAGTTATTTTTACAATTTATACATTTGTACGATGTATATCCAAACAAATATTTTTAAATTGTACTGTTCAACATTCATGTGATTTAAGTCCAGACCGTCAATTGAACGAATGAATGAAAAATGTATTTATTTACAACATATTGTAACATGTTCTATCTTATAATTTATCACATTGTGGCATGGGATGAATCCATCTGCCACGAGCCTTTTCAAAATCTTTAATTAGATATACTACTGTGGCTAAGTAAACATAAACTAACTAAATCTAAATAATTATGATATATAAAATTAGACTGTAAACTAATATAAACTTTGAACTAAATAGGTATAGACAAATAAACAGAACAGAAAATAGATATAAAAGCATAAATAGAAACAAAAATATTAATAATTAAATATGAACTAAACATTAACATAATAATGAATACTTTTAAAACATGAACCAAAAACTGTTACTCATTCACAATAATTTTGTTTTGGCTTCACTTGCAACTTACGAAAATCCTTTACATTTTTTCCTCAGTTATTCGGAAATTGGAATTTTTCTGTATATTAAAAAAAAAAATTCTTTTAAAAGTGATGTTTCTGTTACTTTAATTGATTGAATTTGATTAAGAACAGTTTTTTATTCTTTGTTTGTTGTTAGTCTAGTATTCAATGTATTGGTTTTGTCCCCGTGCTGTATCATTATTTAAAAAATAATATTAAGTTAAAGGTTTCCGTAGAATGGGAAATGTTTTATTTTTATTTTATGTACCATGAGTCATCCTTCCCGCGAGTTCAATAGTCGGAGGTCCTTGTGGGTTTCTAGAATATGCTCATAATTCTACAACTCGTCAGCCCTGTTCCACTTTTAGCTTCTCCTTTCCTTTTTTGGGCGAAATAATGACATTGATAGATATGATGAAATGGACATTTTTTATTAGAAATTAGATGTGCTCATTATTTGTATAAACACTTTTTTTTTGTTTTTATACTAAAACTAAAATTAATATGATATCAAAAGATCTATGTTGGACGACTAACTATTTTCCCTTTCTATTTTTCCACTTAGGTTTATTTTTGCCTTCTAAATTGCTTAGAATAAAAAAGGTTTATTTTTGCCTTCTAAATTTCTTAGAATAAAAACAAAACAAATAGTATAGAAACGAAATTTTGTATGATTTATTTTAGTTTTCAGATTTCAACGGAAATCTCTATTTAGACCATCCTCGAATCCATTTCGACTAGTTTCGTCGTGACGTCTGCATGTACGTTTGTACGTTCGTTCGTATCTCGCATAAGCCAAAAACGGTTAGCCGTAAAAAATTTTGTATTTAGGGTTGCTATAGCATCTAGTTGTGAATCTTCCTTTTTGGTCACTACATGATCACCGGAAGTGGTACTTTACTTGAAGGTCATGATTATTTTCATAAAAAATTATATTAAAATATAATGCAAAACTTTTCAAATTTGGTATATAAGTGTTAATGTAAATAACGCACTAGATTTTGGTTGAAATTGGCTAACCGGAAGTGGTATTTTACTTGAAGGTCATAATAGATTTACACCAAAAATTATATTAATATATAATGCAAAAGTTCTCAAATTTGCTAGATAACATTTACGTATTAATATAAATAAGATACGAGATTTTGGCAAACCGAAAATGTTACTTTACTTGAAGGTATTGACTTTACAATACAATACAAAACAAAATACAAAATATCACACATTTGGTTTATAAAACTTGTATTTCAATATAAATAATATATTAGATTTTGTTTAAAATTTGCTAGCAGAAGTGATACTTTACCCGAAACTGTTTTATTTATTTACCTCCCGCCTTCTTTGAAGAGAGGACTACTAATCTTGCTAAAAATCGCAATCGAGATTTTCATGGATAAGCACGTTTCAAGGTCCGTTTTAATCGGTTTTAATATTTTTATGGCGGTGTGTGTATTTATAGTTTAATAGGAGTACAAAGAAGTTATACGGTGTTCATATCAGATATCTTTTTTTTTTTCAATATTTTTTATTTATAAAATTTAAATTCTCAGTTTCCAGTTAATAATATATTGCTATTTTATTTTTTTATTTTAAATTTTTTATTCTTCAACTTGAAATTCAACGCATAAATTATATTCTTATATGTATTGTAATATAGTTTGATTTCCTTTTAAGATTATCTTCGTCCCCGTACATTTGATTAATGAAGATGCTATAAAGAATTAAAAAAAAAGAAACATTAATCAATTATGATTAATAATTTGTCTTAAATGTTTTAGAAAAAGTATTTGGCTATCGGTTAGTTCTATATGGTTTATTAATTAACTAACTCATCTTAATTGAAATAAATTAACATTTTTGGTTGATCAATACTGAAGATTTTGTTTCATAAATTTAATGATGCCTTTTATAACGTTTTTATTTGTTATGTTGTTGGTAGTTATTTCAAATAATGTAAGTCATCTTCATTCAGTATGTTCTGTATTACGAGTATGATAATAAACTCGGTAACTGTCTATTTTTGACTATTGATAATTTGTACATGTTTAATTTACACCTGAACTATCCATTTTTACTGAAATTTCAAATCATTATTAAGAATCTGATAAGTTATGGTAGCTGTTGCAATGTTAATATTGAAGGTTAAGTTTAACATCCTTGGCCTTAGTCTACCCTCGCACTGGAGGTTTGTGCCTCAGGTCCCGTTGACCCAGAACCTCACTCGCTTTACGACCTTGCTTTACGACTCCTCCACTTCAGCTTTTTCTTTTTTAGCTTGTAATATTCATCTGCTTGCGGATCCTTTTCGTTCTATCGAGATACTGGTTCATTTGGACTAACTTTCTCTTAGGGTATTTAGTATCCGTTTATGGAAATGGAAAGGATTTGAGTTGAAGTTAAGATCTTAAAAACACTTTCCAAGTTTAGGCCATAAATCATGATATGGAAAAGTTGTTTTGATCTATGTTTGGATTAATTAGAGAGTAGGAATATGGTACTGCTTGGAGGCTTGTGTGGATATTTTGTATGTTGATACATCTTTTTGTGTGAAATCTATGAATACGGATTATCTTCACTGAATTTTTTATTTACTAATGAAAATTAAATATTTTTTATTTATTTTCATATACCACATCCTCTGATTATTAATAATAGATAATTAAATTTAATTTTTAAATTAATATAAATTAAATTATACTTTGTTAAAATAAACAAAAAAATAACAACAATAAAAAATCGAAGAATTTTATATTGAAAAAATGATATTAAGATCAAATTTAGGGTGTATGAGGGTCCGTCCGTGCGTTTGTGTTATATTGAATATATACTTTTTACTTATACTACATAAATACTATACCTATACTGAGATAAATAGGTACTATTAGAACTTGGATATATTGAAATAGGAATATATTCCCAAATAGAATGTTTATATTTTATTTTTAAATTTTAATATGATTCCTTGAGCTTGAGATTTTATAAAGATCGGGATTTCTTTCCAGATCTTGGAAAACTTCAACTTTGTAATGTTTTTTTGTTTTTTCATTTATTAACCTTTAAGCCAACTTCATATGGGTCCATGATCCCGTCTGGCTTTAATACCCAGACCAATCCTTGTCAGATTTGTTTATAGTCTATTTTATGGCTTTTCTGGTTGCTGAAATTGGCCATGTGGTTGACGATAAGTCGATTTTATAGCAGGGTGCAGCCGCCGGGTCGTTATATTAAGAGGCTTTCGATTAGTTGATGTGGGCATGCGAGAACCTGTAGCCGACGCACAGTGGGGCCTGTCTAAGCAATCCAGCGGGACAAAAGTCAATATAAATAAATTAATTGTGTTTTTTAGGTCAAAATTATTTTTACATAGTTGGAAAAAGATCATTTGAATTTAGAATTGTTTTTGTTCGCAATTTAAAGATGAATTTCAGAAGATATCTTACCCCGTAAATAAAAAGAAAATGTTATTTAAATATATACAATTAACCTTTATAATCAATTAATAAACCACCTTACCAAATCTAAACATGTTCACAAAAATATAGTGATATATCACTTAATATGCCCAAGTCGCTTTATTTATTACTGCTGTAACTAACAATGCTGTATTATCTTGTATGTTCGATATGCGAATAAGTTCCAATGCTTCTTTTGAGCAGCTAAATTATTTTAGAGAAAAAGATCTGGTATATGAGATCACTGGATCAGAAGATATTTACAAATTGTGAAAACATGTATCTTCTATTGCATGTGCCCTAGATATTCCTCTAGAAAATTGCTGCCTGCTCTTAATGCTGATGTCAAAATTGTCTTCATCAATGCAGCGTCCCTCTTCCTTGTCTGCTTTAATTTTTATTAAGCTGCATAACGGAATTCTCTTGCTGACCAATGTCTCAAGGAAAGGCACGAATTCTCTTTGTTTTGATTTGGGACCGCATTCTTTGAAACTTTTTGAAGGTCTGCCAAAAGACGTAAACGGCAAATTGAGATCAGGTAAAGCTTGGTTTGAAATTTAAATTTCTTTATCCCAACATGTTTTGTGGTTACGCTGTAATTGGTAAAACTATGATTACACTGAATCTAATTTCGCTTTGAATCTTTAAAAAACAAAAGTAAGGATTGAAGCAGTTTTTAACTTTGACATTTGGGAGCATCCTGATGGTTTAATTTATTTTGTAAATATTCATGCAAGATATAACTGCACTCTTGATCTGGTCTATTAATTGATTTTTAATCCCTTAAAAAATATAGAATTCACTTCTTTTAATCACATGTTTCGCTACTGAAATGAACAAAATTATGTAATTGTAACTGATGCAGATGAATTAGTTAAATATGTAAAATATATGGCTTGTATAAACAGAAAATATGCTTATTATGAAGTTCTTAGAAGTTCCGAGAACGTTGTAGCATTTTAAAATTTGTCTTTTAGTGATATTCATTTGAATTTCTACTCAATTGGAAAAAAAAATATATAAAAATCTACCCCAACTTTTTATGAATTCAGTTGTAACATTTTAAAACAGCTTACCTGTAGGATTTGAATCCATATTTTAGAAAAAATATAAACCTAAAGGTGTAGAATTTATTAGCTCTTGACAATTGCAATCACAAAGATATGCTCAACTAACATATACCAGGGATTAGACATCGACTCTTTATTTGTTTATCTTAGTTTAGTGGCTTTTCACTCAGCCAATACGGTTATTTCTAATATCCCTGAACTCTAGTCTCACTTTAGAATTATATTTAATAACAAATATCTTCCATCAATTTGTTTTACTTTAATCCCGATTGATAGTGTTGGACAGCGCTCTGTGCAACGGTTGTTTATGGGAATTTCATTCATTATATAACTACAACTTATTCGATTGTTTCTAACATATATTTGAAATATTTTTGAAATCAATTTCTATCTCTATAGCTGTATATGTGGAAAGTTCGAATACTGCAGTCATTTTTGCCCTAGTCCTTCAGCAATGATTCATTCTTTGTCCATCGTCTTCTTGGAAGAGAGCGATTCCGATGTAGTCATATGTGCAAATCATAACTAACTATTATTATTATTAGCGCGGCTCTCCATTCCTGTGTCGAAATTTGGCCTTCTCCAGCATCTGTCTTCAACTATCTCGGTCTCTAGCGGTCACCATCCAGTTCCGAAGCTTCAAAATGTTTCTCGCATCAGCAGCAACACCATCGGCCCATCGTAGCTTAGGCCATCCTCTTCCCCTGGTATCATAGAGAGTGGTTCCATTAGCAGCTGTCTTGACGTATCCGCGCTGCCCAACCTGACGTGTCCTCCCCACGTCAGTCTTGCAATCATCATCACTTGAAATATATAGGGCTTCTTAATCATAGTGCACAGCTCCTGCTTTATCCTTCTTTTCCAATCTCCTCCGACTAGAATTCCACCAGAGATACTTTTGAGTATTCTTTTTTCAAAGACCAGAGGTCTCTATTCACAAGCCCGGGAAGTAGTCCATGTCACAATCTTATATCAAGACTGGAAGCATTATCGTCTTACAGGAATATACCTTCGATCTTCTAGAGACAGCTCTTCTCTCCGGAACTGCCTTCCCATAGAGACAGCAAAAATATAGAAATAGCACCAATTTACTGCTACGATTCTACGCCGGACTATTCAGTGGCATTGACTTGAGTCACCAACGAACCGAGATTGACATAGTTCTTAGTCTTCTCGAATTTGTACTCTATGAAGGTCACCTCCTCTCTAGGCTTAGGTACATCTCCTGTAACCAAATATTTGTTTTGCAGCTTTGACTTCCAAGCCAAGTTTTCTCCCAGTCACCAGTTGAGTAAAAAAAGCGTCCGATACAGCTTGGTATGAGTTTCTTACGATGTCTATATCAGCCGCGTATGTAAGGAGCTGTTGAAGATGCCGTTAGGCCTGTAAACCAGAATCTCTCACAGCCTTCTTAATTGTATAATGAAACTGAAAGTTGAATGAGTTACCTGAATGAGTTCTGCGGGTAGTCACATCAGCACTTGATGGCGTTCAGGATCTCATCTTCGGATGATGGCTCGACATATGCTTCTTCGGCTTCATTTTCCTCTTGCCCCTCCTCTTCTCTACCTAGCTCTTCACTGAATCCTAAAGGTTCCTCGTAGAGGAGACCGTCGAAGTGAGGGCTCTCTGCTTGTCCGTCAGTACGTTCCACTCATGGTCTTTGCAAATGCTAGAGGCGTTTGAGATAAGAGTTTCCGGCTCCACTTTATTTTCCTATAAAAGTCTGGAAGCTCCTCATCCCCAAAAAACTTCTTCGTCTTCTCCAGCTCTTCTACTGCCTCTTATTTCTGCGATGCAGACGTTTCTCGTCGCGTATCCTCGCCCGATATTCCTGAACGGCTTTGTTAGTGATGGTTTTGTACGCTTGGCTCTTCTGGTTTGTGGCAGTTTCACATACTAGGAGCTTGTTAATTTGGTTGACGGTTTCCCTGGCGTATTTCCAGATTTCCTTAGGAAACATCCTGTGCGGGAAGATTCTACCACGGGAAGATCTTCTACCACCATTTCATTGGATGCCTGGATGGATGGATAAGTTGAAGGGGCGTTGGCCATTCTCGTTAATTTCGTCACGGAGGCTGTGCCGTCATATAATAGGCAATGTTAAGATAAAGTCCTCTACCTTCTTCTGATTCAAAGAGACTTTGCCAGATGAATAAGCATATGCTGACAGTATTTTTTTGCAAACGAGAAGTATTGTGGAGGTATCTTTGAAAGTATAAACTTATATGTGCCATTATCTCCATACATTAACCAATAATTAAAATAATACAATTATACATTAAACATTAATGTTTGCTATCTTCTATTTTTTCTTTTTATACTGTTTTTTATCCTATTTAAGATTTATTATGGTTGTTAGATTGCTATATTGTATGGCCTTGATGAAGGTCTGAAACTTAAGCCGAAAAGTCTACACACATCAAATAAGTCAATTCTTATCTATATGTTTCTTTACCCAACTAACTGCTCCCTGATTAGATTTTTTTTCGAATTTCTAGTGGTAAAATTTGAAAAAAAATTTTATTAAAAAATTTCAAATACTACACTATGTGTAGTGTGTAGTTCATTGGAGTAGAGATAACACGATCCATGGACAGACATTGGCAGGAGTGCCGGCTCACTGCATGCTGAAATGGCCGGTCCCAGTACTGCACGTTTAACATGCAGCGCTCTCATGAAACACCTCCCGGAGGACGACGCTTCTTTCTGCATTGAACGAAGCGATACATCAAATAGAACACGATGATAACTCTTATACCTAATTCAAATGATTGGAGAATGGTCTTTTAAACATCCAGTGATTCATTTTAAGATCTTAAAACATTAGTTTAAGAACTAACTAACGCTAAATTTTAAGAACTCCACGACTACTGGGACGATTTTTTGATGTTTGGTACCTAAGTCACAGGTCACCCCAGGATGATCCTTAGAACTCAACATACCATCCCATTTTGTTTCAAACTGGTGGTCGATTAAAAGTTTCATATACTCATATTTCGGTCATTTATGAAGATAGAGAAGAATATATAAAGTGTTCAGGAATCATTATACCAAAGGCTTAAAAAAAATAATTTAATAATAAATAATTTTTATATTTTTTAAATATCTAACTAGATAAATAAACTAACTAAGTAATAATTCATAGCGTAATAATTTGCAGCATTTTAATAATAGAATTCTCTTATTTATTTATTTTCTCTAACTGATTCTTTGTTATATTAGATAAATATTTCTTTGTTTTAGATTTTTTGTTGTTCTTTTTAAAACTTACGCCTCAACTGAATTACTGGTATAGAAATGATATGAGGTTATTTTATTAATAAACATTGACTCTGATGATCTAAATGGTTTTTGTGCCTATACGACGTAACAACCAATGCTCCAATTGATGTTCTAATACTGATTCATAGCGACATAATTATTTATGCTCTTGTGTTACTAAAATAATGAATCTTTCCTCTTTTACATTATTAGCTTCTGTTAGTCGAGTATCTTTGTATGGAAAAAAGCAAGGCTCTTCTGAATTAGATCGTATTATTTTTATAACCATATGAGGGTGTCAGATTTGGTATGATTATTAGCAATCTGATAATTTTCTTGCATATAGTAATAATTAGAGGGTAGTAATTATTAGTAAGTAAGGATTTAATTATTTTTTGAGAATGTTTATAGTTGAGACCTTGATCTGGATTCAAAAACTGACCTCGGGATTGATAAAAAGCCAAAGCAGCGCTGCCATATAAGGCACCCACCTGTTCCAAATAAGGTACTCGATTAATTAGTTCTATGCCCAATTTTGATTCTACGTAAACCCTTCTAGATATAATGGTTATTATTGTGTTTATTCTGATTTACACTACTCATTGATTTAAATTTTCTTTGTATTTTCTTTCGCTCTCGTTTCTTCTGATTTTGATGTTATTATTCTCATTAATGCCTGAATCTTAATCAAGTTTAAATTACGGCTTTGAGCGTCGTTTCTCCCTGACCTATTTGCCTCAGCTTCTCAAAGTCCAAAAATGGAACAGCTTAATGACCTTATTTAAATTAATTTTGATAAGATGAACCAATTGTATGCTCCTTAGATTCTAGGATTTATTTTAATTAACTTTATAATTAACGCAGTTATATAATACAGAATTTCCTGTGCACAAAAAGTGTTTCCAAGATGTTGAGGAGTTGATGTTCCAGATAAAGGTATCCCATGTTGTTTCTCAGCTTTTTATCGAAGTGCGTAGAATTAGTTATGATGCTTTTTTGTCGTGTTTTTTTTTTTCATACGTGAGCTTAATATACATCTATTCATCGCTATTTTTTTTCGATTGTGTCAATTAACTATCGTACTAAAAAGTCTGTATACCATAACAATAATCCTTGAAGGGTCTTAGTTTCAGTACTTTATAAGGATATACGTTTAAAGATAATATTAGAGGTGATGTGGTCAGCACCCACGCTGAACCGCCACGTTATAACCCACTGAAGGACGAATTACCCACTACAGTAGTTGGATGAGCCCCAGGAGGGTCTCCGGACCTCCCGGCCTCTGAGTCGATCAACAGCACCTTTAATATCTAAAATAAATTTTCTGCCAACAGCCGGACTCGAGCTTTGGGTCTTAGAAGTTAAGAGTTAGTGTTTTTAGTGTCCAGAGTTAGAAGTACAATGTGTTAAACCAGAACCCTATTTCATAATAAAGTACAACAGTACAAATGCAAATGATAAAAGTACTAGTGAAACCTTTAGTTTTTATAGGTTACAGGTTACTTATCGTCGTTAGATAATAATAATTATATACAATTAATATTTTATTTACTTTTTTTAAATAAAACTATTTTAAATGCTATCGTATTTCAACATTTCACAGTGTAAGTAATAGGTGTAGTAAGTCTTCAGTTCACTTGCACTTGTAATTATGCAGTTTATTATGAAATATGGTGTGCCTATAAAATAAAGTACAAGATGTTACATAGTTGATATATACTGTTGAACACGATAACATTTTAAATATTTACGTTAAAAAACAGTAAGTTAAAAAAAAATGGATTCAATTATTATTATCTAATAATCATAACTAACTTGTAACCTCTAAGTTCTACTTTTCTGACTTCTAACCTTTCCACTTGAACTTTTCCGACTTGTACTTGTACTTTGCTAGGAAATAGGGCACTGTTTCACATGATGCTTTATCTTGTGTAATGGTATTTATACGAACTATCATTATGAAAATCACAATTGCAGACTCTTAGCACTTAAAATTATCAGTTTATTTGTGATTTTCATCATTAAAAAATGCAAACTTTATTTTTTTAAGGTGTCATCCAATGACGCGCAGTGGGTTTACTTAATCTTTTTCTATGTCTTCCTCCCAGATTATTCTATCCAAGGCCCATTCTTATCGTCGTAGGCCATGCATGTCGCATCATGGATTTTTTTATTTTTTATCCCAATTCTTTCTTGATTTTTCTGTACTTCTTGAATCTATTTTCGACCATTATACTTCCCTTGGCAATCTTCCTTCTGTCATTATTTTTAATTGCCAAACCATCAGGTTTAAGTAACGAATATGAAAAATCACATTTTTCGAATTCCTTAGTTTTATTAATGTATCAGGAGCATATTTCGAAAATAAAATTTCAAAAACACAAATCTTATTTGAACCTAGTTCTTTTTGGATCCCATGAAAAGTAGTTATATTCACATTCGTTACTTAAACTTGTTGGCGACGATTTTTCTCTTCTAAGGTGGTTTTTTTTCCACTTCCACTTTTTCTCTTATTATGCCATTTTTTTATTTTATTCCTTATGGATATTTTTGCTGCTCGTCTCCAGTCCGTAGAATTTTCTTTCTAAGATCGCTCTTTATGGTTCAGGTATTTGCTCCATACGTCATATTGCTTTATATATATTTTTTTTCAGAAATGAAATTTCTACTACTTAATTTTAGGCTGAGTATAGATATTATCTTTTTTCTACCTGCAATTCTTCTTTTATTTTCTTGCCGTCTGTTTCACCATCTGTTTCACTTATTAATGATAATAATAAATGAATAATGTATTAAACTGTCTGGCTGTGCCGTTGCTGGATTTAGTTTTGTGTCACCATTACTGGATGGCATAAAGTCCGCTTTTTCAGTATTAATCAATAGGCCCCTTTATGTGACGATGTCTTGGTCACCTGTAAATGATAATTTATTGAGGAATAGTTAAAATTATAATATATTAATTAAATCTATGACGAAATGTATGCAATTGTGCCCTATTAGATGGTTGTAATCATTATTTGTATTAGATACAAGTATACATCCATGTTTACTTTCAACATTATAAAGTTTAATGTTGGAAACTTAGAGAAACTTGGAGAACTGTTGTTTCGATTCAGATTAGGGCAGGAAGGTTACCATCATTTAAACGTTAACTATTCATTGCATTTCGTTGTCCCGGACTCTGGAGCTCACACAAATACAGTAGAGAGTATGTGGGCATCAGCAAAAATGCGCAACAAGGTTAATTGTGGAACGCACAGAACCCTCATTGACAGCTGCCTTTACGAGTTCACGTGGAGGCGGAGATACGTGGGAAAGGAGTTGTCTTAGAAAATGTTTTCAAACATCAATGACTTCACTGCAGCAGATTTCAATTTCACATAATAAATATCCTCATTTTATTTTTTAATAAAATATATTTTGTTTTGGCTATTATAGTTACTTTCGGCATGGTTATACCTTGCCCAGCTGTTGCTTTTAGTAAGTTTCATCATAATGAGTAACCCGAGGCCTGGAAACAGAAAAGATGCCATTTTTGATAGCCTATAATATCTGTGATGATATTATTTAATTTATTCTGGATTCTTGAAATGTCACAGCCTAGTCGCACAGTAACTTCTAGGTATTTTTTTTTCCTTCAATGAGATATTTTTATTCCTCAGGATTTTTATCAGTATACCAGTATCTATCTATTTGTCTGTTTATCTATCTATTCATGAATAATGTAAAAATACACATACTAAAAATAAATACTAAACATATATCGTATGTATATAATCAATTATATAAATCCTTGAAGTTATTTATTGTCTATTTATCTATATTTTGTTTGTTTAGTTTACGAAGAGGTAACAGCGGTGGTGTTGTGGTGAGAACAGGACCAACTCCAGCACTGCCACGATCTGCTCCTCAGGTCAACGGTAACTCAACGCCGCCCTATGAACCCGTAAAGGTGAGATCATTTTATTAGAGCTTATTATTATTTTCTATCTTGCTTTAATAAAAATATCTATTCATTTCCTTAATTGTCGTTACTTGATAACATTTATGCCATTTGTTTTTCCTATGTCTTATAAGAAATTCACCTCGCCTGAATTATTATTCGAGAAAATTAAAAAGAAAAATGATATTATTTTAGTTTAATTACATATTTACAGTTTTGATAAAATGTTTTTTAAGTTTCATTGTTGCAACCTTTCTCATTTCTTGCAATAATTTAGGCCGTGACAGTCGAAATTTTCCCATTTTCCAATCGGTTTATTTATATTGGGCAAACATTCATTAATGTTTTGTAAAATCCCCGGTTGATGAAAAAACAAATCACTAACCAGTAATAATCAAACAAATATAATAATCATAATTTTTTATTACTATATGCTTAACCATTGAAAATTAGTCTGAGTAAAGGTGGGTTTTCACCGAAATGTTTTTAGCAAAAATGTTATTAGCAAAATTATAATAACATTTTTGTTATTAACGTTTGAAAGCCTACCGTTTACACCGGTCAACGAAATGTTATTACCATTGCTAGTAACAATGTTAATAACATTTTTGCTGTTAACATATGATGTCTACTATTTACACCGGCTATTACCACAATGTTATTAACATTTTCACAACGAATCGGTGTAATGATCGAGGAAAGAATTTCAGTTTTCATGTTGCTTATAATTTTCTTATGTGTGGTTAATTATTATAATATTTCAATATGATATATTGAGTACAAATTTATAAATAAACAGTTTAACATTATTTGAAAAAATAACTATAATTGAAGTTATATTGTCAGATAAATTTGAATTTGTTTGTTATTTTATTTTAATGTTTGAGAATTTTTGAAAGTAAAGCGTCCATTGAAAAGAAAAATGTTTGGTTTACTTTTTCGTACCATAATAGTTGAATTATTGCAATATGATTTACCTTTTGCATTTAAAATTAATATATATTCATATTAAATATAATGCATATTTAATTAATATAATTTGTAAGTTGTTTCTAGAAATTAGTTGAGTTTGTTACTTATAGGAGCGTGTCCTAGGTTTTAATTCTATTCATAAATATACATGTAAATAAAAGAAACGTCACAAAATAAATTAATCTTAATAATACATGTTAGTAGCAAAGTTCTCTACGGTGTAAGCTCACCTTAAGGAACATCATCAATATTGGCGCAGTTGTTCGAAAGACATGGTGACTTTGTTTCGGAAAAAAACAAAACGAACTTCAACGAATAGTATTAATTGCATATACAAATATGCATGCATTTGACTGTGTGGCTCACAAGGGGAGGCTACGGACGTGGGATCACCGAGTGAAACTTTAGTGGATTTTTTGGTTATACTTCGTCGAAAATTATTAGACACGTGTCCCAGGGTTCTTTCTAAATTTTTTCTAGAAGCCGAGAAAAAAATATTTGATATATTTTCAGCATTTTTCATGTGATTGTTTTCATCCTTAATTCGGCATGGATTACATAGCCATCGATTTTTTTCTTTTTTTTTTTGGATAAAATAAGAGTTTCAATATATAAAAAATATAAGAAAGGCGATTCCAGTACAGTAGGAGAAAAAAAAATTCATTTGGAAAATAGCTAATCAGATTCATTTTTAGCGTCCGTTAAAACCCTTAAATACGAATTTTAATAGAAATAAGAAAGTTGATTTTTTTTTCCTGTTCACATTCGGCGTTCACTTAAACATTTATAACTCCTCAGAATTATAACCAAATTCAACGTTACAACAGACGTTGTAGCTGAGTTACGATGCTGAATTTCTGATCTTCCTACTCATAACCATTACTTTTTGTTTTTAGACTTTGTAAGGAAGAAAATGTAGTGAAAGTAGAAAGTATAGAATTAAGGAAAACTCCTCTAAACTTTTATTTTATAACTCCGTTTCTAATCTGTTTACGGAGTTCGGGTTTGTGCCATTTTTTATAGTTTCTATGGCCCTGAATACTTCCAAATTTCGTGTTGAAGTTATTGCAATTTTTGTGATATTTGGGGAAAAAAATTGAAGGTGAAAATTTTGTGCCAAACATTTTAATTTGTCGATAATATTTTGTATTTTAGGGTTTTTTGAGGTATGAAAAGCGAATATCAAGTTTGTTTCTCTCTAAAATAATATTTTTCCCCACTTTTAAAGTCGGTCTGGCCGTGTTTTGTTCTAAACCGACCGGGTAATCTAACTATAGTTGTATTAGATGCATAAAGCCTAGTATGTTTCAGTAAACTGGAATTTAAGGTTTATAATGATAACCTGATAAAAGTAGTTACACAATCTAAACAGTTATAAAAGAAGGAATAGTTGTTCCTAACAAGGTTAACGTATGGCTTTTTATATTATTGTATAAGATATATGCATTTTTAATTTTTCAAATTGCTGTTTTATTATTTTCAATGATATATTTTTAGAGATCATTCAGGTAAAAAGATAAAAAAATAAACAAGTTGTTTTTTATTCTACCAGTCTGCAATTCGTGAGTCTCCTTTTAATTTTTATTAAATTTTCATTTAATTGGTCCCCTGAAGATTATTGTTTGGAGTTATCATCAAAGTCTATATATCTATTTATATAGAGAACTCGGAAGGAACGGTTTGAGAGGTATAAACGAAGAATAAGGAATAAGATCCTATTAGAAAATATTTTTGTGGGTACTTGTTAGTTTTTGTTTTGTTTATTTATTAGATCACTTGTATCTTTTGAATCCGAAAGAGAAATTGTCTATCTACTTTTGTTTTTTGTTTTGGAGTAATTTCCAAATATTCAAATGGTTCTTAGACGGAAGACTAATCCAAAAGAAACGTTTTTTCCCCTTTTTAAAGTATGAACAGTGGCAGTGCTGGCAATTTACCCCTTCACTGTTCGCTGTAGGCAATATGAAAGGCTTCTCTGAAATGCGGGCTTGCATCATATTTCTCTTAGGGGCTTTACGCTCCAAACATGCCTTCTGCCCTTATTTTTTGTTTTGGGTATCAATAAAACTGTATTATCCTCATAATTCCTTTCTTATATTATTTCTGTCTTGTCGATTATTCACTAGTCTTCTGTAAAATCAGATTCATACTTAGGTATTCTTGAGGTTTTGTTTTTATGAAAATTGATTTTTTTTTTGCAATAATCAGTACCATTAGAGATTACTTCATGTAACAAATAGTAGAGTTGCTCCTTAATTTTTCCGAATTTTCTGGAGCAACTGGAACATTTTTCCGGAGAGATTACATGAAAAAAAAATGTATAGACCATAATTAAATTAATTAAATATTAATTAATTAATTAAATATTTTATATTTTTTCTCTTCAATTAATGTTATAAAGTAATTTTTTATAGTTTTAAATTTTAGATATTCAGTAATCCAATGCAGTAACTCATGTTAGTAATGTTGTGTATGGGTACAGTAGCAACAAACATATAGTTCTCTTTAGGTGAAATCAATTTCTAAAACTAAATTCATCTGGATTGCACACATTAAAATTTTCTAATTTGCTTAGTGCGCCAATATTTAATAAAAAAATATTAATTTAATTTTTTTCCAATTATAGTTGTTTTTATGATTAACGCTTAATATCATTTAGGTTTTAAATAAAAGATATTTTATTTAAATAACATTGTTAATGTTTGTAATTATTTGTTAACATTTGTAGAGGCACCTTAACCATATTTTTTGACTCATTCGGTACAATTTTGTAAGTTCTTTGATTTAAATTTAGATGGTTTGATCTAGATTAGCCATTTTACTAGTTTATAGATTGCATCTCAACTGAATTACAATCAATTGAATATTTTATTCGATTTACATAAACAAAAGTAATTCTATTATAATTAATTGCAAGTATATTGTGATTTATACCTTTTTTTCCATACAAACCGCTTAATGTTTCTGTAATTTACATAAAACTGTTTTAAACATTAGGAAATTCATAAGTTTATGGATCAGATAAATAAAATATATTTCAATACCACTTGAATTTTTTTTTCTGATTTTTTTTAGATTGTCTTAGGTCTAAAAAATTCATAGTAAATTCTGCAGCTCTCAGATATTTGGATACAGATAACTCGGAACATTCGTAAGGCTTATAGTTTTGCTTTAATTTATTTATGGTGGTATGGAATTAAAATTAATTTCATTTTTTTATTACGAAGGCACTCCTATCTCCAATTTGAGTCTGGCTGTGGCAGATAATTATTTATTCTGTTACGTCAGATGTATCGACCCTGAGGGCTTGGTAGACCCTCCTGGGGCTCACCCAGCCTCTATAAAGTGGACACTCTTAATTCTGGGAAAAACTTGGCGGTTGAGCGTGATCCTGTCTAAATCATCTCCTTGCACAACCGTTAGCGTATGAACAGTACGTTCTTACGAAGTACGAAATCGAAGACCCTTCATGGGTTGTAGTGGTACAGGTTTTTTGTATTACACTACCAATCATGTCTCGGCCTTTAAAAATATAACGAGTATTTAGAGTCCAGGATTGTTTCCACTTTCGAAGTCTTGTTAAAGTTTAGATTCCTTAGGTTTCCCTTGCTTGAGATACTTTGTGAAATGAATGACTTAAAATTGAATAAAAAGTAATAATTAAGCTAATCCTGGATAAGTGCTTTCTTTTTATCTTGCTGTAGTAGTGCAAATATCATAATAATTTGGAGCTGTTGGGTGCTTCTTCAAGTCATACATTTCTTGTTCTTACTGGTGTTTGATCACACATATGATTTTAACCAATAAAATCTAGTAATAAGTTAATAAATGCTAATTACTCCAGGATGTATATTTTTTTTAAATTTTGTGTAATTTTTTTTTTACCCTTTGGGTCTCTCCTTAGTCGGTCAATATTATCGAGTCACTATCGAATTTCGTCAATAGATTGACCGTCTGAAGGGCATATAGTAACAATAATATTGTCATGTGCTATATTATATTCTATATTTAATGATATGTCAATAACATTGACTCAATAATATCGACTATGCAAGGGGTGCTTAATTTTTATTTACTTACATTCTATAATTTTTTATTTTTCATTGATGTTGTCCACTGCCTTGAAGATTCATTTCTTTTTTCCTTTTCAGTGTCCCCAATTCTTTTTCCTTCAGTCAAATCAGTCTTTTTTTTTTCTTTTTTTAAAGAAACTTAGTGTATCAAATTAAAAATTTTAATAGTGGGAATTTAATTAACATTTTCTCTCCAGCACAACCTTATTAAAATTATTCTAAGTCTTAATAAGAAAAAGCTTGCGCACATACTTTGGTGTCCTTTGACGTTGTCATGATAACTTCAAGTCAAGCCAAGATGAAATGACGGGATTTTCACAGAATAAATATAATTAAAATGATCGTGGCGATTGAAAGAGACATGTAAAGTTGTTGGTAACCGGATCACCAAAACGTTATTAAAGTAAAACTCCGAGAGGTGGACCGAGTGTAGATGGTAGGATTATTTTTATCTTTTCTCATGGATTTAGGTTTTAATGGCGTTCAGTAGTTGTTCGAGCATCGATTGCTGGTGATATCGGAGTCGAACCTCCGGATTCGCTATGTTTTATTATTATTACTAATAAATTTTATAATATTATTATACAATTGAATAATGAAAAGTGTACATATTTATTTTTTAAGTACTTGAAAAGTTATATTTTTAAATATGTAAGTTAATGTTTACGATATCGGGTTCTTTTTTTCATTTCTTTTCCACCTTCGATTAAAGAATTTTAAATCGTATTTTGCTTTATTATAAGTTTCGCTTTTTTGGAGAACTAAGCATAAACAGAATTCCCTACGTCCCTGTTTTGATGACTATGCTCTTCTGAGAAAGGCACTTCTATTATTCATTCGTGGGCTGAACTTGATCATCCCACGCTATTTCTTACGCCTTATCGTGTAATCTGTACTGATCTACCGCAAACGTTCAATTCATGTAATAATTATTAGGGCACATAACTGTGTACCTTTGCTATATTATAATATTGTTTACTTATTACGAAGGTATGTTACTATTCATACTGATATTCATTACTAAAGAAATAATAAATGTAAACATTTTATTTATCTTTTTATCATCGCATGCTGTGTGTAACGTGGCTATTAAAAATTAATTAACTGATATATTTTTATTTTTAGTTGTATTTTACTCGACAATAATGGACTATTGAACTGCATCGAAGGTCATCGGATTGCGACTGGGGTGCATTTTATTTCTGTTTCATAAAGGTTTCAGAGATGTCTGACATATAAGTATTTCCCCCTCTCTCTCTCATTTGGGCACTTCCAGCGGTCGCCTTTGGCAGAAAAATAACCACAGAAGTGCGGACAAATTCCAGTCAAAATTCCGACCACAATAACGACATTATTCGGTTTTTTAGGTTTTGTGCATCTCTACCGCTCCTCCGGGTTCTAAAATTTGTCCGTAAATTGAATTAGTGTTAGAGAAGTGCCTTTTGGGGGTTTCAACTTTTTTCTCCCACCCCCACTATTTTTAATAATTTCAATTTTGTATTTTTGTGAAAATACGACTTCAGTGATGGGGCTCTGCTGCTCATGGTTTTTAATAATCTATGACAGCTGAATATTAATAAAAAAGTAAACATTTCATCCATCGGTTTTCGAAATTTATTCAAAATATTTAGGTAGTATATTCTAGTTAACATTAGAAAGTTATCCTTGTTTTGAAATCATATAAAGTTTTAGATATCTTATTTGAAAGTTATGGCATCTAAAAACTTAAATTGTTTGTTGAGATGCTTACAAGTATTATATTACTTAAACTAAAGTAGCGATAAAAAAAAAAAAAAAAAATATATATATATATATATATATATATATATATATATATTATATTTAGAATTTATTAGAGAATCTATTAATTGTTTTCATCAGGTAATTAAAATTTCTCATTTCTCATGAAATGACTATTTATGTGCTTATTAAGTACAATACTTCTTACCATGACTCTCTCGGAAATGACTGTTGAGTTATGGAACGGTGCGGAAATATATTAACCTGCCTGGAGGCAGATATATATCACGGTTATGTTTCTTCAGATTTCCACTTAATATCTTCACCTACCACCGTCCGATGCACCGGGAAGCTCTTTTAGGTGTGGAACATTTTTTGTTGTTGCCCATTCGCTTACTATTTTCTCTGGAATATCTCAAACATTTAGATATCCGTAGTCATCGTATAAAGAAGAATCGGGGTTATTAAAAGTTATTGTTTCAAATTAATTATCTTTCTATTTTTGATTCATTTCAATATTAGACCGTTTCAAAGTTAGAAAAATCTCATGATGCGACAATTTTTTGTTGAAATCAACTTTGCATTTGAAATTGTTTAATTATTTTTAAATTTAATTTTTCACTTGGCATGAAAAAATCTCCTATTTTGATTACTTTATTTAAAAATTGAAAATGTTGATTATAACATTTTTTATTCTCCATAAGCATTGCTGCAGTTCTCGATTTCATGGTGAAAAAAAGTATGCCCTAGAAAAATTAATAGTTCTGTTAAATAGTACAATTCTGTATTACTGTTATTTTTATGTTATTCCTTATTATTTTATAGCTTCAATAGGAATATACAATTTTATCTGTACACCATTCTATGATAATAAATTTAAGGATTACTGTATGTAATTCTTCTATGTATTTTAAGGATGTCACCTATCAAAACATTTTGCGAGGTGTTTGGTTGTTTCAAGAAAGTTCAGACATTATTCATTCATGACAATTTTTTCTGTGATAGATAACTTTGCCTTCTGTTTTGTAGTTGAACGGACTACTTTCGTTTTCCCCCCTTGTTTGAAGTTGGAGAAGGGAGAAGATGGGTGGGGGGATGTAGTAGTCAGAATGCATAGAACAATATATTTGTTGGTTTGTTGTGCAAGACTTGTATTTTATACTTTAATCATTAAATTTAATTAATTAATGTTTGATTTTATTTTTATCTAGTCTATTTTATGCATCATTTATACTTTATCAACTACCTAAAATGGTTGGTAGTATTTGTATTGGTTGAATAATAGTTTTCTAAATATCATACAATTTATAAATATTATGGACTCCAAAAAATATTAAAAAATAAAAATGTCATTTCCTTGTAGGCTTCTCTTATTTCAAGGACATCTCGAAGCAGTAAGTTTTTTTTAGTCGTTCCCAGAAAAAAAATCTTCTGGAGTGGAGTCATGGGGAGCTTAAGTGCATATCATTACAAAACTAAAGTTGGCACAACCTATCTTATAACTCATTTGCAGTATTGTTTGTTTTGAAATAATAATTTTTTTTTTTTTGTGAGTCGTGTTATAACTATTTTGGAATAATTTCAGATTGTAATAAATAACATACATTCATAAGTGTAATAATCTTATAAATACGATAACACTTCTAAATTCTTATCTGTCTGATGATGCTTTTTTGGCCGATTTTCAAGATAAAACAAACAGTTGAACTGATTTCGACGGAAATATTTTTCCCGCAATCTTGGGACAAAATAGCGGACATACTAAACTTTTATTCATATAAAAATTAGATGAATACGCATCAAAATTAATTGATGGTATGTCGTTAAAATGTTACAACCTATCTCCTTTTTTTGTTGGTTAGGATGTTTTAAACTTAGAATCGAGTAATTTAACTTTATCTTTACGTATCTTGTAGAATCCAGCGGGTTAGGACGCTTCAGCTGGACGTGGCCTGCTGCAGAGTCAGAGGTTCGAACAATTTGTTTCTCAGTGCCTCAGAAAAACGGAAACTCTAGTTTATCTCAAGATTCTCCCGTAAAATGACATTTTTAATTTTTCTACTTATGGCTTGGAGCATAACTTAGTTGCTACAATTGAAGGGGTAAGTGGATGAAGGAGCATATATAACAGCAAGTGTTTTTTAGAGATATTTAGCTTTAAATTTGTCTCTGTGGTAACTTCATTCTTAATCACTATTTTTTTAAGGTTTCGAAGATATTATTTCTATAAGAGGTAAAAAATTTATTCAGTATGATTTTTTGTTATTAGGAGTTTGCATCTACCATTAGAAATATAGTTTTTTGTTGTATCACATCTCCTTCATTATACATTATCTAGCGTAATAAGGCTCCTAGAGAGTTGCTGTAAGGACCGAAAAATAGGCTAACAGATACCTCCTTCATCTCTGACTCAATGACTCAATTGGACCAAAAATGTTACATACTTCCTTCATTCACTAACCTCTTCAATTAATACATTATTTATTAGTGCTTACAACAATCAATACTCGAGCGCGATTAAGCGAAGTACGGTCATATAATTGATTAAAGTCTTACTATTTCTCGGGTAACGCTATGAACCATGCATTTATTTAAAAGTTAAGAACATTCTCTAAAAATCGATTGAAAAACGCCAGTTCTCGGAGGCCACTTGTGGCCTCGAGGCCGCAGGTTCCCCGCTTATGACACATTATATTTCACTTTAATTTATCCAATTAAAAATCAAATTACAGTGGATGTTTTTACATTGTGTTGAATAGGAAAGACAAGAAACTGACAGAAATGTTCGAATTATTCACAATGTCGAATTAAAAAGATTCGAATTAATCAAGTTTGACTGTATATTCAGGTACTAAACCAGCTTAAATAATCCCAGTTTAATCTGTTAGATAGCTGCTAAGGTGTGGCCAAGATGGTAGATGTTTACAGAAGGTGAGACCCGAGGTGGTCATTCTCCCCCTGGATCACAATAACCCAGATCCGAGATCCTTTGTGGCCATTTGCGACGCCCGCGTCTCCTTCCATTGTGCCCCTAAGCTTTATTTCTTATTTTCTGCCTTTTATATTCCTCCTTCGCCTCTTCCTTTTTTAGGCTTCTCTCATCATTGAAATTAAAAATACCTTCCTTTAGCCATCTTAGCCTTTAATACATTCCTTAGAAGGGGCAAAGTGATCTAGAGTTACCATGTGTGATGTCTTGTTTATACGAGATCATCTGTCAAATATGTGCCTTCCTAATATGCTGTCTCCATTCTCAAAGATGGAGCTATTCCTTTATTTATATTTCAATTCAATACTTACCAGTTACTAAGGATAAACACTATTTTTAAGGCCACCAACTGTTAATATTTCATCAACTGCAAAAAAAATTTCGGCCTTTGCACTCCAATACATTCTATTCTTGAATATTTCTCTATTGTTTTATAGCATTTATTATTGATAATGTGGGTTGGAAACGGAAAGTGGAAATTGTTAAGCTTCTGGCAATAAATTTGAAACACTGATGTCATGTTGTTAGGTTTGGCAGTATTTACTTTATTGGAATTTGAAATACCTTCCTTTAGCCATCTTAGCCTTTAATACATTCCTTAGTCTGGCCACAATAATCCAGAGTTACCAAGAGAATGGCTTAGCCATACGAAGACGTTTGTCACATATGCCATGAGCAAATATGGATAGCAGCAAAATGAAAAACGTATAGACCCATGGCATTGCAATAAACATTTGATTCTTCATAGAAAACTGCGTTTATCATTAAAAATTCTAATAGTTTTATCATGAATATTATTTGTATATAAATCTAAAAGTATTTCGTTTAGATATAGTTCTATACTTAACCAAAACACAATATATTTAACCAAAACACAATCAGTAAAACAATATGCCAATAGATTTGAGATGGGCAAAAGTTATTTTTTCAAGGATAACATCAGGATGGTTCACTCACCACTACTGGTACTGGTATTGGTGGAGGATATAGTCCGAGTGGGTTTTTAGGTCGATTTTGTCCCTCACGACTACCGAGAGACCGTAACTGGCCGCCCTGTACTACCAGATTGGGAGTGTCAAGATTCATTTCTCGGGACCGCCATTAAATGACCCAAGGGGGAATCTAACCCACACTGATCCGAACCTCTGGGATCCTCACTCCAACATGCTCGACCATCACGATCGCTTTACTCACTACCAAGAGATGTATGTCTTCGACTGAAGAAGAATATAATGAATTTATCTTTTTTGATATTATTAATTTTAAATTTAGAGGCAAAAATGTTAAATTCGATTTCAAATTTTAATCATAAACATGTTTTATATTTTAAATCGATAAATAGCCTGTAATGCCGCAAATTAGAAGTGCTTTAATTATAAAAAAAAAATTTACTGATTGTTTGAGGGTGAATGAGATACTAATGCATTAAAATATGCCGTTGAACATTTTAAGTCTTCTCAAATGTTATTAACTCTTCTTATCTTTTAATCGAAGAAGCTAACTTTGACACACCTCCCTTTATGATCCCAGATTCTCCAAACTTGTCTGGATGATTCACATGAGATTATCAAATAGTCTTTTTTTTTTTTTATTTAGCTCTTTAATGAGTTGTCTTTTATCAATCACCTTTCGGATAAACCATTCTTTCATTTCTTTTTGAGCTATATCCAACGACAAATTTGAAAAAAACAACACAAAAACTTTGCATTTGGAACAAACAACGGCAAGACTATAGAAGGGGAGGGATAAACAACGATAGATGTTGCAGAGTTTAAAGGGAACTAATAGTTCTAACTAGGGTTGGAATATCGGAACTCGATATATCGATATATCGGATTTGAAAAACCGATATATTATATCGTTATCCTAACACCCGATATATCGAGATATCGATATTTTGCACCGATATATCGGCGATATTGGTGTTTTAAATTTTATTATTTTATTTTAATTAGAAATTTCCTTTATTCTTTATCATATTTTTAATTTTATCCGTGAGCTGTACTTAACATTACAGCTTAATTATTTAATCAATCTAAGACTGTCTCTGAGCTGTTGTAACTTCCTTACTATTATAACTCATTGGCGTCACTAACGGTCAGTTGCTTGTTGTTCATTGTTGTTGTTAGTGTGGTGATACAAGTGAAAATAGAAACTAAAATGTCGCCGCCAAAAAGTGAAGTATGGAAACATTTTAAATCGAGAGACAGTAAAAGTGCGGAGTGTAAATATTGTCACAAAATATTTCGGACTTCGGGAAATACATCAAACCTACGATCACACCTCAAAGCTTTTCATGCACAAAGTTTTTCGTCTCCATCTGGGTCAGGTGTTTCTGCAACACCATCTACTTCTAAATCAGAAGCAAATAAAACAAAATCTTACTATTAGTAAGAATCAACTGTCTATTTATTTATTCAATTACTATTATTCTGAACATCGCTTGGCTTATGAACTACGCTAGGTATAATTTCGTTATGCTTGGCGCCAAGGTATGCTTCTTCAGGAAATTTTCATACATCGTTTCATAATTATTTTCATAAGTTGGACCATAACGAATTATTTCAAGTAGGAATCAATTACTAATTGTGTTTAGTATATTTATTTCTTATTTGCAAAATAATTTATTTATAAATTCAAATCACGAATACACATTAATTTGTAACTAAAATTTGAAAACCAGTTTCCTAAACGAACAGAGAAAGTAGTCCTATAAATATTTGTTATACGATTAAATGTGCATAAAACATTTTTTTTGTTTGTTACACAATGTCATATCCTGATTCAATGATTTTGGAAATACTTTTTGTTGAACTGCATAATCGAACTTTGCATATTTGAAAAATATTTGGTGAATAATGAAATATGAAAAAAAATTTACCAAAATGTCACGCAACAAGACTGGATATAATTTGGATCGATTTTTTATAATTAGAAATACGTGTAAAATATTTTTGAATTTTGATTAATCAACGTATCCAAGCAAAATGTTAATGTGAATAGATGTGTGAATAGATAATTGAACTGAATCAATAAATAGACAGAATGTAACTTACAAAATAAAATGGAAATAATACAATGAAAAGTATTATAGAGGGGAAATGTCCCAAAATTTGAAAACAAGATTAAAGCAGCATAAGACAAATTCCAAATATCCTAATAGTAATAAAGAAGTGCTCAATTTCAAAATCGATATGAAATTGAAAATCATTACATAGACATAATAAATAAAATAGATATATAATGAAAGAACTAATAATTATAATGAAAATAGTAAATTTAAAATAAAAATAAGATCTAGAAGAATTATTAAAAGGAAAGAGAAAACTACCATAAGTATTGCTAGATAGTGAAGACACAGGCCAGAATATTCAAGAATAGGAATCGAGGCACATTAGGTAGATGCTAACAACTAGTTTTAAATTTTATCGTGTTTCAACAATTCACAGTGTGTCTGTGAATTTAATATGCATAGTAAATCATAGGTCTACTCGAAATTGTACTTTATTATGAAATAGGGTCCAGGTTTTTCCTCCTTATCCTTCAAATAAACTTAAGAGTTTAAGAATACCAATACAAAAAATAATCTGGATCAATCATCCACCAAATTGAAATAAAATAGACAATACTATAAATGTAAATAAATTGTTGCATATAATCATTGGTTAAAATATAGCACATGTTAATTTGTAAATAAATGGGGTAAATACGAGAATAAACAATAATTAGTAGATAAGATTGAAACACATATACTGTTAATTAATCCTATGTAAAGACAAACAGGTAATAATATAAATGGTGATTGTACTGAAATATATATCAGATGAATTACATGTTTTTAGATAAATGTTTTGAGAATGCTCAATGCATGCATGGAAACTTTATAAAATACAATTATTATAAAAATGTATATAATACTTATTTTTTTTACCAAAATATTATTCTTTTCTATCATTTTTTATAATGATTCATGAATAATAAAAAATATTGTTCTATAAATAATATTTATATTATTTCATAACCTTCTCATAAATTTCATAACGTTATACTCATTTAATGCACGGCTTCTTTGCTTTTTCATCCATTTCCTTTCGATATATCGATATTTTTCTACCGATTATCGGTGGATATCGATATTTGGTTTTGCGATATATCGAGTATCGATATTTTTCTTTCGATATTCCAACCCTAGTTCTAACCCATTTCGAAACCTTCTGTGATTTATCTGATTATAGAATCTTCTGTTTCCGGTCACGTATCACACGGCTTATATCCGACTTATTTTAAAAGCTAAATGCTTTGCTGCATGCAGATTAAGCATGGAGATGTTGCAGGCTACTCTCTTCAAGGTTCATAATACTTTGTGCACTTCTTGTGAACCTTTCTAAATCGTAATAAATTAGTTACTGATTTCTTTCGGCAGCATTTTTCTCTTCAAAACTGTCAAAAAAATGTCAATATAGCAATTTCTTTGTCCAATGTATGAATCAAGCGAATGAGAAAACTTAACCTATTTTCAAAATTTTGTGTCTTCGTATTGATCTTGACGCTGGTAATGTGACTACGGTATGCCAGAGGTTTATTCCTGAAGTAGGTTTTAATTAAATAAAATAATTAAGCTACGTTGAATTAATTAGTTCAATTTAATTAACTGAATAACAAACATGCTAATTAAATAAATTAATTATTGTTCGTGTTTATATAAAGTTAAGGAGGTCCACACGAACCGATAGTTCTTATTGGATATGCAGCTACCCATGGTATTTTATAATTCCTTGCATTTTTAAAATTTATTATTTAAACAAATTTTTGTTTTGGATTTGTTAGTGTTACGGTTTTCCATCTACCCTCTAATGCTCAAATACACATCATTGAATTTAATTATGTAATTTTAATCTTGGATTATTAAGAATTACTTTTTTGATTTATTATTCCTTTTCTTTTTTTAGAGTATTATGAGCTAGTGATCAGTAACCCATACCGTTGGCCTATTATCTAAAATGAGTAAATTATGTGGTAAAAAGTTTGTAAAACTGTTCCCAGTAATATGTGAGGAATACCCCTCCTAATTTTTGTATTAAATTAATTATTATTATCATTATTTTATGTATTTGTGGAACCTGAGTGATGGCTTTTCTGACTGTGTTGTCAATAGTGACAGAAATTGGTTTCTGTGAGAAAGATGATTGTCTAGGCAGAAGTAGATTTATCTCTGGCCTTATTTTTCCTCTCGCTTTAATTTTAAGAAGGAATCTCCTATTAATTTTCTTGTGGTAGGTATATATTTTTTAATGCAACTGTTTACTAATAATAATCAACATTTCTTTATTATTACTTATTATTATGGTATTTTCCAATAACTGGTAATTTTTCACAATAATGCTTCATTTGTTAATATGTATAAGATGTATTAGTTTTGTGATTTAATTAGAAACCCACCCTAACAGATTTCTTTCATCAAAGGCTTTACGTGTAATAGTGTAGACAATTTCGGAAAATCTGTAAGAAAAGTGAATTGTAGATAAAATAGAAGAATCCAGAAAAATTCCTACTGCACCCACTCTTTTCCATGACCTATCGCCAACGTAGCTATTAAAATATTTTGGTATGTTTTCGATGAATATATTAGAATATGTTTGACATAATAGCTCGGTAAAATATTTTCTCCTTGGTAGGCCAAAAAGGAGAATAAATAAGTAGAAGGATTCTTAGTGGGCGGTGTAAACAGAAAACATATATTCCTAAAATCAAATATTTTATAAGTGAATGTGTAAAATGTATGGTACATAATGATTTATCATAGTCAAAATAATATTATTTTATTTTTGTTAAAATCCAAGTAAAATCATAAAATGATTTGAGTCCTGCTGTTGTATGATTATGATAATATTTATACGCGAATGATAAAAAATGAGGAGCATTATATCAAAAGTTAGTACTTTGGTATATCAACTTTTTATAAAAAAATTCTTTCTTGACAGATTGTTAATATCAAGGTTATTTAGTTTCCTTCAAAAATTTAATTTTTTCTTGTCAAATAATTGTTAAACATTAGTTAGTAATGCCTCTAATACCTTTTCAATCAGAATTCCTATCTCCATAAGATGCCGCTTAATAATTTTCGAGTTTTTTTGGAAATAATTTTCCAAGTGAATGTATTGACGTTTGATGGAATACTTTAAAATGTTTACTTAAATCAATAAAAGAAAATTTTTCGAATATTCGACCGGTCTTGTACAATTATTGTATATATCTGTACGAAAATTTAATTCTTCGTAAATAGTTTTATACGAGATGCTTCAGGTTGACGTTTTCTAACCAAAGTATTTATTATGCCTCTCCATTTTTTAAAGATAATATAAGTAAGCAGAAAAAATATTTAAACAGTGATACAAATGTTATATTCATAATGTATCTATCTATGTTTGTATATGTATGAGTATATTTACATCTACATACCAGCAATTAATGTTTTCAAGATAATTTTATCTATACTTTCAGCTTTATCTGGTACTGTCCATTTTCCAACTTCTGGTTTAGCTCCTCAAATCTAGTAAATAGGAAGACAGGCCATCATTCCAATTAAAGTTAAGACGAATCATGATTTCATCTCTGTCTGAATGAGTGGCCTTATGGTTTTCTTAATTATTAAAACTTTTTTTTTTTAAATTATGACCTCATAGCGTGTGAATTGTGACTTCAGTTTATCAGTCCACCATGATTGATTTTCTTATGCTCTCTTCTATTTTGGTATTTGAAGATGACTAATTTATTTCGGTTCTGTTTATTTAATACATTAATTTAACACCGTCTTATGAACATCAAGATGTTTTATGCACTTCATGTTTACAAATTTGGAATGAAAAAAAAAAAAATATTTATAATGGTTGTCTATTCAATTATTATAGGATTGCCAATGGAGTAGTTTTTATTTATTTTTCCCTTCCGTAGTAACCCTATGAGAGGGTCGTGTATTTATTAATCTCACAGGTCCCATTCTACAATAGGTATGCCACTTGTATAATAATATTTTTGTCAATTTGGTAAGAACAATAATTACTGAAAAATATAAAAGAAATAAATAATATGTATATATATATATATATATATATATATATATATATATATATATATATATATATATATATATATATATATAATTAAACATAGCAATACATAAAAGAAGAAATTAGTGGTTTATTTTTAAATACATCAAACTTGGAACGATCAGTTATTCGTAAATGTCTAAAATGTGATCACTAACCTGGTAAATATTTGATTTTTCCATATTAAGAGCTATGAAAGTAATCTTAGGATATTAAAATTATTTTTAGTGTCCATTTAATAAAATTTATAATTTAATAAGTACTCGTGGTGCTTAAATGATTTATTAGAAATACAAATCCACTTGATAACATAATACGATTTGGATAACGTAATAACTTAGTGTAAAATGTAAATCCCAATAGGTGCCTTACAACCTATAATGTTGTACACGGCACCTATAAAAATGCAATTAAATAATTAAACAAGTAATCAAAACGGTTTGATTGAGTTATTTTATTATTGCGGAAATTTCATGCACAACATTTAATTGTTACTATTTTCTACTCGATATTACATGCCATTCGCTTGCTAGTACACACCAGTTAAAAAAATAAAAGGCCTTTTCTTTGTAAATTTTATTAAATGAACACTAGAAATAATTTTAATATCCTAAGATTACTTTCATAGCTCCTGATAAAGAAAAAATCAAATATTTACCAGATTAATGATCAAATTTTAGAAATTTACGAATAGAGATAACTAACTGATCGTTCCAAGTTCGATGTTTAATAAACACTACTTATTTCTTCTTTCATGTATTGCTATGTTTATAAGTAGTGTTTATTAAACATCGAACTTGGAACGATCAGTTATCTCTATTCGTAAATTTCTAAAATTTGATCATTAATCTGGTAAATATTTGATTTTTTCTTTATTAGGAGCTATGAAAGTAATCTTAGCTTAGGAAATTAAAATTATTTCTTAAAGAACATAGCAATACATAAAAGAATAAATAAGTAGTGTATATATATATTAATTCACACACACGCTACGAGGTCATAATTTAAATACAAAACAAAAACAGTTTTAGTAATTAAGGAAACCATGAGGCCCCTCATTCAGACAGAGATGAAATCTTAATTCGTCTTAACTTTAATTGGAACATGGCCTGTCTTCCTACTTGCTGGATTTGAGACATTAAAACAAAAGGCGGAAAAATAGACAGTACCAGGCAAAGCTGAAAGTATAGATAAAATTATCTTTAAAACATTTAATGATGGTATAGATGTAAATATATTTATACATATACGAACATATATAAGCACATTATGAATAAAACATTTGCATCACTGTATAAATATTTTTATGGCTTACTTATACTATCATTAAAAAATGGAGAAGCGCAATAAATAGGTAAGAAATTGTCAACCTGAAGCAACTTGTATAAATTCTATTTAGGAAGTATTAAATTAAGTGCAGATATATGCAATAATTACACTATTAGAATAGCCGAATATTCACTATTTTCCTTTGCTGGTTTGATTTAAGTAAACATTTTAAAGTATTCTATAAAACGTCAAAACATTTGCTTTCGGAAAATTATTTCCAAAAAACTCGAAAAGTATTATGGGGCATTCATCTCATACAGATAAGTTGAATTCTGATTGATAAGATTAATGTTTAACAATTATTATCAAGGCCTCACTATGATGAAAATTTAATTTTTTCAACGTTTTAGTCTGTCTTTGAATAGTTGGGATTTGCCAGTTGCCTGGTTTTACACTTTTGCCGATGATATATTTATTTTGTGTTTTTTTTTCACAACAAATTTTATTTGACAACCAAATGCCTAACATAGTGAATTCTGTAAGCTGTTTTTGTATCAATCTTTGCGCAGGATACAGAGAGCGTTTCTCATTCATTTGTATTTAAAAAAACTTCGTTTTTTTTCACTTACGATTAGTGTTGTGATTTTTAATCACATTAATTTTGATAGTATACCATGGATAATTATGACATTTCTTTTTTTCAATCTAAAATCTTTACTAAAATATCAATGTATTTTGAATAGGTATTACAACTAAAAAAACTTCAATATGATTTCCTGGATTGCCGATTTAATAAAATATATTTTTCTGACTTAGCAACAGTATATCTTGCTTAAGGTTGTGTAAGGTAATTGACGTTTATGGTCGAACGAGGTCGCTTCGATCCCATTGCCTTATCAGGACTTGCCTTAACTCCATATAATCTGCCTTTGCCAAGCTTTGTCTTCAATGCTATATATGCCGATTTATCTTGATAGTTTTTACATCGTTGGTCGTTCATATTTTATCTTTTATATTAGTAGTTTTTAAACCTCTGATCATTAAAAAACTATTTGAAATTACTTAGTTTATAAAAATAAAAGAAATATTTTCACTACCCCAGGCATCGTTATGCATTCCTCACAACATACCAGTGCTTCAATTAGGGAATAAACGATTGGCTTAATTCGTGCCAGAACAATGGGTCTATTGTCTCCCCTCAAAGCTTGGTTTAACAGTTCATTTGTCAACTATTCGCCCCTATCGATTCAAGGTTATAATTCAGGTAGCACTGATATTAGCTAGATATTCAGTTACTAATTAGTTTTTGTTTTTTATAGCTCCTAAACTGTTAATAGTATTAATTAAAGAGAGGATTATTGATTTCAAACATTGGTTAAGCTCTAAAATGTTGCATTGATTTCCGTGGAATTATTTTATCATTATAAAATAATAGTAAAGGATAATTAGACCGTAGGACTTAGGCTCTGGTGTGGGGCAGGCAACGATCTTCAACGAGCGAGTGAGTGGGCTACAATGAACTATTGATTCATAAGTAAAGACCGGATTTGTATGCAAATGCATATTTTTCCTGATACGTATTTCAACCAAAATGATCGAATATCTTAACGAATTTTATTGTGCATATTTTTGCACATCTGATGGGTTATTGCATATTATATAATTTAATTTATTTATTTTTCTTGCAATTCAAATAGAAAATAAACAATACATAAAATAAATAATTATTTTCTGATACACATTCAATAAGAGATAAGTGGTTTGATTTTTAATTATTATTGAATGTTTCAGTTATAAGATAGATGAACTCCATCTACGATCGTAACCATAGTAAAGACAAAAGTTTTCTGTTCCATGCTAAACAGTTGAAAACCATTGAATTCAAAAGGGAGAGTTTTTCCTGGAAATATTTTTGTTTGCAATTTGTGCAATAAATGTGCCATCTGAGAGAAATTTTCAAATCTACCACCAAGTAGAGACAGATACTTCTATTGGACTTGGAATTTTATACTCTAATTTGAGTTTCGAATGCAACAATACTTTATTGTTTACTGTACGATTGCATGTGAAGGTTTCGTGGAATTTTCCTACATTGGATACTTCAGCACCCTTTGCCGAACTTATTCAAATCTAGACTTTTCAATGAAATACGGACTTTATTTTGCATCGGTTGCATATGGTATTCCCTTATTTAATCTTATAAACTCTCGATTTTCTAAAAAGGAAGAAAATGAAAAAATGAATTTTAAATTATTTTAATTTTTAAGAATAAGTTAGCTATAAAACAATTGTGTGTAAAAATGTATTTTTTAATTTACTTATGTTTTTCTAATTTATATTATAAATTATAATAATAATTGTTAAACAAAGCAATTTAGACAATAATTATAGCCTTTTATAGATTTTCTGCATATTTATCGTGCATACTTTCCTTCAGTTTTCACTGCATATTATTGCAGACTCGACTGCATATTTGAGGACTTTTTATTGCATATTATATGGCATATTTTAACCTTTTTTGCTGCATATTAATACGGTCGTTATTCATAAGAAATGTTTTCATTATTCCCTTCAGAAGTACTGCCATTCTAAGCTTGAGGGACCATACCATAAAAAAGGGGGGGGGAAAGAATTATTAAAGAAATTTCTTATATTACCTGGTTTAGTAGAAACTATAATTCTTGACACCATACATCACCATATTTATGGAAGACGAAGCTTAGGATTTTCCCATTTTATGAGAAATGTATCATCTTCTTATTTGCTTTTTATTTCTTTTAGTTGTGATTTATTCCCTATTTTTAAATGTTAATTTCGTAAAGAATGATATGTATGCTGTGTTTTAAGTAACCGCTATAATTGGGACATCACCATTTTATTACTATTTAATAAACTGTTTTTCTTTAGGGTTATTATTTTTTTTGTAATATTAATAATAATACACAATTTCATACATAATTACTCCTCATAATACATTTGAGTAGTGGAATGTCAAGGTCTGGAACGTCTCTTGTCCATTTTACAAAATCATTGGATAATCGCAAGTATGTTTCTGTGTATTTATACAGCCTGACTCTTGTAATGATTTTCAATATGTTATGAGATGTTCTAATTTAAAAAAAATCACTTTTTTACCAGAAGGTATGTTTGGAGAAACATGGATAGATGTTTTGAAATTCCTTAGCTTATATCCAAAATAAGCATTTACCGTCATATAGTTGCAGGATGTGATATATTTGTATATTAAATTGGTTACTACAAAATTTTACGTTTGAACCCTTCCAACTCTCCAGTGGATTCGTCTTTCTAATTAAACTTTTAAGCATAAATACATTTTTTTTTAGATACAATTATTATAGTACATATTAATATTACTAACACTAATAAAAAAACATGTTTCGTAAAAATCGTTCAATTCTTCTACTTTTATTTATAACACGATGTTGACTAACTCTCTGCTGAAGATTTAATAGATATTACTGGCTAAACTCACTTATTTGCATAAGTTGTATTGAAATTTCGTTGTGGTTTTATGCCAGTGTGCAACTTAACGATTTAGCTTTCCTATTTGAAATTGACCGCTGTTGTCTGGACGAGAAAAAGCCGAGATCGGTGGGTAGGCTACACGGCGACCTTGGACCGGTCCAGATGGGGAGAGGAGGGGATCGGCCCCGTGCAGTGATGGCAGCAGCGGTGAAGAGATTGGACGCTCTGTTCCGGGAGCTGAGCACGGAGGTTGTCGAGGTGACCCGCGAGGCAGATGGCTCATGTGGGGTACATCCTGGACGCCGGGGATCCGTGGTCCTGGAGCGTCGTGGATCGGTGTCGGTCGAGAGCCACCCACCGGTTGCCTGCTTGAGGAGGAGGGACTCACTGGTCCTGGGGCTGGGATCCGGGGGACCGCCGAGGGACCAGCACCCCTCGGCTTTCCCCAGCACACTCCGCAGGGATTCTCTTTCCCCGGTCCCTCCATCCTGTCTCAGCAAGCGCCGGTTTTCCACGGACTCTTTGGAGGGAGGGCACAGGAGGAACTCCTGGGACCCCAACAGGAGGGGTTCCATCGGCTCCGGAGCTGAAGAACCGATCTGGGAAAGGCCTGACCAGAAGAAAAACACTAAGGTATTTTTACTTACAATTCCATCTTATCCTTTTTGAAAGGTTAAAAAAAAAAATTGATTTAGCGCATGAAATGTATGTTCCTATTGATTGTGTTTCCTCGATTACAGCCAGTTTATGGATTTTTTTCTACCTAGTGTTTGATTATTATCCATTATTAAATATTAATATTTAATTATAATTATTATTATTTATTATAATAGTACTTAAAATCCTTGGGCCATATTTTTTTAAGTCTTTGTTTACGGTTATCAAGTTACAGTACAGTAATGGAGTCTTTATTAGTGATTTTAAGTGTTTAAACGTAAAATTTGCTCTTTATGTGCGATGTACTTTTATTTACATGAATCTGTACTTTTTTCAGGGTTGGTATTTTGGTATATGGTTTTGTATTGGTATGATGAGTAATCGGTCTTAGCCTTTGGAACATGGTGGATGAGTCAGTGTGTCTGTCAGGCATAAAAGTGTGGAGACTCCTGCTATAGGCACACCAGTGTACTAAACATTAGCACACCTCACTAGCCTGTAGATTCAAAGTTCTCCTATTCACACTCTTGTAAAAAAATCAGCGACGGTTAGGGGTAAAAATTGTACGCTTCTTACCATTTATACAATTCCCTTATTATCATATCACCTTTTATTAGTTTATTTGGGTAATTAGAACTGGTTATTAAAGCATACCTAAACCCTGATAGTGCTTGAGAAGCACACAAATTTCAATGACCATTTTATCTACACGAGCGATAAGAGATTATCTCGGCTAGTTATGAATCATTGGTATGATGACTAATGAGAAAATATGAAACAATCATGAATACAGGTATACGTTATTACCACTATAATTATTATGGATAAAGTTCAAAGAATAAATCATTACTGGGCCAAACAAAGACTGCCCACTGTGACTGATACTCCTCTATAAGTTCTTCCTGGAAGGAATGCGCTTTGGTATCCTTCTTGACTTTCATCAGTTCTGATATTCTTTATATAAGGTTCATATATTTCTATTCATCCTAGCATAAATGTCTCTGGTACGGAATGAGTTTGTTTTGCTCCCTCAAAAATTTTCCGAGAAAGGTATGTTAGATTTTGTTATTATCTTTCTTCTCCCACCTCACAGCTTTCGGCCACAAATGAGTGAAGCTAAATTCAATGATGTCTAATTCTTCATCAGTTGACGTCCGCTGTTGAAAACTAGTAATAATAACTAAATTATAGAAGTGGCAAATAATTTATCAATCCCTAACTAATTCTTCTATGTCTGCCCTCATTATTTCTCTTCCTCTTCGTTCTCTTCGAAACGTCAATTTTATTTGTCTAGCCTGGTACAAAGTAACATATTAAACTACTTGGTGAGGCACAACTAGTATGCCTGTGGGAATAGTAACATATACCAACAGTAGCATAAACCAACTACTCAAATCTAGGACTGTCTCGAATAATTAGATATAATTGTTCACTTCATCTTCTGTGAAAGTCTCCATATAAAGAGTAATTAACCAGCTAATAATGATAATATAATAACCCTACTTTATCACTTGATATTGTCTTTGACTCAGCTTCAAAGAAGTTTTATGATCATTAGTCTTAAATATTCGGATGATACGGACGATCATACTTTTATTAATGATTTAAATAACAGATAAATCGCCTATGATTGAAAATATTTTTATTGTTAAATTTATATATATATATATATATATATATATATATATATATATATATATATATATATATATTTTTTTTTTATATTAAAGAATTTAAACGTTCTGGGAAGGCTGTACTATTTTGACTTGTAACTTGACTATGGACTAATCATATTCTATTGTTATCATAAACCTTTTTGTGGACAATGTTCCCAATTGGGAACAAACTTTGGAAATTCTTTAAAAATGTTCACCCAAATATTAACACTTATTCAATATTTTTATTTGCTTATATAAAGTAAAAACTAAGCTAATGTTTGTTTGTAATGTTGCTAATTTGTGTTACTAACGATTATTTGAAATATTACTTTTTATATTTTTCGTTTTGATTTATTTTTATATGTTGATTAGTGCCGTCAAAGGAATATATTTGTTAAACTTTTTCTTTTATATTTTTTTTGTAGTACCTCCTTCCTGTATTTCATAAGTTTAAAAAATATGTTAAAAAATAAAAATTCGGAAAATACCGAAAATCTTACTAAACTTTTTTTTTTACTAAAACTGTAAATCATTATGTTTTATATGAAAAATTAGAAAGCCAAAAATGCGAGAAAAAAAAATTAAAATTTTATTGGGATATCAATTCGGCCTGTTAAAGGTTAAAGATTTTTAAAATGAATCTAGAAAAGTTTAGTATTTTTTATGTTTCCTTTTCTTTATTCGCATTAATGATCGCCCTATCGATTTTATATAATTTTCCTCAAAATGGTACATATAATTTTTTTATTTATAAATCTAGAAATTTTTTAAATCCAGACATTTCATATTTACAATATTCTACTTTACATATTCTGTAATTTATCCGTCGTATTATTAATATCCATCACCCTACCATTTTATAAAGTATTCTTGTTTTCTAGTGGGCGAAATAATAATTTATGAACAGATCTTTTGGGCACCTGGCGATTTTTTTACAGCTGACGGAGGCGTCTTAATTCCTATAATTACTCCAATGGTGTTGGAGATTTTTTTTAACACCTGTTTATACAGTTCGTTTTCTTATGGTGCGTGTTTAAATGAATCACTGGTATATAATATTATATTATTATACCCAACACGTCGGATTTTCTATGTTTAAAGAATATAATTTTGTTAATTACATAGTTTACTTCAGCATCCGCTGTTATTCCTACAAGATATTCATGATATTAGTGCTTAAATCTTAAAGTAATTAATTTGTAATCTTTTATATCTCAACCTGGGAAGGAAGAAGTTCTAAGAAAAATCACTTAATTCACAAGCTTTCAGAGGGTCCGAATCCGAAAAAAATATTTTAAAAAATGTCGTCCACTCGTTATTGTTAGTTAGCCTCTCCTATTTCCAAGTAAAATTGTTCTACTCAACGCCTGGGCCTGGGCCAGCAGATTTTTTTTTCGGGGGAGATTTAAATTTTTTTCGGGGGGATTTAATAAGAATAAAGCTAATAATCACCTAAATGTCTACAATCGTCAAATAGGGAATAAGTTTTAATGATAAGCATGAAAATTGGATAAAAGATTATTGTTAAAAATTACTTAAAATACAAAAAAAAAATTCTCATACATTTCGAACTACATTATATAAGCACATTATCTCCAATCTCTCCCAGTGTACGCCACTATTTATTGGATGACATTTTACCGGACACGTAGAGCTTAGTTTAAAGTCATTAGAAACGCAAATGAAAGTTTTCCGAGTAAAAAAAAATTACACAACTTACCAATTCACTATTGACTGAAGACCTCGTTGATGTAACAAAGATTGATCGCTCAACTGAAAAAATACCAATTAATATTTCTGTGCCGATATAATTAAGATATATTTTTATAAGTATCAATATTTTCATGCCGATATTAATTAGATAATGCTTTTATAATAGAACCACGTGTCTCTAGAACACAGCAAGTATAGATAGTAACGCGAACACAAGATTTCGTGGTTCTTTGTTTGTCGAGCCCGCCATATGTATGTATATTTTTTTTAAATATTTTTTTTTCTTATTTAAAAAAATATATCGGTTTTCGATACTCAAATTTTAGTGTCGGAATTGCAATATATGAAGTAATAAAATATTTGCCAGAAATATCGATATATTTAAAAAAATATATTGATATTTTTTCAACATCCCTATTGTCCTTCTATTCGTTGTGAACACACTACCATGCTAACGAATGCCGCAATTCCACATGGCTCAATGAAAAAAAGCGCTGCAAATTATTACACAATGGTTTATTATTCCCACTTAGTAATATTTCAAAATATCTATTCTGTCCAAATAAAAAAAATTAAGGATTGGCTACCAAAGGAAAAGAAATTTGAAGCTCGTCACAAGATGATCGCCGTGAGAGTGCCGAAGTGAGAGTGTTAATTTAAAAAACTGTGTCAATGCAATTAGGCTGTGATGTAAAATGATACAGAGAAAATATTTGATGTGCACTTCAGTTGGAAAAAAAAAAGGAAAGACTAAGAAAGCTAAAGGAAATGGAGAAATAATCCAAGGAAGGATAAAGCAGAGGGATACGAGGAAGTCAGAAGCCCGATAGACAAGTCAGGAAGCCTAGGGCCACGATGACTAGCCGCCCGAAGACTTTCTACGAAGTTCATTACGCTATATTTCAGCTAATAATGGTCCGATTTAAATGATTTTTATTTCTTTTTGTTGAGAATTTCATCAGCTTTCGTAAATAAATCGGTAATTAAATAGAATTTTCATTTTTTTTTTTTTTCGTATATGCTGATTCCAAAACACATTTCCACATTTCCTCTCTATCTTTATAAATGGCCGAGTTATGGGCTCATGAGACCTCTAATAGGCCGCCATTTTGAAACAAACAGACGGATCTCAAGAAAATCGGTCCAGTAGTCTCGGAGAACAGTCGCGGACGGCGGACGGACGGATTTTTTTTTATTCGATATTTGGATTCTACATATCTTGAAACGTAAAATCTCAAATTTTGAGGTGCGGTAACAAAAAATTTTTCCTTGGTCGATTCCAAAGGTCTATTATTGAAAATAATAAACCAATACACACCATTTTATTTTGGTCAAACGAGCTTTAAAAGATAAAGTAAGAAAGAAATGAAGCAAGAGCACCAGCTAAATCAAATAGTGATCCATACACAATTGCTGCTCTGAAAGGGAAATCTGCAATTTTTTAGAAGGAAATTATTAAAGCAAAACGCTCCTTTTTTGGAAAGTTTTTAAACGAGTTCGATTTTCGCAGAGACGGAGTTCGCACTCAGACATTCATTTCGAGAATGAACTACCAAAATGTAGAAAAAAATATTTCATTCATGTAAGGTAACAAACTTATTTTCAGTGAAAAAGAAATAGCTGCCCACTTTGCAAACATTACACAAACATAAATAATTTCAAACCAGCAAAATAAAATGGGATACCTTCAATCACTCCTCCACCATCATGTGAACGAGAAAAAGAAAACAATCTCTTCTGCGGCGATCTGAAATCTGACGAATTTGAGTATACTTTGGCTCACACAAAATAAGGAAAAAGTGGCGCCTCTGATGAAATCCTACCCGAGTTCCTAATCTAATTTGGATCAGATGCTAAATACTCAATCCTCAATTTTTTCAACTTACAAGTTTCTTATTATACATTATATACCAGGGGCAAAAACGGAAGTTGTTCCTATACCCGAAAAAGGAAAAGTAGCAGATTCTTCGGAAAAACTTCAGACCAATATCACTTACAAGCACGATTTTAAAAGTTGATGAAAGAATAATTTCCAATAGGTTACTGAGGTTCCTGGGAATAAATAAATTAATGTTTACTAACCAAGCAGGATTTAAAAAACATCTGAATACCATTGAGCAAGTTACTCCACTCTCTCAGGAAATAAAGGATGGCTTCCAACGTAAACAAAGTTCAATAGCAGTATTTATAGATTTTATGGTGTCGTGACAAAAGCTTCTAAATAAACTTCTTGAAAAGTGTGTGAGAGGTTATCTTTATAGGACCGTGTCTGCGTTTTTAAGGCAAAGGCTCTTAAAAGTGAGATAGGCCAATGAAAAAAGGACTACCACGAGGCTTTGTGCTTAGTCCGCTACTATTTAGCATTATGGTTGATAACAATATATCTCTTATTGAGTCAATGCCAGGAACTGAGGCACTTGCTGATGACCTCGTGTTGTGGGCAACCAGCTGCGATATCAAAGCATTAAAATGACACATGCAACAAGTGCTACAGAAACTCGAACAGTGAGTCCATGAGAACGAATATTCCTTAATCAGCCAGAAATAGGAAATATTTACCCTTTCAACGAAGTGACTGTAAGACTCCAAAGCGATTTCCTACCGAAGCTTCGGTGTATAGTCGAACGCGAAATTGACCTGGAACACGCACGTAAAAAAACTTATTGACCAGAGAACGAAGAGGCTGACGATTTTTAAAAGGTTAATAGGCACTAAATGGGGAATCTCGATTTAATTTAAGCTAGTTTAAAGATTGAATTGATAAAAAATACCTGATATTGCTTCTTCAACGACAATATTTTTTTTTTCACAATTGTTAAGTCGTCTCAAAATATAAGTTCCCCCTAAACTCCTCGACTGCATTCGTGGGATATTTTTTAATAAAACTAGGATATTAAATCATAAAAAGTTTGTAAAATATATATTAAACCCCTACTGGGTCCCAGTTGCCCCAAGTTACGTTACTTATTTTGTGATGCCTTTTGTTCGGAATATATTTGAATTAAAATAGTTTAAACATAAAACAGACTTAAAAAAAAAAATTAATGAATCAACATTGCAGTTAAAGAGTTGTTGAGAAAGCACGTAAGTTACTCGAAAATTTTTGAATTTTGCCATATTTTTTATTGGTACGTTACGTATAATAGGCTTTTCAAGATCTTGATCTGTCACATAAAGAGATACAATATCCATATAGTGTAGCCTTGAGGCATTCCTCTTCCATGCTCGCTCTGGCTATAGAACCTTACTCGACCTCTCCTGCTCTAATTACTCCCAGGCTATCCCATATAATGTCAGCCTTGTTCCTTCTAGAAGGGTTTTACTATCGCTGGGTACAAATATTGATTTGTACACTGGCTTCCGGTGTCTGTCACGCAACTTTTACAAGAGGCCTATTGACCGATATACTTAACAAAAACAAGACATAAGAGTTAAAATATCTTATGTTTTGCTAATAATATGTGTATGTATGATGTATATAACCACGTGATTATGTATTATATTTATACATCGGTATTTATATTATATATACATGATATATCTGGTGAACATCTTATTATATTTGTAATATTGGTTGAATTTGTTTTTATAATTACAAGATAACAAACGTTTAAGAGTAAAACAAGCAATGAATAGAAAATATGCTGCAGAGGAGAGATTATCAAATATGGAAATTGGTCTAGCAGAGATATGATAAATATAGTAAATCACTATTTGAGGCCAGTTAATCTAGACCTTTGAGACACCGCGGTTGGAAGTAAGTGTTAGAAAGCTGAAAATGGTTTTAATCTGTTCCATAGACGTCAGATAATAGTAACTTAAGTTTTCCCCGTTCTAAGTGCTGAGGCAAGGCGGAGGAGGGGCGGAGGAAACCCCCCAAATTTTGGACTTTTTCCATTTTTTTTGGCCTATAACATTTAAACGACCCACCGTAAAGAAATATTTATTCTGTTATAAATTACAGAACATTGAATTCTGCGTTACTTTGAATTCGGTTCACAGAAGAATCAAAATTGAAAATCGAAAAACATCAAGACCCCAGTTGAGACCAGAAAGAGATCTCAGAGGAAAATTTTTGAGTAGTTCTGAAAATTTGGTCATTTATGTTTTGTAGGGTACTGATTTCGAATTATAACTTTGTTACCTCGATTTTTTCCCGGAAGCAAAGAAATAAGAAGAAAGAATTTTTTTTATTTGCTTTTTTTTTAGCTTTTGCGTGGAAACTGCATTATTCAAGCAAATGCTAATATTTATTTTATACCAAATTATAGAAGAGTAAATTATCTACAATTTCGATTCTCAATTTTTTTTTTGTTTTTACACTTTGCTTTGAAGGGAATTATGAGGCGGAATGTCTAAATTAATCTTTGAGCAATAGATCTCGGAAGAAAAAGTTCTAAACATTTGTTCATTTATGTTTTGGTAGGGTCTTTGTGTGTTCATTTGTGTTTTGGGGAATTCTACTTTGTTACCTCGAATTTTCCTCAGAAATAATAAATATATTATTTTTGGTCATACCTGAAACCATACATAAGTCGAATAAATGCTAATATTTATTTTATACCCAAGTATAGAAGAGTAAATTATCTACTATGTCGCTTCTAAAGATTTTTTTTTTTGGACGCTCCGTTTTGAAGCTCAATTATTAATTTAAATATTCCGTCTCATAATTTCGACTCCCCATTCCCTTCAAAACGAAGCGTCAAAACAAAAAAATCTTGAGAATCGAAATTGTAGATAATTTAATCTTCTTTAATTTGGTATAAAATAAATATTAGAATTTGTTTGAATAATGCCTGATTTCCAGATATGAACTAAAAAAAATACATATATATATATATATATATATATATATATATATATATATAGATATATATTTATTTTTTTTTATACTTCCGGGAAAAATTCGAGGTTACAAAGTTAAAATTCGCAATCAGTACCTTACAAAACATAAATATACAAATTTTCGGAACTTGTCCAAAATTTTCCTCCGAGATCTCTTTCTGGTCTCAACTGGGGTCTCGATGTTCGATTTTCCATTTTGATTCTTCTGTCAAACCGAATCCAAAGTTTGAGGTACTCAGTTTACGAAGAATTTAATGTTCTTTAATTTATAATAGAATAGAATTTTCTCTACGGTGCGCCGTTTAATTGTTATAGGCCAAAAACTGAAAAAAATCCAAAGATGTGGGGGTTTCTCTCGCCCCTCCGCCTTGATAAATGATGCACATTTCTCGCATTTGATGTTTTTTCTCCGAAAAACAATAACTGATACACAAAATACAAACTAATAGTTTTACTACTTAATGATAGTATATTGTTAGATTCAGTTAGTGGGTACTCAAGATGGAAGGACGTTCCATTCAAAATACAAAATAATAGTTTTACTACTTAATGATAGTATATTGTTAGATTCAGTTAGTGGGTACTCAAGATGGAAGGAAGTTCCATTCCCGTCGCTCTACATCAATTGACGATGAGACATGGCGGAACTATTGAAATTATTTATTTGTTTGTTTATTTGGTTTTACGTCCTTATGCATTCCAAGTGGGACAGAAAGGGCGGGGTATTCTACAGGTTAACAGTCTTTTTTAATCAAGAGTCAAGGTCCGCCACGAAATAAAAATCACCCTGGCGAGATTCGAACCAGCGCTGCTTCTGAAGCGGGAAATCTGTTTCTGACCTCTAAATTTAAAATTGCTTTAACTTTTCATTTTATCCCTTCCTCATTAATAATAATATAATCAGTTACGAATTGCCTGGAAATTTATTAGTAATTTAAAGCCATTTCATCATATGGCTTTTTTTAGTCGTTATCAGTTGTCATTATTCTCCTTGACGTGTCATTCATTCTCCTATCAATTACCTTAAGGACAAATGAATCAGAAATACTGTAAGCGTTAAAAATAACCTAAGTAGATGTAAACAAAATCCTTGAATTTTTTTATTATGTAATCAATGATTAACTTGATGTGATTTATGATTAAAAAAGATTATCAGTTTGACTTTATGTTCTATTTATGTCCTCTCATAACTTCGCTATTCTTGAATCCATTCCTATCATTCTTTTTTTAATCAAAAGGGTACACCCCCAAGGTGGTCCCATATAAATTTTATCAGGACCCAGTGGAAACTTTTTTATTGTAGGTTCACTCATAACTTCGCTATTTGTTAACCGATTTCTATAACTCTTTTTTTAATCAAAATAGTGCACCTGGGGGTGGTTCCGTATAAATTTCTGTAGTACCCAACGAAAACGTTTAGAGATAGAGTAACTTTTATTTTTTTCAAGTATTTGCAATTTATATATGTTTATGCATGATCATGAACTTACACGTGATATAAAATGAAACAGTGACAGATACTCGAGAATACTTAAAATATTATGAAATATTTTTTCAATATTGTTGGAATATGAGTGACGTCGTTCTCAATGGACAAAAGCCAATAACTCGCGATAATTACAATAGTTTAGTCTACTGGTACATTTCAAAATCTATTTGTTTCTTTTCTTTTAAAATAAATAAAACAATGATTTTCCCAACACTAGAGCACAATGGGCAATTAACAAAAAAAGTGCTTAAAAAAAAAGTGAATCCAACTGTTTTCATATTATGCTTAATAAATAAATTATCTAATATTGGTCCCTCAGAGGGGCATTAATAAATTTTAAGTTATTAATAATTCATAAATTATTAATCGATATTACCAATAAAATAAGCAAACCAAGTATTGTTGGGGTATCGGTTCTTAAATTAAAGCGGAATTAAATCCTGTCGGGAAACCCGATATTTCTGTGGGCGTCCCTGCTTCTAATCAACCGTGCTTGATGAAATGCATTAGCAGGAGGTAGCGGTTATTTTTTAGTTCAGAAAAATGCAATCTGTTGTATGACGATTACTCGTGCAGATAAATCAAAACCGGTCCTAAGCCATTTTTAAAGTTTCATAAAATAACCTTTAAATTGTTATAGAATAAAGGTGTTTTTTTTTTTTGTAAGCTTTGTAACATCTTCCAGTTCTTCTCTAGCGCATTGAACCCTAGAATTTCCAATGGAAAGAGATATTTTCAATGAAAGATTCTCCGATTTTTGCGATCCGACTTCTCCTGAAGGCCTAAATCACCAAAAAACCGCAATAATCCTCACTTTTGCAGACTAATCTTTAATTATAAAAAAAAAAAAAACATTTTATAAAGAAATAACTTGATAAATCCTGAAGGTTAAAATTATTTTTAAAATTATGCCCTCATTTTTATCCATTACTTTCCCACCAAGAGAAACTTCGTTAAGACCTACCAAGTTATTTTTTAAAATTGTCAAAACTCGAAAAAAGGGGACTGAACAGAGAGTATGAAACACCCTATTTACTTCCAGCTGAAATCGGTATGGTTGGGTTGCTATTGTCTAGACAGAACAATACCAAAAGAGTTGGGCGTGCATTTCAGTCAAAATTACGGTATATTTACATGAAATTTCACAGTTTTTAAGGTTTTGCGTAGGTACCTCTACAACCTCTTTTAATAAAGTTTGAGAGTTGAAAATTTGTATATAAATCAAGTTGGTATTAGAGCAACGCCTTCCGGGGGGGGGGGAGGGGGAGAGGAGGGGAGAGAGGTGGTCTTAATTTTTATCTCCCACCCTACCATTTTTATATTTCAAATTTTGTATTTTAGTAAAAATACGACCATAGGGTGGGAGCTCTGCTGCTCAAGCTTTTTTTTTATTAGTATAATCAATGTGTGTAAGCTACATTTTTTTTTCAATTCATTATCATGCCCATTTGTTTATTTTTGGCTTGAATATTTTATTTAATAATGAAATGCATGATCATCGTAAAAAAATTTTCACTTTCTTAACTATTGCAACCTCATGGCAGTTTTACTTTTAATGCCATTCCTATTTCGTGAACAATGAATAATGGCTTTGTCATCGTTCTGCTGGCGGGTAGGTTTTACTTGTGTGAACAATCATGCTCTGATTATGAATAAGTAAAACTACTTCAGCAACATCACTGATAGGGGACTAGGAAGCAGGTAAGATCGCTAATATAAGTGCCTTGCCATATTGGCGATCTTAAGGTATTCTTGGGAGACAATATGGTCAGCACTGTGTTCCAAACGTCTGATTTATCCCATGGCCGATGTCTAATAATTTTAGATTAGAATGGTCTCAGGAAACATCTGTTCGAAACCGTATTTATTCAGCTCTCATTAGGTTATAACTTAATTTTTCAACTAGCAATAATGGCACCTTCATTGATTACAATGTTTCTTCTACTTAAGGTTTACTTTTTCAAATTTGTATTTTTACCTTTTCAGTAAAGTGAAATCGGTCCGAAAATATATTGATGAAGTGCTTATTACGATTGAAATAGCCTGTTCTTTAATTTATTTTTGTAAAAAATCAAATAAAAAAATCAATGACTGGATATTCCTAAGTGGGACAGGTCTAATTGAAACTAAACTCAAGGCTAACTGAACTCTATTCCAAATCTCAATCGTATCCATTGTTCATTTCCTTATTACACATCTGTGTGTATGATTTACTTAGTTTATCTACGAAATCATGGAACCGAGCTTGTGAAAAAAAAAAAAAATCGGGTTTTTATCATGAAGTAATTAATTATTGTTATTGTTAGATTTATTATTCTTCTGTATAGAACTTGCTGAAAATCAATGAAAATATATTTTATATATATTAAAATAAAAAATTTGTATTTAAAAATCTCTAACTTGATCCCTGAAATAAATAATGAACGCCTTTTGTAGACATCTTTCATCTCAAATATGTATGGTTAGCTCAGGTTGAGATTTGAGAGAAATTTCCTGACCAAAATAAATGAGTCATTCTTTTGCAAACAAAGGACCAATGACTCACCTGTTTCGGTAGACACAGAGGTGAAATCCGCTCCAGCCGTAGTTCCACCTCTTGTTCAGATCAAAACTGGGCTTTGCATTGTCGTTCAAGGACTATTGAGACCCTATTGAGCTTTTACAATGGGCTCAGGTGTTTAAAAATGCTATACCACATTCGCTGTCAGTGCTCACTGCATTTAATACTTTCATAATAAAAAGAGTTGGGTAACTGATTGGGTAATGATCAGGATTCCCGAAACTTTAGATTCCAGAATTTTTTTTCCTGTTACATCTATCTTTCTGTTATATACCTGGAGCTACTCTGATGTATCAGAAATCTCTTTGTGCGCACCCAGGAAATTTTATGGGTTATGGAAAAGACTGATTTAAATCATGTGGATGTAGATGAACCTATCTATCTATCTGTGACCAAACCGTATTACCAAGTTCTGTGAACCAAAGACCCAATAAAAAAATATTAATTATTACAACGTATGAAGATTGTTCTAGTTAATTTTTTTTTCTTTTCTTACATGTGTTTGTAATCAGTTTGATGAAAATTCACTTTACATTCTGCGTATGTTTGAATCTTGGATAGATACATTGATTTATATTTTGTAATGTTCCCTTTTAGGATGATTCGTTTGTTGCTACAGGGAAAGTTAAAAAAAAATAAAATAAACTGCTTAGAGTACTCTGTACATACCGAAACACCTGTTTAAAAAAGAAAAACCAAGGTTGTGGTTTTTGCTTCCAAAAACTTATTTCCACTGATACCAGGAAATGCCCAATTTTGAACATCTTACAATAATGTGTGAATTTGTGCAAAATTTCAAGCTCCTCCACTTTGCATATGTAAAACTATTTTGCAAAAACTTCAAAAGGAATATGGTTGGCTGAATTATTAACAAAAAGCTTAAATGTTTTTCGATTTACATAAAAATTCTTAGCCTGAAAAACAGTTTATTCCTAAACCCTTCTGGGCTAAGAATCCAAATCTGGGCTCGGTTTTTGAGAAAACTTCCGTTCCTCCCCCTCCCAAATTTTTTTTTTAAAAGGCGTTTTGGATATTTTTAGTATACATTGTCACCAATATTTGACACAATATTTTGATGGCTTATTTTTTAATTTTTTTTTTCACTTGTCAGTAGGGACATTTTGGTGCTGAAATCATTTTTATATCTTTTTCAGAATCAGAGATATGAAATGAAATTTGTTTTGTACATGCAAACTTCCCGATTTTTTTTCCCGGGTATCTTGGGGGCGTATTGCCGGTTAATCCCCTACGCATGCCAATATTTTAAGGCCAACTTTCACCTCGAAAAGTTTCATCAAAACCTAGTAGACACATGGGGGATCCTCTCCTTGTGAGTTAAAAACAGTTATAGATGGTCAGTACATTAATGTTTCAGATAGTGAAGTACATGGTTACACGTACTTTTCCGATCTGTATGGATCAATGGTTTTAATAATTTTAATTCTCAGTCACCCATAGTATGAAAAAAAATTAATAAAAAATTGCATTGCTTAGACAGAATTGGCTGTCTGACCGCAGTAAGCTAATCGCATACGGTTCACCTAAAAGTCGTTACACGGAACTTGAGAAATGATTGGCAAATGCAGCCTTTCTTTCCCTTTTTCCTGTTTTATTGTCTTGTTAGAGCAAAGAACAAAACCGATGAGTTTCTCACACTGGGGTTATATTGTTAAACAAGTTCTAATCCAAAACGTGTATATATGACTTATCAAGTGAAAAAAAAAGTATTTGTACCTGGATTTAGAGACAGTTATTTTTTTTCTGTAATTATTTCTGAAGAAAAAAAAAATTGAAAATAAATAAATGATGTATTCAAATACCCCTCTCTTTCACGGTTGTTAAATCTAGCTTATTTAGGATCTATTTAAATCAAATTCATCTTTCTTTATCATTCATTTTTATTATTATATCAGTTTCTACTTTTATTCCTGCCCCCATCATTGTTTTTTATTTATGATGAGAAACCTCTATAGGAAGTTTTAGACAACTTTGAATAATGAATTATGATTTTATAACTTTAAAAAAAGTTTTCCATAGGCGTTTAATATACAAATAATTTTATCCATTTTGCTTAAGTTTTCTGTTTCATAATTACAAAAATTTTCGACTCTTCTTAACAGTTTTAGTCTTTTATATTTTCCATCAATATTTGATGAAATGAAGGAAATCCTAGTCCAATCTGGACACAGTTCGACGAATCTATGACCGTTAAACACTTCCTGACTTGCTTTATACTAAATAGTCCTTGTATCCCTGAAATATTTGATTATATAAAACAAAGTAGCATAGATGAACTGATTTATAATTAAATCATATTACGTTATCCTAGGCTATTGTTAGTTGTTTTTTTTTTTGATATTTCTGTTACTTTTTCATCCACATTGTCCTTCCCTTTACACATATCTATGCTTTTATACTATGAACAGTGTACTCTTTATACACTGTAATATATTAAATTTTAACATTATTTTACACAGTAATTAGAGGTGGTTTTTTGAACATTTTATGAACTCTATTAATAAATTTTAAAAAAAAGTTTATTTTTAAGAGAAAAAAGATTACTCTTAATTGGACACATTGCTCTTATTTTACCTTAAAATCCTTTTGATTATACAACATAGCCATTATCTACACATTTAAATGAAATTTGTAATTCACTAATTTACTTTTGTTTATTATTTGCAAGTTGAAATCAATATTTAAAAGTTTATGATTCTATCATATATATGCGTATAGTTTTAGTTCGATATTGTGGTAGTAGGACTAAATCTAAAACTCATTCATAAAACATATGTTTTACATATCCAATATATATATATATATATTGGACTGACTTAAGTACTCCCAAATTACCATATCTCTTATAGCTAGGACGTAAACCTATTAGGTTTTAGCTACTTCATCCTATCCTAATATAATCACCCCCTCTCCTTGGATAATAAACAGCAAATTATTCAAGAGGGTTGGCCCCGTCCTATTGGCTGGCGCCGGGGTATACTTCTGAGTCATCCAATTCTATTACCACGCTGGCCCTTTGGGAGAAGTCTTTATCTATTTAGCCCTTTCAATATTTATTTATTATTTTCTGCCAAAATATTGGCATTTCCATAATGCACAGAGCTTTGGTAAGAGTTTTGTTTGTTTACAAGAAATGACGGGTTTATGTGGTGTTTTAAATTGTATGCATATAAATCCAGTACAAAGAGATTTTACTTACAAATGATGTAAACATGAATTGTGTTCAGCATAAAACTGGAATATAAATATATTACATTATTTAAATCAAAATTTTGAGTTTAACCTTGTCATGATTTCATTATTGTCTTTTTATACTGCGTCGAAGATTCAGATGTACTCTACATTCATCTGATCCCAAAATACTTAATTTTAGGTGAGGAGGTCAAGCATGCAAAAATTCGTATTTGCAACGTACGGACTACATTCGCTTTTCTTTGTCAAATTTCATATGATTTATCTACTCAATTTTTTTTATGAATGCTTATTTAGTGTTAATAAAGCATTTTAGGTAGTTATTTTCATAATTGAACACAATGCTGAAATTAAATCAATTGAAATTTTTTATTTTCATGTATGCCATAAAGAAAACGGTACTTACGTAATATATCGTCGACCGTCGTCAATCTAGGTTATATTTATATAATATATAACTGACTCGTATTCATAGGAATTCAAACAACCAAACAAATCTGTTGTGGGTTTGTTTATCTTTTGAACGAACGCAACAAGCGGAAATCGACAGCTTCATTCTAAATAAAGCAGTAATAATTATAGTATAGGTTATTAACCAAAACAATGGGCGACTGTATAGTACGTAAGTACCAAGAAAACTTACAAGGAGAGATCCTAGAAGATCCCACAAGTGTCTCCTAGATTTTGATGAAACTTTTTTAGGTGAATCTAGTCATTAAAATATTGGACTGTGTTGGAGATTAATTCCAAAGCGCGGTGATGGGAAATCCAATTCTGATCTCGGTTTTTGAGGAAACTAACATTATTTTTCCCAAAACTACTATTTTAAGAGGGATTTTGATGATTTTAGTGTTCTTACCAGGTAGAATACTTTTTTTTTTTATTATTATTTCGGTAGGGACATTTTGGGGCTAAATTCATTATTCTACCAGAGACAACATATTTTTCGTTGTATTTTTCACATGGAAACTTCCCGATTTTTTTCTGGGCTCGTGGGGAACGTTGGTCTCTTATCTTCTGCATAATATAATGTTTTAATGTCTAGATTTGCATTAAAATGTTTCATCAAAATCTAAGGGACACATCATCGTCCCCATGGTAAACTTACGAATGTGATAATCACTACTTTTCTGGAGAGCAAAAAAACTGTTTTCATTCTTCTCTGTATAAGAGAGGATTTCAATAATTTAATTTTTTTTTTGGTGTTATATTTCTTTTATGTCATAGTTACGGGTGTAATTATAATAATACGCATATTCGTTACTTTAACATGGAAGTTTCACACTTTCAGACATTTTTCGTAAAAATGCAACTGCGATTTCAGCATTTTCTATTGTATTTACTGATTCATAACTTTGCTACATACCGTAACAACCGAAATACTATTGACTAATAACAAATACAAAAAATCGATTTTTTTCACATTCGTAAGATTAACATGGGACCGACGACATCTTTGTCCACTCTTTGCCATCCTCTCTTTGCTATTATAACAATTTTAAAGTAATTAAGAGATGCCTTGATATGAATTCATTTTATATGTTTATAGGAGGATGTAATGATAGGAAAATCTTAAAAAATATATATCTTTAATTCATTATTTAACATCAAATTTTATTAAACATCAAGATACACATTGTAGAAAACACAAAAAAATATTATTTCCTGAGTAATACCTTATTGATGACGGAACTGATCTGGAAACGCATTCCTATTCCTTAATCTGCCTAGGTTCGATGGCGTCATCTTTTCTCTTCTGGCATCCCAAGTTTTCGAATTTTATTTTAAATAAAATTTTGTTTCTTTATTTATAGAATATACATGTCTATGTTCACAGATTTAAACAATTTTTTGTTATATATTTTTGTTTCTTGACTAAAATCATTTTAATTAATACATAATTTCTTATTTACAGGTAAGTCACCGGAAAATAATTTAGTGAGATTCACATACATGTGAGTAACATTTTTAGACTGTATTTATGTTATATATTTAACCAAAGCCAAACTATTTTTAGCTACTGATAGCAATTTATTTAATGAGTGGTTGCATCTAATAATAAATAATTTTGTAATAGCACTTCTCTTGGTAATTGAAATATTCTAGGGAATGTTTATATTTATTGAAGCTAGAGAAGTGACAAGTCCTGGTTGACTAGAGCCCGGAGTACACAGCTCGCCTCACTAACCCAAATCATTGAGGTGAAAGCCAGAACCGGTCGTAACCAGGAATCGAAAGGCTATGCGATAGCATAGTAATTGTAAATATCGGTTCCTTACCAACACCATCTGCTGTATACATATACATTACCAATTTTACTTTAGCTACCTTCAGATCGGCGTAAGATACAGTTTCGGTTATGCTCGTGTTATATTTTTAAAAATTACGGACAAATACTTAGTCTTGAAAATTTTCAAGTTTTTGTAAAAGTTCGAATAAATTTCACAAAACTGTGATACAAAATTCGGCCAATATTCGCAGGATCATTTCTAGCAACAAATATTAAATTTTTACTCTTCTAACATTTTTGGAATGATACTTATTAAGCAATTTCATGAGAATCATATTATGCTTGTAAAAATTTAAATAGATTTTTGTTAATAGATTTAAAACATTCAATTAATTTGATAATCAGCTATTTAATAATTACCTAATTAAAAAAAATATTCTTCTTTTCTAAGAATAATTATTATCCTAAAAAACTAATTAAAAAAGTATTCAATCTTCTTTATAACCTATTTTCACATTTAGAGTAATCATCGTTAGGAAAAAATATTAACATAATATTTATTGCAGAATTATTAACATCTATTTATAAATATCTGCAGTTTTAGCTTTCATCTTATTGAGGATTTAATTTAGGATTATTTTAAAATATTTCTAGGAATCCTTACTTTATCAATGTTCTTCGCCATTGAGAGATTCGATGCATCGGGATTGAAATGAAGAGTTGAGATTGAGAGATGAGACATGAATGGATTTTCATAGTTAGATTTTTTAATTTCCAGTACCTTTTTGGATAAAACGTACCACTATTTTATATTAGACTCTCTGTATACGGTATGGAAGAATTTTCCTTCAGATACTTTTTTAAAACAATATACAATAATAATAATAATAATATAATGTACAGTATGATAATAAATATATAAAATATTTTAAAAAAAAAAACGTAGAAACTACAAAAGTTGGGTAGTTTGACTACCCAACGTCACAATGAAAGATTGGCTGTTGAATGACCTGTTTCAATAATTATAACTTACATGCTAATGAGGCTTGTTTATTTGCGTATCTTAAACTTCATCGTTATTAGGTAGTTACTATTAACTTGATCCTTAGTGGTACTTAATTATATTAATGTACAATGTGAAGGTAACTAAACGCTAATTATTAGCCGACGGTTCGTTGGAGGGTAACTCGGATTTTATGACTCGGAACACGCACTTCCTCTTAACAGGATTTCTCTGCCGTGTCATTTCATCTTGGTTTTCTTTTTTATATACCTGTTACGAATCGTAAGGGATTGCAGTCCTTAAGATCTGCACTTGCTGAATTTTTATTTTACTGTTTTATGTAATATGTTTGTTTCCTCTTTAAAATACTTACGCCTGATTAGGGATTGGTAAATTATTTGCCACTTCTATAAATTTGTTTTATTGAAAACTAGTTTCGAAATCTATACATTCATCCTCACTACTAAAAACACACAAAAATTCAAAAATAAGCAATTCAAAATATAGGTTAGTATTATTATACATATTAAATTAGATTAATATAAATCAGTATTATAAAACATTTATGAATTTAATTAAGACAAAAAATCAAATACATGTTGTACTCACCAAGGTTTAAATGGATTATATCAAACAGAAAAGTGATTTATATTAATCTAATTTAATATGTATATTAATACCAAACTATATTTTGAATTGATTATTTTTTAATTTGTTGTGTGTTTTTAGAACTGAGTATGAATGTATAACGTTCAAAACTAGTTTTCAATAAAACAAATTTATAGAAGTGGCAAATAATTTATCAATCCCTAATTAGATTGATCCTTCTATACCATCATGCGGATGTCAACTGATATGGAATTAATGGCGAGTACCATTAGTTATCATAAGATTAGTTATCATTTTGAAAAATTATATTATTAAAACTCCACTCATTGCTATAATCCTACTCCTCCAAGGTTGAAACAGTAGTTAATACATTTTGTAAAATTAGACTACTAGCGGTCTTTTGTTCACTCCTGCTTTGGTGCCTTCTCTCAGCATCCACTGGCTTTCAATACCAATGACACGGTTGGGGTGGGGAAGTACCGGAATCTACTGAAATCATGGTTTGCATTGCGCTCTTGAAGAAGCTACTTGAATCAGGGATCCCAAGGGTGTCATACGTAAGATGTGTATATAGTTGCTTGCCTGTTATAGTTTGAAAAACTATATCAGTTATTTAAAAAATTAGTGCACAGGAGTTCGAAAGCATCACACAATATTTTAAAAAGGAAACTGTTTCATTCAATTTATGGATTCGGCTTTGAAAATAGCAAAAGAACTAATTTGTTCATTGGGATCCTTAGTAAAGCTCTGAGATTTCGTATCCTTTTAAATAAAAATGAAGGAATAGATAGTTAGTACATTTTTTGAGCACCAGAGGAAACGATTTCCAAACAAGGATAGTAAAACAATGCAAAGAGATCTTGGCTGCAATTCGCAATTACTAAAATGTGCTCTTAACTCAATTAACTCGCTATTAATAACCTGATCGTAATTGAATCGCGAGACGAACAATTTGCAAATTTTTGTTAATCGCAGACTTATAGAAAATGTATTATTCTTGCTTTCTATATCGCATTAACTCTGCAGTTTGATACACATATTTCTTCGTATACCATATCATGATAAAACGCGTTTTGAAGTAACATATTAGCATACAGTATACGTTTATATACCTTTTACAAATGATAGTTAATAATAATGAAATTATCAAAAGTTATGACATGACATATTACAAACATAAAAAAAAAAAAAAAAAATGAAGAAGGGAATATAAAATATCAACAATTGGAAACTTAAATGAAGACGAACGAAATTAAATGAAAAGGTAGATTGCTAGGCTAGCTGTTTAATTATCTAATGCATAATCTCAATCCGATCCATAAATATATCAAATTTGGCGAAGTAATTTTTCTATCTGAAGACGCTTTAACGATCTCCATTCAGCAAGACTGTAGAGACAAAAGAGATCAGTTTTGTATATGTCTCTGTCTAATTCAACGCTTACATGAGATTGTCGTAGTTTTTTCACTTTTTATCTTCTTGTTACTCTAAATACTAGCGTATCAATCATTTACGAATCGCCTTTTATTCATGATCTTTATAGACATATTCAGCTCTCATTCATTCCTCATATTTGTTATTTTTTAGTGTATATTGTTATATGCCATTTCTCGAAACCCTCCTGGGTCCGTTTTTAATCTAGTTTTATACGCCAATAAGAAGACTCTAAACTACTATATTATCTTTCGAAATCATTAGGTATTGTTCACGATTAAGATGGTGGATTTAAATTGGATCAGATGAAATTCTTGTATACCGTGCAGCTTATAAAATTCTGTCTCGTTTCATTATTCTTGACTGGTATGAATCAGAGAGGGGATTGCTTAAGGTGGCATATATGGTCTGGCAAAGGGATAGAAGAATGTAAATAGGAACCGCCTGTCGTGTAATTATCCAAGTGCGCAGTGCCTCCTATATGGCAACCGGCGCACTGCGCCCACCTCACCGATGTGTAATTGCACCTCGCTCGCTCTCTTAGAGTGGGACGAAGTAAATCTTAAGTCAACATCTAATTTGTTTTGGCAATTCGTTAGCTCGTCAGCATACCTCGTCATCTACTGATTGCAGATAGTGTCAACGAGGAGACGGCTTCAAAGGAACGAGTGTAAACAGAACTTCATCTGCTTTAGTCACGCCTGTTTATTTTATCATTTTAGTCATGCCTTCTATTTTATGGTCTTCTCTTTATTGAATATCGCATTGTTGTTTTGAGTTACAACTCCAGCAGCAGAGCAGAAGTTATTTATGGTGGTCTATTATGTATTACGCAGCATTATTATTGTAGAACACTTTCTTGTACGGTTGAGATCTGTTTTGATATACGCAAGTGGTTACTAGGAAATAATCTGAACTTATGAATATGGTAATGGATGTGGTCAATCCTTTCCTTTGTCAGATGAAATGTTTTGATCTCTGTGAAAACAAACTTCATTCCAAAGTGCTTATAAAGATGTAGTAAATCAAACCAGATTATTTTAGGTCCCTTTCTAAATTCTGCGTTTGTTTCCTCCATGTCGTAATAAATCATACTTGCTAATTAATTTGTAATGAGGGCGAGCCCGCGGGATTTTAAATCATACCTTTTTTTTTCCAACGGCTATATTAGGAGATGTGACATAATGGAATAAATAAATTGTCTACTGCCTTAGTCGAACCTGGGTCCTAGGAGTTGGTAGTCCAGTGATTCCTACTCCACTCCAAAATTTTATGAAAGCAATTATAATCGGAAAAAAATGAGTTCTTAGGATATCTCACCTTAATTATTTCAGATCCCACGAAATTCTACCGTGTTAAATATTTCTCACAATGACTCACATTGTAACTCTGTTTTTTATTTTGTAAGTTTTTACGATGTTAGATTTATCAACTTATATTTTTTATTTTATTTTAGTAACTAGCAAGACTATATTTTAAAAGGCATGTGCTTTCGATTCTAGAACTATACTCTATTAGAGTTAGTGGATTGAAAATTTATATGCCAATTGAGTTGGTATTAAAGAAGTGCCTTTTGGTGGTCTCAACCACTCCTGCCATTTCGACATTTTCAATTTTGTATTTTTGTGAAAATTCGATCTTAATGATGGAGCATTGTGCAGGACGCCTTATCCACCATAATCGACGTGCTATAATTTCACTAAGAAAGGAGCCGTTTACCTAGTGGAAGCGTTTACGGTGGAAAAAAAGTACTAGCCCTGTCTCGACCTCCATCCTTTACTCTAGGTGTTTGTTACCTTGGATAGGCGCCTTACTTTCTCAAGGCATGTAAGGGAAGGTCTGTTTTATGAAATAAATGAAACCAATCTGTTAATTTATTGGGATTGGAACCTAATTAGCTTAAATAGTTTTTGGATAATCTCTTCCGACTCAACAAAAAACGTGACTTACCTACTTAAAAAAAACATAAAACTTAAATTTCCTGCTTTATTGTCTGGAATCGGACCATGGTTCATATGAAATTTTTTGTTGTTCTTGAGCTGCAGAATCAGTTTCTGACAATTTCTGGTTCTTATAGTCGCGATCGCCATCTTGTAGATGTATAAGGAAATAAATTTGATCTACTCCACTCCACTGTGCACCTTTCCTTCCCTACCTCTATAAGAATAATCTTCGAAGTTATCACAACTTCGTACTAAGGAGGATTGTTCGAAGTACCACACTTCAAAGAGCATGCACGGAACAGCACCATACACCGTAACCAGTTCCAGCTCCACTCGATGCTTACCAGCTTCCCTTTATTCTGAAAGGTGGTAAGCTCAACATTAACGTAAAATATTATATTAACATTAAGCTCAACATTTACGTTGAGGGATGTACTATCCACTTTGCAAACGTTTAAGTTGCGGGAAGGGGCTCTGCTTTCTGACCCGTATCTATTCAACAATTAGCAGAGTGAACCATCCTCACTCGTCGGAAAGAAGACGCGGATATCTGCCCATTGCTACCACCGCTGCACACAATAGACGATAGAATGCCTTCGGCTAAGGAAGGCAATATTTGATGTGCACTTCAGTAGGAAAAAAAAAAGGAAGCTAAAGGAAGTGCAAAAATAATCCAAGGAAAGATAAAGAAGGGAGATACGAGGAGGATAACCAGCCACCCGGAGAATCAGTCTACGAAGTTCATAACGCTATATCTCAACTAGTAATGGTCCGATTTAAATGATTTTTTTCTCGTTTTGTAGGGAATTTCACCAGCTTTCGTTTAAATACCATAAAAGCACCCACAAAAATTTTGCGGACGGATTTTTTTATTAGGTACTTGGATTCTAATTGGATTGAAACAGACGGATGATAATGTCGAGTTCCGAGGATCATCCTGGGGTGACCTGTGACATTGGCACCGAATCTCAAGAAACCCAATCCGTAGTCTGGAGAAAAGCCGCGGACGGCGGACGGACGGATTTTTTTTTATTAGATATTTGGATTCTACGTATCTTGAAACGTAAAACCTCAAATTTTGAGGGAGGGGGTTACAAAATTTTTTTCTTGGTCAATTCCAAAAATCTATTATTGAAAATAATAAACCAAAAGGAAAATATCATAGATAATTTTAAAATTCAAAGTCTCAAAATGTTTACTCTAAAATGTTTGGAATGATTTTTTATTGAACTTTTTAAGCAGTATTCATTTTTGTTTTTATAGTCAATTTTTTTTTTTATATAGGATAAAAAAAATAAAAGTAATGATGAGTGAATTAGGAAGGTTGAATATCTAGTTTTACAAATATTTTTTTAAATTTCCGCTCTACTAAGGATACTACTAAATTTTCGTATTCGTTTATTTGCCCACTGCTGGTTGAGTATGGGTTTGGACTGGGTAGTATAGCTAGCTCTAAGTCGATCCATGGTTCCTAGATCGAACTAGTCCCTCAGTTATCTTGGCAATATAATTTAATGTAAGGAAGTATAACTCATTCTGTGCTTTTAGAAACTGTTGGTTTTAACATTTATCTTACGACATTTTCTTGGTCAATTTCATCTCTGAGTGTTCTTTGATAGGATGAGCGACGAGGCAGTCGTTGGCTAATGGGGTGCTAAATGTAATCACGAGATGAAATATAGTTCTGTTGTCACTTAAACCGCCTGAGAATTTATTAATCTGATCTACTTTACGGTCATATCATGATTAAAAATGTATAGTTATAAACTATTTATCTTCTTTTGCTTCCTCACTCCCGAAGGTAAGTATATTCATGCAGGAAATGAAATTAAAAAATCGTCCTCAGAATCGAAAATTTTTACTCGCGTTTTACGTTTTAAACATCAAGGAAAAAAATATCGGTTTTATCAAATTCCATCTACTAGTTTCGCTTACGCATTTTCCTTGGCACCTATATTTTGAAAACGGCTCCTCAGATATGGCCTAAAATTGGAAGAAAGATGGGGATTAGTAAAAAAAATGGTTTGTTTATTATCTATTATATGAAAGTCCATTCACAACTTACGCTTAGGAATGCGCAAACATATTTCCCTTGACACGACTATATTTATAAAACTGTTCTTTCAATTTGGCACAAAGTTGTTGGAAAGTTGGGTATTATTAAACAAACGACAAATTTACTTAGTTGCATCCGCTACTCTTGATTACGTATGCGCAAACATATTTTCCTTGATCCACCCATATTTCGAAAAGTACTGGTCTGATTTGGTCTAAAGCTGGAGAATATTTTGCGATTAGTGTTGCTGTGGCCCAGTATAAATTTAGTTAAATTTTATTAACTATTTATTTTCGCTTATGTATGCGCAAACGTATTTTCCTTGATACGCTTTTATTTCAAAAACGGCTTGTCTTGTAAATTTCATTCTCAAACGACAAATCATTAACCTTGAAACATATTTAATTATGCACTCAATAGAAACGGTGAGGAAGCAATATTTGCATCAAGTTAATAATTGATCTGCAAGTGGGTTGGGTTAAAAAAGACATCAACGGAATGCGCGAAACCGATTTTATAAACGAACTAACTGGGACAAAGATCTATATAGATCTAATAGCAAAAGTAATAGATAAAAGTCTTCGTAGAATAGAGAAAATCAAATGAAAAGTTACCCTATTGATATTAAATAAATTTTTAATTTAAAATCTCCTAATAAATATGAAAACAATTGCTCGGCTTCCATTTGGCCCTGTGCAATAAATATAAAAAAAATTTGGAATCATTATACCACATGTCAAATAATAATAATAATTACCATAAATAAATAAATAAAATAATATTTTTTATGTATGATTATTTGGATATTATAAATCCTAGTGTCACAGCATTTTTTATTTAATAATGGATAACATTGATTTAGGACCCAAATTTCGTTAGTTAGATTATTGCATTACCTTTTCGAAAATACAATTTGAAATACATTATAATTCAAAGGTATATATAAAACCCTACTTTTATTTTTTTATTTTTATATATATTATGTAGTTTCCCATTCGTTAATAAATTCGATGCATTTTGAAAATTGTTTGGTCATTCGGAAATCTCCGGTAGTTTGTCACCGGTGAATAACGAAAGGAAAAGTGGGCGGAAGTTCGCTGTTAGCATCGCTTGCTTTCTCTGGTGTCTTCCGTCCGTTTAATTCTGTGTTTCAGCAATTTGTTATTGGCACACCTTCCTTACTTCCTTGTTTGGACTATCAGAACAAATGAACATTAAGTGTCTATATCATTTTTATATGTATGCATGATGAACCCAGTTGCCTTCAATTGATAATGTTCATTTATAAAACATTTTTTATAACATTTATAAAAAAAAATAAAAAAGAATAGGATATTTATTAAGAATAGAAAGGATTGATTTATTCAAATTTAATTTTTTTTTCTGTAATATTCTCTCTGACCCTTGCATGCTTGGACTCCTTTTGGGTTGCGTAAGCTGAATATTAGTGTGAACATTATCTTCGCTATTAATCTGTAATGCAGTAGCATGGTCCCGAGAACACGAAACTGCCATCATAAGCTTGCCCTTGTTCTAGATAAAACGTCTCCATTATCAAACTTATTTCTTTTATTTTTTTTTTTTTTAATAAATGCTTAGAATTTTCTTGATAAAATGTTCAATCGGAAATGTACATGACGGTCCATATTAATTTCATTACAAAGCATAAACCCGTCCTCACTTCGGAACTTATAAGTACTCTTAATTTTTGTATTGTCTAGCCCTTAAGTATATGTGTCTTTTTGAAGCAAAGTAGAATAGACAATAATAGCATCCTTTTAAACAGTATTTTTCCAATTTATTAATTACATAAATCTAGGTCAATATAATGTATAAATGATGTGGATATGCTACGTGCCATCTTCCTTTCATGTGAACCAATCTTCCTTTAATATCATATATTTTTCGACGTTTCGAAGCTCTCAATCTCATCTTCAGGATCTTGTTACTCTAGTATAATATTTAGTTACACATTTAATTGGTTAATATATTAATCCTCACAGTCATCTTTAATTCAGATATCTAAAAATTTGCATAATGAGGACTAATCCAGAGCCACATTTTTCCTGTTAATCGTATGTTATTTATTTCATAAGTTATATATAAATTCAAATTTTATATACTGTCAATGAGGGCTACTTAGGCTCACTTTTCGGAATTTTTAAAATTCTGTTTAGAGCTGTAGCCTAGCTGAAACTACCTCAGGAAGTTTTAAATCAGGTTCCTGAGGATTATTAATATTATAAAAGAGATTGTTTTGTTATTTTCTTACTTTGGACCAATAAAGAACCCGTGGACCATAGTATCCCACGTTTACGGCATTATACTAATATTGTAGGTACTAATTATTTTCGTATTTTATTTTATTTATCGTTTTCATTTAAATAATTGTTCATAAACTAACACAAAGGTTTGTAAAACTGCCATGCGGCTGATATTATTATGCATTCGGATACATTTGGATGATTTTAAAATAAAAACCTTCAATTCAAACTTACTTAAGGTTATTTAAGCTCACCTATCAATGTTTCACCAAACTATAGTATTCAGGATTTAAAAATAGAATAGCTCAGTGGTTAAGTCTATACTCCTGACTCATTTGGCCGAGCTATGGGCAAAAACTTATTTTCTTATAAAAGGTGAGTCGTGAATTATGTTTGCGGTTAGGAGACCACGTTAGGGTACACCCAGTTTCTATAAAGTGCGTACCTGGTTTGATTTGATTGGAGGGAGATACCTGACGGTTGATCATGGTTACACTTTGTGTAATCGTTGATCAAAAACCTGTATTTTCTTATCAGGCATTGGACCAAAATGTCTCATGGGCTTGAAGTGATACTAGATTTTTATTTTATTTTTAATTTTTTTATATTTATAAAATGTACAGTATATTATTCATTTTTTTAAGCAATCTGTGGTTGTGAAATCATACACATACAGTCCAATCAGCATTTGATAGTTTTTAATAAATTTCGTTTTGTGGGGGGTTGGACTGGGCGTGGGTACTTAAATCAGCAAGCACCTACGCTAATCATTGCTTGTTCTGTGATTAAATGATAAATTTATGCCCATACATATTTAGATCTTTAGGAAATGCGAACCAATTTAAACTGACTGAATTTCGGGTTCAAATATTAATTACAAAACTTAAGGGACTACTTACTATAGTTTTTATTAAAAAATGTTTTCGATAAACTCAGGTTCCCGTAAATAAAAAGAAAGTCGACGAATCATTAAAAGGAAATGTCGTGGTATGAAAGGAATGTGAAGAAGTCGGCCGTAAAGAATTGACCTGGGGGAATGCGTACCGGATGGGAATGGGACGTATTTATGAGTTATTAATTGAAAATTGCTAAAATGCTTGGAAAATACTTATACGGTGATTTCGTATCTATGAAATTATGCAAATTAATTATACAATTTGCATTGGTACAATATTGGTTTGGCTACAGCCATGTTGTAACAGGTTATAATTTTACTCACAAATTATACAAATACATTTTTTTTTTAACTTGATTGATTTTTATTGATTAATTTTAATTAATTTGATTAATAATAACATTCCGTCTCAGCAAGGACAATAACAAACCAAATAAATAAAAATATCATCCATGCTATCAGATCCATGCACTTCCTATCCGTGAGATAGATACATTTATTAGCATTTGGATCAACATAATCTACCTGAAATGTCTACATTTCACGTTTTTCTTAAGGTAGAATATATTTAAGAGGAGATATATATGTGTATATATAATGTATTAGTGTAAATTACGTGTGTATATTTTTTTCAATCGAAAACTGTCATAGGTTGTTTTAAACTACATTGCTAGTTATTGGAATCATTTCCAATGTAATTGTTACATTTCAGCCATGATTTCGAAAAGGTAATATTGCAGTGCAGAATTTTTCTTTCTTGCTAGATTAGCCGTTGACAGCGAAGATTTATCGGGAAAGTTTCGAATTTTTTACGAATATTTTTCGTCATCGCTACTTTCAACTCACCGATTCAGTTGTTGAATTACATTAATGTTTTAGTACAAATATAGGAAATTTTAATTGCCATTTTTTTCTTAAGAATATCGTTGGATTTTTGCCGTTTGCTTTATATGGAACACTGGAACATTTTCACTTAATTCGGAGATTGTAATGTTGCGTAACATTGTTTAAAACCATCCCATGTTATTAAATATATATTCAAAATCCTGAATCAGGCGATCTGAAATTTTATGTATCCCTCATTCTTCAGCCAGTTTCTCTGATTTTCGTGGCCATGCTCTGTGTATGTCTGATGAGTTTTACATTAAATCTTTTATATAATGCTTATGAAAATATGCGTTTTTTTTTTTTTTTGTTACTGACACAAGACTTAACGAGTGATGGGTTATAATTTTCCTTTTCTTGAAAGTCTTAATTATTTCAATGAGTTTGTTTTAGCTGTGCTATAAATTTTTGAGGCATTCTTAAGGATTTTTATATGCATTTATTTTTAAACATATTTGTGTAATCTAAAACGCATCGTTGTATTTTCTTTACGTTTTGAGTTATTTATTTTTTAAATATTATTTTATTTTGTCTTTAGTATGGATTTTATTATTATTTTTCATTAATAACTGACTTTAGCATGCATGTAAGCTGGGTATGGTCTTAATATATAATCATTTAAACTATAGAGTTATCTAGATTTATATATTTATATATATGTTTACTACGTTTGAGTTGCTCGTAAAATGAAATATGTACAATTTTTAAAAATCAACCTTTTCATTTGGTCAATGTATAGAGGTAAGACAAAGAAATATATAACGTATTGAATCAGGTTTATTGTTATGCGAGGTTAGTCCTGTTGAATCATATTAGTAACGAGCAATATATTCTGTTCTGTGATGCCATCGCTCTCCTACACAATGGTGCATTATGGTTGGAAGCCGTAGCAGATGACCTGAATAGGCGCCGGCAATTATTTTGTAGATATGGTGGGCAGTGACGTCCTTCTTTGGCTCATCCTTTTTTTAGTATTTTTTTCATCTTTTCATGCCACGCTACTGAAATTGATGAGAAGTTGGATGGATTACTTTTACATTATCCTTGAATGTTTTTGTTTTCACTTCTTTGGGAAAGAACTATTTTTAGACTGATGGGTATTGTAGAAATATAAGTAGCGTGATGTGGGGCAAGTGCGCACTAAATTTTACAACGTTCGACTTTACAGGACTGTCAAATTTTTACCCTTGAAGCTATATTTTTCCTCTTTTTTAAAAAAATGTTCCTCAGACGATAATGTTTAAATATTACATTCAAGCTTGTGTTTCAAAAACGTCCATTTTGATGAGATTGATAATTTGATTAAATAGTACTTAGTACGCACTTGCCCCTGCCTTAAGGAATAAGTGTGTTCAAGGTATTTGCAGTTTTGGGGCACGTTAAAAATAATACGGTTTCCAGAGGATTATAATACTGGTATAATCATTGAAAAAAATTAAAGCTTGTTTGAGATTCACAGTTTACAATCTTCATTGAGTTATGCACGTCGGATGTGGAATATAATTCAATAAATTAATTAAAAACAATAAAGTTTGTTTGAATTCACAAGACATGATAGCAAGAGTAAGCGTACACCATGCAAACTTGCAACACAACAGAGGGCTGAACTTGCTCCTGCTATCATTATTTGTTGGGTGACTTAAAAAATAGAAAACTGTGTAGGAGAAATGTAAATCACAAAGTCTTTTGAAGAACAGCTTCAGTAGGTTCTGTTTACGTCAAAAAGAAAAGAGAAATAAAAAAATAAAAGGCCTGCTGGTAGATAAACACCGATACAGCTGTACTGCAAAATTTGAAAGTCAACTTTATCAACAGGTTGGAACTAATATTTTTACAACTCTTTATACTTCACCTTAACCAACTTTCGTTGTTGGTTTCTGATTTTCTGTCAGTTTACTTCATGCTCCGTAAAGGGCTGCTTTTCCAAGTTCAGTATTTGGATTTGACAATTACGCACTTACCCCACATCATTCTAGATATAACTGTATGATATAACTCTGGTTGAATAGGAATTCGTATTAGTTATGGTAGTTAAAGCAAATTTATCTGTTAAGAATATTTTTTATTCTTCGATAGACTCATCTTAAAATTCTGGCAGTTTGTAATTGGCATCACTTTGAAACTTTACTTTTCTTAAAGAAAGATATAGTGTTCTTCAGACATGTATATAATATATTTGCATTATCTTATATATATATATATATATATATATATATATATATATATATATATATATATATATATATATATATATATATATAAGTTATAGATATTAATTGAAAATAAAGACTATTTATCGGCATATTGTAAAATTGTACCTTGATTCAAGTTTATCAAGTGTTGAAACACACAGATCTGCGTCTAAGGAAATGCCACTATGTGATTGTTCAGATTGTTTAGTGGCTGTATATCCTCATATTCATTTTAACAAATCATGCATTAATGGATTGGACAAAAGGAAAGTAACGAAAGTGACAACTTAATGTTAGAAAGCAGGGACTCTGTTTGGTCTTACGTGACAGGCCTCTCTTTTGGCACGGTCCTTTTGTAGCCTTTGACTGCCAATAAAGTAATTATGGATAGCTAAGTATGCATAGTTATAAACTCTTATTAGAGTGCAATTATTACTTTTGTATTTTTTTTTTTTAAATCAAGTAAGAATTCTACTTATCTATTTATCAAAAACAGAGTTGTTTGTTTTGGAAGTCATAGTCTTTTATACTATTGGGCCTACCTTTAAAATTTATTTGAGTGTATATTATTAAACACATTTCATTTATCTTTTTAGTGAAATCCCTTATTATACATGGGGTCTTCCCATGTCCCTTATTTTACGCATCTACTCTGCATTACTTTGCATGTGTGTGAATTATATGGCTTATTGCAATAAATAAATTCTATGTGAATAAATAGCCAAATATAATAGTCCAAAAATAGAACTATTGACATTGGTCTTAAGAAGACCATTTTAATGTTGTAAATTTCTATTGATTGCCTCGGCTTTAACCTACGCATTTATAAAAAAGCTGATTGTATGATATTAAGTTCATATCCTTTTTGAAAAAAATATTCCCTTCGAGTAAGGTAATGCGGGGCGAATGCGGTCTAGAATTTACTAAGTTCTACTTTAAATGACTGTAAAATCTATATTTTTGAAGCTAGATTATCCTAGTTTTTTAAATAACTGTTCCGGAGACGATTTTGTTTTTATATTGACGATTATGCTGTGTCCATGTTTCAATAATGTCTATTTTTATTAGATTCATACTTCAATTTAGTCATACCTATTACGCATTTGCCCCTGTCTTTAGGGTTAGCTGTGTACGAGCTATTTGGATGAGTCATTATTCAACGAGTAGCGGTTGTGAGACAAGTGCAAAATAGTTTGATTATTTTACTGATGTAATCATCCCTGAAGTTTGTCTGAAATTCCCATTTTACAATCGCCATTAAAGTGTGATGTGGAATATCGTTGAATAAATCTATCGAAAAAAAGAAGAACATTTTTTTTATTTCAATACGCTGGTCCGCAGTTGTCCCTGCAAAACCAGATAGTAGGGATAAGTGCCCACTACACGGAATTGTCTCACAACAGAGGCACTCATCCCTACTATTATCTTTTGCCGGGACAACTGCGGACTAGCGCTTAAAAACTAGGAAACTATGTAGGAGAAATGAAACTCAGAAAAAAAATAGGCCTAGTTGTGGATAAACACCTATACAACTGTACAACAGAAGTTAAATGATCCAACTTAATCAACAGTCTGATACTGATATCTTTACAACTCGTTATACTTTACCTTAGCGAACTTTTATAAGTAATTTGTGAAATATCAGTGTTTAGAATTTATGCTCCCTAAAGGACAGCTCTTACCAGATGTGGATTTGGATTTAACGAGTTGATTATGCTCTTGTCCCACATTAATTTAAGTTCAAAAACCATCCATTGAAAACAGCATCATTTAATATATGTTCTTAGTATATTTTTTGGCTCATTCTTGTAACTGATTACTATAATTTCTGATTATAATATTACTCTATGCTGGATATCTTAGTATCATTTACTGTTCTACATACGACTCATTATTTATATATTACTACACCGCATATTGTTATTCTATCCTTTACATTATTTAGCTATTCGAGAAAGAAATGTTTAATTATAGCAGTCCTTTGTAATTTGTCGGTTTTCTTCTACAATTAAGCTGAGAGTATCTCGTCATTATGCTCTACACGTTCCTTAGCTATTATTCGATTACACCATACGATTTGAATGTATAACTAATTTATCAGTCGCATACTGAATCGTGGTGAGGCTTGTATTTCACAGTTTCATGTTTTGCACAATATTACTTAAGTACATCTAATGAATTACACTCCTGATTTCCTTTTTTTTTTATTATTAATAAAACAATCAAGAACAATATTTTCTGATTTTATTAAAACCATGATGTTTTTTCTTAAAATTTATATATGCCTTATATATCATTTATTTTATTTTTTATCTAATAATTTTTGGTCTTAACTTAATCATAAAAACAGTTGGTCTAATTTTCTGTCTTAACCTTCAGTTTGTTTATTTATTATTATGTTAAGAGAACGACTTCAGATGAATGACTAGATCGCTGGCACAGACATTATGGCTATCGAAAATTGTTGAAAGTTTGTCTTGGCTGACTCAATGTTCACTAGGCGTACTCTTCCTGAATCCTATTTAATTTAAAATGAGTACTTTACATTAGCCAGGTTGTTTGATCGTTGTGCTAGCCAGAAATAATAAGAATAGGTACTTCAAGTCCGAGAATAGGAATTTTAGAGGTTGCAAGTGATGTTTATGTGTGGTAAATAATTCAGTTAACCGGTGGTATTAAGCGAATTAAAAAAAATTATATAAATTTTCTTTATATTAAAATTTTAAAAATCTGAAGGTTCTCGGGCTTGTTTCTTGATTAACAATGATGCGCAGAGTTTATCCCTCTAAGATCGCTCTCATCCGCTAGGTTTTCCACCAAGCTATTGAAGTTTGGGTGTGCCTCAGTAAAATTAATTTACCTCAATACTGATTCATTATAAGTTCAATACGTGGTTAACTATAGTCCACTCCCTCTTATTATTGATAATTTTTATATATGGATTGCTGAATAAAACCGTAAGCCATGTTTTTACTTTATTAGTTTTGCATAGTGTGTTCATTTATATATATATATATATATATATATATATATATATATATATATATATATATATATATATATATATATATATATTAAATACATTGGTAAAAAAATATATATGGATTTCCAACTTATGAATCAAGGTCTCACAGCCATCAGCAAGACGGCATATGATGGTCTCATGGAGATGCAGCTTGGATTTTCTGGAGATAGCTTCACTCCGGAACTGTTTTGCCATTAAGAAATAGCACCAATGCCTTCCCGGACGAATGAAAAGCAAAAAAATTATATCTATAAATGCTTTTGATTTATTATTTTCATTAATAAACCTTTGTAATCGACCAAGGAAAAAATGTTTGTAACTCCCCTCAAATTTAAGGTTTTACGTTTCAAGATACGTAGAATCCAAATATCGAATAAAAAAAAATCCGTCCGTCCGCCGTACGCTTTTCTCCGAGACTACTGGACAGATTTTCTTGAGATTCGGTACTAATGTCACAGGTCACCCCAGGATGATCCTTGGAACTCGACATTAGTGGCGTTATTTTGAGTCACCAACGAGCCGAGATAAATAAAGGCCCTTAATCTTCTCGAATTTGTGTTCTCCAAAGGTCACCTTCTCTGTAGATCTAGGTACCTCTCCTGTAACTAAATGTGTATTTGGTTTTGGTAGCCTTGACTTCCAAGCCAAGTCTTCTCGTATACCCCTCGAGAGCAACAAAAGGATCCGCTACAGCTTGGAACGAGCGTCCCATTATGTCTATGTCATAAGAGTACGCGAAGAACTGTACAGATCTGTTGAAGATGTTGCCATTAGTCTGCATACCAGCATCTTTCACTGTTTTCTCAAGCGCAAGATCAAATCGAAGACACGCTACCGCTTCTCTCTGACGAATTCCTTTTTCTGAGGAGAATTCTTCTGACCGTTCTCCACTGATTTGGGCCTGCAGATAACGTTGTTTATTGTAAGCCTCACAGGCTTGTGGGATTATGAGGTATCTTAAATTTGTTTACAGTCACGTATATTTCTTTCCTGTTCACGCTGTCGTAAACCGCCTTAAAATCGATTATGTGGTATTGAACTTTAATCTTTTACTCCTTTCCTCTTCCAAAATTGTCCTGAGGGTGAAATTTGGTCGGTGGTAGGGAGGAAATTCCGCACTGGTATCGGACGATCTTCCTCTGCGCAAAAGCGTGAAGAGGTGTTCGAAATGACCTTGTATTCGGCTGAGAGAAGAGTTGGCGCACGCGAGTCTGTCACCCTTCTTAAATATAGGACGGATGAGCAACTTGATCCATGGGTCTGGAAACTTCATCCGCCCATATCCATGTCCAATTACGATGAGGAGATCCTGAATATTCTTCACCAGCTCGTTTCCACCCCATCTGATGTGTCCATCAGCATCCGGAACATTGCTGCATTTCAGTTGGCCGATGGCGTGGAGGATCTCATCTTCGGTTGGTGGCTCGACTTCTACTTCATTTCCACCTTAGGCCTCGTCTTTGCTCTATAACTCCTCACTGGATTCCAAAGGTCTCTCGTTGAGGAGTTCGTCGAAGTGACGCCTCCACTGGGACAGGTCTCTCTGTTTGTCGGTATGTAGATTTCTCGTCGTCGCAGATCCAAGATGCGTTCGAGTGGAGCTTTAGTCCCCTGTTCATTTTCATATAAAAGTCTCGGAACTCCTTATCCCTGAAAGACTTTTCTATCTTCTCTTTTCGCTCTTCTGCCTCTTCTTTCTGCGATACATACGTTTCTCTTTACGTCTTCTCGCCCGATATTTCTCTACGGTTCTACTTGTGGTTTTGTTAGTCCTAGCTCTGTTATTTTGATATTAATGCTTTTTTTCTGTTAGATTATTGAAAATTTATTCACCATCTCATTCAAGTAGTTTTATTCCATTATTTATAGTATTCATTAATTTGCCGATAATTTCTGTATTGTTTCATGTTCTGTTTTAGGTATAAATCAATTTTTTCAATATCTGATAATATTTTCATCTAGCCGACAAAGCTTTTGCTGAAGCTTCCAAACGATCCGATACCGTAACATGACCGATTTTAGTATTTTTTGTTTTTTTCTTTTGACTCCTTATCAATACAATGATCGAATTCTAATATTGCTGGATGATAATTCTATGTTGTTATTATATATTATCGACAATTTTCTCGTCGAAGTTGCTAAGCTTCCTTTCAACATTGAGCTGTTATTGAGACTCGGAATCTTCAGACAATTCTCTGGATAAACGCAATAATTATAACAATTACAACCTTGCCTTAAAAGCATCAGCGACACCGCTAAGGTGTAGTCTTAACAGAACTTGCGTTCAACTTGTAAAATTATGGAACAATATGAGTGTTGCTTTGAGGCCGAGATGAATTTCCTTGATGCATATTGGATTGAAGGTAGTTGGTCAAAAATTGCTAGTGGAATTGATTATACCTATTAAGAGTGGTGAGTCGCTGGGAGCTCTCAGCCTCTTAACTTCTTATTCTCTGGTCCGTACTTAGCTAGATTGAAAAACCATATCTCAATATTATGAGTATAAAACGGTTTTTATTCCATGATAAGAATACACCTAAGGATATATCTTATAGTTTTGCTTCATCTATCTCATAAATAATATGAAATATGCAAATTATCTGTCTGTTAATTTTTTTTACTCCAATTAGGTTTGTAGCTTTTAGATGCCTACTTCTTTGTTTTATGGATTCAATTATTTGGTTGATATGGAAAACATCTTTCGATATTCATGGTTTATCTTTTCTTCGATATTTTTGGCATTCGAATAACTGTTTTTCGGTTAAGGATGTATTGTCACAGATTTGCCGCGTTGGCCGTTGTAGCCCTAAAAGCTGTGGGGTCAGCTTGGTGTGTCCAATTATTAGCCTGCTTATTATTCACCATTCATTCGGCGTTATGCCTTTTGGTGGCAGTCATAATTTTTATCTTGATTATACCGAGGCGGTTTAACGGAAGATTCTCCCACTCTTTATTCTAATTATTCTTGGGCAAAAAATTGAATCTTAATAAAGGGTTATCACTGCTTTTTGCTCCATCATTGTTTTAAGGCCATTTAAATGACCTGAATTTTTGGAAAATTTGTTGGTAGTTCATTAGTTTTGTAGTCATTTTATAACAGATAAAGAGTCAGTCATTATGACTGAATTTGCAATATTATTACTTCCTATTCAATACTGAAATGCTTTAAATATGGAAATGGAATAAGTGTTCTCTGATTTATATCCATATCTATAGATTACTATTTTATATGTTTAAAAAGCAAATAATGTATATGTATGGTTTTTAAAAATACTTTTTTAAACCATACTTATAAGCTGGCTGGACCTCTTGCCGATATTATACGTATCAATACGTGCTTCTCATAATAATTAGGTTGAATAGCTAGCCTCAATTTCTGTGAACGATTCATGAATTTTTTTATAACCTTGTTCATTTTTAATTATATTTATTTATAACTAGAAAACTTCGTGTTCTGTGCAAAAGTATGTATTATTATTGATAATTGATTTCTATTTTAAAAACCCCTATTTTCGAATGCCGTTCAATGATGAGGAAGGAATTTCATTTAAGGAATGAGTCTAGACAGTTGACTTTTTTCTGTGTTTTATTGGTGGTAGTTGATTCCATCTACCATTTTTTCCATTTTTTTTTTCTCATCAAATAGTAAATAGTAAGGGGATTTGGATTTAAATATAATGTTTTAATTAACTGCAGCAGTTATAATTTTAAAAATCGAAAGCATGTTTTCTCTAATTGCTAAAAAATATCACTCATTTTTTTTAACTGTACTATATTTCATATATATTTAGTAATTTACGAAAATATTTATAATCCAATCCATTCATGGCGTGTTTTAGGTAAAAATGATATCAGAATACGATAGAAAAAATCACTGATTACTTCACATTAAAGTACACACTTCCATTACCTTAGATCTTAAGTTAATAATTACAAACTCAAAGGGATTTTCAGAGGAATAGAAAATGAGTACCATGTCTGTTTCCTACGATAATATTTATTGCGGTGGTGTAACATTTATTGTTTACAAATAATGTTTTTATATAATATGTTTTATATAAGTGTAGTTATGATTCCAGCCTTTCTTGAGATGCCATAGTGTATTAAATATAATTTGAATATTCAAAGCAGTATTCAAAGTGTTATAAGTAATATAAATCAAAACTGGCGTCGTATTTGGTTTTAGCACTTTGAAAAACCCTGTATTCGAATTTTTGATCGAATCTAAAAATACAATTTTTTGCCATAAGACAAAATAAAAAATTGCTACCCTTCAAATTTGTTTAAAAATTTAAATAATCGCTCATAAATCAAGCAACCTATGAGCAATTCAAACAAAATTTGGGACATCGGTAAAGGTTCCTTTAACCTGAAACCGCTGTTTCCTTTAACCGTAGTAATGTTCCTACGTGTTTTAGAACCAACGTTATCAGCAAAAAACTTCAATTTTATTTTTATATCTTAATAACCTTTTTTTACACACACCTTTTAAGATAATGAAATAGTTTTTTATAGGTTTGGGAAGAAGAAACTCCTCTCTTTTTAACGAGTCCACTAACGTTGGTACCTGATAAACTGAAGATGAGAAAATAAATGTTTTTTGTTTACGATGATTTTTTTCAATGCTAAGGTTTTTATTTGCTGAATCCAAATCGGCCATAATTTTTGGTTTGCAAAATCTCTAAGGCTAGTTTAATTAATAATTTTAATTGACCAAAAATGAATTATTTTTTAATGTTTATATTTTTCCTTTAATATACTTTCAAAAATCAAATGTTTTGTCGGAAACACCAAGTCGATATAATTTTTCAAACACGCGATATAAAATTAAGCATTTTCAGCATGTTTTATTTTTTTTTCTCAGCTCCAAGAGCCCAATGGACAAAACGTTAGGATATAGATCGACTTTTTTCAATGTAGAATCACCCATAGGATTTTGATCTAAATCGGCGATGGCATCATGCTCTTCTCTTGTTAGTTTAATATGTCGTGCTAAAAGTTAATCATTTAACTCAAGTTAATAAATTTTAATAAGTATTCATTGTATAAAATAAAATACATTGTGAATGATACTCATTTTCTATTCCTCTGAAAATCCCTTTGAGTTTGTAATAACTAACTTAAGGTCTAAGGCAATGGAAGTGTGTATTTTAATGTGAAGTAATCAGTGAATTTTTTTGCCATATACTGATTTCATTGTTACCTCAAACACGCCATGAATCGATTGGATTATAAATATTTTCGTAAATTACTAAATATATATCAAATATAGTACTGTTTAAAAAAATGAGTGATATTTTTTAACAATTAGAGAAAGCACATGCTTTTCTTCGACTTTTAAATTTTTAACTGCTGAAATTAATTAAAACATTATATTTAAATCATAGTGGTTAATTTTAATAAAACAGAAAAATTTAAAATATAAAATGGTTGCAAACATATTATATTATAATGAATCACGCTTCTTTGGCATTAATAATTAGTTGAGGAAATGCAATGTATAAGGCAATGAAATGACTTATATAAACTAGCTCTAGTGTTACAATAGTTGTTTCATACATAGGATTTAGTTCGTATTATTTACCTAAGCTTCGATCTTAAAGCATTTAATCTTTGTTTGACCTCCCATTTTGGCAAAGGACCTTGTCGCATGCCCTTCTGCCATATATCTCTTGAAATATTTCAGAAGTTATGTGTCCATGCTATATCTCGTCCAGGCACGCCATACTGTTTGTATTTGGCCCTCTTCGGAAATGGGGTTGGTTGGATTTCAACCTTGGTTCCGTCTCTCCGGAGGCAGTTTTTTATCTAAGGTTCAGTCTTATCTCCGCCGTAACCTTCCCTTGAACGGCTCATTATGTCAGGAAAGCATTAAAAATGTATCCGTTTAAACATCAACTTAATATATATAATTATATATCAATAATTACAATTTATTTCAATCTTACATAGGCTTTGATACTGTACCTAAAATTTCTGATTGCTAGGATACAATGCATTTTAATTTTCAGTGCCGAAGAGGTGTTCTTGTGACGGAATGACAGTGGCATTTTAAAATTTGTATGCACTTCTCTGTGCAGACATTAGGCTTAAAAATGGAATGATGTAGGACCCAATTTATTAACCTCACTCAATAGTCTTATTTTGGAGAATTTTGTTAAATCGTATCTTCATAATTTTATTTTTGAAATCCTTTACTGCATCAATTATTGTGTTTAGGCATATAATAAGAATTATTGTTATCCATAATTTGGAATTATAGTCAAACAGAAGGTACTTTCTCAGTAATCGAAAATTCATTCGAAATTAAGTATCTTGTTTGGCCTCTCTCCTAACCGTAATTTAAGTTAATTCCACACTAGTTAAGAATAGTCACTGATTGGACAATACAATAAGTATGCATCGACGTCGTTTTTTGAAAAAGCTAAAGCGCCAAAAAATTCGAAATTTAAGTTTCAATTTATTATGGTACGTTAACACTACCTCTATCGATTCCCGAACACGTAAATCGAAAAAAAAAATTGGAAAATCGACTATCGATGACGTAAGCATCAAATACTGAAGAATCTCAGTCGTCACTCAGGCCTTGATAAGTACTAGAAGCCTTAAAAACATATTGTAATTATAAAGGTTTTGCCTCCTTAATGAACTACTGTACACATTAAAGAATACAATTTAAAAAATATATATTCTTATTTGGTGAAAAACGTTTCACGTGTTTCTAGTAAATTTTTGAGGCGTTTATAGAATATTATTAAGGAGTTTATGTAAATAATTTTAATTCAGGAGTTTATGTAATCTAAAAAACAATTATTAAGGAGTTTGTGTAATAAACAAATTTTATGGAGTTTATGTAATCTTTGTTTATTGTAATTGAACTTTTTACTGTCATAATAATTTTATAATTATCTTAAATAAGATTTATTTATATTTTATAATATATAATTATAAGATATAATAATAATTATCTTATAAGATCTTTGATAATTGTTTTTAACTATTGAAAAAACCAAACAAAAACATCTAATCCGATAATGTTATAAAGATAATACAGGATAGTGCTTTTATTTTACGGCAGTGATAATAATTATTTTAGCACTGATGTGTATATATATATATATATATATATATATATATATATATATATATATATATATGTATAATATATATATATATTTCATGTAAGCTCATAAAGTTGGTAACCTATGTAATTCGAAGTATGTTTATTGGTTTTTTCCCTTTAATACCAAATACTTAACTGACTTCATTATGAATAGAAACTATATATTTGGCTTATTTATTAATATGCTTATTTCTTTGAAACAATTAATAATTATGCTCATTTATTATCCGTTAATATACATTACCATTTTTTTGTTTAATATTAGTTTATGTTACACCTACAGTGTAGTTTATTATAGGTGACACACACCTACAAATGCGTGCGCACATAAGGTTCTCCCTGAAGTTGTCTGCCTGTACTTATCTGCAACAGCAGTAGAATGATTTTTCCAATACCTTAGAAATAGTTTTTCCCACCATCTAACCACTGAGCACGGACAAATTTCTATAATTTATAAAATTTAATATTACTTCACAAGACAAGAACATTCTGACTTCTAGAATAGTTGAGTCGCACTGAGTATAGTTGAGTCGAAAAGAAATCCAAGACAGTTGGATACGCTAGCGATAAGGTTTGCGATTAGAATTTCGAAAATTTAATAGAGGAAAAACTTTGCCTGCTTTTGTTATTTTAATATTTAAATTATAATTTTATATTCGAATATTTTTTTCTTATTCAAATACATTTTTTTTATTGAAATACATGTTTTCATTCGAATGATTATTTGTTGAAAATGATTAATAAATTTATTCACTGAATAATAGAATAACGAATAAATGGGTTATTCATTATTCATGAATAAAATTGAAGTTTTATTCATTATTTATTTATTCTTTTCTGAATAAAATATTTCCAACTTAGGTTAGGTCCTAAATTTTAAATTTCTTGACGAGACTTGTATAATAGAAAACTTACAGGTTTTCTCTCTTTTTTTATCTGATTAATGAATAAATTCGATTAATAAAAATAAGAAAGTAATGCTAAAGATATTTATTTTCTAATAAAAATAAAATTCTAAGCAAACCTTAATTTTTAAATTTAAAAATGGCCTATATATGGCTGAAAGGTCATCTCAAGTAAAAATACAAACAATATATTAAAATTTCTTGACATGACGGTGACATTCTTATTTGTAGAATATATAATACAAGTTATATTTATTTTTTCCAATAATATACAAATTATAGGTTTTATGTCATTTTTTGTCTCATTAATTAATAAATTCGATCAATTAAAATGAAAAAGTAATTCAATATATAAATTTTCTAATGAAAATTACACGGAAGCAAACTTTTCTTTTTTTTATTTTATATCATCTCATGTAAAAACCAAACAATATATTGCGTTTAGATAGTTTGGAATACAAATGAATTATTTGTTTTAAAAACATATATGAGGAATGAAGTAGGTACTGAAAATAATGAAATAATTTATAAAAAGAACTCACTCAAATAGTCATGATAAGAGAAGATTAGGAGTTGAAATATAATGGAAAATTGCCCATTGGACATAGCTTAAGATTTTAATTGGAAGTAACGTAAGATTAATATCCCTTTTAAAATTTTGCTAAAATTAGTATTTGGAACTCTTAAAATAGTTTAGTTATTCATATTTGAAGTTCTGAATAAAAAAAAAAACTAATTCTGAATTCCATGACATTTTATTTGGACATGCAGTTTTTCTGTATTCTTGGGTTAGAAATGGCTCGGTTTCAAATCTGGTTTGGAAGGATAGACTTTTGTCTGCTATGGAGCTATGGCACTAAAGATATCAATCTTTTAAATCCAGCTGGAATAGGCTAGTAACCTACGATAAATACGTTTCCTTTCTGCCCTAGCTGAACCTCATTACAACTCTTGCATGCAGATTGTAATTATAATAAGATATTCTATATTTAATATTTAGCAATTAATTATTAAATAAATACTTTAGTACAAACATTTTTTAAAAATTTATAAATTAAAATTTTAATTTAATTAAATTTATTTTCAATTAAATATTAAGAAACAGTAAGTAAGAAAGTGATAATTTTACTTTAAAAGAAAAAGTGCTCGGTCATAAAGTATGATTAAGGTCAGAAGATAAGTGAATATTGTATGGCACAGCTGTCAGTTATGCAACGGTTGCTGATTCACGAACTATAAGAGCTGCTTTCAAATGCACAATGTGACAGCTTACCTCTGTAAAATGTAAAATATACTGTCTCTAAGATTATTTCCTGAATCGAAGTTTCTCGTAACTTCTTGAAAATTTTTTTGCAGTGAATTTCCGGTCTTATTTTAATCCTTTATCTAGTTTTTTGCTTTCCCGAGTTCTGTTAGCTCTCTCGAGTAAAACGATGCATTAAAATGCATAGCTTTTTATTTTTCTTCAAAGAGCTCTTTTTACGGGTTCGTTTACTTAGTGCTTTCCCCGGAAGGAAGCATATTCTTTGTTTTTAATTTAAAACAGTACCGCTTATGATGTCCTTTTTTGCAGACCATTTTTAGCTTTTTGAATTCTCTTTTCATGAACTAGTATCTTCGTTGATGGGTTTCTTTTAAATTTTCCTCCTAAAAGGTCACTTTCAAGAACCTTTTCTAATTTTGATGCAGCTATTTTTTCTTTTTAATGTAGAAGAGCCTGTCTGAAAGTTATTCATATAAAATAAGTGAATAAGTTATATTTGAATCGTTCAAGACATTTTTTAAAAAGGAGCAGATGTGTTTATTTTCAGAGAATAGTAAATTTCATTTTTCCCTATTTTACTGTTACTTGATTCCTAAGCCATTAATATCCGATGTTTTTACCGCCTGATCTTGTTATTATTTGAACCTATTTTAACAAGAAGAGGGATTGTTAACGCTTTTGTTTTTGTATTTTGGTATATCGCTTGATTATATCTTTTTAATAATTATATTTTTTATTTATATTTAGACGAGTCCAGTTAGAATTATAAATTATTGTGCACTTTAAAAAAGGTGATATTTTGAGCCTTTTAATTAGCAAATGAAAACATTTATAAATAAACAAATAAATAAGGCTCTGCAAATGATAAAAATAACTAAATAAATAAAATAAACAAAAAATATTAACAATTCTGGATAATAGATGGAAAAAATCTATTTGCATTTCTTGGAGGACTGGAATTTTTTGTGTTATCTGACACTAGAAATAGTGTTCCTTTTTTTCAAATTTGTTAATTTGTTAAGCTAATAATCGTTTTTAAGTGATAGGGCAGTTCAAAGTTTAGAACAATAGAGAGATTGTCGGCGTTGGTAACCTGTTGAAAATAATATGTTTCAGTTATTTATGAAAAACTATTTCAGTAAGTTTTTTTTTTTTTTTTCTTTTTTTTCCTACTATTAATTTTATCTGACTCCTTTCCATCGTTAATAGTGAGTGAGGTAGCTCAATCTGTAAGCCTTGGGACTTGTAATTCTCTGGCCCAAGTTCGAACTTGGATGATACAGATGTTATATTTTCTGTTCCGTCACCCAAGCATTTGTTGATATGCATGTTGACTACTTGCATAATTGTTAGTAGTTGTTCGAAAGCAACAGTATCTGCTTACCATGTAATGAATCTAAGACCGTTCTTGGAGCATTAAGAATGCTTTTTTTTATTCTTTTACTTGTTTAACTATTTTAATGGAGTCGAGCAGCTTAGTGAACAAGACACTGAACTCCCAACTCTCAGGAAGGTAATTTTAATGTATTCTGTTATATTAGCCGTGATTCGTCTCGGATCAGTAGAACCTCCTGATCCACACACAGCCTCTAAAAAGTCGGTATCCGGCCTTTCATTGGTTTGATGGATATATCTGGTAATTGAATCCTGACCACATCACCTTGTATAACCCGTCAGTCAAGAAGCATTCTTCCTCATCGTGTACTGAAACCATGACCCTTCTAACTAACTACTGTTGTTGAAATCGCAGACTAACCTTTATAAAGATACTGGCTGTATTTTCCTAGTTAATATCTTAATATTTAAAAAAAAATGTATCTTCTAAAACGGTTTTGTTAAGAAAATATTTTCTTGATTGCCATTTACTGAGTTATGCTTAATTATATTCGTTTCCGTGCAAAACCGCCTCCGTACGCTGAAGTGAATTTATAACTCTGATCCTCGAGATAGCTTGTGGAGGTGTTGGATATATATTTTTTTTTTCAATCTGACGTTCTTCTTTAGAAATGTTCCGACACGGCCACTAGAAAACTGATATCATCGCCTGTCCAAATCAGGCTTCATTCGTTTCAAACACGCTAACTCATGCGTCGAATCAAAAACCGTGGGATACGCTAAAAATTAGTTTCCTTAATAAATATAGTGGCTAGTTTTTTTTAAAATTTGTGATTATCAATGTTATTTCATCGATGAGTACTAAATAAAAAAGCCTAACTTACAATTTTTAAATTTAGTCCTACTTACAGTTTTAAAATGTAGTTCTGTCGTGAAAAAGATTGTTACTTACCAAAAGGCCATGCTTATTTGTAGACCTGTGTGTTCTAACTTATTTATGGCTATTTTAAGGTTTGCTGTCTCTGAATATTCCTTTTACTTAAAAATTAAAAAGTAAATAACTATATATTTTCTTTTTCTTGTGAGAGAGTACAATATTCGCTTTGTGTACTGAGTGTTTCTATACTTAGTAATTTTATAATATACTATTATATTTATATATACTTATAGATTTAGTTTAGATTAATTTGGGAATTTGGTTTTAAAGCTATCAGTAATGATCTAATATTGTTTATCTTTATTTAAACAGTTTACTTCAAACGAATTATGGTGTTTGTGTATTTATTAATCAAAATGTACATTTTTTATTGCATTAGTTTGTAAATAAAGTAAATTTTTAAAACAAATTAACTTTGTATTAGTCATTTATGAATATAATTTCACGAATTTTATCCATAAAATATCTAATGATTTTTATGAGACTGTCACAAGTTATTCTAATATATTAAGAAAAAAAGTTCATCCACGACTTGCATTAAAATATAAGTTTCTCGTGATTATTAGAGTTCTAGTGAGAATCTCTTGTATCGTCATAGAGTATTCTTTTATGGCATTAAAAAAAATACGCACTTGGCTTTACACTCCTTGACTAAGAGAAGTACTGGTGTCCAAATTAAATATATCTTTTCAACGTCAGGTTCATTAGTACGTTAGTCTTTTTGTTTTTGCCGTGCTTGTCGTCGTCTTCCTCTCTTATGAAATTACTAGTTTGTGGGTGCTTAATTTGTGATGCAAACTTTGTAATACAATTTATTTTCAACTCATTTATTTCTTAACTCTTTTCCGAGGTGGATGCGAAAGTATAAGAGGATTAAAAACCATGAAATATCTAAGAACCGAAGGACTATCGGACCTTTAACTGGGTAAAACTCCCTTTCTTCAGGGCTGTATATTATTAGTTGGGATATTCTTCTAATAGTATGAAATTGACTACCTATAATTCTATGACCCGTTTATATTTTAATACCCTGCATCGAAATGATTTTCCTATTTGAAAAAAAAAAATTAGTATGCTTATAATTGCCCGATTAAAAAAAATAGTGAGTTGCGCGTATCACACAACTTTCCCTTACTACCCTACAATAATAATCTTTTGAACTTAATTTTAAACAGTTCACATGCAATTCTTGAAATAAACTCAAGGAGACTTCTTCATGTTTTCTATCACAAAAGTACAATAAAATAGTTTTTTAAACATCAGTACAATTCAGTACACTATCTATATATTTTTGGTTTGTCAAGCTGAAAATATATTTCAAAAGTATTAGTTTAGTATCCATGGAAATTCCATTTTGTTTCCATGAAAACACCTTGTTTCTATTAAATAATGAAAAAGTAGAAATTATTAAGTTAATATACATTTATATACAAGTTACATTACATTATTACAGAGAGCTTATTGTTGACAACAGCTTGGCGGCTTGGTGGGAGGAGGTTCGGTCGTATCGGTCTCCGTTCGGATCTAGAGTAGTTCTGTATCTTTGCTAATACTGGTCCGATTTAGATAATTTTATTACCTTTCATATGATTACGTACGTAAAATCGTTACAGCTGTTTTCGAGAAAATCGATGATATAAAGTGGCACTTCCGGTTTGCTGATTTTGACGAAAAATTTGCTGTAACATCATCACATGCATATACATACTTTAAATACGTAATTTCAGTTTCGTGCAATATTTTGTTTTTGAGCTAAGCTGTTATACATACACACACATATACCATTTTGCGAGACTTGATTATTTGGACTCAGGAAACCTTAAAGCGTGTATTACCGTTGAAAACTGGAATTCAAACATTTTCACGATCGCAATACTTCTCTAATTGCAATACTATGCATTTCATTTATAGGTAAGAGGAAGTAAAAGAGGAAAATATTAATTATACTCATATTGTTATGTAATTCTTAATTTATTAACATAATGTTTTAAAATTGGACAGTAAATTCGATTCAAACAATTCAATGGTGTTTAGGTAAAGGGATACAAGACTTTTTTTTTCGACAATCGAGTTTTTGTTATATTTTGTTCTTTCTACTAAATTTTACTTTAGTTAAGTAAATTAAATGAAGTTTAGTGTAAGATTCAATATTTTTTTAATATTTTCTTACTCTATATTTTATTTTATTTTTTTAAAATTATAATGTTTTTATTTTATTCATTTTGTTTTGCTTAATCATCTCTTGGTTTTCTTCATAACTTATTCTTTAGTGTATAGCAATGGTTATTTTTCAATTACATTTATTCAATAATGAATTATCTTACCGAATGTTACTATACAGCTAGTATGCCTATAGTAGCATGGAACCTGTAAAATTTTACAAATACACGACCCTCCCACAGGATTACGAAGGAATGGAAAAAGAAAAAGGAAAGAAAAGACTTTTACTTTTTAGAAAAATTATGTAAGTTGATGAAACGATATCTGTTTTATTGATTTATCTAACTATTCTCAAATTAAAAGTTAATGTTTATATTAATTCCTAAACAGTTAAAATCAAATTAGAAAAAAAAATCAAATGTAGTAAGTAATATTTTTGGAAGAACTTTTTTATTTAATTTTGGATAGTTTTTATGAAGTAAATATCTTTCTCGAATCTTCGGTTGATTTAAATATTTATCACATTATTTGTCGACCTTTCGGGGAATTTCACTTATGTTGTGTAATGAAAACTTTTTTTCCTGACAGGACATTTCCGTCGTGTCCTTACTTCATCGATTGCCCTAAATTGCTGCCCCACATTAGCCCTTAAACCCAGATTCCTCATCAGACCCATATGCGGTGGGAAACGACGTATTGTCATCACATGTACAATTCCTCTGGGAAGGCACATTTCCTTAGCACAGCAGGGACTATGTAAGAGGTAGGAGGGGGTTACATAAGGCGGGGGGTAGAGAAAGTGGAAGCGGGCAGTGAAGGAGATGCACCTGACGGAGGCGGTACCAACTCACGCGGGGGCGGCGTCACCCACCGCTTGCGTCTGTCGGCAGGAGTTGCGGCTCAGTCCCAGGGTAGGTCATCGGCTATATCTCTGTTTTCTGGATGTTAAGTGCATTTCTTGTTGGAGTGTTGTGTAACAGGCTGCATGTGTGTTATTGCCAGGTTGGACCACTTTCAGGTGTTTTTTTATCGTAATTTTGACTTAGGTAAGATGTTCTAGAAATAGTTACTTTAAGTTAATTTACCTTTGTAATGACCTAACTACGATAGTCTGTGTCAAATGAGAAGCATTGTTATCATGATTCATGAAAATGTATAATAGAAATAGTAATGATTATATTTTAGTTCAGTTTTTTTACTGGTTGCTGAAATGAGATAACTCATATATTCGGTCTCTTAAAGCAGTAATTAATAAATCTAAATAATTTACGCATAAACCTCTTACTAAGATGAATAAATAAACAAAAAAAAATAATATAATAAAAGTTTTCAATACAAATAAAAATGTTCAACAAAATTAAAATTGTACAAACGAAAATAATTATAAATATATCAAAAAATAAAAATTATTAAAAATAAAAGTAAGGCAAAAATAGTAAATTGTCAATAAAAGACCTATATTAATGTTTCTGATAGATTGATATTCAAGTATTGAATGCTCTAGTCACGTGGAGGAAGCCTTAGAAGCCTCTTTTGTATTAATCAGCTTTCATTTTAATTTTTTTAGGTGTGGGGAATAAATTAAGTGGCAGTCTAATAAATTAGATCCTAAGATTTTACTAACTGTGATTCTGAGATCCTATCCATGCGTTCTCCTTATTTTTATAATTATAGGTTTAAATTAATGCAGTAAAACTATTATTAAGTAATACAATTATAAATCAAATAGTATATACATTTATCTTAAGGACGATGCGGTCGTAAGTAAATCCATACCTGAGAAGTATAGTTCCATCATTCTTTATTTATTTTCATTAATTTTTTATAAACATTATTGCTGTATATATTAATTTTATTTTCTTCTTACCAATACTAAATTCTTGCATTGCAAACTGATGTCCTTTCTGTAAGCTACGAGTTAAGTCTTTGTCCGTTTGTCTTGGAGCCATTGACAAAAGACCTACCTGTTGATTGTAGACTCTAGGAATGGAGTACTATACCTTGTTTCGTTGAAAAGAAACAATTGCCTTACTATTAATTATATATATGATGATTCACACAATAGGCCATAATAACTAATTAACTGAAATAAAGTAAAATAATATTAAATTTTAGATTTAGTTTATTAACAATGAAATGTGTAATTCAATATGCAGCCCAATCATATCTAAACGAGATAGAATTTCAGTCTGAGTTTAGTGCATTCGGTCGGTATTCTTTTAATGCACTAAAATTCCTGGATGGTTCTTGAATATGAATGATCTAGCAAACATGTAGTTAAAACTGAAAGATTGTTCAGTTCAGTTCCTTCATATCTCTCTGTCTTTAAGAGCATGTCCCAAAAGCCCTTTAAAACATAATTCATATTAATTATAATTTCAAGAAAATGATTTAAACCCTTAGAGCTTTATAAACAGCCGAGTCCAAACAATGAAAGAGAAGAGGCCTAAATAAGAACTAGTCATTTAAAAATATATTGTGAGATGGCGGGAATTTTTTGTATAATGATCTATATTCAATATAATTTATTTTAAAGATCCACTCATTGAAATGTGTTCAAAATGATAAAATGAATGATGCCAATACTTTTCCCGATTACCAGTATGAAGTGCACTTTTATTTTCTCTTGAACAGGACGAGCGCAAAATTGAATCAGTATCCGCCGGCCATATATACATATTTTTTCTGTTTATGCATAAAATATAGCTGGGTAATTATGAGTGGCTATTTCTTCTGGTATGAGTAAAACATGGGAGCGTTTAATTTTAAGGAATCTTAGGGCGTGTTAAATCGTTTACATTATTTTCGGGGCAAAGAAGTTTTCTTGATGTGACATAAAGATTCTGATTTGTTTATCGTTTCTTTTAAAATATGAAACGACCTTTTTTAATCAGATTTATGATTAAGCGTGTCATTTTTATTATTACCCGTGAAAAAAAAAAATGACTTATCAGTTTGGGGATGTTTAAGTGCTACCCAGCTCAATGGGAAAGGAAAGGTACTGACTTCTAAGCCTGGACGTCCACTGGAACCGTTTTCAGCCGGATGGGCGATGAACCGATTTCAACTGGCAGAAGAACCGAACGAGGAACCGATTTCAACCGGCTGAAGAATCGAACGAGGAACCGATTTCAACCGGCTGAAGAGCCCAACGAGGACCAGTCAATTACCAATTTGTCTAGTGCTACCAGCTTATTTTAAAAATAATCGAAATTGATCTGGAGTACTTGTGCAATTGGAAATATAACAAGGCAATTGAAATTATTATAGGATTTTTTAAAATGACCATATTTCGCGCTTTTTAATTTTTGGGGAGGAAACGTTGGCCGACTTCAATTGTTTGAGACTTAGTTTTCCGTTTCTTAAAACGCTATTACGTACTATTTTTCTAAAAAAAAAAAATCATATTTTAAGCGTGAAAAAAAAACCTTTTCAGCACATTTATGATTTTTTCCCACCAAATTGCTAGATTGAACGTTGTTCGGCCGGCACCTTCCTGTGTAGGACCTGTGCAGCTCCAAAGTTTTTCCTATATTTGAGATCGTTCGGCCGGCCACGGCTCAAAACGGCCTTATGCGGCTCGGAGATTAATCGGTCGAAAACAGTCGCGCGGCTTAATTGTTGTGTACAGTTTCGAATCTGGCTCGACTATATAAATATCATTTTATTCATTTATATATGTATAAAATATCTTTTTGCCCTTATTATCTTTGGGTAGGATAACTTCTGGCGTTGACAGAACTTTCTGAAACAAACCTCTCCTATATAGAGTTTTATATATATATATATATATATATATATATATATATATATATATATATATATATATATATATATATATTTATATATATATGTAGACACACGTATTTAACCAAGATTCGGAGAGAATATCCTGGCGGTTGAGCATAAATGCTGATCACATAACTGCCGTTTTACTTTTTTATAAAGTAGCTATTTAGCATAAGACCCTTCATAGTTAGTAGTGTCAGAGATTTTTGTGCATGTTAAACATTAGGCGACGTATGGTAGTTAAATTTTTAGAAAAATCTAGATATCAGCTATTTCAAGTTGTATATGATTCGCATTTACTTTAACGATTCACTTATCATATTAATGTGTAGGGTTATTATCTACTCTCACGTCATTCTTAGGTGAAGTTTAGAATTTTTTTTTCTCTGGTAACAATGGTATATTGCATGTATTTGAATAAGCTGTGATATCCATTGTAATGGTGGATTATCCTCAATGACAATGACGCTTTCTGATATTCTCCTATTGAATAATTTATCCTTATTTCAGAGGTGCTTTAACACGTGTGGTATTTTGCCCATTCATTTTAAATTGAAGATTAAGGCGCCATTGGGATTTCCGATTGTCCTAGATTTCCAGTTTGTGATTAATAGTTTTGGTGTCTTGTTTTTTTAAGCTGTATATATCATCAATCAGAATTATGCTTTTAAAATACAAAATGAAAAAAGGAGATTATTTTTGGATGTTCAATATTTTAAAATTTAGAAATGCGAGTTTAGTTGCTAGAATCTTATTAACTTTACGATTTTGGTTTTTTGCATGGCAAATCTCGAAGTATCGAATAGAAAAGAACTTGATTCTAGGACGCAATCTAAATAATAACTATTAATATTATTATTATTGATTAATCGTGTAGAATAATTAGCCCAGGCTCACGTTATCTATTTACTAATTACTGTTTTACTAATTAATACATGTTTATTGTGTTCGTCCTTATTTAAATGATGCTACTCAAAAATTTATATAGTATACAATTTATAAAATTTATATTATATATATATATATATATATATATATATATATATATATATATATATATATATATATATATATATAAATAATGTGTTAAAGCAGAATAGTTTTAGCCAAATGAGGATTTTCTTCTTTATATTGGTTTTTGTAAATTTATGAATTCAGAATGAAATCCTTAAATCAACTAGTCGTAGGGTTGGAACATAGAAAGAAAAAATATCGATATTCGATATTTTGATATATCGCAAAACCAAATATCAATATCCACCGTTAATCGCTAGAAAAATATCGATATATCGAAAGGAAATGGATGAAAAAGCAAAGAAAGTGCATTAAATGAGTATAATGTTAAACTGTGTATGAAATAATATAATGATTATTATTTATAAAACAATATTTTTATTAGCCATGAATCATTATAAAAAAATATAGAAAAGAATTATACTTCAAAGAAAAAAAAAATGTTATAACATATTTTTATTTTTAAGACTTTTAGCCGTATTTGATATATCAAAGTCTTCCAGACATTTAAAAAAAAAAAATAAGCTTCAAACTTCTCAAATTTATATTTATCTTATAATTCTTCCGACTATATTGTGCATTCTCAAAACATTCATCTAAAAGCATGTAATTTATTTGATACACATCTCAGTACCATGATCATTTATATAAATCATCAATTTTTCTTTATATAGGATTAATAAACATTATTTGTATGTAAATCTTATGTACTAATTATTGTTTGGTAATTAAATATTAGAATCGTGACCCCAACATGGAGGACATCTAGATTTTTAGGACCTGTCTGATCTTCAAAATCTAGACCTCCGCGATTTTGGGGTTACGATTCTGAAGTTTTACCGAATAAAGGAAATTGTTAAAATAAAATATAATAGAATCTCGATAATTCATATGGTCAAGGGTTCGAAAGATAAATATAAATTATCGAGATATCCAATAATCGGCGGTAAAAAATAGGAAATAACAAGATTTATACAAAATTGTATTAATATGAATGGAAATACAAACGATATAGTTAGATCAACAAAAAAAAATCGGTTATTTTCTTTTGGTGCAATCCTTGAAGACGGATCTCATCGATGACTTCGTTAAGCATGTTCAGAGCAGAAAATACGTTTACACAAACACCCGATTTTGCTAAGAAATGACACACGTTGTAGATGCATTATTTCATATAGCCATTTTAGAACTAATCGTCGGCACATCAATTTCTTCTTCATCTCCTTTCTATACGGAGTCTAAATTTTCTCGTCAGTTAGGATCCAAACTACTGCTAAACTTTCGTCAAAATAGGCTAAATCTCGAAAAGTCATGGGAGCTCTTAGTTTTGAGGTAGATGATTCCTATCCTTGATACTCTCAAAGATAAACAGAAGATAAACATCGCTGAGTGATGTGGTACTGTTGTGGGCCGTACAATTATCAATAAACAGTTGAAAATTTTCGCTGTTTTTTATTCCATATCTGTGCCCATACATTGAAAATTTCACTTATGATACATGCTTTTGTGTTTGCAGGATAGGCGTTCGGTAAAGTTTTTGTTTATAAAGCACTTTGCATTCGCGAATTTGCCAGTCATGAGCGAACTTAATTTTTCAGATCAATTTATGTTGTCGGCTAACAGTATGGTTACAGGTTTTTTTACAATTTTATTAGAGAACTGAATAGAAAAAAAAAAGGGTAAACCGACCGAAATTCATAGAAACGATTCCTTTCTAACTCACTCACCTCTCCTCTTGAAAAGATTAAGAGTTAAGCAGATTTTTTATTTGAAAATTCGAATTATAAGGTGTTTACATTACATGGAAGACGAAAATGAATACGAATTATCGAGGGAACCGGATTGCAGTGTTTTTATAAGAAATAAAGGCAGACTTTCAAGAGACCAGAAAATCTATACGAAATTATGGGGACATGAATTGCTGAGATTCTACTGTAATATTATTTAGCATATGGTGTGATCGATATATCGTTGTAAAATATCGATATATCGGATGTTAAGACATCGATATAATATATCGGTTTCGATATACATCCATATATCGCTTGTCGATATTCCAACCCTAACCGGTCGCCGTCTGGATTCATAAGTTATTTAAATCCGTTTTCATATGAAAGGAGATTGATTTTATTTTATTGAGTTCGTTTTTTTTTTACTATCTCATCTTTTATAAAAACTTAATTATTGTAGCAGCCTCCATAGTGTCTTTGGTGTTGCCCTTTTTCACATGGCTGCAGGCCCATCTGCATAGAATTGGTCTTCTCGCGTCATCGGAGTATCATGTTTACCGTTGGTAGAGGTGAATGCAGTACATGAGGGCCTGTAAGGCTTTGCAAACTGAATCTACAGATGAGATGAAAAGGAATCAGTGATCCACTATTTATTGGCTACTCATATTTCCAAAAATTTGTTTTCAATCTGCGAAAATATTTCTACTTTTTTCTTCTTTAGTAAACTATTCGTTCACAGTTAATTATTTCAAATACATTCAGAGGAAGCCATTTTAAAAATTTGGCATTTAAGCCTTGGCAGACTATTGAAATGATGTTAAGATCGAGGTGATAATGAAGGCCATTTAATTGTCCATTGGTCTAATGAGTTTTAACAACATTGTTATAGCCGTTTTGAAAAACTTGTTAAAAAGCTTGAAATTGAAAAGTAATTACATCCTAGGCATATACCTGCCTTAAATACGAGTACGTAATTTCATTTTCGTAAAACTTTTGTTTTGAGCTGGACTGTTCACATATAGCATTTTGCGATACTTGATTATTTGGAACTCAGGTGACCTTAAAAAGTCTGTTTCCGTTCGATACTCAGATTCGAAATTTTTCACGATTGCAATACTTCCCCTTACTGTATATTTCAAATATAGGTAAGTGAAAGTAAAATAAAATACAGCAATATTCATATATCCTTAGAATTGTTTGAAGTTAAGCAAGCATGTTTATCGCTTACTGGAAACGCGCTTTTAATTTCGTTTCTGATCGAAAAATCAAAAGGACGTTCATCGTTGTGATGGGGAGATGTGGATTAAATATCCTAAAATATTAAAATAAGTGAACTGGAAGTAATATCGGGTCTGAATGCATTCTAAACATTTCATAATATTCCCTTCTAATTCCTAGACTTTATATGTTTTTTTCTTAAATTTACTTTCTTTTTTATCATGCTAGGTAAAGAGCGGCTCAAGAATCTTAAGATTTGTATTGAGGGAATTTTAGTCATTTTTAAAAATATATCTTGCTACTTTCTTTTATGCTAAATAAATGTTATGAATCGATTATTATTGTTTACTGGAATTTTCTGATAACCATACAAGATCCTGCCATCCGATGGGATGTTGTCGAATCTATTGATAGTATGAATAAGCGTCGAACTCTCGTCCATACCAAACATGAATGTCTAATGTCTAACAATAGGGAGGATCCAATTTATGTAAAAAAATTTTTAGCCGCTTTTTTTTTTTCACTCGTGCCAATATGTAAGGACTAGAAGTTAAAAACACTGAGAAAATTATTTTTTTTTAAATGTACAATACAAATATACTTACACATTTGATTTTTCTGTAATATGATGTTAATTATGAATTCGTTAATTACCAGGCGCATATGGAGTTTATCAATTATTATTAAATTTTGGTGGTATTGTAAAAAATAGCTTGTTTTGGTAAAAAATAGCTGTTATCCTTCTTTCCTTTTCTTATTTTTCTTTGCTCGAAACGAAAGTGAATATTTCGCCGAGATATTAAGAATCTTCAGTTGATTAAAATGCCATTGACAGGAGTATTGAGTGGATTTGTCCGTAACGAAATGATTATCTCAGGCCATCTTTCTCTTCTGATTGTAATAGGATTCTGCGACCACTTTAGAAAGTGAGGCGGTAACGCATGTGGTCCGGAGATGTCTAAAGTCACCCTGTTGATAAAGCCTAAGGCACTTGTCAACCGGTTTGTTGTCGGCGGTATCTTCGGACAACAAAGAACTGAATTTCCTGTACCCAGTGGAAGAATGGTTTGTGAACGCTACTGTAATGTTAGCTCTCACCTTGTCCTCCAGAATTATATGAATATTCTGTTGATTTATTACTTTTACTTCTTTCATTAATTCTTACTTCTTCCTTGATAAATATTTAATAGAAACTAATTAAATTGGATGTTTGGTTGTTCAGTTTGCTGACATTTAATATCAAGTTAATCAATGCCATGTTTATTTGTATAATAAAGTTGTAAATAACTATTTAGGTGCAACTAATTAAGTAATGGTCGTTTCTCGCCCGATATATTGTATTTTGACATGGATAGATAGTAAGTTAAAATTTAACTTACTAATAAATTGATTATTTGGGTATTTGCGTTGATATAGTATCTACTTAATCATTCGCACTTAACACCCTTTTCTATATATGTATATAAACTGTTTAGAAAATACTTTAGATGATTATAAAAGCGAAGGAAGAGTAGTAATATTTTCTTTTATTTAAATTAAAAATAGGTCCACAACAGTTAACTTTATACAATTGATATTTTGACGGAAGTTCCTGATATTTTGGGCTAGAGTTCTAGGAAGTGGTTGAATACAAGGAAATATTAATTAATTTGCTTCATCTGTTGTGTTTATTCTGTCGTTTTGCTTCCTGGTAACTGAATCTAGAAAAGCTTTGTATTCTTTCCGGAAGTGAACAGAATTAATGTCCTCAGAATTTAAAATTTCCACTCGTGTTTTACCTTTTAGACATCAAGGAACAAATTCGTTCTCGTGTCTGTCTGTCTGTAGTCAGCTCTATGTGACAGGCATAACACCAACTACCATTAATCAGATTTTGATGAAATTCACAGGGATAGTAAGAGTTGGTGCTTAAATAGTAGAATATCAATATTATCAAATTCCATCCTCTACTTTCGCTAAGCATTCGCAAACGTATTTTCCTTGATACGCTATTAATTAAAAACCGTCTCGTCCGATTCGGCCCAAAGTTTAAAGAAAGTTGGAGACTGGTCCCTTTGTATTGTAATGATTTGATGCATTTCGAAATAGTAGTTATATATTAGCTCTTGAAAATTGTTTCTGTTGAATTGGCAATTCACGTCCTATTTATAGTTCCAGCCCTATTGGTCGTGAAGATGAAGCTAAGGAGTATTGACATCTTTATGTGGTTTAGATACAGTCCCTGAATTATGGATCTGATTGGTCTCCAAGGTTCTAACAGTCATAAAATAGATTTTACTTGATTATAATTTCTGTTTCATTTAATACAGTTAATATCTTTCGGTGTTTTTTATTAATAAGATTCATGGTATTTCCTTGTACAGTAAATAGTTACTTTTTTCAAATCATAATCATTAGGTTTATAATCATAACCACCAAGAAAAGCTTATAAATATATTTACTACCTAAATATTTTTGAGAGAGATAAACTGTTTTCATTGTCAAATATTTATAGTCAATCTATCACATTAAATGACAATGATTAATAGTGATCTAAGACAAAAATAAATAAATAAATCTCAATAAAATAAATAAGTAAGGAAAATAAAAGACAATTAAAATTAAACTAAATTAAAAAAAAAATAAATCATAATAATCTCAGCCTTATGTACATTATTTACACTTGGCGCGGAAAACTTCGAACTACACCTGTCCTCTCCACTTGTGCAGGAGGAGACCCCAGCGCTGGAATAAGGACACTAAAGGCACAGACACTCAGGATTTGAAGGGATAAGCTGGCTATTGCCACCAGAGCTCCAATAATATATTTACAGAAAGTCTCAGGGCCATTTAAGTTTTATCCTTCGAGGAGGATTTATAGAGAGGGTTGGGAGGTGCTAGATAGAAACTGTGCTAGAAGATTAGAATGGTGAATTAAGTTCTGATGAAATTCGGAAAATTTGTATGTATTTAGGTCGGAAACCATTGACATATAGATGTAGTGAGTGCTATAGGATATTGTTTGTTACATTGTATGGAGTGTTGGCTATTCTTCAAAGAATTTTAGACTATAAGGATTAGATAGATGCATTTAATGTTCGAAAATTCTGCTGCCCCCTCTTGCTCCCTACAGTCCAATTCCGTAGATACAAACAGGTTTCAGCATATTCTTGAAAATTTGTAGTTTGTTATTAATAGAAAAAAACCTAGGTCCAAATAAGCACCTACTCAATATTGATGTGTTTGTTCTATTAGTTCATTCAACTTCGTTTATGAATCCGTATGAACAATGGACAAGAAAAAATCTCAATTTTAGATTTGTTACTGCTGTGACACTGGTGTGAAATATAATTTTATTATTAAAATTATGCTTGCGATATGATGTGAGATTTTCTATTATTATTTTACTTCTTGTTTTGTTTTTGTTTTTTAATCTTTAAGGTTTTTAAAATATGGACAAAATTTGCGATGCTGCAGATTATTGTGTTACCATGCAACGGATGATTCCCTCGTGCTGTATCGATTTCACCGTAAGGTCACTTTGTCCTCTCACTTTATATAATGCGTCATACTTTAATTTGTTAAACAATATAATATGATTTATTTATTGTCATCGTTTGTCTTAAATCAATATATAATAGTCATTATATGTAGTAATATTATTGAATATCTCTTATGTGTTAGTGTTTGTGAGCAAAAATGTGGTGGAACGAAATATATTTTTAAAAAAATAAAAATTAATTTGTTGATTTTTGTTTTTAGATTTTTTTCTCAACCATTCTAAAACCAATCTTGGTTAGCTTCGTTTTGCTAATTTCCACATTCGTTTCAATTCGTTCAGATCGTATCTACATACATAGCTTCGTCCTTATTACTGATTGACCTGATATTGTTGTTGGTTGATATGTTAACAATCGATCGAAATCAATTTTTCAATGATTTTCCACTAACTTCTGGGTTCGTCCATTTAAAGAGATTAATCCGTTGGCAAGGGATAGTGAATAATGTTAATAATAATGTTAGCAAATAAAAATGACAAAAACAGGCTATGACATAATAGAAGCATATATAATATAATGCAATAATAGGAAACAGGGATGAAATATAAAGTTTTTAAAGGATGGCTTCCAGAGATTCTGAATAGCTTTTACACATAATTCGATGTAAGATCATGAAACGAAATACGAATTTTAGAGTTTCAATTTCGCCTATCGTGAAGTTTGTGACCCCCCTTCGGTTTCAGTGGAGATTCCGTTACAGGTCTCATTAAAAAGTTAATTTTAAGATTTCTAAAAAAAGGATATCTTTATTTATCCAAGCGTGAAGCCATAATAAATGTTTTGAAAACATTTTCATATTGTGAATTTTTTTTTCCAGTTTCATTATTGAAACGCCAAACTTTTTAGTACGTATACTGCTTTGCTGTAGTGGATATGTGTGATAATCCATAATCAATGGTTTAATTTAAATACATATGTATCACGGAGACCTGCATTAAACTCCAGGGACACGGAGACATGTTGCGGGTCGGAATCGCAGCAGTGCCGATTTAGCCACCTAACAAAGGCGTGCAACATTGAATCCTGATGTTGACTAAGCTTTAAATATAAGTTGCAAAATGTTGAGTTGCAGTAGTCGCAAAGAGGAAGCAGTCCTTACAAGAGAGCCCCCTAACAAAGTAGAATATATAAATATTCAATATTCCCTTTGATTGTCTTTAATGTATGATCAAATCGGATGAAATAATAATTATATTTGTGATGCTATGTTCATCTTACTGCCTTTTGTATTGCTATCCTTGAGATCGATTATACTAATAGCATATCCTAGCAATGAGGATATTGTTTGCTAAGAATACAATGCACTTGATTTTTATATTATAGTCGCATTATTTATAAGCTTGATTTGGCTGTTGTACATTTTGATCAATACATTTGTGGGCCTAGCCTTTTTTTTTTTAATGGTGAATATATGGTGTGGATTGTTAACACAGAGGAACAGGAAGAAACTTTTCTTTGACTCAGGTAGTATTTTTTCTCACTATCAGATATAATTCCAACATGACATTGGCTCTTCCCCACTACGCAAGATTTCCGAGAGGTAGGCATTTATTATACCATATGATGGAAATTTATCGCCATTATGCAGAATCTTTAGATGACCATTTGGTCGGGTTATGTTTATTACCAAATGTCTTCATAACAGATGAAATATTTTTACAAAACACAGCCATTTTCTTCAGAAAAATAGTCTAAATTCAGAATGACGATCACAAGGCTCAGATATCTTAGTTCAAAAGTTGTTTCAACATTTTTTTTTTCTTTTTCTTACTTACTTCCGTCAGAATCTGACCTCTCATTATCTAATGTGACATGTCCTGGAGGCTTTGGTATGGGCTATTCTTCGCAGTGTGGAACTGATCTCATGGTAGGTTGCGCAAGTTACGGTAAACCACTGATTTTTTTTATATCGGTTTAATTTCTTTATTGTTTGTTAAACAGAAATGACAGTCAGAGGAGTGATATTTCGGTTCCAAATCTTTCTAAATGATTCAGATAGCAAATGGCATGTGACGTGTGCCACTATATCATGCATTGAGAAACCAAGAACACGAAAAAAAAAAACCAGATATGTGGGGCCAGACCCTTGTTTCGTCCCTCACTTCACAGTAAAATAATTCAAGGTTCTGATATGAAGACTTTGCAACAATAGCCGTGACTTGGGATTAAGCTTAGTAGAAAGCTTCTTGTACTTCGGTTCCACAATAAACCTATTTTTTTTTTTAATTGCATTTCTCCTGCTTATTGTAACAAAGACTAATCTACCGCTTAAAGTCAGCGCCATTGGAAAGCTTTATCTATTGTTCCTTGTCAACTTTAATCATCCACAAAGAGCTTTTTTCGTAATCTCTTTATGTTTAAAATGTGAATCATAGAATAAATGAAAATTCTTCTGAGCTGCTCACAGTTAAAGGAGTAACTACACTGGTTTATGCCATTCATATATTTTCTCTCCCCTCTCTGGCTGGTTTATTCCCTGCAGTGCCGGAATTGCAGTATATGTATATGTATGACCTGTATTGCAGTATATGTAGCTATTAAATTTTAGAACTTTGCATATTTTGCTTATTTTCGCTCAAATTTGAGCTCTTCACTTTAATAACAAATTATTGTTTCAAATAAAATATATATTTTTATGGACCTCTCTTTTAAAGAAATTGTATTTTTTTTTTATATGACTTTGAATATTTGTTCGGCATTGTAAAATTGTCCGTAATGTAAGTATTAACTAGGAAACTGAGCAACTTAAAAAATTAATTTTTATTTAATCTTTTTTTAAATTGTTGCATATTTTAGTGATGTGCAATAAATGTGCCACTATCTAATCAACTGGACCAACTCTCTCAACACAACTATTGTGGCTGTAGGTTCTTTTTTCGTAACAAATTGTGGTGTTAGAAAATAAGTTTTAATTCAAAGCAATAAAAGAAAAAATGGGAGGGGGGGGGGTGTATAAATAATGCAAATGACAGACAGGTAATAATTATCGAGATGACTTTGTAAAATATGGTAAAGGACTGTATACTGCATAGAAGATTCATCTTGCAAAGACGATTAGTTGATGCAGATCTTAGTCATTCTTGTTGTAGTGTTTAATTATTTTATTTTTTTAATTTAATTCATAGGGATATAATTTTCAAAATTATTGAGTACAATAGCCGTGACTTGGGGTTAAGCTTAGTAGAAAGCTTTTTGTACTTCGGTTCCACAATAAACCTATTTTTTTTTTAATTGCATTTCTCCTGCTTATTGTAACAAAGACTAATCTACCGCTGAAAGTCAGCGCCATTGGAAAGTTTTATCTATTGTTCCTGGTCAACTTTAATCATCCACAAAGAGCTTTTTTCATAATCTCTTTAAGTTTAAAATGTGAATCATAGAATAAATGAAAATTCTTCTGAGCTGCTCACAGTTAAAGGAGTAACTACACTGGTTTATGCCATTCATATATTTTCTAATTTTAATATAATCTCTGAACTTTCCAGATGGAACTAGTCCGCCATTTAGGCATATTATCCCTTTTTCCAATCCCTGAATGTTACATAGAGGTTGCCTCCTAGAGCTAATCGGAGTGGGAGATTCTAAATTCAGACGGACCGCCATAAAATAAATTTTAATTTATCTTAGTGGTAATCGAACCCACGCCACCTTGAACCGGGAACTATGGGGCCGTCACTTCATATATCTCGGTCATTAGGTTTCAGTGAGACAAAACCTTTTTTAAGGAGGTTTAATTATTTTATAACAGATCATGTATGTTGTTTCTTTATCTTTCAATCGCGCACTTAATTTGTTTCCATCTATAATGTCAAAGATGGGCATTAGGCATATTATCGAGTATAAACTTCTTGGAACCATTCAAAGGTATTATTTACATCACTTTCGGAAAATATATTTCTAGATTAGATATTTCTACTTTTTTTACCGCTAGAAAAATCTCCTCTGGCTATTACTACAACACCGATCGACGACACAATTGAGTTTAATATCATAGAAATCCACAAATGTTATTTTTATATTGTTGAATCCCTTATCGGAAAATATACCATTATGTTCAGTAGAATCGCCTACCTGACCGAGTACGCGGGATATGAACACCAACAGGCTCTCCTTAGAAACAGAGTAGAGCTAGAATCTATTCTCTGTATCTCCATTTAGAAAATAAATATCAATCAAATAGAAATTCTTATTAATTTATTTCAAATTTTATTCATATTTACTACTCATCTGTTGAATTTTTTCAATTGTTTGTAATTATTATATTTAACTTGAATTCCGAATTCTACCAGTTCCAAAAAACAATAATATTAAAAGTCTATTTAATTATCAATTCTACAGAGGAATGCCGTTAATTTCAATGCTCTGGGGTTTAATATTACCTAACATGGTGAAATTCAAAATAATTGCAATTCAGTGTCAGTTGTTTATTTCCAGATTTAAATTGTGAAGATTTTGATCTTTTTATATATGCCTAGCTGTGCCCCGCGATTTAACCCGCGTTAAATTTTGGATTAATCCGTAAAATACAAAATTACCTTTAATATTATAATCTATAATATATTGTTTAGTCTCAATTGTTCAACACATTTTATAAACGGCAATAAAGTTTCACTTAAATAAGGTTTTTTTTTTCCTTTATCCTTCCATTTCATTTCGAAAATAACGTTTTCGCACAATAATTTCACGCTTATAAAAAAGTTTTTATTGTGAACTTACTTCCACGAGTATGAAATTTCTATTACAACGACACGTACGCAAGTAGACACTTTTTCTCTTAGTAATTTGATTATTGTTACTGCCCCATTTCTGTGAGTCGTTATATGTTTATATAGCCCAAAACCTTTCTCAATAATCGGTAAATCTAATAGAGATGACAAAAAGTACTCTTGACTTACCAAATATTTTACTCGAAAACTCTCACTAGCTGGGAATAGATACGTCTGTGGATGGAAGAGGTGTCAGTCTTCGCTACCTCTTCCATCTCTGCTAAAATACGATCTAACTCAAAAAGAATTTTTCAAATCGGCCTGATTGTCCTTGAAAGCTCAAACAAACAATCTTTTCATTTTAGTTTGGCTTTTGTCTGCTAATGTTCGGTTGTAATCTCTTTCCGTTTTTTATGTCAGGATATGAATAAATTTTAACTACTTTTAGTTACTATTATTTTAGGAATACACCGATATTCTGATATATTACAATCCTATCTAAGAAAATGACGTTTTAGGAGAAAGATGTAGATAGAGCAAAAACCCATTTCGTTTTTTTACTGCAGTCTTTTTCCTCTCAATGCTACAGCCTCCTTTCGATCCGTTTATTGTACAGTATAGAATTCATTGAAATAGGTTTATTACTTGAAATAGTACTGAGTTTATTAAAATCACACTCCGTTTAAATTATATTTTTGTATTTAGATGTAAGATAATAGATGATAAACATATTGTACAATCTACTATTTTTTTTTACTCACCCTTATATCTCAGTGAAATGACTAATGTGTGAGATTTTGTCGTCCGACTTTTTCATGATCTTTATTCTTTTAATTTTAAAAGGAATTAGTCAACAATCTCTGCAGAAAAAATAAATTTCTTTCATTGCCATACCGCCTATGGTTAATTATATTTTTTCTTTAAAATTTCCATAACTCGATACGTAATCATTTTTTTTTTTATAAATTTTTGGAGTATACTGCATTGGTTATCGATTTTTTTTTTCTGAAAGAAGCATAATTTTCTTAAAAATATAATCAGTTTTATATAATTTGATTTTTAAATAATAATAGTACAATTTTTTTTCATTGGGCAATGATTTTCTCCGGATGAAAGAAAATGTCGGCTGTCAAAACTTTAAGTGACTAAACAAAAAATTAGTTGGTTGATATCGGCATGATGGTATAGAAGGATTAATCTAATTAGGAATTGATAAATTATTTGCCACTTCTATAAATTTGTTTTATAATACTGATTTATATTAATTTAATTTAATATGTATAATAAATAATACCAAACTATATTTTGAATTGCTTATTTTTTTATTTTTTGTGTGTTTTTAGAACTGAGGATGAATGTATAACATGCGAAACTAGTTTTAAATAAAACAAATTTATAGAAGTGGCAAATAATTTATCAATCCCTAGAAAATTAATTGAGATAGGACAATAAAATTTGGCATATAGTCTTATCTATATGAAACTATAAATCATACTAAATTTCATGAAAATTTGAGATGATGGGTGTCATGGCCCTGCATATCCTTTGGAATTCACTTCTTACCTTCGATACTGTTGTAATTATATCGGTATATAAACGCCGGATAAAAGAAACCTTTACAATACTTCTTAAAAAACGGAACACCTAGATCAGAGAAATGTTCCGGGCCTAGCAACTTGATCTCGGCTCGACCGGACATGAAGCAGAACGGTTACCTAACTCTGCTCTGTCACAGTCCACCTCCTTCCTGTCTCGGCGATATCATGACAACATTCGAATATCTTGGTATAATTATTATATTATAGTTTTAAGCTTTAGAGTGGAGTATTCATAAAGAAAAAAAATATAAGAAATGATTTATGTACTCTATAGAAAAAAAAAATTAAGAAATATAAAAACGGGCAAGCACTATAATATGAGTCACGACTGCATTTTTTCCTTCTCTAAATACGTCACGTTGCCTGGCCAAATACCTAGTGAGCTGTGAAAATAAGTAAGTACGTGTTGAGCCGCAGAAAGTTTACTTTTTACTTCTGAGTTCATATCGGGGTTTACTGGAGCGTAACGTATAACGTACATTTTACAAAGTACAAAGCTAATGTATAAATTGTGAGGTATTCACAATTTTATAACTACAAATTCCACACTGTCATTACACAGGTAAGGCTGGAATGAAAAGTATTTTCCAATTGGTCTGGTGGCACCTGGACATTGTTAAAAGTGGTTTCCGAAATTTGTTTCAGGATTTTAAGAAATAATGCACAGTACAGAAGACATTAGGAAAAGACTATAAAAGGGAAAAACAAAGTGCACCAGTGTCTTTGAGAATTTGATTCTCTTAGTATTACAAATGAGTTCAGATAAAATAAATAAATATATATATATATATATATATATATATATATATATATATATATATATATATATATATATATATATAAAGAAATGGTATGGATGATATGGATTTATAGTGTTGTTTTGGAGAGCGATGTTGAATCTTATGTAGAAAAGCAAGTGGTTGCTCGTTTTTAAAATGAACTGTCGGGCAAAATGTTAGAAAGGTCTTTTTTCTTATATCATATAGGGAAAAATAGAAGACATGATTTAAAAATATTTAAAAAACTTTCCTCCAGAACATTGTTAGTCCTACGAACAATGTTCTGGAGAATAGTTTTTTTTAGTTATACTATATGTTACTATGCTACTAGATGTAGACTAATGACCTTGTAAATAGGATGGCTAATGATGGATGACCGAAAATTTTCTTTTTATTTCATTTTTTATTCTACTAAAAGCAAAAAAAAGTATAGCAAGACTTAAAGAACAGTTGAAGAGATTACTTTCGAAAGGGTACATATCCAATTTGGAAAATTTTTCAGTAATGTGAAAAAATAAAGAATAGTACTAGTTAAATAATTATCCTTACTTAAGTCTTGGAAGAGAAAGGGATTTTTTGTCTAGTTTTGATAGGAAATAGGAGGGTTCGATTAAGTTCATCGAAATAAAATAAAAAACACTTAATTTAATTTATAGATATGGGCTCTTCTTGAAAGTAAGCTCCTCAATTCTGAAGTTGGATATGAAATGTTATAGGAATTATTGTGACAGCAATTCCTAGTTGAATGGAATCTCTAACCACTCACGTATCGCAAAAACTGAAACCGCTGCATCATGGCCTTACAATTCGACAACAGAGTCGTTTGATGTTTTTTAGTTGGCGACATCCTAAAGGGAGCTCTTCTATTTCTGCCAATTCAGTAGCCTACATAAGTGTGATGATCGTATTATTTAAGAGTTGTGATTGAATAACTTGTAGAAAGTAAAGTTTTAGTATCCACATCACTTTCTACAGGTTGTTGTGTCACTGTTATCTTATATAAATTGAACGGTATACCTCCTTTGCCAATTACTTTATTACAGTTATTTTTATTTATTATTCAAAATGGGGGTGTATATATCTTTCAATTCAATGGCAGCCACAATTTTTGGCACGGTATATGGCAGAAAAATAGAAAGAGGATAATTTCTTAACTTGGAGATACAAACGGTTGTTTAAAAAGGTTTGCGAAAGGAGTTAAAACCAAGAATAGCCAATGCTTCCTTCCTTATAAGTTCATGTGTAGTTATGATGAAATTTGCATTCTTAAAACAAGCAGTTTTATTTGATTTGATTTTTTTTTTGTGGATTTCATCCAATAGTAGAATGTTTGTTAATCAACATATTTACGGCTTCACCATTATTTTGCGTATCCTTTTTAAAATTACATTGTCTTTTTGAAACATAACTTTCATATAAATGACCAAAGTAGGGAACTCTTATTTTAAAATTCTATGTGCTCTTTCGAGTTGTTCACAGTAAAGCTAAACGTCAGTAGCCTCGCCATCTAGAATCAGATCTTTTTTCTAGTAATGCCTCAGAAGACCACGAATGACAATTTTTTCTTATCAGCGAAAGACTTTTGTAACAACCTAGTAATTATCAAGATTTCCAATTTTACTCATAATCCTTTTTTTAAGATAAATAATTTTAAAGTAGAGAATTTTATATTACAAAAAAGATAGTTAGTTACCTAATGGAACAGAGTATACGTGAATGACGGTTATTAAGATATTTAGTGCAGCCAAATCGAAAATCTTTACTCAACTTTACACAAATAAAATTAATTGTACATATCCTATGATCCTTAAAGTTTACTCAAAGACCAATAGTGTATTTTAATCAAACCTTAATCATACAAATGGATTAAATAAATGGTTGATTTTTCAGCTGTTATTATATTAAGATAGACTAAATGTTATGTCAATTAAAATGTTCTTATGCAAAAATTTAACCTTTTTAATAAAAATTCATGACTGTGAAATATGATTCAATACCAACAAATTATGATGAAAGGCTTGAAAATGGCCCAAAACGTTGCCTAATTTAATCAAGAAAGAAAGAAAAGGAGTTTAAGAGTTTTTTTCTTAAAAAATAATAATATTAAAGTTGATTTTCTTTGTTTGGTTAGTTTTGTCCTTTGTTCGATACATTGTGATTGATTACAAGGAGCATAAGTTAGCTCACAAGGACCATTAAAGATTTTTTCTAATGGGGTTAGTTCTGGATCGGGGTTCACTATAACTAAGTAGCTAATAGATTTAAAATGCAGTTTGAAATTAAGGGTTAAAACAAAATTCATGGTGTTAAGATTATTACTTGCCACTGTCCAAAATATACCAAATTGGGGGCCTTCGCTGTCAATCAACTATCAGTAAAGATGCAATCGATCCTAATGGCTTGTTTATTTGTTTGAGGCTCCTACCTTGTCTATTTATGAGATAACTTTTTAACTTCCGATAAAAATTCCTGAAGACTGATTGTGCAATATGCTCACCAGGTATGACGACTTGAATTCGTGAAGAATTTTACGTAACTTTACACCACAACCGCGTACATACTTCTTCATGATCAACTTACGCAACGCTGACTGGCTCAAACGAATCCTCTATAATCATTTACTTCCTGAAGTAGCGGCAGATTAAAAGGTCAATCATGCAGGAAGTAACCTCTGTTCCTCGAAACTCGACCTAACCGAACCACTTGGGTTCTACTTAATGTTTACTTTCAATGGGCGATTGTTATTAGCCATCTGATGTCACGCGACTTCGATAGTCCACACAGCCTTTTTGAACAGTTTTTTTAAAACTCAATATAAATAATAAATATTTGCGGTTTGATTATACATTTCCTAGAATTCTTTACATTAAAACAATTTTTTTTCATTCTTCCAATTTCACTACAACCTGTTTGGTAATGTATCCTGGAGCCTTATCTTATCTAGTGGGCATTCTGTTTTACTCATCCCCTCTTAATTTAATCATTAGGAAGTATTACTTTTTTATTGAGCTAGTAGTGTTTTGTAATTTATAATCGATGAAATAATTCTTTCTAAAATAAATGTTAATTTGAATTTTAGAACATATTTTATGATTATAATTGTGGAATATTCTTTTAAAAGTCATTGTATCGGTTTCGAAAAATTATTTTATTTAAAAAATGAAAAGTATTTCATGTGGGTAAGTTAAATTTTGATTGAAAAGGCTGGAAATCTAACAATTATTTGTAAATAACTAATAACCTTTAGATGTTGAATCTGTCAAGAAATAATTTTTTATGAAAAGTCATATTAGCTTATGACAAAATGCTCCTCTATTATAACTGTTTTATAATTTTTATGTTCTTAAAATTTGATATCATATTTCATAATTTTAGTTGTTTTATTAAAATTTATATTTTCCAAACAAAAGCTGTCAAATTATCTTTCCCATCAAAATTCTAGGAAGGTCTAGCAGTGATATCGAAATTATTGATGTAATCGAAGATATCTATAATCTTTACTATCCTATTGATTGTCGCCCATTCCTATTATTTATCCTTAACTTGTTCAACCAGCGAGGCGGAAAAACGGCAGCCATTTTCGGCGCACTCTGGCTGGCGGATCGGGGTTGGATTATGCAATCCTTTGCTTGGTTGCGACATGGGAAAGGCAAAAAAAAACACTTGGCCTTATTAGTGCAGGAGCGTAATCAGTCTAAAGACCTAGTACTGAATAACCTGAACTTCGCAATGGGAAAATAATTTTTCTCATCGTTACTGTTACTGTAAAAAAACTACTTAACAGTACACTATATATAAATTTGGTCAGGGATTGTTCTTGTAACAAGGCGAAATAATAAAATTTAACAATTTTTAAAATTAAATATGAGAATCGGCACTGTTATTACTTAGTATTATTTTATTTACCATGGTGATGCAATGTCGAGTGTTTTACCTTATACTAAGAATTTAGCTATAATTGATATGAATGTTGGATGATATGGTATGGTTGGAGAAACACCACAATAAACCACGGAACGAATTTCGATGAAACTTCCAGTTAATTCAAAGTTTTGTTTTGGCGAAGTTATAGGTTGTAAGTGTTCAACTTTGTTGAATTCAATGTGAAGCATTGAAAAGAGAGGTATTGCTCAAAGAGATACATATTTGAGGCGATGGACATTGCGCAGAATTTAAATATTCCGTAAATTATATGACTGATAGTAGACGTTTGAATTGCTCCAATTCTGAAACTATAGGGATTTTAAATGGATAGATAGCCTTTTATATTTTATTTGTTATTGGTGTTTACGTTTTTCAGTTCTTGTCGATCAATTTTTTACGTTTTTGTTATTATTTATTTTTGGTCCTTTCGGACATTTTTGGTTGCTTAGTATGTGTACTTTCTTCTTTTTTTTTTTTCTGCTGGTGAGAAGTTAGTAATAATCACCTCTTTGAGCTATTATTGTGTTAGCTCTTATTTCCTTGAGATGTGTTGTGATATCTTGGGATGATATCCTATATCTATTTGATAAGTTTTTTTTTTTTTTTTTTTTTTGACTTTTGATGTAACATGTGCTGTCTTTGTCTGGGTATTTAATTCTTGACATTTGAGAGAAAATAAGGCTTTGTTTTCGTAATCTTTCAGTTATACAATAACATTAATTTTGTTTCTCTTTTTTTATTAGTACTGGATTGCATTATATTGTCAAATATATCAATTTAGGTTCATATGAATATTAATATGAAATTATAATTTGGATATTATTCTTTCTTTGTAAATACTGTTTATAATCGATTATAAAATACCTCAACTTCAGTGATGCTAAAACCTGTGGCATATTGATCTAATATTCCATATAGTTCCCCCCTTTGTTTAATCAATGGGTTTCAGCCGATTGTCTGTTATTATTAATTTAAAAAGCATCGAATTAAATCTAGTTGGTAAGATTTTCCCTCTAAATGGGTCAGGGCCTAGGTGCAACAGGTCTAACTTTTAGTCCTCTAAAAAAGCTTATTTTAGTAAATTACTTGCCGTTGTTCCCTCTCCCCTCTCTAGGCTGGTTTATTCCCTGCAGTGCCGTACCTGTATTGCAGTATATGTAGCTATTAAATTTTAGAACTTTGCATATTTTCTCTCAAATTTGAGCTCTTCACTTTGTTAACAAATTATTGTTTCAAATAAAATATGTATTTTTATGGACCTCTCTTTAAAAGAAATTGTATTTTTTGTTTTTTTTTATATGACTTTGAATATTTGTTCGGCATTGTAAAATTGTCCGTAATGTAAGTATTAACTAGGAAACTGAGCAACTTAAAAAATTAATTTTTATTTAATCTTTTTTTAAATTGTCGCATATTTTAATAATGTGCAATAATTGTGCCACTATCTAATCAACTGGACCAACTCCCTCAACACAACTATTGTGGCTGTAGGTTCTTTTTTCGTAACAAATTGTGGTGTTAGAAAATAAGTTTTAATTCAAAACAATAAAAGAAAAAAAGAGGGGGTGTATAAATAATGCAAATGACAGACAGGTAATAATTACCGAGATGACTTTGTAAAATATGGTAAAGGACTGTATACTGCATAGAAGATTCATCTTGCAAAGACGATTAGTTGATGCAGATCTTAGTCATTCTTGTTGTAGTGTTTAATTATTTTATTTTTTAAATTTAATTCATATAATTTTCAAAATTATTGAGTACTGTTGTTGTTACTGGTATATGGCAGGAGGAGCTTTTACGGGAAATGGATATTTTGGTCCTTTTTACCAATGCCTGGCAGATCCGGCCTCAAATCACTAAATAAGATGCACGCACTAGTCATAGTGTAAAATTATACTATAAACATCATACAAAATTTGAAATTATATTGTGATTTGTTTCCAATTTCTTCCTACAAAGGCTCCTTAAATTTTAATTATCTTAACTTTAAAAAATAATAAAAATTAAATAAGCGAAATATTCTAAATTTCAGTGACAATTGTGTACACTAAAAGGGGACTCTAAAATAAATATGACTGAAATATGTAAGTTTTAGTTTGAATGAAAAAATATTAAAAATCTAAATATTGCATTGCATAAGTTGTTTTTCCGTTTTGCTGTTGACGAGTTTTGTTTAGCATCTAAGTGCTAACATGGACTGTTTCTCCATTTAACATATGTTATGTAATTTAGGTCGTAAAACATGGTATCTGACATTGTGAGTAGAAGTTTAAAATTCCTTATGGCTGATTTCATATGTCGTTAATAGGATTTGAAGGAAATGTATTTTTATTAAAGAGAACTATTGCTATTATGTATGATAAAGTTATGGTAAATGATAGCTAGTTGGAGGTAAAACATGGTAACTAACAATCATGGCCGCCAGATGCAGTCGTATTGAGGAACTTGAATCTATTGTTTTAAGTATTAGTAATAGTTCTGAGAACAGCTGTTTTTGTGAAGACAAAGATGAATTCCAGGAATATGTTTCTGTGTATGACTGGAAAAAAAAAAATTACCACTGATAAAAAAGAAATCCTGGAGGTGTTTGGAGAAGTCATTACCAAGAGAAATTCGCATATGTCAATCATGTGGACCATGTGAATTTGGGTAGAGGACGTTTAAGGACTGCAGTAGATCAACCAGAGGATATGGACAACTGCATCACAGAGGATGAAATAGAGATGGCAATTGATAGTATAAAGCTTGGTAAGACTAGTGGTCCTGACGACACCTCTCCGGAACTTGTTAAATTTGAAGGAGAAGAACTGAAAAAGGCCCTTCAAATGATATTCCAGGAAATTTGGAATGAGAAGAAGATACCAGAAGAATGGGAGCAAAATATTATTCCTATTCATAAGAAAGGAAGTCAGACCATCTGTGAGAATTACAGACCAATTTGCCTATCTTCAGTGATATATAAGCTTTACACTCGAGTACTGGAACGACGCCTGCGATATTATGTCGAAAAGGACATTGAGGAGGAGCCGGCTGCTTTTCGGCCTGGCTGACAAATACAAGATCACTTATTCTACCTGGGGATGGTGGCAGAGAAGGCATGGGATCGAGGACGGAATGTATACCTTGCTTTTCTTGACTTGAAGGCTGCGTTTGACTCACTTCCACACCAGGTAATCTGGAGTGCTTTGGAAGAGAAGAAAATACCTCCAAATTTAATAAACGCTGCCAAGTCAGTATATCAGGACCCTAAAGGTATGATTCGTCTCAATGGTTCACGATCTGCATCGTTTAGATTCTACAAGGGAGTGAAACAGGGTGACAGTCTGAGTCTCCTCCTTTTTAACATTGTGATGGATCAAGTATGGAAAATATGCAAGAGTAGAATTCCTATGGCAACAGTAGGATATTGGAATCTGATTCCCATATTAGTCCAAAGTTTTATATATGCAGATAAAATAGTTGTGATTGTAGATACGCCTGAACATTGATACAAGTAGCTGTTCATGAAGGGTCTGAAGAATTAAAAAGGAAAGGACTGCATATACCCCACTAAGAGCAAAATTATGCATATAGGAAGGACAGACAAACAGCTTACAATAAACTGCCTTGGACAGAACCTCGAAGTTGTGGATGATTTTGATTATCTAGGTGCTGTCATAAGTAGTGATGGGCGAATAGATCGAGAGGTACTGAGCCGAATAAGAAAGGCGAATAGCGTATTCTTTCATATATCTTCAACATTGGTAGGCAAGCGAGAAGTTAGGAAAGAGGCAAAGCTATGCTTATTCAAGACTGTATTCTTGCCTGTTCTTCTCTATGGGTCAGAAAGCTGGACGGTACTTGAGAAACATGCGAGACAACTTACAGCAGCGGAAATGAGGTACGAAATAATGACCTACGAAAAGTCACGGGAAAAAATAGACGGGACTGTATAAGAAATAACAGCATCCGTGCCACACTGGGAGTGAGGTCAGTTGATGTTCTCGAGGAACGCCAGCTAAAATGGTATGGCCATGTTTGTAGGATGGGAGATGAGCGAAAGGCCCGCTGGCTGATGGAAGCACGACCAATAGGAAACCGCCCCGTAGGAAGGCCTAGACTTACCTATAATGAATATATAGAGGGACTCGGAAAGGAACGCGGTTGTCCGATGGATCAACTCCGAAGAATGGCTCTGCATAGAGACACAAGAGATGGACTGAGGCTACTCCACGCCTAACAGCACAAAGGAGATTGTGAAAGAAGGAAAAAAAATACGACTGAAAACAAATTGATTCCAAGTTACTCCTAAAAATGATACGAAAAGATTTCTTTACTTCTTTTGATGTTTTGAAGTAAAACATGGTATCTATCGCAGTTTACATGTTTTACACCAACTAAGTTAATTTTCAGTTTTTTTTACCCAGGGCATTTTTTAGAGTATACAACTAGGTAACTGGATCTCAATCTTATATCCACAAAAAAATGTAACAGCTGATAAAAAAATTATTTTTCAATAGACACAAAATACTTGTGTCACATAATTATGTGATTTTTTGAAGAGTAATGAATATTATCTTCAAAACAACAATCAATTTTCCAAAAGTTTTCATTTTGCTAGTTAACATGTTTTACGTCCGAGTACCTCAATTATTCAACTCACTTTCTCGCAAGTGTTGTATAGTGGTTTGTTACTTAGATCGTTTCTTTGATTTCATCGTTTTGTCCCTCCTCATTGCTTCATATATTTACATTAAAGTTTTCTCCAGAAAGGTGTGAAACAACCAGGGATCTCTCTTGTTAGGGACTCTATAAATCGGAAAGAAATTCCTGAGCGCATGGAGGCCTGCCAATTGTCTCCTGTCGAAGCGGTGTTCTGTCGGCGCCGGGGGAGACCTCGTGTGTGATTCCAATGGTAAAAGAAAACTCGACACAACAAAGCTACTCGGAGGGAGAAAGTCCTTTTAGTATGGCCGTTTTCCCGAATTTTCCACTCCATTGTTTGTCATGCCGGTGGATCTTGAATTTATTTCGTCTTGGTCTCAGCCCTCAAAAAATATGTTTAAATATCTAATATCCTTATTGTCTGCAACGATATATCGTTCCTTTAGAGGCAAAATAACATCGTTTTAACACAGATTTGTTGGTTTGGTTGACAATCAAATTCGAGATATGTTAAGTGCACTACGTAGCTCAGGTCGTGATGTTTAAGTTATGTATCGATACCATGTGAAAATATTGATCAAATAGTATCCATGTTATGATACAATTTGATCGATCAAATGCGACTAATCAGTGTTATATAGTGTTATATTTGAAGATCTGAAGCCCTATTTTTTAACATTATATATATATATATATATTTTTAGGCCATTTACTTAGGCATAAGCCTAAAATTTGCTTCAAGTTATTTTATTTGTCATTTTTAATTTTTGTACATACGATTAATTTCGAATAAATAAAAAAATAGTACATTGTTAACGAATTTTTTTTTCAAATAATTATTTATAAATCTTGTATATCTAGTAAATACTTGAAAAATGCAATTATATACATATATTATATATTATATACGTAGAAAGCTCTATAAAGAAGGATATTAATTCATTTCTTCCCCTTTTGATGTTCCTATATCTAATAAACTGTTTTATTTTAAATAAAATGATGAAATAATTAATTTAAAAGGTCCGGAGACACCCTGTATATATGTTTTCACTCCCATTAATAAATGACATTCCGTGCTGATAAATGAAGAAAGAATTTTTTGTTTATCGTCTTTTAATCAAGATTTAAAGAATTTTGGTCATTAAATCGACAATCTTTCCCCCTTGTGTAACGTCGGAAATGATAATTTTACATGATAGAAAAATGTTAATATTATAAATATTAATTATCTTTATATTATCTATATTATCAAATAAGTATCTCAATTAAATCAATAAAATCAAATAACTATCTCTATATTTTCAAATATTAATATTTCGTCGGAACAGTTTAAATTTAAATAAATTTAATGTTAAATAAATCTCAGATATGAATTATTTGAGCAATAATTTTTTTCCTCCAATAAATTTCATTATATATTTTTTCCTTTTGTTCATATATTAATATACAGTTCCAATCAGTCTAAAACAAACATAAAATTAAAATATTAATTTAATACATTAAATGAAACAATCCATCAGTAAATCAACTATAAAGAGAAATCACTCACTCGTTTTGTGATTTTTTTCTATTTACTTTCTTCAAACAATGACAAATTAAACCGTTAGGCCCAACACAAAAACAGTAATTGGCCAGCGAGATAGAAAAGACCCCCGCTAGGATATTTAGAACGAACAGAAAGAAAGGTGCATTGTTTGTCGGGAGAGATTGTCTTCAGGGAAGGAAAGGTAGCCCTACAGAAGGGAGTGGGAGGTTTTGTTGTCCTCACTTGTTCTTTCATTTGTCACAATATCTTTAAGTAGCGTTGTCTTCACAAGAATAACACATGTAGTAAAAACACAAGCAAATGCTATAAACGTTTCCTATAACAAGTAAGGTAAATGTACCGGTAGCAGGCACAGTTCAGGAAATTTTCATTGTTTTTTCAAACAATGGTTTCCCTAACAAGGGGAGGGCACAGTTAATGGATCACCGATTTCAAATAATTTTTTTGTGGTGAAAAAAAATTGAAGACCCTTGACGAAATTTTTAGTAATTTTTTTTTATTATTACCCAAAATTTGAAAAATTGAAAAACTCTAAAATTTACTATTTCTGAATCACAAATAGTGTTTTTGTATTACTTATATCAATACTTAATATATAATCAATTTAATGTAACGGAGAGCAGAGTTATCAATAACAGATATAAAATTATCTACGATAAACATTAGTGCCAATAGCAACGATTCTTACTTTTTTTTTTTTTTAATCGTTTTTTAAAGTTATTTCCTTCTTTTTTTAAATCTTTGTATTGTATAAGATTCTTTTTTTACTTTATTTGTATTAAATATTTTTTTTTTAACAAATGAAATAGTTGAATGGTATAAAATTCTTATACCAGTGTATTATTATATTGATATAAGAATTTTATACCAAATATATGATTAGTATAATAAATATATTAGAATCTTAATAAATCAAATATGTTGCAAATATTCTTCAGTCACTTTATTTTTATTGGCTGAAGAATTTTTAGCAGTATTTTTAATGGCAATAACAACCGTCAAATTCCAACTTTTCAGCAGAGACAGAAAAACCTTTAAAAAAATTAATTTTCATCATATTGAGATATATATTTTTTTAAATACTACCAGCAAATAATGTACTTTCGAGTAGAAATAATTCACAATTATTTGTTGTGTATAAAATTTATGAAAAAATAAAGCAATAAATTAAATCTAAATCAAAAAGATTTTTACTTGATTGACATTGTAACCGGTGATGTATTAAAATACTGACGTTAACGTTGGGTCCTCATAAATTACTCAATTTGTTTTTGCCCTCATTCGTCCCATTTAATAGCTTTATGTAAAACATTTATATTTCAACCCAGTAGTTTTTTTATTATTATTTTTTTTAAAAATTGTATTACCTCTTTTAGTTTACTCGTCTTTATCGATAAAATATTTCAGATATTTAATAATTCGATGTTGTACTAAGATAATAGTTTATCTTTAAGTTATTGTAGACAATAGATGAAAGGAAGTAACAGAAGGCCGATCTCTTGACCTATAAAAGGCTTGACTATAAATGTTTCTCTTAAGGCCTCCTTTTTGATCGTTGCATGTATGAGCTTTGCTAATAATTATTATTCATTGCCTAATTTCTAGTGTATAATCTTGTTGTTTTTTTTTTGTTTTTTTAAATATGCGTGTATTTACAACTGTTTACATATGTACCAATCTAGCAAGCATTTATATCAGGGGGGTATGCAGAGAAGGGGATCAGGACCTGTTCGAAATGTGTGAAAAAATATAATTTTCATATCTTCCAACATAAGATTTGTATTTTGAGTAATATTTTTGGTAATTTTAACAATAGCTTATGATCCAATTTTATGCGTATCCTTAAAACTTACGCTAAATTTGGCGATTATAGACATTTAGGTGATTATTTGCTTTCTGCTTATTGAATTCACCTCCCCCCCCCCAAAAAAAAAAAAAAAAAAAAATGAGCATACGCCTCTGATTTTATTACGTGATATGATAAATACTGATGGCTTATTATATCATTTTTGAGTCATTTAAATTTAATTATTATGGTAAGTTGTTAATAAATAAATAAATTTTCTATTAAGCTTAACAAATTAGTACCAAATCAACGTAAGGATGAAAAAATGCAATAACAGTGTTTACAGAAAAATGTGTATTAAATGTTACCACTTAAACTTTTAGTTATGTATTATTAATTACTTCTTTCAATGTAATAACTCTGAATTTACTTGTACATTTGCTTTATGTTTATTTTTGTTACATTCGTACATTTGTTCTTGATCTCAAATCAAAATGAAGGTTGTTAACTAGCTATCTGTTATTTTTTAACTGATATTACTTTTTAGCAACTGTTAAATGTTGTTTAGTTTACTTGGGGATTGTAGGTGGGGAGGCTTTAAAAGTAGCAAGTTCCTTCCATTCCAAATTCAAACTAAATATCTAAGAGTTGAACCCTAAAGATAGTATATAGTTGCTTTGCTTGTACTGTACTTATTTCTTTAATCACTAACTTAAGAGTTGATTAGTATTCTGTTATTTTTCAGCTGTTACTGTTTTGTTATTCTTAATCTTAGCTGTTAACTTTGCTCAGCGCTAGATTTACATAAAGAATTTTTTAAACGCAAATAAATCCATAAGAATTTGTTCATTCATTTTTGATCTTTAACTGTAAGATCTAACTTTAATTTATTCAATATATTTTTTTCAAATATATGAAATAGTGGTTTTTGTTTTTCATGTCCTATTACTAAGTTCAGAAATTAGTTATATTTCATGACATGTTAAGAAAATTCCTAAAATATTATTAAAATTATTTTTTATGTTAGTGAGAATGAAAATGTTGATAACAAAAAGAATTTCTTTAGGCGTTGTCTCATTTTGTTGGAAAGGATGCTCCAGTTTCCAACTTCACAGTAAGTCCCCTAAAACTGGATTTAGAGATTACTGGATTTCTTAGAGCTTGAAGTTGTCCCTTCTTTCCTTATATAATAGAAGTAGTAAAGAAGTTTTCCTATTCCCCTTCTGTCCATAATCTTTTATTTGTTCGATTTTGACATATTTATAATACTGTAAAACAAAATTTCTGTTCGGATACGATCAATATTTACTCATTTTTGGCAAATACGCTAAAGAAATATTACGTTTTGAGTAAAATGTCAGTACCATGATAAACAGAGAGCCATAGAATATTATTTATTTCCATTTCTGATGTGTCCGCTAAATTTTTATGAAACTTTTTAGATGAATCAAGGCCTTAAAATATTGGACTGTGTAAAATATAGGGTCCAACGCTCACCAGGGGTCCCGGAAAAAAATCGAGAAGTTTGCATACGCAAAACATTTTATTTTATATTTCTGGTTCTAATGAAGGTAGCAGAATGAGTTTGGTACCAAAATATTACTATTAGCAAGTGAAATAATAAAAAAAATAAGACATCAAAATATTCAAGTAATATGCTTGGTATAAATATTAAAAACATCAAAAACGTCCTCGAAATGGTGATTTTTTGGAGGAAAACATTAATTTTCTCAGAAACAGAGATCATATTGGGATTTCACACCCCTTGCTCCCCCCCAAAAAATACCTTACAACTCAACAGATTATAATACTTGCATATGTCGATGTCTTATTTTTTTTTTTTATTATTTCGCTCGGCAATAGGGACATTTTAGAACTAAACTCATTCTTCTATCTTCATTAGAACCAGGAATATAGAATAAAATATTTTGCGTATGCAAACTTCCCGATTTTTTTCCGGGATCCTTGGGGAGCGTTGGCCCCTAATATTTTACACTCCAATATTTTAAGGTCTAGATTCACCTAAAAAAGTTTCATAAAAATTTTGGTCCCACATGTGGGATCCTCTCCTTGTGAGATAATGTTAGAACTTTGTAGATCTCATTTTATAATCCCTAATAATACTGATAGCTAAAGATTGTTGATCAAAAGCTGCTGATAGAAATTTGTTCTAAAACATGCAATAAGTCATATCTTGTAAACCACTATATAGATAAACAAGTAATGGCCAACCGTTATTATTTCTTATTTAATGGTTTAAGTTGAGTATTCCGACTTGAACCTCTTTTAACTGTATGAGGAAGGTTTAAGGTTATTTCGTGGATACGCCGTGAAATAAAAGTCCACCCTCACAACCGAACCCGCAATCGCTCGCTTCTGGCTCATGTTGCCGGAGTGCAGCTTTCTTTACTTCGGCATTCGCGTAACTAAGGTCGAATACACTCCGAGGTATTCCACTCCCACCTGTAGTGGAGATAATGAATATTTTAATCGTTATTTTAATAATGGCTGTCTCCACCTTCATGTCAACTTTCTCTTGTCTTGAAGTCCACATTTTTATTCTAAAATTTTCTGTTTAAATTATATTCATATCCATTTGGATTTTGTTATAATTTCAATTGAGAATTGAAAAAAAAGAATGATCTATTCAGTTAAGAAATATGGAATATTTAAAATGGTGGTTCCCTAAAAGGACGTTGCTGACTGTTCTTGACAACCACACTGACACCGGACACACAACTTTCTAAAACATAATAGTAAAATAAAATTATTTTTTTGTTATGATTCTATAAATGTGAAATCATCGTTACGAAAGTTTTCTTAAGACGTGTATAAACTTCCGATTATATATGTTATTATAGAATATAGTGTTTGATTTGAAATTAATATTAACATATTTTACAGGAATTTGATTAGTACAAACCAAATAAATGTTGTAGGAAGGAAAATAAAGGATTGTAGAAGAACAATTAGCAATAAAAAAAAATTGTTTCCTGCAAAATAAGTTACTATGTTATGAAAATATCAGATTATTAAATTCCTGATGGCCTAAGGGTTGTGCATTATGTATGCTCTCAGGATTCATAGGAGTGTAGGTTTAATTCTCTCCCTCTACCGTAACTTGGTAGGCTCCATGAAATGATAGTGGAGAGATCTTTATAATAGTTACAAATTTTGGCATCCAGATTGTGGATAAAATACAACAGAAACCTCTAAATTCCCTTTGGTTCAGTATAGTACTAATAAATAGTTACTATCAAGCAATTAATCAGGTTATGCCAACACTCCTAAGACATTGAGTTAAATAAACAAAAAGTTGAAAATAGATTGAAGTGATTTGAAAGAACTGGAATGGTGTTTCATCTAATATATTTTAGGTTTCATTTTAAGGAATATTTTCAGTGGGCTGAAGCCAGTTTTCGACTCCACATGTTTTTTTTAATTCCAATTCAAATGATAACATTTATTAAATACAATTTCTCGTGAATGTACATGAAGAAAAAAAATGGAATTAATTTTTTTCTTTACGTTTCAAGAGAGTGAGAAATAAAATTAAATTAGTCTCTACTTTACTAAGCATTAATTTAATTAGTTTAATTAAAGTTATCTCAATGTTTTTTTTTGTTTTTTTTTAGCATTATATGTAGATTTTCAGTTTTAGCTTCCTTTAATGTTTTTTCTCTCTTTTTTTTTTTTTTTAGTTTTGGTTATATTAAAATCATTTATTACAAGTTACTGCTATTAATGCCCTGCTGAATCAATTGTTTGGTCTCAGCCACCACTTAAGGTACATTAAGCCGTTAAACTATGAACTACTGAAGTTCTCCCTTAACTTAGGAAAGGTCATTAAGGAGTTTTAGATATCATTATTTAAAGCTGCTCCTCCACTTCCTCACTTAGACCCTAATTTTCAAATTAATGTTTCATATCTTAATTATTTCCACTTTTTTTATTTATTTATGAAATTAGTGTAATCATTTAATGTTCACTATACTGCCTATGCCTTTCATTCTTTGAATAGTTGAATCAGTAATTTTTTATTGTGAAAACTTTATTCATAAAACTATGAATGTTTATTCTTGACCTATAGACCGATTTTCTCTCGATATTAACGTCAAATTAGCGCACTCCAGCTTAATAATGAAAAAAAGTTATCTCTAGAAATATTTTCGAAAAAATATATAAGAAAATATTTTTAAAATCTGACTTTAATTTTTATTATATTTATAATATTTTTTAGTACCTACTGAAGAAAAACTTAGAGTAAGAGGGAAATAGATTTATGCTATAATAATATCTATATGAGTACATTACTTGCTATAAAAAAACAAAACAATTGCATTAATTATAATTATTATTTACTATTGGCAGAAAAACTTATATTTTTCTTTAGACTTAAAGGTTTCCAGTTTAAATTAAAAGTATGTTAACGATGAAAAGTGTCTCCATTGAGATTTCCTTGGTTCTGTTTCAATATATATAATGTAATTGAAAAATAAATTGTGATGCTCTACTATTATTATAGTGGTATTATTTCAAATTATTCTTTTTCTGATATATAATTCCAGAGTGCATTAAAATGATGTTTAAAAATTACATTTAAAATTTTTTCCAACTAATAAACCAGCATAATATTTAATGTAAATTAATTGATAGCGAAATCAATTATAAAAATTAATTAGTAAAGTTCTTAGTGCTCTTAATTGATAGCGAAATCAATTATAAAAATTAATTAGTAAAGTTCTCAGTGCTCTTTAACTTAATCTACTTTGTCTTTTTAAAGTATTTATGCTTATAACAATTACATTCATGTTACTTTAACCATTATTATTGTTTGTTTCAGGTAAGTGAACCAACTTCACTCCAGTTCATGTAATATTTGCTGAGGAAGTACACTTATATGATTCAGTTACTTAAGTCTTCCATTGGATTTATTCTGATTGCTTGTTATGTGACAAGTAGTTAACTGGGGTAAAATGATAACTTGTATCAGGTAAGCTTTGTTTCTATTTATAGCGAGTGTAATTACTGATGTTTGCCAAAGATTTTGTCCAGTTAGTTAAGATTTTTTTATGAATCTTAGGTCTAAAATTATTGTATATTTTTTAGTAATGTTCAAATGATGATTGATCATGTAATGTAAATGCAGCATATATTTAACTAGGATCCGTCAAGGTGAATAAAACAAAATTTGAAACAATTAAAAAAAATTATACAAATTCTAGCCCATCTTCCTTGATAATGCTACTTTATGTTATGGAAAAAGGTTATACTTAATTCTTCCTTTTCCTCAACAAAGCTCATTAGTTTTCAAAGAAGTATTAAACATTTCAAGCTACAAAAATTCACACTTTCAACTAGAGTTTGCTCTACTTTGATACACATATATTTTTAAATTTTCTGGTTTTCTACACAATAAAATTAACAAATAAATTAATATTTAGAGTGTCTTAATTTATTATATGAATAAATTCTGATTTTTAAAAGTAAAGTAAGAATTTTTTATATTAAATGCTAACAAAATTGTTATAATGTTTATCCCTAAATCCCTAAATTTTTCATTATAGTACTTAATTTTTTATTTTTTTGTTTTAGGTAAGTTACGGGTGAAGCTGTACTGTTGGTTTTATATGGTAGCTTGTCGGAATCTTTCAGCACTCATATTTTTTCTATGCCAACCTTATTCCAGTCTCAGTATTTTATCATAAATGACCATTTATTTTCATCTATTTGGTAAATATGTGATTCATTAATTAAAATTTTTAAATCCACCTACATTTACTTGTTATTTTAGTATGTTTGTGAGTTTTTATCCATGCATTGACACATCTGTATTTTTAAGTTCACATGCACTCATCACATCAATGTAAAAATACCTATGCATCATCATTGTACTTGAAAAGAGCATTCATTATTAATATTTTTTTGTCATATCTCATAAAAAAATGGGCTTAGTAATTTAGAACACTTTACAGTGATTTTATGGCTATTTTGTCCACATTCTGTAATCTATACATAGTTTTTTTTTACAACATATTTTTTTAAAATTAATTACATGACACTTTGCAATAAAATAAATAACATGGTGGGTACCTATTAATTAAAGATAATATGACAAAATAATAAATAAAACTATGGCAAAGAAGAAATATATTTCATCAACGTTTCAGTGAAGAACTTTTTGATTATATTTAAACATATGAGCTTACCTATCCTATATTGTTGAATATCAGTATAATCTAGTCTTTATGAATGAATTTATCTTATAAATAATTATGGAATTATTAGAACAATGGGAATTATATATTTTGCTCTTGGAAAGCAGTTTGTATATTTTTATTAAGTAATACTTAACCCTTAAGTCATCACGTCAGGTCATATAGATCCGAGAGAATTTTAGGTTCAGGTCTATATGACGAAATGATGACTTAAGTTAATGCATTTTTAGATAGTGATAATTCTTTCTATTCTATTCATCAGGAATGCATTAATTTGTTATCAGTTAGAATCCTGTTGATACTGAATTTATCCGTAACTTTCATATTCATCCATATCTGCATATATTCAACTATACTATGAGACATTGTGAAGTCTAATGATTCCTGTTATTTTAGTATTGGAAACATGTACAAAACAAACAATGTTTGTTCTGCTATGTTTCTAGTTTCGAGTTGAGCTTGATATCTATCTAGCTGCTCATAAATTAGTCTATATATATATATATATATATATATATATATATATATATATATATATATATAGGGATGCAATTGGGCAATCTTGAAGATGATTATCCCAAAATTAAATAAGCTTATGAATATTTTTGAATTTCTTAAATTGTCCTCTAAATTGGATACCTTTCCAAGGGTCTGGTTTGTGGTTACCATTATTTAATAATTAACCAAGATAATGTTCCTACTTTTAAGTTTAATACTAATGTTACTGCTATCATAATGAAATATATTCGAATTAAATATGGACCTGGTTACTAAAGAACAACCTCCTTGCGAACATTTATCTTTATTCCTCAAAATTAAAATAACAAACTATTACAATAAAAGGTTAACCTTGGAATGATTCAGCCTAGACTTAGCCATTAATTGTTTTAACATAAATCCCTTATCTGTACTAATTGGTGTTGATGGTTCCTCAGCATCTCTCCCTCGGTTTCCCCTTCATATCTTCAGTCATGGAGCCAGAGCGCATTTCTCATCTTCAGAGTCGCAGTCTTGCATCAGCTCCTATCAGTCTCCAAGTCCTCCCTCCGCCTCGGTCCGTTTAGAAGTACCTCTTTTTCACCTCTTTGCTTCTCTCCCCCTTTCTCTCTTATTTTGCCTAAGAGGGGGTCGAAAACGATGTTCATTGGTCGACTAGTTTTATAGAGAGAGGAAATTCTGGGATTTCATCGGATGGCTCCACCCCTTGTCCTGACAGCCGGTATCTGCGAACCATTATCCAACTAGTATAATTTAATCATACCTTTTCCACTTTTTCCTCAGGCCAGCCAAGCCTAAGGGGACGAGTTCTTAAAATTGATTAGATGTTCCAGCTTTTGACATTGTTACAATGTTAACTTCTCAGTAGGATTTTTAAATTAACTTATCCCTTATCACTTATGTGGTGACATCTGTCATCGCCTGTCAGTTACCCTTCTCTACCTGCTCCTCCCTTATTTCTTTTTTTCGCACCTGGTCTGGTTAAATTAAATAACGATAATATTGTCCAATATCAATACATATTATTATCCGTGGGGTGGGAGGAAGAGAAAAATGAAGCCTGAAGGGAGACATTTTTCTCTTCATCTTCTTAAACAACACTTAAAGATCACCTTAATGCTAATCACTGTATTTACAAAAATATTCTAATATTATTAAGTCCTGAATCACTCCGTATGGTTTAGCTACACACATATATTATAATCTATATCGATCCATCCGACCGCTATTTACTTATTCACAAGAATATATCTACAATATTTACAATTTTTCCACCTTTACAATATTTACAATGTTCTGTTTCAACAAACAAAACAAATAAAAAACAAAAAAAACTATTACTAAGAAGATAAACCTAACCTATCTACTATATTTACATTTTAGCGTATCTTCTATCTTTACAAAATTTTTACTTAAGTAAAAAGATTCATATATCATTAATCATATCAAACTAGGGTGTTAAGTGCTCTAGGATCAACAAGGCATAGCTACTTGGCAATTCCTAGAGATCGCTCTTACCTGTGTCCCTTAACACACAAAAAAAAACACACACACACAAAAAGAAAAACAAGAAAGAAACACAAATAGTGTTGTCAATAACATTTAATGGCTTGTTTCCCACACAATGTTATTACTTTATTTATCAAGATATTATGAATAGTTGATTATCTATTATTTACATTGAACTAATAATAATAATAATAATAATAACAATAGTAATAAAAAAAAACTTTCGATGCCGATTGAACTACTGCTAATCATTACTTTTGATACAGATTTTTAATCTCCTAAAGATTTTATATAAAACTTCCTCTTATCTTAAGTACAGGGTGAGTTATTTTAAACCTTACGAATAATTCGTTCGGACCCCAATTGCCTGCCGTTTGGCAAAGCCAAATTTATTCCTGTACCTAAAACAACTAATAAGGGTTGCCATATGTTCCATAGCGTATTTAAAATTAATATTGCAAATTATATTTGATTTTAATCCTACCAGATAGAGTTATAAAGTTTAAAAAATTACCCATGTAAAAAATACGAAACTGTGAATGTTTAATTAGATTTCAAAATCTCACCTTATGATATTCTTAAAAAAAATGAATGAACCAATTTTTTAGCTATTTACTTAAAATCTTTAAATATTTATACTTACTAAAAAGCTTTTCCTGTAATAGGTTTCCTAAATGATATAAGAGGATTATAATGTGCAATGGTAAATTTATTACCGAACAACAAGTAGTTTATTTCTATAAACGGTCTTTTACTTATTAGAATTTACTCGCCTGGCTCTTATCTGCACCATGGATTATACATCAAATTAAAAGTGCGTCCCAACATAGGATATATCAACCTTCTCCCACCTCGGGTCATATGAATGCTGGATTTTATAAAATAATTACAATCCCAGTTTTCTGGGCGAATCAGAAGCTCTCTGCGTCTTCTATAATGAGTTTATCACTGAAATAATCAATCCCACTTCCGGGAGATATGAAGGAACTGCGTCTACTTCAACTTCAGGATTCTTCTCAAAAATAATTTAACCTTTATACAGACATTCTTTAGGTGATTCTTCCTTGTGGCACTCATTTGTGGTGGTAAACTGCTTACTCCATGGACTTCATTCGGCTTTAAAAACAAAACTATGGGTTTTTCTTTTCTTAACCTGGCCTATCATATTAAACAAATGGATTATACTAGAATTGATATAATGATGAATTTGTATTCAGCCATTTTCCTCTTCATAAAACTCTTTTATTACCTTTACTTTTATTTACCTTAATTTTTAATTAGCAATTAATCTGGTGAGACCTCTGGGTAATTTTTTATATTTAAGTATTATTAAGACTATTGTATCGGCTATTATATGTTTCAGTAAGTTTCCTTTCAAAGTCCATAGTCCAAATCTTGTTTTGTCAAGCGCCCCGTATTCCAGCCAGCGTGAAGGTCATAGTTTTTTCTTAACCATACCCCTGAGGTAATTTCTGGTATCTACCAGCACCCGCTTGCTCCTAAACAACAACTGTCTTGGCCTTTTCCTCTCTCCTCGATTTATTTTAATTCTCTTCAGTCCTTTTTTCTTATTTATTTTTGTCACCTTCCTCGGGATTCTCATATTCCGACCACTTATTATATGATGACCTGATTTTGATTGTAGAGCTCTCTCTAAATTTTTATTTATAAATAGGGGTGAACTTAAGATAAGTGGTGGTATGACTTCCGTTATATTAGACGTGTTGGGACTTGGATGACTCATCTCTTCTTGGACTTCCATCTGATGGGCTTCTTTAATATTAAGAGATTGCTCGGGGTCATCTTTTAATTTAGGATCTTCTTCACCTGCTATCTCTTTTTCTTCTGTAAGTTCTCTGGGGTCTTCAACTTTTATACTCTCTTCGGAAACAGGTTTTTCTCGAAGAGGTCTATTTTATTGTTTTCTTCAACAAGTGGGCCTACATGTTCTTCAATTTGGTATTCGTTTTTATTATCTTGTATTGGACTTTCTATGTTTCTTATATGTTTTTCTTCTGTTTCGTTTGTATCTTCCGTCACTCTTGCAATATATCCATCTATCTGTTTCTCCAATTTCCTTGCATTTTCATTCATAGTTTTCTCTGTTTTTCTTGCATTTTCTACCATACTCTTCTTTATTTCTCGAATATTTTCATTCAATTTTCTAAACATCTCCATTAGGAGGTTTGTGTTTTCTGGCCTCTCTACTGTCGTTAATTGTGGTCTGCCCTCCATGATTGCTGCTGCCTCCACTTCTTCATCTGTACCTATGGACTTCTCTGTTATATCTTCTCTTTCTGCATATTCGGAATCATGTGTATCTGCTTCCCCTTCTCTTAATGCTCTTGTAGCCGAACGCGTCCTTCTGTCGGTCATCGTGAAGCTGTAATGAATTTTCGGAGACGGAATTCACTAATACGACGGAATTCACACAATATGAAATTAAAAGGAAGTACTGGGACAGTCTAACTGCAATGAGGTACCGAAGTAAAGAGAAAATGAAAGAATTTTCGTGACTCCAATATCAAATCGTTACGCGAACATTGATCATATACACAATATATGCGAAAATTAAGAATAAAAAATAGAATCAAAATAGATAACCAACTACATGCAAGCATTTTTATCAAATTGGGAAATCAAGAAAAATAATAGGTAACCTAGTCCATCTGAATCATTCCATCTATTTGTAATCACATTGATCTTTGTAATCATATTAATATCATATCATGTTAATTAATGTTAAAACAATCAGTAACTAATTAAATTAATTAATTTTATAATGGTTAATTACTAAACTGGATGGTAAGTCCCCACATGCCGGATGCCATTTATTTATGCTATGTTTCTAGTTTCGAGTTGAGCTTGATATCTATCTAGCTGCTCATAAATTAGTCTATATATATATATATATATATATATATATATATATATATATATATATATATATATATAGTCTATATTATATATATATATATATATATATATATATATATATATATATATATATATATATATATATATATATATATAGGGATGCCATTGGGCAATCATTGAAGATGATTATCCCAAAATTAAGTAAGCTATGAAGACTTTTGAATTTCTTACATTGTCCTCTAAATTGGATACCTTTCCAAGGGTCTGGTTTGTGGTTACGATTATTTAATAATTAACCAAGATAATGTTCCTACTTTTAAGTTTAATACTAATGTTACTGCTATCATAATGAAATATATTCGAATTAAATATGGACCTGGTTACTAAAGAACAACCTCCTTGCGAACATTTATCTTTATTCCTCAAAATTAAAATAACAAACTATTACAATAAAAGGTTAACCATGGAAATGATTCAGCCTAGACTTAGCCATTAATTGTTTTAACATAAATCCCTTATCTGTACTAATTGGTGTTGATGGTTCCTCAGCATCTCTCTCTCGGTTTCCCCTGCATATCTTCAGTCATGGAGCCAGAGCGCATTTCTCATCTTCAGAGTCGCAGTCTTGCATCAGCCCCTATCAGTCTCCAAGTCCTCCCTCCGCCTCGGTCCGTTTAGAAGTACCTCTTTTTCACCTCTTTGCTTCTCTCCCCCTTTCTCTCTTATTTTGCCTAAGAGGGGGTCGAAAACGATGTTCATTGGCCGACTAGTTTTATAGAGGGAGGAAATTCTGGGATTTCATCGGATGGCTCCACCCCTTGTCCTGACAGCCGGTATCTGCGAACCATTATCCAACTAGTATAATTTAATCATACCTTTTCCACTTTTTCCTCGAGGCCAGCCAAGCCTAAGGGGACCAGTTCTTAAAATTGATTAGATGTTCCAGCTTTTGGCATTGTTACAATGTTAACTTCTCAGTAGGGTTTTTAAATTAACTTACCCCTTATCACTTATGTGGTGACATCTGTCATCGCCTGTCGGTTACCCTTCTCTACCTGCTCCTCCCTTATTTCTTTTTTTCGCACCTGGTCTGGTTAAATTAAATAACGATAATATTGTCCAATATCAATACATATTAGTTCCTTTATGATACTTAGTTCACAACTTTGTCTTGGTAGTAAGAATCGAAATCTGCTGAGTCCGCCCAATTTTCTGGAGGTTGAATCGGTGGACGGTATATTTGCAAAATAACTTGCACAACTTAAGTTGAATAAGATATCTTTTCTTATATGTTTTTTGTTTCTGAATCGAATGAGACCTGTATTTTATCAGTAAAAAATATAGCAAAATCACATTTATTGCTGAACTATATCCAGATTGTCCCGTAAGTCACGGGAAATATTTAAAGAGGTGATAGTAGACCTCAAGAGTATCAAAATGTTCATTTGGACCCATGATCTGATTCCTTTTAGAAAAGTAGGATAGCTTTGTGTTTTTTAAGTAAGTCAGGTTTTTTGTTGAATAGAAAGTGATTAATCAAAAACTATTCCAGGTAATTAAGTTTCAATTACACTATTCTAAAGAAGACCAAATTCTCTTTAAGAAATATAGTAAGTAATCCATTGCAAGAGGACTTTTGGAGGACCAATAGCAAAAAGTTATAATTTTTTTTTTTTTAAACCACTACATTTAAATTTTACCCAAAATAACAATTGTATTTTTTTTTTTGATGATCTATTTCTGTACAGATTTTTTTAAATTTCAAAATGGTTTTAATCGTTTTGATTGCTTCTTATCAATGTTACATTTTATGTATGGAAAATTTTGATTTTTGGTCTTTTATTATTCTCTCCTTTAATATATATTTTAAATTTCGTTAAGTTGCTGAAAATTTGATATTTTATTGTTTGTATATATTTACTGTTAAGAGAAATATTGGAGAAAATGTTGGTTCTTTAGAGAAATAATTGGAACCTACCTTTTTTTATTTGTGTGAAGAAGCTTGAACTAATTTGTAGTTCATTTATTAAATCAATCATTAAATATTTGTAATTCATTCCTAATAGAATTCTTTATTTTTTTAATACCTACCATTGATCTCTATCTCCTCTGCTATTTGGTGTTGTGTTAACCGGTTAAGGGTAAGCTTACGTGTACAGATCTGTTATTATTATACATCTTTAAAAGCTAAACAGATGTCTGTATGATTTATATTAATTTCTTTCTACCAGAATAGGGAAAACTAAGAGAAGTAAGAATACAGATATATTACAAATTAACTGTCAGTCAGTCATCATTTCTTGTACTCGTTCTTCAAAGTTCATTGCTGATGACCATTCTGTGAAATAGTGAGAGATTGGACATCAAGTGATGAAACTTTTATGCTTTAATTTATGATGATTTCACAATACATGTTAGACCAAACATCATTTTCACTAGAAAGACGGAAAATAGTAAAAAGCTTATAAGATGATCCCTATCTTTATCAATTGCTAGTTTAAAATTTGAACTGCTTTAAAATCCTCCAAATAGTTAATTATTTTATAGTTTTGTCAACATGAGAACTTTTATTTGTTAATATTCTAATTATTTTATGTTCTCTCATAGTGTATAACTAACTAAATCCCCGGCGCTACAGGCCTGCATGACCCTTGGCCTCTTGAGTTATTCTTCTCTACTTCTCTCTGTCCTGTGCTTCTATCTTCCAATTGCAGATTCCTAGCTTCCTCGCATCTCTCTCCACTTCATCCTTCCATCTACTTCTCAGCCTTCCCCTTTTCCTCTTTCTACTGAAGTGCGCGTCTAGTATTTTTATTCTGCAGCCTTTCATCTTCCATTCTGACCACATGTCCTGCCTATCTCAGCCTACTTGCCTTGATACAGTTAATAATGTTATTATTCTCTAATATAGTCTAGTTTTCCCTGTTACTCTTAATTTTCCATTCACCATTCACTCTTGTAGCACCGTAAATCCTTCTTGTTATCTTTCTTTCAAATACTTTTAGTTTGCGGCAATCTTTTTGTGACAAGCACCAGGTTCCCACTCCAGAGATGACTACTAGTCTAATATGAGTTTTATATAGCTTTAATTTTGTAGCTTTTGATAACAACCAAGACTTGAGATCCCTTAGAGAAGTTTTAGGTTCTCTCACAGTAATTTCACAGGTTCTCATTATTAGTAATTAATCAATTCACATTTTTAGAACTCCTTTAGATTCTGCTCTGGCTTTGGATTTGTGAGGATTCCTGTCAGTGATAATATTCATCACTGACAGGGATGATATTATCCCATCACCATCTCTCAAGTGCCACTCGTATAGTCTGTATTGCCATTCATTTCATCAAAATCCGTACTACTAGCCCCAACTTGGGGTAAGGTTACCATAGTAGGAATTATGGTAACATATATTCCTGCTTACTGTGAGTTAATATTTGAAATTGTCAAGTTTTAAGTAATAAAGATAGTTACTCCACTTGATTGCTATTTATCTTATTAAGAGAGACAATTCAATAAATAAAGGCAAAGTAATAGAACTAGATGTAAGAACAAGACGTGGGTTAAAAGGAGAAGTTTGAGTCAACATAAAAAAAATGAAGAGTCATCTCTAATTAATATGATGATGACAGGATCACAAATATATTATGAGAAATTGTGAGCAATGGAAACTTCCATTACTTAACTTTCCATAACTTAAAAAATTCCTTTATAACTTCTGGCAACATGGGTATAGTCTTGGGCAAGTGGTTTTGTAATGTCATAGGCAACAGTTCTATTATCATAAAATAATTTGATGTCAACTTTTTAAAATTTAGTTTTCATAAAATCAAATTTTTACTGATAATAGATAAATAAAGCTGAATGAGGAGACTTATCACCGTGTTCAACTACTTATAAACCATGTGACTACTTAAATAATATCCCCAGGTTAGAAAAAGGGTTAACCAAATAGACCATATTTCGATATCTGCTAGGTGTAAGTCAAATTTAATTAGTACCGTTGTGTCTAGAAACAGGATAATGATCTCAAATCATATAAAGAACCCTATGACAGTCAAGGAAAGAATAAATATAAATATCAACTGAGGAGTAACTTGAGGTATACTGGCATGTATGATTCCATGAATTAAATTGAACTCAGAGATCATCCTCGTTTGATAATAATTGTGCCCAACGTAATAAAGTTAAGAATATTTCATTCAAAAATATGATCCTGAAAATATGATTATACGGGAGGATTAACTGAAGAGTACAGAGACCTGAGAAAGGCCAAGTATAAGAAGGATAAGTCCAAGCAGCATGAAGAATCTTCCTCATTTCCTTGATTGGCATTGAAGGTTTTCTCTAATATCCTTTACCAATGATTCTACTTTTTGGAAATGAGCAATAGAATATCAAGTTGATATTAGTGTTCCTTAATTCAAGACTAAGACAGAGAGGTACCCTGGCATGCCTATTATTCATTGGAATTGAGGTATGAATATCAAAAATCCAAACCTATTTCACAATTTACTACAGGACTGTCCAATTGTTAAGCTATGTAAATAATTTGCCTCTTGATTATTTTGAATATTGAAAGAAGTATTCTTATTATAGATGTAGTTGGGAGCGGAGTTGGGTCTGTCAATGGGGAGAAAAAAATATGTGAACAAGTGACAGCTTTAGGAATTCAGAAATATGCAGAAATTGGACGTTACTATTTCAAGAAAGTAAATAATTTCGTCTTGGAAGCATTTTTATTTTCCCTTACCTTAATATATATATTAAATATATAGTAATATAGTAAGTAATAATATATATATTAAATATATAGTAAGCGATCTTGAAAATTTTTGAATTCAAGTTTTCGACGGAAATACATGTTTTAAGGTCCCCTGAATCCAAATAATTGTGTGTATGTGAACAGCCTCACTCAAAAATGAAAAGTTGTACAATGTTGAAATTACGTATTTTAGGTAGGCACATGCATATGATGTTACAATAACTTTGACTAACCGGAGTGCCGCTTTATATAATCGATTTTTTACTTTTTTATAATTTTCTTGAAAACGGCTCTAATGATTTTGATGAAACTTGCCTAAATTATTCTTCATAAAGGCCTTTAACTTTTCATTTCATTTGTAGGACATCACCGAGGAAATGTAGGGAAAAAAGTTATGATGAAAAGAATATTTTATTTGTGCATAACTTAAAAAGTATGCATTGTATGGTAAATTATGTTTAGAACTGTTTAAAAGGTAATTAAATTATCTAAAAAACAAAAAAAGAATTATCAAAATCGGATCAGTACTAGCAAAGATACAGCGCATCGGATTAACTGGAAGTGGCAATTATATCATGGATTTTACAATTTTCTCGTAAACGGCTCCAACGATTTTGATGAAGCTTGATGTCTTCTCCTTAAAGCCCTTTAACTTTTCATGTAAGTAGTATATCAACGGCAAAATGCAGGGGGAAAAGTTATAGTGAAAAGAAAATTTTATTTGTGCATAATTCAAAAAGTAAGTATTTTATGGTAAATTATGTATGAAATCTTATGAAAGTAATTAAATGTAATGCAAAGGTAATTAAATTCTCTAAAATATAAAAAGGAATCATCGAAATTGGACCGGAATTAACAAAAAAAACCCTAGATGGATAACCAAGCGCAAAAGGAGACGGATGTGACCATACCTCTTCCAGAAGAGGAATACAAAAGCAGAAATTAACTTATTAATTTCTACTTTTATGTTATGTAATAGAAACAAAATGTTTCTATGGAAACAAAATCGAAACTTTTAAAATATATTTTCAACTTGACAAACTTAAAATAAGGTAGTGCACAAAGTTGTACTAAAATTGTTTAAAAAACTGTTGTATTGTACTTATGTGGGAGAAGATGTGAAGAAGTGAATGCTGCTGAGTTTATTTCAACTAACTGTTTATGTGAACTCTTTAAAATTATATTAAAAAGATTATTATGGCGCGTTTTTGCAAAACCCTACATCTCCACTTTCATAAATCACAAAAAAATTAAAAAATCATTTAGAATCTATTGAACTCATCTGATATACAAAATTGTTTTTTCTAATAATTAAGTTCACTTAAGAGGTATGATTTACATTTTCATATGATCAAATAATCAGTAACATCCGTTTAAAAAAAAATGATTAAAGTTGTATGTTTTTGCAAAACCCTATATCCAGTGTATTGTAAAAACATTTGAATTTTTCTTCGAGACCACTGGACCGTTATTTATTAATATGCAGCAAAAAAACAGGCCAACCCAGAATGATCCTGGGAACTCGACATCACCTCCTGCTATTTGTATCAAAATGTCAGCCGATTTTAGATTTCATAGCTCATATCTCGGCCATTTATGGAGACAGAGGAAAAATATTAAGTGTTTTGGTGTCATAATATCAAAGACAAAAAAAATGAAATTAAATATAAGAATATATATATACAAGAGCTATTCAGAAAGTAAGAAACGTTTCCACCTGATCCCGCCAGGCGTGTGCCAATAGCATATGCATTGGTGTGCTCTTGCTCGGCACCTCAGTCAGTGTGACAACGGGAACAAATTTGTAATATGTGCTGCAATCCAAAATCCTGCCAGTTGCTAGGTGCGGTCTGTGATTCGTTTTTTTGTTGGCAAAAAACTGAAAACCAATATAAATTCATCGGGAACTGGGTGAAGTGTACGGGAACAACACAATGAGTGAAAGTTCTGTCAGGAAGTGGTGCATTCAGTTTAAAAATGGGCGAACAAATGTTCATGATGAAGAGAAGAGTGGACGTCCGAGCATTGTGACTGAGGATCTGGTCGCCAAAGTTGACGAAAAGATTTGTGAAAACCGCCGTTTTACATTAACTGAGCTTTCTCTAAATTTTCCACAAGTTTCACGGAAAAACTAAACTAAGAACTTTCACAAGTTCTGTGAAATTGTTTCACAGAAACTAGGCTACCACAAATTTTGTGCAAGATGGGTGCCAAAAATGCTTACAGATCACCATAAAGAACAACGAATTAGGGCAGCTTCGACGTTTTTGGAGGTCTACCTCAGTCATGGTGATGCTCTACTGGATTGAATCGTAACAGGAGACGAAACCAGGGTGAAACATTTGTGATACTAAATTACAGTCCAAGGAGTGGGGGCACACAAGTTCCCCTAAAAAACCAAAGAAATTTCTGCAAACTTTGTCAGCAAGGAAGGTCATGGCAACAGTGTTCTGGGACAGGCAAGGGTTAAGATAGTGGTGTGGGCTTGACAGTGGGATGGCTGACTAAATAGGTGGGCCAGGTAATGGAGTAACTAAAGCTGATTCATCATGTACTTGAAATCGCTGGACCATAGAGATGATCATTGTGTTTGGCTGGCTGATTGAACTCGAAATGAGAGTGTTCTCAATTGGCTTGCTTCTTCTCCAGTGGTCTTGTGCTAGTGGTTATGAAAGCGAAACACTCGATGCAATATTTCTGAGCAGCGTTATTGGTCAATGTGACGCTTAAGAGCAAAACCATAATCTAGTCTCACCTTATAATGCAGTCTTCCGTACTTATCTGTGACGACCCCCAGTTTCTATGTTTTTTTGCCATTTCTGTACATTTTAGGGGCACAGTCTCCTATGTTGAATGATATTCAACAAGATCGCATCACTTGAACTGTTGTTGTAGTGGGTTCTGGACTCTTATACGACTCGAGTAGGTCTATTTCATGTAGATCTGTAGCCCTCAATGCAGTTCAGCACCACTTTGCATCTGCATCATGCCAGTTTTTCTTTTGAGGAACTGAACATACCCTTCTGGTTGGCTGTTAGTTTGAGGTTGATCTGGGACGATCAGTCGGCAGATTCCATTTCATTCACAGAATGCTGTGAATGTTAAACTTGTAAGTATTGAGGCATTAACTGATACCATAATCTCTGTAAGTCCATGAATGCTCAAAATATCTTTTAGGAAATCCATGATGGGTGTCGATGTCACTGCAGATCTTGTGAGTCAAACTGCTGGCCGTTTTGACTTTGTGGCTGTCAGGATAAATATGTAATGTCCATCCTTGGTTCCTGAATAGTACCCATGGGCATGTTGAAAAGTTAAGGTAGGCTCATCCCTTGGATGAAGTGGAACAGCAGATGGATCACAAATCGTCATGTTGCAGGCTTGGCAGTTTTTGACAAATTTCTCAATGCCAGGGTCAATATTCTTCCAGCAACAGTATCTTCTGGCCAAACTTTTCATTTTTGGTGTTTTAATATGAGCTATGTCTAGTTTAGCAAAAACTGCAGACTGTAACGCTTGCAATATAATAATTCGATGACCTTTGAAAATCACATCATCTTGCTGCAAAACTGCTCATCCTGAATTTCACCATTTTTCAGCTGTTGATGATAGAGGTTTGCCAAATCCAAATGTTTAAGAGTTACTGCTGTGATTTGACTTTGCAGAGATCATGTCAGTTGTTATTTTATTGATGGTTTTCTGTGGATTATGTCATCATTATTGAAATCTGGCAACTTGGCCGAAATGGTGCTCATAAGAAATAATTCATTTTCACCACCCTTCTTATGTTTGATGATAAAATCAAATCCGCTTAGAACTGTCGTATAATGGAGTAGATGTAAAGCAGATAGTGATAACTTTGCATCCTGGTGAAAAAATGACTTTATGGACCATTGTCCATCACCAAAGTAAATTTTTGGCCAAAAACGTAGAGGCGAAATTTGTTGACCACATATACAATTGCTATTGCTTCACGTTAAAGTTGGTTGTAATTTCTATCCTGAACTAATAGGCCTCTTCTGATTTTCGACTGCATGAGACAACATAGTTCCAATCCCTATGAGGCTGCCATCGCAGGCAAACCAGGATTTAATGGCATGAGAACTTGGTCATTTGATATCACTTCTTTAAATTTTTGAAATACATTTTCACAAGCATTTGATCCTTTGAACTTTTGGTTTTTAGAAACAAACAGCACAACGGTAAGGTAAGAGAAGGGAGGTTTGGAATGAACTTTTCCTAATATTTTGTCAAGCCCAAGAATCTTCTAACACCATTGCCTTCACATGGGCAAATAGCATTAACTATCAAATTGACTTTTTGAGGATATTTCTTCACATTAATGTGTAAGGTGACGTGCCAAATGTAGGAAATTGATGTACTGAAAAACGTTCATATTTTTAGTTTTGTCTGTATTTGGACTAGAACCTTTTTTTATTTCTTACTATATTATATCTTAACATTTTTTTTTTCAGCAGTTTAATCAGAATATTTGTTTTATTGAAATTGATCACATGTAATTGTGCGTATAACTGCTGGAGAAGGCCACAAATAAATGTTTTTCTAACTGAAATGAAATGAAATAGTAAAAATGATATAGAATCGGTTTAAAATAACAGTAAACATAAAATATAAATTTAATGTTTTAACTATTTTATTGTTGCAGCTATAAACAGCTGTTTGTTAACTAGAAAACCAGCTAGGATAATAATTTTTATTATAATGAAGTATTGCATTCATTACAATTAATTAAATAAAATAAATATGCATGTATAGTTAAATGCTACACTACTTCGTCTCTCCAGTATTTGTTTCTTCTCCTTCTCTTTTGCCATCTATATTTATGATAAAGGTTATCTCTGGGAATTTAAACTTTGTGCAAACCTTTCTAGGGGCCTTTTAGACTGCATAAAAGACCGATAGACTCTTTTTCTTGACTTGTCCCTTCCCTCTCCCACCATTATCAGGGGTTTTAAGAACATTTATCTCTGAAAACTAATTTTTAATATTTGTTGAAAAAAAAAAATAATACAAAATGCTGTTTCCTTCTTATAGTTGATAGGAAAGAAGTATCCAGATGATCAGATTTCAATTCTAAAAAGAATTTTACCAGAAATCACCTAGTTTTACTCTACCTCTTTTTTGGTAAAAACGATTCATCACTTCTTAGTTTTATTCTCAGAAATAAATTAACTTTATGAAGATGTGACTTTTTTTTATGGTTGGTTGCTTTCAGAATTCGGTGAAGTCTTTCAACCTTCCTTTCTGTGATTTTGTGCCTCTAAATCTGTTTTTTTTTTTTTTTTATCATCAGCCACAGTTGTTCAAAATCTATAGACATGTATCCATTATTGAAAGGGTATAAAAAACAACATTAGTCTTACCAGAATGAATATCTGAAGAAATTGATTGGTAGAATTCAGCCTTCTAATTTTAAATAATTGTCATATTTCTGTATGGAAGCGAATATTAATGGCTTGTGATCTATATTGATAGTGAATATTCTAGTTTCAACTATATTATGCTAATATCGAATCGGTTCAAATTACATTACCAGTTCGTGGAACCATTTATTAAAAACCATTCTATATAGTATTTCCAGATAAGCATACAAAATCAGATGAAAATGGTACATATTACACACCTTGATCATAACTGTATCAACTCAAAAGTTGAGATTTTTTAGTTAATCCTTTATTCATACTCCATCATAGATCAATTTGATAGTATAGTAACATCAAATCAAATTTATCATTGTATTGATCTTCAAGCTGTTTTGTTTAACTGCCTACAATCATAATTATTATAGTTTACTGGATTTGATAATTTTTTTATAGCAATTGGCACTTAATTGAATTGCAATGTTATAATAATGACAAGAAGAAGGCTTACTGAACCCGAAGGTTCGATGCTGAACATTTAATGCCGATTGCAATCTTTTAATTTATTTTTTAAATTAAAAAAAAATTAAATCATATTTTTTTATATTTACTTAAATCTTAGGTCAATTGTAAAGTATCCAATGTGAAAAAAATGTATTTTTCATATTTGTCACATTATAGTTGCACTAGAGGCTGAATGCAGAAAGTGTCAGTTAACCATTGCACATATCCAGCTAGTTGCAACTTTAATGTGACCAATATGAAATATAGGTTTTCTCACATTTGGTACTTAACAACTGACACAATATATACTTCGTTAATAATTAATAACATTTGAAATGTTGTTTGATACTAATGTCACCACTGATTCTATATTGTTTTCTTTTAGGTTGCCAATTTTATTTTTAATAAAAATATATTACAAATTTATCTTGTGTTACCTTACTTAATTTTTTAATATTCTATTTTCTCTGCATATATTAAGTTACATAGAAACTACTTGTTTCAATTATGCAAAAGTATCATTAGTTGCAATTTTACATTTTTTGGTGATGTTTTATTATTAATATATAAATAACTTATTACTACGACATGTCATTTTTTTTTTTAAATTATGATTGTTTTGATGATAAACTCTCTTATGGACTTGTTGTATCTCCATATCCCCATGAATGGAGTGTTTCACTGGATGGAGTGTTTGTATGTTCTTTTTTTGTTGATAGCATTCCTGTTCGCTTCATCCTTGCCAAGACAGTATGTTGAGGTGCGGTTTTGAGATCATAGGCTTGACCTAGTTTGGCCATCAATTCAATAAATAATGCTGCTAAATTGATACGAAAGCCACCTAGTTCAGCTGATCTGTAATCCCAAGGAAAAGAGTGATGAAAATTGTGCCAGCCATCTCCAGCTATACCAAGGCTGACCCACCAATTTTCCGCTGGGTTGATATTTCTAAAGAAAAAAATGAAATAAATAATATTCTCTTGTAATGTTTATTAATGTGATTTAAGAACTATGTAATCCAAATTGTCAATTAAAATTAAGAAGTTCCAATTCATTACTTAATTGGAAAGTTTTATATTTTATTATTTTGGCTTAGTACAATTACTGTATTCCAATGCCCAGAATCAGGCAATCAGGCAATGGGGTAATCAGTACCCCAAAAAATATGGGGATCAACTGCTGTCAACTCTTGGACTACATCCCACTCGAAAAGAGGAGTGTTATAATATAACCTGAATATAAAGGGAGTTCCCAATAATATATCGATGGAGATCACAGGAAAATGTTCAGTAGGATTTTAATATTTATTGATAATTTAAAAATTTAATATTTAAAAAAAAAATCCTCATTCATTTTCTTTTGAAGTATTTCACTTTAAATAATTATTTTAAGTGAAATAATTATCACACCATAATTATTGAGAATTGACACTAAGTAATTGTCAAAGATTAATAAATCAAAGAAACGGATGGAGTAGACAGATAATTTTTATTTGTTTCATTTACCTACTTGTGTTATTTGGGTTATCAATTTTTTTTGGTTAAATAGATTTTTTGAACTTACTTGTCATATGGTCTTGTCCCGTACTTATGTGCTGCGCTATTTATTAACCAGGTCATATGGAGTGTGAAACAATAGCGGAGCATCACTGCCAGGAAGAATGAGACATTCATTGTTTCATTCCAGAAATACATGGGCACTAATGTAGGCAATATTATGCAAAGTGGTATAGCGAGTTGGTAATAATATCTGAAACAAAAATAATAAAATTACACATATATATTCATATAGTGGAAAATAAAGATTTTCAGGATTGTTTATTATTATTATTTATCTAATATTCCAAGGTTTGGGACATTTTAAAAAATAGCCATTTGTGGGATAGGTTTGTAATTCACATTGTAATTATAGGAACAGGCTGCTCTCTCTCTCTCTCCTCTCCCTCCTCTCCTCTCTAATTAGCCATTTATCTGGGAAGTAAAAGTTGATTTTCAGTGGTGAACTTAATTAATAAATATGTAATATATAATAATATTTTACATAAATGTTTCACAAAGTGCATAATTGCAAATGTACGTGTTTGAGCAGATGGTTTTTTTTATTATTTTTTTTTTTCAAACTTCCTACTTTAAATTCTTTAACATCCAAAAAAAAAAATGATTTAATGTTGACGAAATTTTTGAGACGAAAATAATTTATTTTAGGTTTTTAAAAAAAATCATGCATATACCCTATTAGCAGATTTAAAAAACACAAACAAAATAGATATCTTAAGCATCCATTTGAGGTCTGAAATCTATTTTTATAAGATATTTTCATATTGAACCTAATTTTAAACTAGAAAGTGACGTACATCGGGCCAAAGCATTGTATTAATAATTTTAATAAATATTATTTCACAATAATAAATAATGGTTAGTTGGTTATAATAATAAATAATAAATGGTTGCCTATATAATAAATTACAAATGTCCTATTCGCTTTATTATTGTATTAAATGTTTTTATTTTATTATTTTTTTTTCGATATACGATAAATTTCTGGAAGCCTAACAAAACCATAAATTTGTCGTATATCAAATATATATATATATATATATATATATATATATATATATATATATATATATATATGTATATACAAAATTAAAAGTATAAGGAAAATCATTTGTCTTTAAGAAAAACTGCCTGTTCTAGAAGTAATTCTTTCTAATAACTTGTATCAACTCATCGGTCTCACACCAATGTTGAAGTAGTTCCACAGTCTTCGCTAATCTGATGCTGCTTAAAGCCATAAAAAAGATTCATAAAAATAACTACAGCAATTACCCAAAGGTTGTGAAAGCTACGGGCTTTAAAGTTTGGTACCCTCACTACTTCTAGAGTACCTAATAAATATCTCTTTATCTATATGTGTGTTGCACATTTTCAAGTAATCTCTTGTGAATTTTAATGGTACTTTTAAATTTAAATACTTTTAAATTTTTCGAACACCGAAATTAAATGCGGACACTATATCTAAATAAACAAAGCGGTTTTTAGGGAAAACATTTTTAAAAACGAATTTATTTGATTCTGATGTAGTTGCTGGATTCACGACTTAGTTTTAAGAAGGGGGGAATTTTTCATAAAATAATCAATCCGAACGCATACTTATTTGTCTATAAATTGTTTATTTATCTAAAGTTCTTCAAAGTTACAAATATATATTGTAAATACACAGTCCATTCCATGAATAGGTTTTGCTACCATATTTTTTTCTCGTATGCGAAAGGGGTCTGTACCTAGTGGATAGTTTTCGTTGTTTGTATTATTGATTGTTCAATATTTTTACTTAACTATGGCGCATATTGGGATATAATCTCGGTATTCCGTAAAAAAAAAAAAAAATTAGACTGCGCCATTTGGCGTTAAGAATCATGAAAAAGATCGAACGTATTCTTTGGACCAAACTATATTTCAGGTCGTTGGACGATTTCATTGGTCCAGAAGAAGTGTCAAATTGGCCCATTAAAATTCCAGGATTCGCGAAATCTCGGCCCCATAACAATTAAGAGAACCAGGGATGGATCGATTCTACGTCCAAAAATACATAGAAAATTACACCTAACATGTTCTGGGTCTACCAACCCATTTGTGGGTCAACTATGAATTTGACGTAAAAGTAGGGAGTAGGGCATTGGAGAATGTAGATTTTGGGATGCAGAGTCGATTAAGACTACTCCCAGTCATGTATACATTAACCAAGCGGGGACATATAATATTAAATGTATATTATAGATGTATCATATCTTAATAAATATCATCATTGGTGCGTCTGTTTGTGATCCTGGAACTTCTGAACAACTTGACCGGTTAATGCCATATTTACACAATGCATTTGTGTATTTGAGATGGTTCATAGCTATGCTAGTTATATTATGTTATGGAAAAATTTGAATTATTGATTACTTCAATAATATTTAAATAAATAAATTAAATAATCAATTAAATTAATCAATTAAATTAATCAATTAAAAATCAATTAATTAATTAAATCAATAATTATTAATTGATCTTAATATTGATCCCTGTGATATCCTTAGAAAATATGTTCTTTGAAAAACCTATTTTTTTATATTAAGAAAATATTTATGTATGATACCGATTATATGATTTATTAACCTCATCTAAGATGACTTACCGATGTTGAAACATGACTATAGGATTGGCATGTAAATCGTCCAGGAATATAGTTTTGCCTTTTTCTATAACTAACTGATTTTTTTTCATCATGAGCCAACCTATATGGGAGTAGAAGAATCCTCTGGTAGCGTTGTGTGGGTCTGCATCAGTGTCGGTGTATTTGTGATGGACCCTGTGGTCTCTAGCCCATCTATATATGCTTTTCTGAAAATTTTTATTAAAACAAATGAATAGTACTATTTTATGTGCATTATATTTTTATAATAATTTAAAAGAAGTGCACATTTCTCATTTAATTTTTTTTATTACCATGGTTATGGTTTATTGTATCCCTGCTTGAAAAGAAATATTTGATTTTGTGTCTTATTAAGAAAATTGCTATTAGGTTTAGTTACGCTAATGAACATTTAAAAGATTTTTGTTTAAATAATTTGTTTTAGTACATTTTCTTTCAATGAAAAAAATACATCATTCATTTAAAATAAGAGTGCCACAATACGAAAATTTGTGTGAAAGCTTCCGTTAACGTATATTTCTTTGAGAAAAAATGTCAGATTTTTAGTTTCAAAATTTAACGCAATGAAAAAATTATTATTATAATGACTTTCTCAGACTGTGATTAAGGAATAACTTTATAAGACAATAATAAAGTATTTTTAATGTCGTAATGATATTATTGTTATGCTAGTTAGGTGACCAAAAGGTACCAATTATGGTTCTGTATGGATCGGTTATTTAAGGCATATTATTTTGTTCATTAATACATTAAATAAAATATTTTTAGTTGATTTCTATTTCCAAATTATATTTATTGTTTACTAACACTGTTTTTTAAATAAAAACTGCCATAATTTGATTCATGATTAAATGATCAAAAATGGAGATTAATTTTTTTTTTAAATACAAATTGTAAGTATTGTAAGTATTGCCTAAGAAAATGTCCAACTCTAAATAACTAAATAAACTATAACAAAAAACTAGATATCCTGTCACCAATTAGGGTAGGTTATCCAGTTTTTTTTTACCTAGCTCTATTATTTCTTTTTAGTTTGACGAATTAATTTCAAAATGTCGCTCCAATTATCTAGTTTCGAACTATTGAATAATTCTTTTAGGGGTTGATGTAAATTAGAAGGGCCAAGGACATTTCACACATCCGGTTTAGACTTGTGATAAAAAGAGTTTTGATGGATCTTTTAGGTTGACATATATAACAGAAATATGCTTGTGATTTATGAATATGGTGTAAAAATATGCTATAAAATTTTATTAGAAATGTTATAAACTATGTTTTAAACGTTATTTGGAATATAAATGCGATGGAATACCCCAGAAGATTATACCTCAAATTATATTCTTTAACCGAAAAAGTATTTTTGTGAGAATAGTTTCACTGAAACATAATTTGTATTAAGAAATTGTCAAAGCTTAAGATATTTTTTGAAACTGTATGAGGCATTCTTTTTTCAAATTAATTTAGATCGTAGTGAAGAAATATAAACTCAATGAATAAAATTGAAATTTTTTAAAGTTATTAAAAAAAAGGTTGGAAGTTCTCATTATTAAAAAAAATTAATACTGAAATATTAAATATTCTGAGTTCATGTTTTTACTATTCAAGCTATTCTAGACGAAGTAATCTGGCTTTGAATAAAATCGTCACTAATCTTGCATAGCGTTTATATAAATAACGGAATAAAAACTTTTAAAAATTGAAAAGGTTTTCTCTCTTTGAAAAGGTTTTTCTTAAATTGGAAAGGTTTTTCTCTCTTTTAGCCACTATTTTTGCACAAGTCTGTAGTTCGGAAAAAAACAAATGATTAATGTTGTGCAGTTTCTATGTGTTATCTATCTCTATTACTTCTACTGCAACACTATCTGATATAACCCAGAAGTTACAATTGTTTCTTAATTTTTTAATCAATTCACGAAAACAACGTTTTCCTAACCCACACTTGACTTATCATCTCATAAATTAGGCCTTAAGGTTCTAAAAGGATTTTTCAAAGGAAGCGTCTCTGTATGAAGAGATATACAAATTAGTAGGTTGAGATTTTGTCTTTAAGGGCAGTGGCGGATCAAAGGGCGGAGGGTGACGAAGGGGGCGACCGCCCAGGGTTCAGCGCCATTACTTTTATGGGCAGCCATGGAAATGATATCGCTTCACCAATGATAATGCTCATGACTCAGATCTTTTGATATGTTCTACATTGATCGGAAATACGTTTTCTCATTTTCTACATATTATATATTTTATAATTTAATAAAGCAGTTTTTGAAATCTACAGCTGTACAGACAATTTAATCGGTAAATGGCTTCCTAAAATTAATTTTCTGTGTTCGCAAATCCTCTCAGCTCATCCCACTGGCTTTATTCTAATTACCGAAGACAATTTTTGGTGCCTTCTTATTCCTATCCTTAAGAACCAAAAATCTTACCTATATCCCTGTCCTCATCACTCTGCGTTCTTTCATCCACCTCTTCAACCGTAGCGGATCTAGACTTTGCGAGGCCCCCTTGGTTAGGCTGAAGGGCCGCCGGGAGATTCGGCAAATATGGAATGCCCTCCCTCCCCCTAAGAGGAAGGGGGAGTTCGGAGCCCCTTAAAACTTTAAAAAACTATATTGTCTTATTCATTTATTTAATTTTTCTATGGCGCGGTATCCCTAAGGCCACGGGGTCCTGGACGGTCATCCCTCCCCTTTATCATTTGTACTCATTTTGGAATTCCTTATCCATTTCAATTCGTTAAGCTTCATTTAAACATCATTAATTTCTTCATCCTCTCAATGATCAATTTTCTACATACATGTAAAGAATAAATGTATATGTAAGTTTGTACAAATATTTTTCTTTATTAAATGTTTCCATTTTTTTTACTTATATGGCTATTTATTATTTGCTTTTAGTTAATAATTTATTTAAGTTGCAATAATGCAGCGAGACAAGTGCTGCTTGAATTGTGCGTTTTTTGTTATTCTTAGTGAACTAAATGACCCAGAACAAAGATAATTTTTTCATTCATTCATACATTTTTTGAATCCGTGTACAGTATGCCTGCCTCCAGTAGACTTACTACTCCATTATATATACTGGTGATATTGTACCATCTACCTATCTATATCATTGGCTCTATAACTCTCAGTTGGTTCTGGCCCCCTCAATGAGCTTCCACCATTCTGCTCTGTTCTGTGCGACCGCTTTCCAATTTTAGTTTCCCAGAAGGTCTCTCGCATCCTTGCATCGGTCTTCCAGCTCTCCTTGTACTGTACAATGGCTCTTCAAGAACTTTTATCGGTTTCTCAGATTTCTCCATCCGAGCTACGTGTTCTTTCCAGCTTAATCTTCCCAATTTTATTACTCTAACAACATCAGATTCATTAAATAGCTCATCAAATTCTGTATTCTTCCGAAAAAGATCAGGGAGTTCGAAAGAAAAATTCTCCAAAAAATGTTTGGATCTTTGAGGGAGAGACTGGAGAATTCAGAAGAAACCTTTATCCATGATTAAACTATATCTTGGGTAGGTATAGTTCGTAAAGAAACTATGAAGTGCAATAAAATTCTGAGTTTGAAGGTTCCATCTTATTTCCATAAGCTTCGGTTGATTGCTGAGAATCGATACAGAAGAATTGTTACGTGCTGAGGGCCTGAAATTTACAGTAGGATAGGTAAGGATATCGTCTAATTTGGGTCAGTCTACCTATTGATTATCAGGGTTCTCGCTATAATTAGATTTATGATAAGAAACATCGAGGATTTTGATCTATTTAAATAATTTTTTTATTGAACTCACCTGAGCAGCGACGGTAGAGAAAAGAGCCAGAAGAAGTTCCAACGGCATTTTAACTTTATATGAATTATGAGACCATAACCTGTGCACTCCTGCTACGACTCCGATTGCAGTTATTTCATAAAGCGATATTGCTGTAACATCGGTTGTATTTATGTATTCGAATATATTGTATAGTAATAATAAACATTGATACCTTAAAAATCATATATATATATATATATATATATATATATATATATATATATATATATATATATATATATATATATATATATTTAAAGAGAGAGAGAGAGAGAAAGAAAGAAAGAAACAATATTCTGGGACTAGGTTCCTTATGAATAACAACTATATGCAAATGACAGAAAACATGTCTGGCCAAAAGACTACGCAAATAAAATTCCATCAGTATATAGATTATACAATAAAAATTTGTAAGCAGAAAAAATTCTTCTCGTTAAAAGATGAAATTGTGGTGCAAAAAAAAAAAAAAAATTAACAGATAAAATCAAAATATAAATGAAAAAATTCATAACGTTGAAACTTAAATATAAGAACAATTATTTATAATAATTTATATCATTATATAAATAAAAATGTCATAATTTGATAGTGTCTGTTTGGAATGTGAGTAGGCGTTGTAAAAGGAGGCACTTGAATGAGGTTAAGGTAGAAGTATGGCGAATATTAGATGGCAAGGAATTACAGAGGGTAGTGGTGGGGACAAAAAAATATTCGAAGAAATATTGTCTACGGGTGGAGAGGAAGAGCCACTTTAACTCATACTATGGACGGGAATTCCGATTCATGATGAACCAGCTCTTAAAACTTACATCTGCAAATAATTAAAAAAATTAGTTTCTAACACGCTTAACACGTAAATGCAATCTGGCGGTCCTAAAATTCTTATTAAGCAGCTAATTAATTTGATGAAGTAATGTATTAAGTCACAATAAGCAGACCATCTAGCTTACGATTGATTTTTGTTTTAACTATCCTCTGTTAAAGACCTGTTAAACTATCTGTGTCTCAAAGATCAAGAAAATATATTTCGTGCTGAAAAAAAAAATAAAAAAACAACCTGACTTATGATTTCCAGAAGAGAAATGGCAACCTTTTCGAAATCTCGAAATTTTAGTACTTTTTTTGGTTTTATTTGGTCTATAATTGCTAAACGGGACATTCAATCGAAACACATATAGTACAATAAATTGAAGAACATCAAATTCTGCTTCGAATGAATACCGTAACATCATAATTCAGGTAAGTGTTTTGGTCGAAAACCACGGTCATAAAACGGAGCTTTTTTCAAGAACTGAGGGGGAGTACTACTGATGAATATAAGTAGAGTTTCAAATTCGGCGTCCACTTTTTCGAATGAGTGCTCCGTTTAGGAATTGTATATGCAGTATATTGTACAGGAAATATATATAAAACCAAAACCTAATATTTCGAGATTTTGTTAATGCTGCTTTTTCTCTTCCGGCAGTCATTAGTAAAAATTTTTTATTATTTTTTATTTCATTTTTAGCAATGTTTGTATTTTCGTCATCTTAAAGACATAGGAGGGTTAAAATAGATAGTTAAATCGTTGGGGATGTGGTAAAAATAAAACACACTGTAAATAATTATTTACTGTTCAATGTGTGCCGACGTTCCGGTCTATGTAATTGCTAAACGGGACATTCAATCGAAACACATATAGTACAATAAATTGAAGAACATCAAATTCTGCTTCGAATGAATACCGTAACATCATAAATCAGGTAAGCGTTTTGGTCTAAAACCACGGTCATACAACGGAACTTTTTTTCAAGAACTGAGGCAATGAACTGCTGATGAATACTCCAAGAGAAAAACTCATAAGATACAAGTAGAGTTTCAAATTCGGCGTCCACTCTCAAATTTTTAAAATCGAAATTTTTAAATACGAAATTGGCTTCCAATCTCCAGTAATTGGCATATTAGCCAATAGAGATATCATTTTGGATTGCAAAAGGTAGAAAATTTTTGATTTTCCGGTAAATTGCACGAACTATATGTATGTATCACATACATAATGGATTAAAGATGATATTACATCCAGAAAGCCAAATTTGATTAACCGATGATATTTTTAGTTTTCGACCGCACCACTTAACCGAATTATGATGTATTCATTCGACATATAATTTAATTTTCGTTAATTTATTACACTATAAGTTATTTGAATGAGTGCTCCGTTTAGGAATTGTATAAGAAAAACCAAAACCTAATATTTCGAGATTTCGTAAACGCTGCTTTTACGTTTTCTCTTCCGGCAGTCATTAGTAAGATTTTTTTTTTTTAGTAAGGATTGTATTTTCGTCATCTTTGAGACACAAGAGGATTAAAATGGATAGTTAAATAAGCGGTGATTGTTAAATGGTTGAGGATGTGGTAAAAATAAAACGCACTGTAAATAATGTTTTACTGTTCAATATATGCCGATGTTCCGGTCTATGTTGTAGACCATCTTCGGGGGCTCTAAAAACCGTGATACGATAATAATTAAATATAGTAGAGTTAAGGTAGGAAAAGAATTTAATAATGTGAAAATACATGAGGAAATTCGACAACTAAAGTGTGATACATAAATTAAAATCTTAAACGTATAGAACTCATTCAAAACTGCGTAAATTTCAGTATGAATCTTAAAATTTATTTAAAATAAATATGTACTTACTCCAAATTATAGTTTGCCATTTGGCCTTTTTAATCATTAGGTAAGCTCCGTACAGTGCATAGAGATGTATGAATACGAAAACTCCCACAGTTCTCCATTTTATAATGCCTTTGTATTTTTTTTTCGGTGCTTGGGTATCCTCTGTTTCAGGTTTATTAAGTCCTTTTTCTTCAACATGTGTCATCCTGGTAGATTATAGGTAATGGATAAATATATCAATTACACTTTGTTGAAATATTACTCATGATGTACTATATTAATCTTTAATTAAAGTTCCAGTCTCTACAATTGAATCGTGAATTGCAGAAAAAGCACATGTCCAGTTATAAAAAATTTTCAGGAGGCGTAAAAAAACATATTACCATCCTCACTGATCTCGAGAGCTAATTTTTATTTCATTCATGATTAGCTCATAAATCTCTGATTACAATAAAAAACTAGTAATTTTCACCATAGCATGCTTTTAAAAAATATTTAGACGTGGTGGACTTGTGAGGTTTCTGAAATTCATTGAAATTCTTACATTTTTAGTCATTAATTGATCATAGACAAAAATAAATTATATAATGTTGCGTAAACTTGTAAATGATATAAAGGACAGATAATAATGATATGTATAAAATATAACATTAAATATCTCATTATTCTTTTTCTTCTTCTTCTGTGATGGGAAGGAAAATTATTTTTGAATGGAATTAATTTAGCTCCTCGTACTTTTTTACTCACACTTCGTCAACAGGTTGTTTAGAATATTTAAATTACATATATTGTATTATAGTGAATGTAATTTTTTGATTTAGTGGGTAATTAGTATGGGTAGTAATTTTTTGATTATTTTTCTACCTTTTGTTTTGGCGGATTCTCCTTTCTTACGGTATAATTAAGGTCACCATTTTTTATGTTACTATACTTAATCAGATGATGATTCGAACTTTATTCTTGTTCTTATTAATGATTCTAAAATTAAGTTTTCATATTGCTTATTTCGAAAAATTTGATTTTTCGTTCACAGTTTTCTATGCCATGAAAATCTCGATCAGAAGGGAGATAAGAATGGCCTCTGTGGGGGAAGCAGTGCATTAGCGAACTTTAGCGATTAACATTAAAAAAACTCCTAGCAAGATAGTGATTTGTGTTATGCTATCCTCTTCGTTCTCCCCATTTAATCACATTAATGAGAAAATAACCAAAAAAAAAAATACAGAAGTATTCTTGTTAACTTCCAATCAAAAGTTCTGTCAGAAAAACTGAGCGGACATTTCAACAACTAGCATACATGAATTGCAGAAAGCTCACAAGCCCAGGACGTCTGGTTTCTGAAATACTCATAAAGTTACAACTGTTATAACTACTTTGTTTTTTAATGGAGTCCTAAGATTTCTGTACCTATTAAATTTCTATGGACAAAATATTATAATATAATAAAAAACTAATTATCATAAAATTGGACTTGTGATGTTTCTGCAATTCACGATTCAATTGTCTTGAATGTAAAGTTCGTTATAGAGAACAGTGTAAAAAATCTGGAGCTCGTGAAGGGACGGAAGAGTAAAGTAACTTTTATATTTCAAGATAAATGCTTATTTTTATTAAATATATTTACTGGATACGCAGTAGAAATTATTCTATACGAAGGAAAAAAAAATCCTGAAAATGTAGTCAACTATTTATGTTTTAATTTTAATTTGATTTATAAAACTACTTGAAATAGTTTTAAATCCCCATTTTGTTTTCGAGCGACTTAAAATGAATCACGTTAAGTAATTTTTACGTTACGGTATAGCGTTTATTTTTATATTTTCTAATCATCATTTATCATCCTACTGTATAGTTTGTACGAAACTTATAAACCAGTTTTTTTAAAAAAGAAAAGATTTAAGTTTAACTTTTTATTTTTATTTTGTTTTTAAAATATTTATTAGAAATCGCGCTTTTCATAATACTTATTACTTTTTGAAATGAATAGGGAAGTAAATAAAAGTATTTTAGCGAACATAGATTCATCGAGGAAACATATTATTCAATTCAACATCCTGACTTGCTTAGCTGTGGCTATGTGGAATGAAAGAAAAGAAAAAAGCTAAAAGATGTTTTTTACAAAAATGTAATTTTTTTTATTTTGCAAAGCTATTATAATGAATTTTTATATATATATATATATAGATTACTTAATACCAATGGTTTTTTAGTGCACTGCATTTGATCGGTCTGAACGAAATGGAAAATTCAGAGCTCTGAGAAATTTGATTTTTTTTTTAAAAAGAAGTTATGTAACTGATTCGTTTGTAAAACCAGTTATTGGCATTGGACCATTTCCGGAAAATTCGTTTTTATAATGTGAAGGCAATTGCAAAACCATCGTTAAATTCACCCGACCCCCCGTTGAAATTTCTAGTATTGTATGTGCTGTTTTTGAGTCTTATTTTTTCACCAGATTTTCCTTGAATATTTTTTAACTACATAATTGATTAATCAATCTAAAATAAAGAATGGAAGAGAGGCTTGAATGTCTAAATTGAAAAGTTTCTTTACAACGATATTTGTCTCATTTTTCTAATGGAGTGTTAAATGTCGTGCCATGCTATGATTAATAGGTAAGCGTTTTTATTAGCGAAAAGTGGACGCGAATTTTTTTTGCCTGATATAAGGAATCTTAAATACGGGTTCGATTTCTCCATGTGGAAATGCGAACTTCTCTGTTGATCCTACTGTAGGTAACCAGATTTTGGTAGACGTCTCTGTGCTCTATGATTTATGATTATCTATATTATTGTAGGGGTTAGAGTTCTTGATTATTTTCAATGATAATGTATTTATTTTTATCATCCTATAATTGGTATACCTCTTATATTGTTATAACTATTCTTATAACCGTGTTTATAAGTTTATAAAAAGTTTACATTTTAAAGAATTAATAAAAAGAAAAACTTCAATAAATTTTTATTTTCCTCTTTAACATTTTACAGTAATTCTGCGAAATCGTCTCTATTGCCACATGCCCGTGTTACATATAATATTTATTGAAAAATATCTGTACTATATTAGAAGGTGAAATGCAATAGATAACATTTATTGAAATTTAGTACAAACTAAAAAGTAAGCAAGAAGAAAACTGAGAACAAAAATGAAATGAAATTATGAAAATAAACAGAATACAATTAATTGGTTTGAACAAATTAAAAGTAATTACTTAAAACTAAATAAAGTTACTTAAATCGATTTTTCTATGAGGAATATTATGAATAACTTGCCTCTATGTGTTGTGGTGTAGATCTCTAATAGTAGGTCAACCAGAAAAAATATCAATTCTTATAGAATACTTTTGTATTTCCGGTCCCGTCAGAGATATTAAACCTTAAATTTTTCAAAATTTAAAATTTTAAAATATCACAAAAAACCAAGGATACAAGTAGGATTATGTTTGACCTACTATTAAGATCAATTGTACATAATGCTCATCATAAAAAAAAAATGGTTTGGGACCGGAATCTTTTTTTATTTATTTGTTTAACTTCGGGTCAATATTTTCAAATTAGGAGTAGGAATGCATTAATAATAATAGGAATAAGTTTTTTTAGCTTAAATCGTTACCTTTAAATCGACGTTTTTATCGCTAACAATAAGTCATATAGTTACTGAACAATCGACGAACCCGCATTTACTGAAATTGGTCTGTAGAACTGGAGAAAAATGGTTGTAGGTCAAAGAAAAATTGCATTTACTGAAATTGGTCTGTAGGACAAAATAAAAATGGTTGTAGATCAAAGAAAAAAAATGTACACAACTGTTGGAGGAATCAACATACAAATTAAAAATGGTCAAGCATCTACTTCATTAGTTCTGGACCACTTGGTATGGAATGACTAACAATCAGTTTCAATTAAGATTGGTTACGCAGTTTCAGTTATCGCTCTTGAAAAATATTTATTTTATTAATTGTTGATTCATTAAATTTATTTGTATTTTATCACCGTTTATGAATTGTAACTGACTTAAAATTATAGCTTCTAGGTAATATAAATATTATTTTTACCACAATTGGAAATTTTCGTTTCTTTTAATTAAAACTTCAATGGTGTATTATCATAAAACAGTAAATTTCACTTTATTCTACGCGGGTCGAATCACATGTTTGCGGTACCTTTCCGCTCAAATAATAGTTCGGATTTAACTCGATTAAAAAAAAAGAAGAAGAGAAAACTAATTATAATCCTTGGGGAAAAAATCGCCTTTATACGAAATCAAAGGCACCACTCAGTTTTGTGATATTTTTTTTTTAAATTATTTTTTGTCGCCAAAATCATATGTTTATCTCTCCCAAACTACTTAAGCATCATGTTTTTACTATCGAATTAAAAAAAAAAAAAATCGTTAATGTTTTCAATTTTTTCATATATATATATAAAAAAAGTAATTTAATTTTAATAAGAGTTGGATTTATCCAATGTTGTTGAGGAAAAACGTACCAATATTTTACATCCTACACTTATGTCTTATGTGGTACTTCTTATTTCATTAAAAAAAAAAAATAATAACATTTTGAATAAGTATTTCAGGTTTAGTTATGTATTATTACTTCATTATTACCGAACATAAAAGATCATAGAAAATTACGGCCAAAGTGTCAACTGAAGAAAAACAACAAATTAAATACTTCATTTTAATCGCCTGTACGAACTAAAATACCAATAACACTTTTAATTATGAAATTATGTTTACTAAAATAATCTATTGTATATTATATTTCTATATTAATATGTTATCTTTTATTATACTCGCCTGCTGTTTGCTTTCTACCTGTACGGCACGTTCTGGCCAGCGCAGGTCAGATGGACCTTTTATAAGGCTCCTGTCTGTTTCATGGTCACTCTAATTATAAATAATTTTTTATGTGTGATTTATTTAAAATAATTACTAGAATGATTAAATACCTTTTTATTTTTTTAAAATTTATTGTTATATTTTTCGTGTACGATACTAACGTCATGAGTAAAGCAGTTCTACTAGGTACGCATAATATAAACAAATAGTATAAAAGCAAAATATTAAACGCAGCGTTCTTGCCCCGATAATTACTTTACTGAGATTAGTGTCACTCCAGAGTTCCATTGAATATCATTGAGAAGTATTTTTGCTATACGTATAAGGTCGGATTGGTTGTATCAATTTGATCAATTTATTAATTTTATTCATTGATAATTTGTCAATTTTATTAATTGATTATTTATCAATTTATTATATCAATCTATTATTATAAAAGAGCAAAAACTCAACAAGAGGCATAAATTAATTGCTTTAAACAATTGGAAGATTCCAAAACACATAGTCTCAAGTCATTTGTTAAAAATCTGGTGCGGTGCGCGCATCACACAACTTTCTCTTACCGCCCTATAATAATTATCTTTTTAATACAATTTTAAAGAGTTCTCATAAACACTGCTTCTAATAAACTCAGCAGCATACACATCTTCTCCCACTTAAGAACATTAAAAACAAATTTTAAACAATTTTAGTACAACAATCCTGTACACTACCTATATACTCGTATTTTAACTTTGTCAAGTTGCAAATATATTTTAAAAGTTTCTGGTTTAGTTTCCATGGAAACATTTCCTTTCCATTAAATAATGTGAAAGTAGAAATTATTAAGTTAATTTTCGCTTTTGTATTCTTAAATTACAGAGCGTATTGTTTACAACAGATTGGCGGATTGGTGGGAGGAGGTTCGGTCGCATCCGGATACGCTTGGTTATCCATCTAGGATCTCGTGCTCCTCATAAAATATCTTTGCTAATACTGATCCGATTTTGATGTGTCTTTTATTATTTTTTAGGTAATTTAATTACCTTTCATACAATTCTACACATAATTTACCGTAAAATGTATAATTTTTAAGCTATCGGTCAATAAAATATTCTTTTCGTCAAAACTTTTTTTCCTGGAATTCCTCGGTGATTTACTACATAAATGAAAAGTTAAAGGCCTTTATGAAGAATAATTTAGGCAAGTTTCATCAAAATCGTTAGACCCCTTTTCGAGAAAATTGTAAAAAAGTGTAAACTCGACTATATAAAGTGCCACTTCCGGTTAGTCGATTTTGATGAAAAAGTTGCTGTAACATCACAGCTATATACCTACTTTAAATATGAAATTTGAGTATCGTCCGACTTTTCGTTTTTGAGCTAGGCTGTTCACACACCAAAAGTTGTTGCTATTTATCTGTGCCTGAACTAAATTTGCGCTTCATTCTTCACAAAACTGTGAAATTATCAATAATTAATTAAGTAATTATTATTGATAATTTCACATTTTTTTCAATAATGAAGCTTGAATTTTTCGTAAACATTCATGTATTTTAGGAGACAAGAATTTATATTGGTTGCCTATTTATTTTATTGTAAACATTAATTGGTATTTATTTTGTTATATCTTGTGGCTTTATATTGTTTCTGTTTTATTTGTTCAATTGTGTTATTCTTAAGGGATCTAGCTCCAGAATAAAACTCTTCTATTCTATTCTAAATTTGGTTCAGGCACAGGTAAATAGCAACAAATTTTTTTTTCTTCATGAAAATGCAATTGATCACTTTTACCACCAAACTGATGTTATATTCGTCACGTCGCAGGCAGAAAACCGGGATAACTCCGATAGTTGTACTTTTGAGAAAATCTCGCTTGAAGATTTGGTCAAATTTTTACTGATTATTGCTCGTTTCCTTACAATTGAGACGTTCTCCGGAAGAAGGGCACGTAGCCAAATATTTAAAACTATTTAAATTAAATAAATACGGATAACATTTATCAATAAAATATATACATACATGCATTTTGAATCGAGTCTTAAAACATTAAAAAAATTAATAACAGAGAAAGTTTTGAAATGCAAATACAACAAAGTTTTCAATTTAGTTATCTCAAAACAATGATTTTTGCTACGATCCCTTCCTCCGGAGTACGCCTCAAAGACCCATGGAGATAACTTGTATACGGCATTTTTTTTAAGCCTTAATTTTTACTATTCCTTACCTTTATATGAAAAAATAAAGTAAGGGAAGTATTGCGGTCGTGAAAATTTCCGAATTCGATTTTCCTTCGGAAATACACGTTTTAATGTCCCCTGACTCCAAATTACCAACAATGATGGTCTGTGTGTATTTTAACAGCCAAGTTATGAAAAGGTTTTTTTTGGAGGTCAAGTTACTAGCAATGTCAGTACTAGATAATAGTAATTTAGTAAACGCTAGAAACATGAAAGCTTTTGCAAATACTGCTGAAACCCAGATTCAACCAGCAGCACTAACAGTGCCCAAAAAAGACCAAAGTATCTTTCTCCCTGCAGTGAGTGGCATCTCTAGTATTTAAATATATAGTTGCCATTGGGGAAATTGTTGGTCCAAAAAAATCATCAACTTTGCTAACAGAATTTCTATTAACCATGTTGCAATTTTCCTAGACAGTAAAAAATCGGTTGAAAATCTTACAGTAAGTCACAAGAAAATCCGAATGTAGGGTAATACTATTCCGATTAAAAACTAATAATTGCATCCAAGAGAATCAGAATTACTAATGCACTCCCTTATTTGTCACACAGCATAATAGACATCATACATCTAACTATTGCCCATCATTAATTATCTAAGAGCAGGAATAACGCTTTCTGGTTATGAACACATACATTCTTTCAGAAGACGTGTTTATTCAACCCGATGAGTCATATCTCTTACCTGAAATTGTTTTAGTGGACTATGAGGGCAAAACTTATTGGCTACATTTAGGAGAAGATGAAATACGGTATTATCTATACTCAGAAACGACAAATTAGTACAAAAAGCAAATTAAATCCTGACATATAAGCGACATCACTAGATCAACTAGAAAAAATAAAAGCTGACGACCTAAATCGAAGTGACTATATATAAAATTTTCAGCAAAATAAAATGATTGAAACCAAAATAGCAATTATTGATCCATAATCAGAGGAAATTAATACAACTGATTTTTTGCTATCAGTTTTACCTTAAAACAATCTGCCAAGTTGCAATATTGAATGATTCATGGATTCCGAAACAGAGAAGTAATTGTAAACAGTTTGCAAAGGAAACGAAAAAAAGTAAAGAAGACTACTCAAGAGCAATTCTGATTGAAAATGATAGTGTTATACCCTCTAAATTTTGATACCTTCTGTCTGTTGGACATGGCTAAGACTGAAAATAATGCGGTTAATATAATTAAACATTTCAAACCTGTACATGAAGTATTGGTTATGATGACTGATGTACAGAAAAGAGTGACTGGACGCATAGCGAAATCAAGAACTACAAGCTTATGTAAGAAATTAAAAAATAGTCTGGAAGATGAACCAGATCTTGAAACTGCAGCTATTGTTTAATTTCTTTAAATAACAAATAAAATGCACAAAATATTACGATGGATCTGTAACGCTTTAAACAAATACAAAGAGCTCTTTAGCATCTTATTATCTAGGCATGCACCATTTTGTCCCTGAAAGAAACACATTTACTTAGCCATCACTCTTTTGGTATTAATAACTACGAAACAATGGAGAGGGATTTCCATTCTAGTTAAACGTGGCTTCTGTTTTCAAAAATTGAATTTAAAAACAGATTTATTTACCGAATCCAATAACTCTTTGCAGTTTATTTATTCTACAATGGAAAAAATTGTCTGCCGAAGAGCTGTGTTGCCTCTCTAGCTAGCTCCTTAAACATTACTACATTTTAGGAGATATGAACGGCCACCATCCACTCTAGGGATCCGATTATATTGATAGTAGGAATAATATCTTAATTACATTTTTAGAAACAGAGAAAGGTACAACGTTAGTAAATGATGATACAAAAACCCACCTTAATCTGATTACCAATTCTCTCAGCCCCAGACCTCAGCTTCTGTGACCAAAACCTTTTATCACTAACGGATTGGAGAGCACTAGATTAGCTATTTGGTAGTGATCCTTTCCCGATCCTCCTAAAAATCCCAGAAATTAGACCATTTGTACAATACAATGGCCCATGGCATTATTCTTTAACTGAATGGGAAATTTATAGATATAAAATAAACCAGAATATCAACTGATTAGAGACAATTGAATCCACAAATATCAATCAATAAACGAGCCCCATGGTGGAATCCCGAATGCAGTAATGCAATAAAAGCAAAAAATAAAGCGCTAAATAGATACAAGAAATCAAAATTATCTTGTGATCTAATAGAATTCTAAAAACTGCGAGCTAGTAAAATTTTAAAACAAAGAAAAACTAATGCTGGAGAGAATTTGAGACTTCAATGAACGGTTACACTACATTCCAACAATTATGGTCATGAATAAGAGCAATAAAGGGACACAAAAATAATTCTATTTTTTCAGAATTAAGAACACAAAACGGCATTGCGACTGACAAAATTGATATTGGAAATGAATTGGGATCACACTTCCAGAAAGTTTCCTCCACTGAAAATTACGACCCAAAATTTATGATCTACCAAAACCTCAACTGAATGCAATCCTTTAATAATTAGTTGTGATGATGTAGAAATCTATAATTAATCTACAATTAGATATTTACATTTGAAGAACTTAATAATGTCTTACAATACTGTAAATCTAAATCAACTCCTGGTCCTGATCAGAAACCATATTTATTTCTAAAATAGTTTCGACTGTGGCTAAAATATATCTTTTGAAATTCTACAATACTATTTCTCAAATTACAGTTGTGCTAGACGCTGAATGTGGAAAGTGTCATTTAACCATTGCACATATCCGTCTAGATGCAACTTTAATGTGACCAATATGAAAAATGGGTTTTATCACATTTAGTACTTAACAATCGACACAATATATATTTGAAATGCAGTTTGATACTAATGTCATCACTGATTCTATATTGTTTGCTTTTAGATTACCAATTTTATTTTTTAATAAAAATATATTACAAATTTATCTTGTGTTACCTTACTTAATTTTTTAATATTCTATTTTCTCAGCATATATTAAGTTACATAGAAACTACTTGTTTCAATTGTGCAAAAGGATCATTAGTTGCAATTTTACATTTTTTGGTGATGTTTTATTATCAATATATAGACAATTTATTAGTACAACATATCATTTTTTTTTATTATAATTGTTTTGATGATAAACTCTCTTGTGGACTTGTTGTATCTCCATATCTCCAAGAATCGTGTGTTTCAATTTTTGTATATTCTTTTGTTGTTGATAGAATTCCTGTTCGCTTCATTCTTGCCAAGACAGTATGTTGAGGCGCGGTTTTGAGATCATAGGCTTGACCTAGTTTGGCCATCAATTCAATAAATAATGCTGCTAAATTGATACGAAAGCCACCTAGTTCAGCTGATCTGTAATCCCAAGGAAAACAGTGATGAAAATTGTGCCAGCCCTCTCCAGCTATGCCAATGCTGGCCCACCAATTATCTCCTGGATTGATATTTCTAAAGAAAAAAATAAAATAAATAATATTCACATGTAATGTTTATTAATGTGATTTAAGAACTATTCAATCTAAATTGTAAATTAAAATTAAGAAGTTCCAATTCAATTCATAAGTGGAAAGTTTTATATTTTATTATTTTGGCTTAGTACAATTACTGTATTCCAATCCCCAGAATCGTAATCAGTACCCTAAAACATATGGGGATCAACTGCTGTCTATTTGCTGGACTACATCCCACTCGAGAAGAGGAGTGTTATAATATAAATTGAATATAAAGGGAGTTCCCAATGATATATCGATGGAGATCACAGGAATATATTCAGTAGGATTTTAATATTTATTGATTTAAAAAAAAAAAATCCTCATTTAATTTCTTTTGAAGTATTTCACTTTATATAATTATTTTAAATGAAATAATTATCACACCATTATTATTGAGAATTGACACCAAGTAATTATCAAAGAATAATAAATCAAAGAAACGGATGGAGTATACAGATAATTTTTATTATATATTTTTTTGGGTTAAATAGATTTTTTGAACTTACTTGTCATATGGTCTTGTCCCGAACTTATGCCCTGCGCTATTTATTAACCAGGTCATATTGAGAGTGAAACAATAGCGGAGCATCACTGCCATGAAGAATGAGACATTCATTGTTTCATTCCAGAAATACATGGGCACTAATGTAGGCAGTATTATGCAAAGTAGTATAGCGAGTTTGTTATAATATCTGAAACAAAAATAATAAAATTACACATGCATATTTCGGATAGTGGAAAATAAAGATTTTCAGGATTGTCGTTCCGAGGTTTGGGACCTTTTAAAAAATAGCCATTTGTGGGAAAGGTTTGTAATTGTTGGAACAGGCTCCTCTCTCAGGAATGGGTGAGTTTATCCAGAACATGGGTGTAATTTTTTATATATTTTCGGCGTAAAATCGATTGGTACCATCCCTATTACCCTATATCATGATGATGGTACCAATCTATTCTACGTCCGGAAATACATAGAAAATTACCGCCAACATATACTTGATAAACCCACCCATTTCTGGGAAAGTGATCCAATTGTGGATCAACTATGAATTTGAGGTAAAAGTAGCGAGTGGAGTATTGGGGTATTGTAGATTTTGGGATGCTGAGTCGATTAAGACTACTTTCAGTCATGTAAACACTAACCAAGCGGGGACATATAATATTAAATATATACGGACGTATAATGTCTTAATATATATCATCGTTGGTGCGTCTGTTTGTGGTCCTCTAACTTCCGAACGACTTGTGCGATTAATTATATATTTACAAAATGTATTTGTGTATTTAAGATAGCTCTGCTAGTTCTATTATGTTATTATGGGAACATTGAATTATTGATTACTTTTGGTATAAATAAAATTGATCTTAATATTGATAAGTTTTAAAGCTCTATCAAGAAAATTATTGTGTATAATACCGATTATATGTTTTATTAATATCATCTTAAATGACTTACCGATGTTGAAACATGACTATAGGATTGGCATGTAAATCGTCAAGGAATATAGTTTTGCCTTTTTCTATAACTAACTGATTTTTTTTCATCATGAGCCAACCTATATGGGAGTAGAAAAATCCCCTAGTAGCGTTGTGTGGGTCTGCATCAGTATCGGAGTATTTGTGATGGACCCTGTGGTCTCTAGCCCAATTATATATACTTTTCTGAAATTTTTTATTAAATCAAATGAATATTATTATTTTATGTGCATTATATAATAATAATACAGTTTTATTCTCATTTTTTTTTTAAATTACAAAAACCTTTAGATGACTAATAATCTTTAAAACAATGATTAGATTTTACATATTTTCATTGTTGGTATAATAATAGTAGAAAAAATATAAAATAAAAACCCACTTAGGAAAAAGAAAAATAAATAAGAAGAATACATAATTAGAGTGAAATATAATAAATCTGACATATAAACTATGTTAGGCTAGGAGTACATAATAATTTAAAAGAAGTGTAAAAGAAATATTTGAAAAAAATACTCTGTGTCTCAGGAAGATGATGATTGCTATTAGGTTTAGTTACGCTGATGAACATTTAAACAATTTTTGTTTAAATAATTTGTTGTAGTATATTTTCTTTCATTGACAAAAAAAAAACCGTCGTTCATTTGAAAGAATATTGCCACAATACGAAAATTTTTGTGCAAAGCTTCCATTAACTTTATAAATTAAATTTACTACCCCAATATAATGACTTCCTCAGACTTTGATCAAGGAATAACTTTATTGGACAATAATAAAGTATTTTAAATTTTTTGATAATAATATTATTGTTGTGCTAGTTAGGTGACCAAAACGTACCAATTATGCTTCTTTATGAATCGGTTATTTAAGGCATAATTCTTTATGTTAAAAATATTATTTTGTTCATTAATACATTAAATAAAATATTTTTAGTTGATTTCTATTTCCAAATTATATTTATTGTTTACTAACACTGTTTTTTAAATGAAAAACTGCCACAATTTGATTCATGATTAAATGATCAAAAATGGAGATTAATTTTTTTTTTTAAATACAAATTGTAAGTAGTATTGCCTAAGAAAATGTCCAACTCTATGTTTTATCAGTGAGTTGAGGGTCAGCGATAAACCTAAATAGGCAAAGTTCAAACGATTCTCTTGTGAAATTCTAGTTTTTCGTATTGTGGCATGGCACTCTTCTTCCAAACGAGCGATATATTGATAGTCGCGTGGAAACAAAAATTTAACACGTTTGTCATTTCAATTTTTTTTTTTTTTTTAAATTGGATGAAGCATAAAATCACATCTGTCATTTGATGGACCTCCGAGGAAATTCGGCACTCAACTCGGCCATTATCCGCTCCAGATGTCACAACAGCTATTTATTTTATTGACAGCTCTAGGATTTAATGACATTGCGTCTCTATACATAAAAAAAACCCAATAAATTACAATAAATATAACATAAAACTGGATAACCTGTCACCAATTAGGGTAGGTTATCCAGTTTTTTTTTAACTAGCCCTATTATTTCTTTTTAGTGTGACGAATTCATTTCAAAATGTCGCGCCAATTATCTAGTTTCGAACCATTTGATAATTCTTTTAGGGGTTGATGTAAATTAGAAGGCCCAAGGACATTCCACACATCCGGTTAGACTTGTGATAAAAAGCATTTTGATGGATCTTTTAGGTTGACATATATAACAGAAATATGCTTGTGATTTATGAATATGGTGTAAAAATATGCTATAAAATTTTATTAGAAATGTTATAAACTATGTTTTAAACGTTATTTGGAATATAAATGCGATGGAATACCCCAGAAGATTATACCTCAAATTATATTCTTTAACCGAAAAAATTATTTTTGTGAGAATAGTTTCACTGAAACATAATTTTTATTAAGAAATTATCAAAGCTTAAGATATTTATTGAAACTATATGAGGCATTCTTTTTCCAAATTAATTTAGATCGTTGTGAAGAACTATAAACTCAATGGATAAAATTGAAATTTTTTAAAATCTGTAAAAAGAAACGTTAGTTTTTTAATACCGTGTTTTTTTTTAGTAAGTCAGTGGTGTACGCCGAGTAGGAAGGATCGGGGGATATATCATCCCAAAATTTACGAAAAGAAAAAAGAAAAGAAAATTGCATTTTAAGTAATATTTTGGTAATTTAAACCATAATTTTTTATTTAATTTTCATGTTTAACTTTAAAATATACACCAAATTTTGTGACAATAGGCATTTCGGTAATATTAAAATTTTTCCCACCACTATAAAAAGAATTAAACTTCCCCTCGAAAAAAATGCTGCGTACGCCCCTGTGGGGAATCATGGACCTCTATGACCAATGGAAGCCAGAGATCCATTACATCAATTTAATTAAATGAAGGATCACACAAGCTTGAGAAGACATACTAGAGAATACTTTGAGGAACTCAGTGATAAAAAGAGTTTTGATGGATCTTTTAGGTCGACTTATATATATGGAAATATGCTTGTGATTGAGCAGCTGCAAAATTTTGTTAGGAATGTTATAAACTATGTTTTAAACGTTATTTGGAATATAAATGCGATGGAATACCCCAGCAGATTATACCTCAAATTATATTCTTTAACCAAAAAAGTATTTTTGTAAGAATAGATTCACTGAAACATAATTTTTATTAAGAAATTGTCAAAGCTTAAGATATTTTCTGAAACTATATGAGGCATTCTTTTTCCAAATTAATTTAGATCGTTGCGAAGAAGTATGGATGGATAAAATTGAAATTTTTTAAAATTATAAAAAAAAGGTTAGTTTTTTAATACCGTGTGTTTTTTAGTTAGTCAATGGTGTAAGCCGGTTGGAAGGATTGGAGGATATATCATGTCAAAATGTACGAAATAAAAATTGTATTTTAAGTAATATTTTTGGTAAGTTAAACCATAATTTTTGATCCAATTTTCATGCTTGCCAACTTTTAAATATACACCCAATTTGTGATAATAGGCATTTCGGTAATTTCTTGCCTTCTTCTTATTAAAACTTTTTCCACCACTATACAAAGAATTAAATATTCCCCTCGAAAAAAATGCTGCGTACGCCCCTGTGGAGAATCATGGACGTCCATGACCAACAGAAGCCAGAGATCCATAACATCAATTTAATTAAATAAAGGATCACACAAGCTTGAGAAGACATACTAGAGAACACTTTGAGGAACTTGGTAAAAAGTGTTCCTTGAAGGCAGTTGGAAGTTATTAAAAAATGGGTTGAAAGTTCTCATTATTAAAAGAAATTAATACTTAAACGGGTCAAAAAAATTCTGAGTTCATGTTTTTAATATTCTAGCTACTCTTGGCAATGCAATTTGATTTTGAATAAAATCGTCACTAATCTTGCATATCGTTTTATTAAAGGTAATATATTTTGTTATATAAATAACGGAATAAAATCTTTTAAAAAACTGAAAAGATTTTCTCTTTTGAGTCAATATTTTTCCACAAGTCCGTGGTTAGGAAAAAAGCAAATAATTAATGTTGTGCAGATTCTCTTTGTTATCTATCTCTATTACCTATACTGCAACACTATCTGATTATTAATTCCGAGAAGTTGCAATTGCTTCTTAATTTTTTCATCAATTCACTAAAACAACCTGATTTTTTTCCTAACCCACACTTGAATTATCATCTCATAAATTAGGCCTTTAGGTTCTAAAAGAAAGCATTTCTGTGTGAAGGGATATATAAATTAGTAGGTTGAGATCTTGTATTTAAGGGAAGTGGCGGATCCAATTGAGGGGAGGAGCGAAGGGGGCTACCGCCCAGGGCTCAGCGCCATTACTTCTGAAGGCAGCCATGGAAATGATCTCTCTTTTCAGCGATTTCACTGCTTCACCAATGATAATGCTCATGACTCAAATCTTTTGATATATTCTACATTGATCGGTAATACTTTTTCTGATTTTCTACATATTATATATTTTATAATTCAATATAGTAGTTTTTGAAATCAACAGCTGTACTTACAATATAGCTGGAAAATGACTTCAAAAGATTAATTTATGTGTTCAGAGCCCCCTCAGTTCACCGCACTGGCTTTATTCTAATTTCCGAAGAAAATTCTTAGTGCCTTCTTACTTCAATCCTGAAGAACCAAAACACTTACCTGTATTCCTGTCCTCATCATTCTGCGTTCTTTCATCCACCTCTTCAACCGTAGCGGATCTAGACTTAGCGAGGTCCCCTTAGTTAGGCTGAAGGGCCGCCAGGAGATTCGGCAAATATGGAATACCCTCCCTCCCCCTAAGAGGAAGGGGGAGTTCGGGGTTCCCCAAAACTTTAAATTTGTCGATATTGTATAAGTAATTTATTTAATTTTTCTATGGCGCGGTATCCCCAAAGACACGGGGCACTAGGCAGTTGCCCCTCTTCTTTATCATTTGTACTAATTTTTTGATTCCTTACCCAGTTCAATTCGTTAAGCTTTATTGAAACATCATTAATTTCTCCATCCCCTCAAAGATCAATCTTCTGCATACATGTAAAGAATAAATGTCTATTTAAGTTTGTACAAATATGTTTCTATATTAAATGTTTCCATTTTCTTTTATTTATATAGCTATTAATTATAGTCCTGCCCAGCTTAATCTTCCGAATGATATTACTCTAACTACATCAAGTTCATTAAATAGCTCATAAACTTCTCTATTTTTACGAAAAAGAAAGATTCTCGCCTTCGAAAGAAAAATCCTCCGAAGAATGTTTGGACCTGTGAGAGAGGGACTGGGGAATTCGGAAGAAACCTTTATCCATGATTAAACTATATCTTGGGTATAGTTCGTAAAAAAAACTATGAAGTGTAATAAAATTCTGTGTTTTAAGGTTCCATCTTCTTTCCAGAAGCTTCGGCTGATTGCAGGGAAGAATTGTTACGTGCTAAGGGTTCTGACACAGTAGGATAGGTATCTATTTTGAGTCAAACTTCCATTTATCGATTATCAGGGTCTTCGTCTATAATTTGATTTATGATAAGAAACATCTAGGATTTTGATCTATTTAAATAATTTTTTTATTTAACTCACCTGAGCAGCGACGGTATAGAAAAGAGCCAGAAGAAGTTCCAACGGCTTTTTAACTTTATATGAATTATGAGACCATAACCTGTGTACTCCTGCTACGACTCCGATTGCACTTATTTCATAAAGCGATATTGCTGAAACACCGGTTGTATTTATATATATACAAATATATTGCATAGTAACAATATACATTGGCATCTATTATATATATATATATATATATATATATATATATATATATATATATATATATATATATAGAGAGAGAGAGAGAGAGAGAGAGAGAGAGAGAGAGAGAGAGTGTGATAAGAAACAATATTCTAGGATTAGGTTCCTTAAGAATAGCAACTATATGCAAATAACAGAAAACATGTCTGGCCAAAAGACTGCGCAAATAAAAATCAATCAGTATTGTCTACGGGTGGAGAGGAAGAGCCACTTTAACTCACCCCATGGACGGGCAGTCCGATTCATGATGAACCAGCTCATAAAACATACATCTGCAAATGATTAAAAAAATTAGTTTCTACCACGCTTAACACGTAAATTCATATCTGGCGGTCCTCAAATTCTCATTAAGCAATTAATTAATTTGATTAAGTAACGAATTACGTCACAATAAATAGGATTGATTTTTTTTTTTACTATCCTCTGGTGCCTCAAAGATCAAGAAAATATATTTCGTGCTGAAAAAAAATAAAAAAGCAACTTTACTTATGATTGTCAGAAGAGAAATGGCAACCCTTACGAAATCTCGAAATTTTAGTACTTTTTTGGTTTTATTTGGTTTAAAATAGCTAAACGGGACATTCAATCGAAACACATATATTACAATAAATTGAAGAACATCAAATTCTCCTTCAAATGAATACCATAACATCATAATTCAGGTAAGTGTTTTGGTCAAAAACCACGGTCATAAAACGGAGCTTTTTTCATGAACTGAGGCGGAGTACTACTGATGAATACTCCAAGAGAAAAACTCATAGGATAATAAGTAGAGTTTCAAATTCGGCGTCCACTTTTTCGAATGAGTGCTCCGTTTAGGAATTGTATATGCAGTATATTGTACAGGATATATATATATATAAAAACAACCTAATATTTCGAGATTATGTTAATGCTGCTTTTTCTCTTCCGGCAGTCATTAGTAAAAATTTTTTTTTATTTTTTTTTTAGCAATGTTTTTATTTTCGTCATCTTAGAGATATAGGAGGGTTAAATGGTTGGGGATGTGGTAAAAATAAAACACACTGTAAATAATTGTTTACTGTTCAATGTGTGCCGTCGTTCCGGTCTATGTTGTAGACCATCTTCGGGGGCTCTAACAAACCTGATACGATAATAATTAAATATAGTAGAGTTAAGGCATAAGAAGAATTTAATAAAGTGAAAATACATAGTAGAGGGAAAATGCGGGAGCTGGCACACTTCTAGGAGCAGCCAATCAGAAGCCAGCATTTGATCACGTGACCTATGGCGGGAAATTTGAATTTGAATTTTTGTCTCGACTTAACCTTAACTGCCACGTGGTCTTGCCTTGACCCTATCTTAACCACCACGTGGTCTCACCTCGACCTAACCTTAACTATCAGGCCACGCCCCTTTTTAGTCACGTGACCCTTATGCCCCGCCCCTTTTAGTCACGTGATCCAGTCACGTGACCCATTGCACCCTCCTGACCTATGCTCCGCCCACATGTTTTAGTCACGTGATCCAGTCACGTGACCCACGGCACCTCCTGACCTATGCTCCGCCCACAAGATTTACTCCCTCCACCCATTGAAGGGTCAGGTACCCACCTTATAGAGCATGAGTGTACCCGGCCGCCATTTTGTTTTTCTTATACCGCCACTTTGTTTTTCTACCGTTTGAGAGACTTGAGGTTTTGTTGATGGGTTAGGTACCCACCTTATAGAGCATGAGTGTACCCGGCCTCCATTTTGTTTTTCTTACGCCGCCATTTTGTTTTTCTACAGTTTGAGAGACTTAAGGTTTTGTTATAGGGTCAGGTACCCACTTTATAGTCTGTAACCTTCCCAACGGTTATATAATCATAACCTTTACGATGAAGTGTCAGGTACCCACTTTATAGTCTGTAACCTCCCCTACGGTTATATAATCATAACCTATACCATGAAGGGTCAGGTAACCCACTTTATAGTCTGTAAACGTCCCAACGGTTATATAATCATAACCTATACGACGAAGGGTCGGGTACTCACTTTATAGTATGTAACCTCCCCAACGGTTACATAATCATAACCTATACGACGAAGGGTCAGGTATCCACTTTATAGTATGTAACCTCCCCTACGGTTATATAATCATAACCTATACGATGAACGGTCAGGTATCCACTTTATAGGCTGTAACCTCCCCTACGGTTATATAATCATAACCTATACGGCGAAGGGTCAGGTACCCACTTTATACTCTGTAACCTCCTCTATGGTTATATAATCATAACCTATACAATGAAGGGTCCGGTACCCACTTTATACTCTGTAACCTTCTCAAAGGTTACATAACCTTTACATTGTTTTCGTGTTTGTGCAACCTTCTCAATGTTTACATAATTTATATTATATTATGATTTTTAGGTTACTAAAAATCAATAAAAACCGCTAAAATTACTAAAAACCACTAAAATTATGGGACTTCAAGTTCATGAAAAATGTATATATTTGGAATTTTAAGGGGGGAAGGTGTGATCAGAATTGTGCTCCAACTGCGACGATTATGCTCATATTAGTTACTCTTAATATTATCTATCATCCGATGATGGCAAACATTCTAATATTCAAAATTATCTTAAATTCTAATTCTAAATTATCAGTATATTTCTGGAAGAATCCTGAATAAAGTTTTGAGTCTCTTAAACAGCAGTAAATATCTGATCAGTCAACGTTTCGCTAATTCGGGCGTCATTAGGATTGAAAAAAAACAATATAATATCATACAAATGGGGACCAAATATAGCACATCTTACATCAACATTCTCAAATAATATCAACTATAGATAATAAATCATCTCAAAACAGATTTATATACAAATATTTGCTAATAAAACGTTTTATTTTATTTCTAAAATCATTAAAATTGACTAAAATCAATAAAGTAACATGTAAAATCAATTATAAAAAAACAAAAAAATAATATCTAAAATTGGTTAAAATATACTAAAAAATATAAAGCTATGTTAAAAATTAGAGGTAAAAGACCAGTAAAGCAGTAAAAGACCTACTCAAAAAATATTATCAATGAATTGAAAGAAAATGATGGATTCGGTTAAACATTAAGCATAATATTATTGCCGTAGTGTATTTTGCCATTAGAAGCTGATAATAAATGACTAAAATCAATAAAAACCACTAAAATTATGGGACTTCAAGTTATGAAAAATGTAAATATTTATAGTTGATCAAGGGGTACGCAGACGAGAGACCTCTACGTGCTGAGTAAAATGAATGGTTGGAACCGTAGGAGAAGAAGTCCAGGTGAGAAGAGGAGATTTTTTCAAATTTTTCCTAGTGATTCTGGATGATCATATGAGGCCGGAGGAGTTCGGTTATTCTCGAATCGGGAGCATCCTAAGGCAGATTAGGGAGATCGAGGTGGGGGCCCGAGGAAAAACGAGGACGAACGAGCGTCACCGAGGACAATGATCGGGGCCCGGCCGCTCTGCTCCGAGGGTATCCGAGAGTAGCCGAAAGGAGCCGATGATATCGCAAGGTCTGATACGAGTGCAATTAGGAACCAGGGTAGTTAATTATAATTAAATCAAGTTCAGAAAAGGGGAAAAACAATTTAGGAAAGGCAAAAAAATCAGTTGAGAAGACTATATTTACATAAAATTTAAATATTGGGAAGGTTAAAGAAAACGTAAACAAATAGGTCGGTAAACGTAAACATTGGGAAGGTTGCATAAATCATAGACATTGAGAACATTATGTAAACTAGCCAGGAAAATTCCCGAGTGGAATAAGATGCTGCGCCCTAGCGGACAGAAAATGTATAAACATTGAGGAGGTTATAGAAAATTTAATAAAGAAATAGATAGGTAAAGGTAAAAAATTTGGAAAAATTGCATAAAATGTAAACATTGAGAACTGAAAAAGGTACAAAACTTTAGCTAATAATAATGACGTTTTAATAGTTTATACAATGAGAAAATAAAAATACATATAAGATTAAAAAGTTGTTTTGTTTATGTTTCAGCGAGATGAGTAATGATAGAGGATTAACAGTTCAAAGTCCATTGTTAACTTTTAAAGGAAGGATTAAGAGATAGAGCATTATTGCGAAAGCTAAATTTGTTTACTTTTTAGCGGAAGTCCTAAATCATTCTTTATGTTTTGGTATTAACAGCTCAAAGTCCCAGGTGATAATTAATATTCATTAATAAAAATTTATTTCGAAGTTATTAATACCGACTCGTGTACTTTGAAAATATTTCAAAGCTGTGAAAAGGTTTAACCTCTTTGGCCAGCGTGATAGTCGTTTCGATTTGTTAATATATTTTAGAGATTAAAAGTTCGATAGGAACTTAATGGATTAAAAGTTAATCCTTTTAAGACCATTATTTAACTATCGGAGAATAAAAATACGTAGAACATTGACGAGTTAATCCTTTTAAGACCATTACTTATACTATCAGCTATTAAAAATACGTAGTACATTGAAAAGTTGTTTTGTTTATGTTTCAGCGAGATAAGTAAAGATAGAGTATTACCAGCTCAAAGTCCAAAAGCTATTCAAATATTAGGAAGCCCTACCATTTATTTATGTTTTAGAGATAAACAATTCAAAGTCCAAAAGCAGTTATAGGATTAAGGGACTATGCTATTTATTTATATGTTAGAGATAAACAGTTCAAGGTCCATATTGGTATTTCACCTGGACATAATCCAACTTGTCTATACAAGATGCAACCTGTTTACATGTTGATGCAGTTACATATTGTAAAGGCTATGTAAACATTGAGAAGGTTGCACAAACACGAAAACAATGTAAAGGTTATGTAACCTTTGAGAAGGTTACAGAGTATAAAGTGGGTACCGGACCCTTCATTGTATAGGTTATGATTATATAACCGTAGGGGAGGTTACAGCCTATAAAGTGGATACCTGACCGTTCATCGTATAGGTTATGATTATATAACCGTAGGGGAGGTTACATACTATAAAGTGGATACCTGACCCTTCGTCGTATAGGTTATAATTATGTAACCGTTGGGGAGGTTACATACTATAAAGTGAGTACCCGACCCTTCGTCGTATAGGTTATGATTATATAACCGTTGGGAAGTTTACAGACTATAAAGTGGGTTACCTGACCCTTCATCGTATAGGTTATGATTATATAACCGTAGGGGAGGTTACAGACTATAAAGTGGGTACCTGACACTTCATCGTAAAGGTTATGATTATATAACCGTTGGGAAGGTTACAGACTATAAAGTGGGTACCTGACCCTATAACAAAACCTTAAGTCTCTCAAACTGTAGAAAAACTAAATGGCGGCGTAAGAAAAACAAAATGGAGGCCGGGTACACTCATGCTCTATAAGGTGGGTACCTAACCCATCAACAAAACCTCAAGTCTCTCAAACGGTAGAAAAACAAAGTGGCGGTGTAAGAAAAACAAAATGGCGGCCGGGTACACTCATGCTCTATAAGGTGGGTACCTGACCCTTCAATGGGTGGAGGGAGTAAATCTTGTGGGCGAAGCATAGGTCAGGAGGTGCCGTGGGTCACGTGACTGGATCACGTGACTAAAACATCTGGGCGGAGCATAGGTCAGGAGGGTGCAATGGGTCACGTGACTGGATCACGTGACTAAAAAGGGGCGGGGCATAAGTGTCACGTGACTAAAAAGGGGCGTGGCCTGATAGTTAAGGTTAGGTCGAGGTGAGACCACGTGGTGGTTAAGATAGGGTCAAGGCAAGACCACGTGGCAGTTAAGGTTAGGTCGAGACAAAAATTCAAATTCAAATTTCCCGCCATAGGTCACGTGATCAAATACTGGCTTCTGATTGGCTGCTCCTAGAAGTGTGCCAGCTCCCGCATTTTCCCTCTACTCATGAGGAAATTCGACGACTAAAATGTTATACATAAATTAAAATCTTGAACGTATAGAACTCATTCAAAATAGAATAAATTTGAAATCAGTATGAATCTTAAAATTTATTTAAAATAAATATGTACTTACTCCATATTATAGTTTGCCATTTGGCCTTTTTAATCATTAGGTAAGCTCCGTACAGAGCAGAGAGGTGTACTAATACGACAATTTCCACCATTCTCCATTTTATAATGTTTTTGTAATTTTTTTTCGGTGCTTGGGTATCCTCTGTTTCAGGTTTATTAAGTCCTTTTTCTTCAAGATATGCCATCCTGGTAGATTATAGATAATGGATAAATATATCAATTATACTTTGTTGAAATATTACTCATGATGTACTTTAGTAATCTTACATTAAAGTTCTATATGCTAATATATTCCAGTCTCTACAATGAATCGTGAATTGCAGACAAAGCACATGTCCAATTATAAATTTTTTTCAGGAGGCGCAAAAAACATATTACCATCCTCACTGTTTGATCTCGAAAGCTTATTTTTTTTCTGCAACGATTTGATCATAACTCTCTGATTACAATAACAAAACTAATAATTTTCACCATAGTATGTTTTTAAAAAAATATTTAGATGTAGTGGACTTTCTGAAATGTGGTAGACAAAAATAAATGATATAATGTTGCATAAACTTGTTGAATAAAGGATATATATATATATATATATATATATATATATATATATATATATATATATATATATATATATATAGATATATAGATATAGCATTAAAAATCTCATTATTCTTTTTCTTCTTCTTCTGTGATGGGAAGGGAAAATATCTTTGAATGGAATTAATTTACCTCCTCGTACTATTTTACTCCCACTTCATCAACAGGTTGTTTAGAAGATTTAAATTACATAGATTGCATTATAGTGAATGTAATTTTTTGATTTATTGTGATTTTTCTACCTTTTGTTTTGGCGGATTCTAATTTCTTACAGTATAATTAAGGTCACCACTTTTTATATTACTATACGTCATCAGACGATGATTCGAACTTTATTCTTGTTCTTATTAATGATTCTAAAATTAAGTGTTCATATTGCTAATTTCGAAAAATACGATGTTCCGTTCACAGTTTTCTATGCCATGAAAATCTCGATCAGAAGGGAGATAAGATTGGCCTCTGTGGGGGAAGCAGTGCATTAGCGAACTTTAGCGATTAACATTAAAACAACCCTAGCAAGGCAGTGATTTGTGTTTTTCTATCCTCTCCCCTCCCCTCATTTAATCACATTAATGAGAAAATAACCAAAAAAAATACAGAAGTATTCTTGTTAACTTCCAATCAAATGTTCTGTCAGAAACACCGGGCGGCCATTTCAACAACTGGCATACATGAATTGCAGAAAGCGCACAAGTCTAGGACGTATGGTTTCTTAAATACACATAAGCTTACAACAGTTAAAACTACTCTGTTCTTCATACACCTATTAAAAGTCTATGGACAATATATTTGTTAATAAAATAACAAACTGATTATCGAAAAAAATTGGACTTGTGATGTTTCTGCAATTCACGATTGAATTGTCATGACTGTAAAGTTTGTTATAAAGAACAGTGTAAAAAATATGGAACTCTTAAAGTATCGGAAGAGTAAAGTAACATTTATGTTTCAAGAAAAATGCTTATTTTTATTAAATATATTTATAATTTTATTTAATATATTATATACATTAAATTTTTTTTTTTTTCCAAAAAATCACAATTTTTCTTCCTTTCCTATCATTCCACATAGCCACGGCAAAGCTATTCAGGATGCTGTATTGAATACTGTGTTTCCTCGATGAATCTATGTTCGCTATAAGGTCACCACTTTTTATATTACTATACGTCATCAGACGATGATTCGAACTTTATTCTTGTTCTCATTAATGATTCTAAAATTAAGTTTTCATATTGCTTATTTCGAAAAATACGATGTTCCGTTCACAGTTTTCTATGCCATGAAAATCTCGATCAGAAGGGAGATAAGATTGGCCTCTGTGGGGGAAGCAGTGCATTAGCGAACTTTAGCGATTAACATTAAAACAACCCTAGCAAGGCAGTGATTTGTGTTTTTCTATCCTCTCCCCTCCCCTCATTTAATCACATTAATGAGAAAATAACCAAAAAAAATACAGAAGTATTCTTGTTAACTTCCAATCAAAAGTTCTGTCAGTAACACTGAGCGGGCATTTCAACAACTAGCATACACGAATTGCAGAAAGCTCACAAGTCCAGGACGTGTGGTTTCTGAAATACACATAAAGTTACAACTGTTATAACTACTCTGTTTTTCATAGGAGTCCTATTGTTTTTCATAGGAGTCATATGATTGCTGTACCTATTAAAAGTCTATGGACAAAATATTATAATATAATAAAAAACTAATTATCAAAAAAATTGGACTTGTGATGTTTCTGAAATTCACGATTCAATTGTCATGAATGTAGAGTTAGTTATAGAGAATAGTGCAAAAAATCTGGAACTCCTAAAGGGTCGGAAGAGTAAAGTTACTTTCAAAATCAATGCTTATTTTTATTAAATATATTTATAATTTTATTTAATATATTATATATATTAATTTTTTTTTTCCCAAAAAATCTTTATTTTTCTTTCTTTCCTATCATTCCACATAGCCACAGCAAAGCTAGTCAGGATGCTGTATTGAATACTGTGTTTCCTCGATGAATCTATGTTTGCTATAATATTTTATTTACTTTCCCATTTATTTCAAATAGCAATAAGTATTATTAAATGCGCAATTTATAATTAATGTGTTAAGAACAAAATAAAAATCAAAGTTAAACAAATGTGTTCTTTTTTAAAAAACTGGTTTATTAAAAGTTTTGTACAAACTTTACAGTATGATGATGAAAGAAGCCGTTATACCGTAAGGTAAAAAATACTTCAGTGATTCATTTTAAGTAATTCGAAAACAAAATATAGATTTAAAACAATTTCAAGAAGTTTTATAAAACATAATAAAATTAAAACATAAATAGTTGATCAAATTTTCAGTTTTTTTTTCCTTCGTAATGAATAAAATCTACTGTGTATCCAGTAAATATATTTAATAAAAATAAGCATTTTTCTTGAAATATAAATGTTACTTTTACTCTTCCGATCCTTTAAGAGTTCCATATTTTTTACACTGTTCTTTATAACAAACTTTACATTCATGACAATTCAATCGTGAATTGCAGAAACATCATAAGTCCATTTTTTTTTCGATAATCAGTTTTTTATTTTATTAAAAAATATATTGTCCATAGACTTTTAATATGTGTATGAAAAACAGAGTAGTTTTAACTGTTGTAAGCTTATGTGTATTTAAGAAACCACACGTCCTAGACTTGTGCGCTTTCTGCAATTCATGTATGCCAGTTGTTGAAATGGCCGCCCGATGTTTCTGACAGAACTTTTGATTGGAAGTTAACAAGAAATCTTCTGTATGGTTTTTGTTTATTTTCTGATATATGTAATTAAATGCAGGGAGAAGAGAGAGCAAAACACAAATTACTGCCTTGCTAGAGTTTTTTTAAAATGTTAATCGCTAAAATTCGATAATGCACTGCGTACCCCACAGAGGCCATTCTTATCTCCCTTCTGATCGAGATTTTCATGGCATAGAAAACTGTGAACGGAAGATCGTATTTTTCGAAACAAGCAATATGAACACTTAATTTTAGAATCATTAATAAGAACAAGAATAAAGTTCGAGTCATTATCTGATGACGTATAGTATTATAAAAAGTGGTGACCTTAATTATACCGTAAGAAAGTAGAATCCGCCAAAACAAAAGGTAGAAAAATCCCACTAATTCAAAAAATTACATTATATGTAATTATACTATAATACAATATATGTAATTTAAATATTCTAAACAACCTGTTGACGAAGTGTGAGTAAAAAAGTACGAGGAGCTAAATTAATTCCATTCAAAGATATTTTTTCTTCCCATCACAGAAGAAGAAAAAAAAAGAATAATGAGATATTTAATGCTATATTTTATGCATATCATTATTATCTAGCCTTTGTATTATTTACAAGTTTACGCAACATTATATAATTTATTTTTGTCTATGATCAACTAATGGCTTTAAAAATGCAGGATACCTTGAAGTATTTCTATAAATTTCAGAAACCACACAAGCCCCCTATACAAAACAGCAAATTTCACTTTGTTCTAGGCGGGTCGAATCAACATCTTTGCCGTACCTTTCATCTCAAATTATTTTTCGGATTTAACTCGATTAAAAAAAAAGAATAGACAACTAATTAAAATCCTTGGGGAAAAAAATCGCCTTTATACGAAATCATAGGCACCATTCAGTTTTGTAAAAAAAATTTAAAAATTATAAAGTAAGTATTATAAAAAATAATAAAGTAATTTCACGTTTAGTTATGTATTACTGCTTCGTTATTAGCGAACATAAAAGAACAGAGGAAAATACGGTGTCAACTGAAGAAAAACAACAAATTAAATACTTCATTTTAATCATCTTTACGAACTAAAATTCCAATAACACTTTTAATTTTGAAATTATATTTACTAAAATAATCTATATTATATTATATATTTCTATATTACTGTGTTATCTTTTATTATATACTCACCTGTTTGCTTTGTACCAGAACGGCATGTAGATCAGATAGACGTTCAACAGGTCAGATAGACCCTTTTATAAGGCTCCTGTCTGTTTCATGGCCACTCTATTTATAAATAATTCCTTATGCAGTGTCAGTTTTATTTAAAATAATTACTAGAATGATTAAATACGTTTTTCTTTTTAAATTTATTGTTATATTTTTCATGCTTGGTATCATCATGAGTAAAGCAGTTCTACTAGGTACGCGTAATATAAACAAATAGGATAAAAGCAAAATATTAAACGCAGCGTTCTTGCCCCGATAACTACTTTGCTGAGATTGGTGTCACTCCATTGAATATCATTTTGAGAAGCCTTTTTGCTATATAAGGTTGTATCTATTTCTACAGTTTATAAAAAAAACATATATTTAAAAATCTATTAATATAAAAGAGCAAAAGCTCAACAAGAGGCATAAATTAATGACTTTTAACAATTGGAAGATTCAAAAACACATAGTCTCAAGCCATTTGTTAAAAATCTATATATCGTCAATTTGGAGGCAAAAGTGATCATCTGCATTTTTGTGAAAATGAAAACTTGTTGCTATTTATCTGTGCCTGAATTAAATTTGCGCTTCATTCTTCACAAAACTGTGAAATTATCAGTAATTGACCAGGTAATAATTATTTATAAGATTCTATGGTTCAGAGGGATAATATCATTAAACAATTTTATCCTGTTTTATAGTTCACATCTAAATTAGTTTCTAATAGTGAACTATTGTTACTAATATTGCAAAATAAATGTCTTACGACGTAAGTAGTCTTCGAGTATCTTACTTAAAATGAGGAAAAATACTTATCCAACCGCATCGCATTCTTCACAAAACTGGTAATAATTCGCAAAAATTAACTAGGTAATAATTTATTGATAATTTCACATTTTTTCAACAATGAAGCGTCAACTTTTCGTAAAAATGCATATATTTTTGGAGACAAGAATTTATATTGTTTGCCTATTTATTTTGTTATATCTTGTGGCTTTATATTGTTTCTGTTTTATTTGTTCAATTATGTTATTCTTAAGGGACCTAGTTCCAGAATAAAACTCTTCTATTCTATTCTAAATTTGGTTCAGGCACAGGTAAATAGCAACAAATTTTTTTTCTTCATAAAAATACAGTTGATCACTTTTACCACCAAACTGATGTTATATTCGTCACGTCGCTGGCAGAAAACCGGGATAACTCCGATAGTTGTAGTTTTGAGAAAACCACGCTTGAAGATATGATCAAATTTTTACTGATTATTACTCGTTTTCTTACAATTGAGATGTTCTCCGGAAGAAGGGCACGTAGCTAAATATTTAAAACTATTTAAATTAAATAAATACGGATAAAATTTATCAGTAAAATATATACATACATGCATTTTGAATCGAGTCTTAAAATATTAAAGAAATTAATAACAGAGACAGTTTTGAAATGGAAATAAAACAAAATTTTCAATTTAGTTATCTCAAAACAATGATTTTTGCTACGAACCCTTCCTCCGGAATATGCCTCAAGGACCCATAGAAGCCATAGGACCCATTCCAAGATCGCAATCGAAATTCGTCTCGACAAGCGTTATATCGTTTCCTGGAGATCAGTACGGCTATGTTCAGTTGTGGGTTCGCAGTGGGTAGGTTTTTTTCGGAGGTCGAGTTACTGGTAATGGATAAGATGATATCCGGTGTTATCTATACTCAGAAACAGGATAAATTAGTACAAAAAGCAAATTAAATCCTGACATACAAGCGGCATCACTAGATCAACTAGAAAAAATAAAAACTGACGAACTAAATGGACATAAAAAGTTAGAAAAGTCTATTCTAGACACTTGTGTCGATAACCAACACGAAAATACAGAAAAAGAAAATCCTAAAAATCCGATTAATGATTCTATATCAATGTAAGTGACTCTATATCAAATTTTCAGCAAAGTAAAATGAATGAAACCCAAATAACAATTATTGATCCATAATCAGAGGAAATTAATAAAACTGATTTATTGCTATCAGTTTTACCAGAAAACAATCTGCCAAGTTGCAATATTGAATCAATCACCGATTCCGAAACAGAGAAGTAATTGTAAACAGTTAGCAAAGGAAAAGGAAAGAATACTACTCAAGGGCAATTCTGATTGAAAATGATAGTGTTCTACCCTCTAAATGTTGATACCTTCTGTCTTTTGGACATGGCTAAGACTGAAAATTATCCGGTTAATATAACTAAACATTTCAATCCTGTACATGAAGTATTGGTTATGATGGCTGATGTACAGAAAAGAGTGACTGGACGCATGGTGAAATAAAGATGTACAAGAATATGTAAGAAATTAAAAAATAGTCTGGAAGATGAACCAACCCTTGAAACTGCAGCTATTGTTTAATTTCTTTCTCTAGACATAAAATGCACAAAATATTACGATGGACCTGCAATGCTTTTGATTTTGAATGATTTTGAAGTCGTTGCCATGAAGATTTATTTACCGAATCCAATAACTATTTGCAGTTTATATATTCCACAATGGAAAAAATTGTCTGCCGAATAGCTGTGTTGCCTCTCTAGCTAGTTCCCTAAACATTACTACATTTTAGGAGATATAAATGGCCACCATCCACTTTAGGGATCAAATTATATTGATAGTAGGGATAATATCTTAATTACATTTTTAGAAACAGAGAAAGATACAACTTATTAAATGATGATACAAAAACCCACCTTAATCTGAGTACCGATTCAATCTCAGCCCCAAACCTCAGCTTCTGTGACCAAAACCTTTTATCACTAACGGATTGGAGAGTACTATTTGGTAGTGATCATTTCCCGATCCTACTAGAAATCCCAGAAATTAGACCATTTGTACAATACAATGACCCATGGCAATATTCTTTAGCTGAATGGGAAATTTATAGAGATAAAATTAACCAAAAGATCAACGGTTTAGATACAATTGAATACACACAAATATCAATAAACGAGCCCCATGGTGGAATCCCGAGTGCAGTAATGCAATCAAAGCAAAAAACAGAGCGCTAAATAGATACAAGAAATCAAAAGAAAGAAATTTGTGCCATAGAAGGAGAGTCAATTATCCGTCGACACACTGCCGAACAACCCAGGTCAGGTCGCCCATCGGTCGTTGATGATGACGTTCTTCTTGAATGCGTTGACCAGGACCAACAATGCAACTTGCCGTGATTTATTGGCCGTAGTAGGGACTCAAACCTTTACTGTGAACAGCTAGACAGAGTTTATGCAGTTTAGAGTGCAAAGTATCCCGCTTTGGCCAACAGAAACTTAGCCATTTTGCAACACGACAATGTACATCGTTCTCGTTTGGCCAAGGAAAAATTATCAGATTATAACTGCAAGGAGTAAACGTTTTGCCTCATCCTGCTTTTATTCCAGATATTGCACCATCAGATTATGGTTTATTTAGATCAATGACTCATTTTTTAAAAGGTCGAATCTTTGATAATTACGAGGTCGTAAAAATTGGATGTGAAGAGTTCTTTGCCTCAAAACCAAAGGAGCTGTTCCCGCATCAAATCCAATTACTGGCAGAAAGATGTGTGAAGGTTGTTAAAAACAATGGATTTTACTTTGAAAAGTGGTATTTAATAATGTTTAAAATATGTAATCTGAAATAAAGCTATACTAATGTACAAGAACTTTTGTAACAACCTAATAATATATGGACAGATAGAACTATGGCAACCGTCTTACGGCTCTAATCGATTATCATTCCTGCTACGTTTTAATTACGTAGCAAATAAAGATACTTGATGATTCCTCACAAGGCGGAATGACGTTGAATTTGCCATGTTTTATTAGGTTCATTTGACTTACATATTTAATGATAATATTACTCTGCATTGGGATGCCGTTCAACCATTATGCCAAAATTATGCCGAGGACCATTATCCCAAAATTATCGAAGAATACGATTTAATATTAATTACCTGTTGAGTCGTCTAAATTGGGTACCTTTCCTAAGGCTTGATTTGTGATTACCATTGTTTATTAATTAACCAATATAATATTCCTACTTAGAAGATCAATAATACCATAATGCTGTTCAAATTTATTTATAGCATGCCTAATCAGACTTATTCAAATTGATAATGAACTTGGATATTAAACAACAACCTTCTTTCTAATATTTATCTTTATTTATTAACATTAATGTAATAAACTGATATTGAAGTTAACCAGGTAGTGGTTCAGACTATATTTAGCTATTAAATGTTTTAACACAAGTATTTTAACTGGAAATTAATTGATGTATACGGTCTGAAAGTTCTATGGTGTTGGTCTACCTGATGTCCAGAGACCGGATTTGCATGCAGTTAAAATCCGCAAACTTCAATAAAAGTCCGTAAAATATGCAGTAAAAAAACATAAAATATAAAGCAAAAAATCTGATTCTATCTAAAAATATGCTATAAGGCTGCTAAAATATTCAGATATACGTAACAATGTGCCCTTAAAAATTTCCGAACTGTGAAAGAAATTAAAGTTAAACGTTAAATCGTTAAAAGTTAAACGAAAATGATTAATAATTTGGTTCTATTTTTTTCATAAACCAACATATGAAAATAATTGAAAAATAAGGTTACAAACAAGAAACGACAAATAAACTTTTTTTTTTTTTTATTGATCTTTATTTAACGTCGCCTTAACATTTAAATTGAAGATATTATCGACGCCTAAATATTATACAATAAAGTTTTATACAAATATTATACAATAAGATTTTATACAATTATTATTCAATCAGGTTTTATACCCGCGTCATACTATATAATTTTATACAAATATTATTTAATAAAGCTTTATACAAATCTAATAAACACACTAAAATCATAATTGAAAAATTTAAGGATATTAACATAACTTATATATCACTCCATATACTAGTTTCCTAGACGAAGTTGAACTTGACGAGTATTATCCTAAATTTCGATATGTTTTTTAGGTATTGATTATCGTCTTGTATGTGATGTTTTGTTCTGAGTTGATTATGTATTGGGCATTGAATAAGAATTTGTTCAACTGTCAGCGGGACGTGGCGTTGGGTGCTGGTTAGAAGAGCTTCTTAGTTAATGAAGTGGTGTGCATGCGTGAGCCTGGTGTTGTCCTAAACGTAGTCTGGTTAGAGTCATTTCTTCTCTTCTTGGAACTTAGATGCATGAAGAGATGCTTTTTCCAGTTTTTTTGCAAACATCTAAGTCTTGTATAGACAGTTCTTGAATCTTGAATGGATTCCTTGTTTATCTAGTTTAAGATTCATATGTACTCTCCATCTTCGACAAAAAGGACGAACTATCGTTCAAGTTTGTTCAAGTTATCAATCCAGAATATAAAGGTCGAGTTGCTTTACACGGCTTTGTTATAAAGTAAAAGTCAACTCTGTTTGTCGGGTTTAAACCGACGTAAAGTGGGCAAAATCACCACTTTAGGTGGGCAAAATCTGTAATCCCTTCAAGCTTGTCGGAGTGGTGTAAAACTATTATTTAATATATTTTCCTTCATAAAGAAGCACATCGAATCAGTATTGGATTGTATGAACATGTGATTTCGTACATTTTAGGCTTATTAGTTTTTTCCTAACAACTTATTAAGCTCCAAATCAAAATATAGATTAAACTAGATGTTCTTTTTTTTTTAATAAATTGGTTTTTAATAAATTTCATATTTTATAATTTATAAATATTAATTACATATTATCTCTTATAAAAAATAAAAAGGTATTTGTTTTAAAAAAAATATTATTATACACAAATAGGTACTGTTATTATTTACTAAATGATATTTATCCAAGAATCTTTTACAACATTTTCTTAACTTTCCGAAATTTTGTCGCTAATATGAGCTACATGGTCTTTCAGAGGTCCCATTTCAAAAATGCGCTTTTTCAGCCAAAGCGCGAAAATTCACTGCTGCAGGATTTTTAAACTATAAGGTTTGGAGAAACAAGCTCAGGTAAAAACTCCTTGGGAGGTTTTGGAGGGGGAGTATGTATAGGTTTTCTACTTCGAATATGAGCATAAATAAATTATGTGTTTAATTAGATAGATTCTAGTAGTTAGTGGTAAAATATTTAGTCTCATCTGTTTCAGATTTCAGTGAAAATTTAATTTACACTAAGTTGAAAGAACATAGTAACAATAATCGGAAAGTGAGACAGCTAATAATGTCATGACACGGAATTAGCTGCACTCATAAAAACATGAAAATGTTATTAATTTTACTGTTTGTGAAAATTGCAAGGTATAAAATAGTCGTGGTTTGTGCCTTCCTTCCCAACTAATGATAACAACATCTTATATCCAGAAATTTCAAATTATTTACTTTACTTTTGCCCATCTAGATTGGTGACTTTACCCACTCCGCACTGTGGAATTAATTAAAAAATAAGTAGGCATCTATATTTTTTGTTTATTTCTTTGAATATTATGAAATATAATTATATTTTAGACCTATTAGTGGTAAAGTAGGTTTATTTCATGAATTGTAGATGGCACGTGTCAAGGCCCTTCACGCCTCGATAAGCCATTATCCAATACCAGTAGTTTATTGTAAACTATAATAATTTTATTATTAATTATTAATTTATTAATAAGTAACATTGATACAAAAAAAAACAAACTTAGTTTATAATGTGGCAAAAAATTGGGTATCTTCATAATTTATAGGATAAAATTCAGTTAATTGGAATAAATGTATTTAAATAAAATTAAAAAAAGTATTATCTAAGTTATATTATGCACCTGTTTGCTTAGGAACTATGGAAATAGTTATAGCTAATACTTTTCATATTAAAATAGACACTGAAAAAAATATAAAAAATCTGCTAATCAGAAAAGGACAAAAGTGAAACAACATAATTTAATACGCAATACTTTATTGAACTCTGCCTCTTCGTCTTCATTACAGCTGTCTGGAAGATGACATGGGTTGGAGAAGAATGTTAACGTTTCTGGTTGCATCTTTTTCGATTTCGGTCTTCAACTATGGTTGCTATTAATGAGGAAATATAGGAATCTGATTGTGTAAAACGCCTCCGTTCGTAGCTTCCGTACTATTTTTGTCTTGAATGAGATTCTCGCGAAATCTCCTAATATCATTTTCCTGACCTCCTGGGCCTCCTCCATCAACTGTCCAATTAGTGATATTGGCTGGTTCGTAGTTTCCTTGCCATGGATTAATAAAATCTCCTAGAGAATCCGCACAAAACTAGCGAATGTAAAAAATCGCATTTTTGGAATTGATTAATTTTATAAATTAAATCCTATAAACACAAATCTAGAACTCAGAGAAGTAAAAAGGCCGAGAGATATAAAAGTTATTGGCAATGGAGAAGATATAAGTAGAATGTAAAGCTATTTTTTGGTCTCTTGAAAATAGGTATTTTTTTATCAGTTAGTTATACGGTATATAAAACAAATGAATTACTTTATGAAGATTTTTAGAAAATGCCAAGTCGTCATGAAAAACTGGATGCTATGAGAGATAAAAGGTGCAAAATTTTAAACTCATAAGAGAAAAATTTAACTATTGTTTTCGTTTAAATTTGAGATGGATTTCGAGTAGTAGAATTCAAATTAGATTAGTAATAAGATTTTTTATTTAAAAAATCGGTATTTTACGTTTTTGTATAGCTTTTTTGTGTATTTTTGTCTATGTATTTGTATATGATTTGCATAAAGAGCTCAAACTTAATTCTTAAATATAGCCAGTGCCTATACCCATTTGGCCATTGATCTTTCCTCCTAAGTATGACTCCTGACCATTCATAGTGATCCCTGTTTTCGCGCTCTGCCTGGTTAGAACTTTCTAGAATAAAAGCAAGATGGTTACAAATTTTATTGGCTACGTTCACTGATATAAATATTCATATGCCATTGTTATTCGCTCTTGCATATTAATAATATTATAATATATTTATTTATATGTCTTAGCATATATTTCAGATGTATGTATATCTTTCTTTTTTTACGTTGTTGAAATACAATCCATGCATAAAGCCAATAAACTCCCATATCGGCAGTAGATATGATAATTTCACAGTATATTTAACCTGTTTTCAGCTGCTATTAGCTTGCAAAGTAGTGTGATAGCGGTTCCAGCTCCTGGCCTTCCTCTAAATTTAATAATTACGATACATTTATCGACTTTATTGCTGTCGAAATTGTAGTTTTACCGACGCAGGTTTTCTTGCAACGACTAGTGCCGGAATAACAGTATAGGCAATGTAGGCAATTGCCTGTGGGTCCCGTGGCCCGGGATATATATAAGTTAAAGTAGTTTTAAGTTGCTTTACAAAGATTCTAGGTTTATTTTTAAAGGACAAACACTTTCATTTTAAATGCTTATAAGATACATACTTATTTTCTCTCTAAAATAAAACTCAATTGCACTGACAGACACAGACAACTATCCTGACGTTTCTCGCCATTGTATTAGGTGTTGGATTAACCTATATTTTGAAAAAATTATCGAAAACAAACATTAGTTTTTTTCAGTTTCGAGAGGGTTCAAAATTTGTAAGACACGAAATTACGTTTCGATTTGATGCTCTGTATCTCGTTTTCAGTTTATCCGATTTCGATTTTCTTGGACTCGTTGGAAAGCGGGACGTTTCTTCTTTCCACAAATATAAACAGCTATTGCATTATCTAAAGGTATGTGGAAAAAAATGCGATTACAAAATAAAAACAAAATTGAGGTTTTTTGTGGATAACGTTGGTTCTAAAACATGTAGGAGGAAAACGGTCAAAGTGAATCCCGTAGATTAAGAACCTTTACAGACGACCCGAATTTGGTTTGAATTGTTCAAAGGGTTTCTGATTTGTGGGCAATCTTTAGTAAAAAATATTTTATTTTTACATTCGCCTGAAATTTGAATATTGGGATTTTTCAGAGTTCTAAAACCAAATCTGACGTCAGTATTAAATATAAAAAATCAGTTAATATACTTCACTCCGTAGAGGAATAGTGTTTTCATTACATATAAATCAATATTACCTTGAAACGGCTATAAAACTTTTAGGTTTATTACATTTAAAAAATTGGATAACTCTAAAATTTATTCATTCTGGATCACGAATAATGTTTTTGTAGTACTTACAAAACTTAATACCCTTCAAATTTATTTAAAGATTTAATAAATTTCCCATAAATTAGGAACAATTTGAAAAAAATTTGGGTCGTCGGTGAAGTTTCTTAATCAACGTGGTTCCCTTTAAACGTGGTCTTCCTACGTTTTTTTAGAACCAACGTTATCTAAAAAAAACTCAATTTTGTTTTTATTTGGTAATCGCATTTTTTTACACAGACCTACTAGATGATGCTATAGCTGTTTATATTTTATGGAAAGAAGAAACTTCCCTCTTTCCAACAAGTCCAAGAAAATTGAAATCGGATAAACTGAAGACGAGATACACAGCTTCGAATCAAAACGTAATTTCGTTGTTAACAAATTTTGAATCATTTTATTCCTATACTCATGATTATTTTATTTTTTTGTAAAATAATTTTTTATATTAAATTGTAGTAAAATTTATTCCAATATGCTGATTTTTATTTATTTATAATAGTGAGGGCGTGGTTGACCATGGAAAATGTATGTTGGTTGGGTTGCGATGACATCGACCGCACCCCCATCTAAGAGCTTCTCCTACATTATTAATTTATACTTGAAATTGTTTTCGTACTAGATTTTCTAATAATTTTTATGCGTTGAGCCCTCAGTGTAAGAAGTTACGTAACAATTTTACATAATCAAACAGGAATAAAATCTTTGTAATTATTCAAATTCATTCTCAAGTCCGAATTATCGAGTTTATCATTCCAACATTTGATTCTTCCAATTTTGTTTTAATTTAAGTATTTAATTTAAATAAATTAAATGTTTAATCCAATAAATTGACGAAAAGCGCCTGGTATTTTACAGTTCACAGCCTTAAAATCCTTGAATTATGCTTGAATTTTTTCATACAATATCGCTAGACACCGCGTATGGATTATGTAAATATTGCAAAACAATTACTTATGAAAAGTTATTATTATTGTGACACATTAGGCTTTATTTGCAAAGCATAATTTTTGTTCTGGAATTATTAAACGATGCATACATAAACTTGAAACTGAGATCTGGGTTGCCATTTGATAACTACCTTGTGGGTATACTAAACCCGCATATCTTTAATGTATTTCTGGTCATTCATGCACTCTTGTCAGGAGTTTGGGAGATAGTCTTTGAGATATAGCTTATTTAAAAAGAATAAATTTTCAATGGAGTTACTCTGGAGTGATAATTACGAATGAAATAGTAGAAACAAATATATATATATATATATATATATATATATATATATATATATATATATATATATATATATGTTTTAGATAAAATTGGTATGGTGTTGGTAGCAACCTGGAACACCGCGATATATGGTCGTTATTGGACATTTAGTCACAGGCCTTGTAATTATCTTAAGTACATTTTTGGGAAATTAAATTGTGGATTTTAGGCCTACATACTTTTGATTTTGTCAAGAAATTTCATTCTATAATAACAATAACTTTTCGCGGAAAACGGGAAAATGTAAGAAGAGGTTTTCTTGAAAAAATGACAAACAAGGCTATGGTCCTAGAGCGATTTTTGATAGCGCTATTTGTTCCTAAGGAGTTGCTCTCCAACCCTATTTTTATGTAATATAGTTGAGTTTCAATTTAATAACTCAAAAACGCGTTTGAAAATCTCGCTTTTTCTTTTTTCGGCGCTCGGGCGAGCCAGTGAAGGGCTTCCCCTGTTACATACTACAAAACGTTAATATTATTTTTACGTGATATTTTTGCTGTAGATAGGCACCATTAAAAACCACCATTTACGCACCAAAACATGTTCCTGCGACAATGACAAGCAACGACAATATCTGTACCTGATGAATATTGAAACATGATTTTTATTCAGTTGACATCCGCCTGATGCCATAGAAGGATCAAACTAATTAGGGATTGATAAATTATTTGCCACTTCTATAATTTTGTTTTATTGAAAATTAGTTTCGAATGTTATACATTCATCTTCAGTTCAAGGTTTAAATGGATATCCATTTAAGCCTAGAACTGAAGATGAATGTATAACATTCGAAACTAGTTTTCAATAAAACAAAATTATAGAAGTGGCAAATAATTTATCAATCCCTAATATGATTTTTATTGTTACTTTTAATGTTGTCCCTGAATTAAAATTATTAATTTTTGCTGATTAGTTCAGTATAATGGCAACCACAGAAATAATTTGAACAAACCCAAATCTATCTACGGTAAACATTAAAATAACATATAAAAGTTATAATTTATTAATGATTAATTAATGACTATATTACAATATGTTTATTTGTTTTGTTTTTTTCAGGTAAGTGAGAAAAACGTATATTGATGGTGATTTATTGGCTCTTATGGTTGGTCCCAATGCAGTTGTGTGACATAGAAGGTAATGTTTTTCAAATATTATTGAAACTATATATATATATATATATATATATATATATATATATATATATATATATATATATATATATATATATATATATATAAGTTATGCGACGGCGAACAAATTGAATTAAAAAAAAGGAAAAGGACTGAGAAATAACTATCACGACTTCTGTAACAAGACTGTTTATTCATAAAAGTAATCCTCCTTATATACAATCGGAATGTTGTTTACATTCCAGGATGGTATTAAGGTTGATACTGCCACGCCCCGGTCTTTAACTCCCCCCCACCAGTTTACGGGGATCTCCGTAAACTCTATATTCAACCCTAACTTGTTAATCTCCTCACCTCACAGAGCGGAGCGGCCAGTCAATCTTAATACCTTACATCTGATCTTTTAATAAAACAACCAACAAAAAGAAAACAACTCAAAAGTCCTTCTGCAGCATGTACAATAAACAAAAAGAAAATCACTATCACTGTTATCAATTATCACTATCTTATACGTAAGGCTCACAATTCTTCCTATTTATTATTACAAAAACAAAACAACAAAAAAAAAACAAAAAAAAACCAACTCTTCTATTTACACACAACTTATTCACAGAAATTAAAACAAAGGGTTCTTACAGCTACACTTGCACTAAAAAAAAAACTTTCTTATGCTCTGGTACAATTACAATTGTGTTATGGTTACAAAAAAAAAAAATCCGTGTGCAGAGACGGGGGTCCTCCCGTTCACACTGGTTTTTCGGGTTCTACCAAAGGGAGTTTCAATTGTTCAATGTGAACCGTTCGTCTCTTTCTGGGTTCTTTGACGCTCTCAATGGTTACTATGTTGTGTTCCCTTATAACTATAACCCTAAACGGGCCCTCATACCGCGTCAATTCTTTCCCTCTGTTAGACCCCATTCTCCGGTACACGATTGTCCCTATCCGTATCTCTCCCATCCTGTCTCGTACCTTTAGGTTCTCTCTCTCTACCCTCTTCCGTTTCTCCCGTTCTATTTTCCCCCGTACTTTCTCCCAAACCTTCGCTATCTCTAACCTATTACTAACGATTGCCTCCGCCGTTTCTTCATCCGCGGCCGTATTCCCGCAATCACGTCTCCACCCTCGCACTCCGAACAAAACTTCGATGGGTGAATATCCTGTGATCGAGTGTATTGAATGGTTATATGCAGCTACGGCTTTTCTCATAGCTATATCTGCTTCATCTCCCTGTTCTCCCTGATACACACGTAGATGGTCACTCAGGGTACTATGCAATCGCTCGATATTTCCCCTGCTCTTGGGATGGCCCGGAGTGTTGAGATGCCACGCTATATCCAATCTTTTCGCTTCCTCTCTAATAGCGCCGCTATCAAATTCCCTACCTCCGTCGGATGAAATTCTGTCGGGCACCCCGTAAAACTGAACCCATGTTTGTAGGGCCTCCAACACTGCTTCCGAAGATCTGTCGCATACCTTATACGCCATTGCTACCTTGCTGAAGAGATCTATCATGGTGACCCATTTGAATCCCCTCCACGTGAACGTGTCGACCTGCAGCTCTTTTAATGGCGTGTATCCTGTCGGTGTCTCTTCTTGTCTCCCTCTTGGAGGATGCCGGTCGTACTTCGTGCGCATACAAACTTCACACGCCCCTATAGTTTCCTTGATGGTCTTCTTCATCCCATGCCAAAAATATTTCCTCCGCAATGCTTGTAGCGTCTCGTGCACCCCCCGATGGTTTGTTTTTCCCTGATGATACGCTAACGTCACTTCCTTTTGTTGCTCTACGTCCATTATCGTTTCTACCATGTATTTGCATCGGATAAACGTTCTATCCACGCCAATTCGTTCGGCTCTCCAAATTCTTTTAATTTTTTCCCATATCGTGGCATTTCCTACATAGAGATGATGGGTTTTTCCCGGTTCTGACGCGTCCCTTAGTGCCCTACAAATTTCGTCTTCTCGCGCTCCTGGTTGTGACCAGATCGTATTAATTTTATTCCTCCCATATTTGCTATATGCTATTTTCATCATGCCCGAGGTCCTCGTCTTCCAGATCACCTGACGGCGTTTGTCGTTAATGATTTCCTCGACTTCTTCCATTTCTACCGGCCTCTCTTCCGCAGGGCTCTCTTCTTCTGGGGACTCCTCTCCTCCCTCCGTCTCTGCCGTGCCGAGGTCACCCTCTTCGCCTGGCGTCCATTCTCTCAGAAATTGCCGTACGTTTCTTGATGTTTCGCCGCTATCTTCTTCGATGGCGTTGACCATGATGGCTCTTGACAACCAGTCTGCCACTATATTTTCCTTCCCCGGCTTATAACAAATTTCCATGTTGTATTGTCCCAGGAACTCCTTCCATCTCGCGACTCTCGCCGAGGATTCCTTTAGCCTTCCTACCCATTGAAGCGGTCTGTGGTCGGTGTGGACGCGGAACTTTCTTCCAAAAACGTATGGTCTAAAATGGTCAATAGCCCATACTATCCCTAGTAGCTCTCTCTCCAAGGCGCTATACCTTGTCTCCGCGTCGGTTAGACGCCTGCTAGCGTATGCTATGGGACGCTCTCCTCCCACACCCTCCTGAGATAAAACGGCTCCTAGCGCATATTCGCTGGCGTCCGTGGTAACGGTGAATTGTTTGGTGAAATCCGGAAACGCCAATACCGGCTGCTCTTGCAATTTCTCCATGCATTTTCGGATATTATCCTCCATCACCGGTGTCACGGTTAGTTTGGCCCCTTTCTTTAGTAAATTATTAAGCGGCACCAAATATTCCGCCATTTCGGGTACAAATCTCCTATAGTAATTTAGCGTTCCCAGGAGTCTGCGGATCCCTTTTACATCTCGCGGCACCGTCATCCTCCTAATCGCTTCTACCTTCGCCGCGTCGGGCTTTACCCCTTCCCCGGAAATGGTATGGCCTAAAAAATTAATCTGTCCCTGTCCCAACGTCGATTTTTCCCTGGACAGTTTTAACCCGAATTGCCGCACCCTCTCGAATACACTTCTCAAATGTTGTATGTGCTCGGCCTCGGTTTTGCTGAAAACCAGTAAATCGTCCATATAGACTTGACACACCCACTCATCTATGCCTCTCAAGAATTCATCCATCAATCTCTGGAAGGTGATTGGGGCGTTTTTTAATCCGAACGGCATTCGGGTAAATTCGTAATGCCCCCTTTCAAAAGTAAACGCTGTTTTGTGTTGGTCCTGTGGGTGCATCCTTATTTGGTGGTATCCCGCTTTGAGATCTAGAGTGCTAAAAATCATCGCCCCACTAAGCCTGTCCAAAATGTCCTCAAACCTGGGGATAGGGTATTTTTCGTCCACTGTATTTTCGTTTAATCGTCTATAGTCTATGACTACCCTATATTTCTCTTTATTTTCTCCTGGCGCGCTCTTTTTCCTTACTGCCCACAGTGGACTATTGTACGGTGACGTGCTATTAACGATAATTCCCTGTTTCTTCAGGCTCTCTAGTTCTTCTCTAATATGCTGTCTCAGAGCCTGCGGATACCTCCTTTCTTTCACATAAGACACTCTGTCTTGCTTTAACGGGATCTCATGGACCGTCCTCCCTGTCACTCCTAACGTACTGCCCTCCTTAAAGAATATATCCCCAAACTCTTTCTGTACCGTTTCTCTCCAGTCTTCGACCCTATTAACCGCTCCTATTCGTGCTTTCTTATCCTTTGCAATCCCCCGGCATTTATATGTCGTTTCTCCTAACCTAATACTCCACTTCCCTTTACTATTCTTTACTCGTGCGCCTGCCTGCCCCAATAGATCGCACCCCGCTATTGCCTGGTACTCCCGAGTCATTTCCCCCACTATGTGCACTCTTATCTTTCCCTTTTTTGCCACCCACCGGTTTAGACCGATTACCGCCTCTCCTTCTACATTGCACGGCCCTCCCAGTGTGATTAATTTACACCCGCATTTCTGAACACGGAGTGCCCCTTCTCTGCCACACAGTTTTTCCAGTGCATCTCGGGTCATAACAGTGTTTGAGCTCCCTGTGTCCACCAGGCATCTCACTCCCCCTTTCAACTTAATAATTGGCAACCAGCATGACTTACCTCTGATGTTGTTGCATGTCGCTGTGCGGTCGCCTCTCTGCGGGCACTCCCCTCAGATTCCTGCTGGCTTCCTCCTCTCCGCTACCGCTCGTCGTCGCTCACCCCATTGACGGCTCCTGCCTCCGCTGCTCCCTGGTTCCTCGTCATCTGTCTCCGAAGTTCCCGACGTCTCCGTCGCCTCTTCCGAAGTTCCACTCCTCTGGAATGGACCCGCCTTCCTCCGCACCTTCTGGGTGTTGACCTCCATCGGCTCTGCCCGTGGTGTTTCCCTCCTCCGGTAAATGTATGGGCATTGCCTCGCAACGTGCCCTTCTGTGCCGCACTCGAAGCATCTAGTGCGCGGGCACTGGGCCACTAGATGTCCGGGCCTCCCACAGCCATGGCACTTCCTCTCTTCTTTTCGAGGACCATTCCTCGCTTTCGGTTGTCCCGACCTTCTCTCGCCTGCCGAGGGTCTTTCTCTGCTCGTATACGCGGGTTCTTTCCTCCTCCAGCCCATTGGTGTGGTTCTGGGGCGTCTATCGGTCACTCTGCTCCACCCCGTTTCTTCCACCTCCATCCTGGTTTCTTCTTCCCTTGCGCTCGAGTCGATCATCTCCTGGGCGCATTCGATGAATGAGCGATCTCTCGGCAAGCCTTCCCTCTTTCCCGTCTCTTTCGCCAATTGGACCTTGAGGATGGTCGCCAAGAATGCCATCCTGCCTTGTACCTCGCCTATGCTCAAGGTTTCACGCATTTTTTCCGTGATCTGATTGAATCGTGCTAGCAGCGCTCCTGCGTACTGTCCGCTCGTCTGTCGAGGAGAACGCCTCTCTCTAAACATTTGATAGATGTCCTCTTCCGGGGTCCACCTGCCACCACCGAAAGCTTTCTTCAGCCTCTCCTTAATTACCGGCCACGGTGTCTCCTCATCTGCTTGGATTAAATTTAGCACGTTCCTTTTTACTCTGCACACCAGAGCTGCCTTCAGTGCTTCGGCATCCCCAGCGTTAACCAGATTCTCCGATGTCTTGGCTTGTATCCTCTCCATAAGGCGATCACCACCCTTCAAAAAATGGTTTAACTCGCCAATTTCGCCGCCGAAGCGCTCCAGATCAGAAATCGCCCTCCGGAGGTCCTGCGATGTCGCTGTCCTTAGCTTCATCCACTCCAGAGCGTTGGCATGAGCTTCCGCCATGGTTTCTCGTGGTAGTGAAGGTAAGTCAGGTACATTAAGCACTGCCGGTCTTACTATGCCTTCTGATGCCATCTCGATTTTTCTTCGTCTTCGCCTGGTTCGAAAAGTAGCAGAAGAAAAACGAGGACGGGATATAAAAAAATCTCCAAAAAAGCAAAAAAAAGAAAAGAAAAAGGTCTCGCGTTACGGCTCCCGGGTTTCGGCACCAGTTATGCGACGGCGAACAAATTGAATTAAAAAAAAGGAAAAGGACTGAGAAATAACTATCACGACTTCTGTAACAAGACTGTTTATTCATAAAAGTAATCCTCCTTATATACAATCGGAATGTTGTTTACATTCCAGGATGGTATTAAGGTTGATACTGCCACGCTCCGGTCTTTAACTTATATATATATATATATATATATATATATATATATATATATATATATATATATATATATATATGAAGAAATATAGCCTTCGATTAGATATTGATTATTATTAGGTTAGATATTCAGTGGTTCCGTCTTAATAACTATTTTTTAAGGCAATTAAATTAACAATATTTCCTAAATAAAGTTCATACAAAGATTCATAAAAAATATTTTTAATTTATCTCAGCAGACTCGAGAAATATTGGAATAACAATTTTAGAGAAAGTGGACTTTTTTCAGATTTTCTTCAGTAACTCATTTCCTGTGCATTTTAGGTAAATCTTTGACATTATCAATTTTAAAGAAAATTCGATATCCTACAAGCTTGATATGCACTTTTTAATTTCTAATTTAATTTAATTTTAATTTCTTTTAAAATTCGGAACAGCTGCTAAGATGTGGGACCGTAAACATTTGCAAAATGCCAAATTTCCTACAATAACCATACAACATATTAATGAAGTATATACAAAATATTTCTAATTACTCTCACCAGACATCAAATAATATTTAAATAACAAGTTACCTTTCTCCAATGTTGTTATTTCAATACTACTTGGCGTCTCTTGAGAGTAATCACAAATATTTTGTGTGGATATTGTAGAAAATTTAATCCTCAACAAGATCGGTTATTATGCCTTTTGCACTAAATTGCTATAAAAAATAGGTATTTAGGCTAGAGCTCTCAATATTCAACTTTTTGCGTGTTTTTTTTTTTTGACATTTTGCAGATTTTTACGGTCCCACATCTCAACAGCTGTTCCGAATTAAGAAATATATTACATAATTGCAGAAAACTTAACATTCTTTAAAAATGGTTAGATCAAAATTTTGCCTAAAATGCACTGGAACATCATAGCTGCACATAGCTACTTAGGAACATCTGAAAACGTGACGAAAATGACGAATGTGATAATCTATAAAATTTGATTACAACCGATCTAGGTTGGCAGACGTTCATATTTCTAGTCTATTATGAGAGTATTTTCGGCCTAGACAATCAAAATTTTTCTTGAAATCAGACACGTTTTTTGGCCTCCGCTCTCGGATTCTCAATATGTCCTGGATATTTTGAAGATCAATGCCGCAGGTGGGATGAATGACTGTAAATATTTTATTTTATACCCTTGCACTGTTGGATATTAAAGGAGAATGTGGTACAAGCAATTAGAGATATATTGTTCGCTGGATTTGCACAGTACTTGTGTTTGAAATAAAGTTTGATTTTATTATGGATTTGAAATTCTTAATTCATTGTTCCATGTTATCTTTTCTATGAGGATGTGAAACATAAGGTCTAAATCTGGGTCAGAAGTATTAAAACCGCTTATTGCTGACTATATAATGTTGTTGGTTTATGTCTATGAAGATGTGTGAAGTATTAATCCATTAGACCAGGTGTTCCCAAACCGTGGTACGCGTATCATTATTATTTATAATGTCTTTTTATGTTGTCACTAATATGTTTTTATTTTAATATCTCATACTCGCAATTATTATTTTATAAATATGCAATTTATTGTTTCCTTTAATGGGACGACTGGAATTTTGGTTTCATTTTTTTTTTAAATATAGTAGTTGAGAGCCTTCATTTGTTCATTTCTTTACAAGCATGGAGCTGCTTTACATTATCTTAAATAGCATTTCCACCTCAATTGTAACCTTTTCCAAATAAAATGTCACCTTTTCCATTTCAAATGTTACCTTTTCCATTTCAATTGCCACCTTTTCCAATTCAATTGTAACCTTTTCCATTTCAAATGTAACTTTTTCCATTTCAATTGTAATCCAACCGGACATGAAATAATTCAATATTATTCATTTTATTATTGAAAAATAATTATTTCAATTACATTAATGACTTTGAAATAATTTCGCCATATTATTTCGACATTTATTTCGTTTATTAGATAATTGATATTAAGTGCTAATTTCAAGTAGGTAGTTTAAATTTTTGAAATAAAATTGTCGTTTATTTATTTTTAAATATTTATTATTTATTAAGTGGGGGAAGGGTGGATTTCATCGATTTGGTGATCGTTCATTAGATTTTCGAAGTTGTTAATGTCAAATTTTAATGTAATTAAAATAACTATTTTTCAATAATAAAATGAATAATATTGAATTATTTCATGTCCGGTTGGATTACGATTGAAATGGAAAAAGTTACATTTGAAATGGAAAAGGTTAGAATTGAATTGGAAAAGGTGACAATTGATTTGGAAAGGTTTACAATTGAAATGGAAAAGGTAACATTTGAAATGGAAAAGGTGACATTTGATTTGGAAAAGGTTACAATTGACGTGGAAATGCTATAGCAAAATAGTTATTTCTAGTGGTACACTTGTATTTGGACATTGGCGAAATTTCTAACATTCTTCAAAATTCTTCTATGGTCTGCAAAGAAGATGGCCCCGGGATCTTCTGTATAAAACTGTCATTAGGATTCTACGATGGATAGTTCTTCCGCAAATCGCTGCTCTGGTATACGATAAATGATATCTTAATCTGACTTGTTTACTTGTATTGTGTAGAGCTTTAAAGATCAATAGAGAAATTGAAAAAAAAAAAAAAAAAATCGAAAGTTTCTACCTGACTCAGTTAAAAGAAGTGAACCCGTCATAGCGTAATTACTCAATCACTTCTGGCGGAACGTTTTCACTGTTTTGACAGATGATTTAACGACTTAACTGATGTTAATTATAGGCAATTATGACAGAGATAACGAAGAGACTGCGTACACCATTTCGAATGCTCATTAAAACTTTCCTTGATCGAATTAAGTATCTTCCAATGAATTTTATCTTAAGTTGGATATCAAGATGAGTGTATACTAGCTTGCTGGTTGATCTGGTCTTTAAAACATTTTAATTAACCAGAAATTTCTATTTTTAACTTATGCATACTTTTGACTTTCAATTTTGGAGCACACATTATCTAAAAAAAAATATTACCGGTCGATTTATGATATGTTCCAAATCAGTTTGTGAAATTCATTTGAAAGTGAAAATTTGAAAATTAATTTGATTTGCGGCCATATTCTTTTTCTTAGTGTGGAACATTTATTTATTGAGCTTTTTAATGGCTCTGTTGGTATGTTCTATCAAAAATTATAGGTACTCATCAATTTTATTTTAAACACATACATATAAAGTTTATTTAGATGAAGATAGAACTTTTCGCTTGACATCACATATATCTCATATTTATTCTTATTAACAATATTCATTTTTTTAATTAATATTTTATTTTTTATTTTTAGATAAAAGAGTGTTTCATATTATTTTAGATAAAGCATTACTTTTTTTCTTCTCTTTTAAAATACTAAAACCAGTAATAAGACCTCAATGATACATTTTTCTATGTATTGAAATTGAAAAAAAATAAAAATAAAAGAGGTTTATTGTTATTTTTAATTCCTATTGAAAGCATTAGATTTTTTTATTATTACGACATTGTTTCCATTTATATTTTTAATTCTTCTTGCCGGGGGAACATAATGATTCTATGTGGCACTCCATCCAAGAAGGGTGATATAACATATATATATAAAAATAAATATATAATAAATATTTATTATATATCTAGGAATAATATACTTAATATAATAATAATATTTTATATTTCATTTTAGCTACGTGTAATGAGAATAATGTCAAAAAAGAAAGACTATTCATAATAAAAGAATGTGGAGAAGGCTAAATGAAACAAAAATAAACATTCCGTATATGTGTATATATATGGCCAATTTGGCAATGGCCAAATTCTGTGCTCAATAGCCTCAAATATCTTTCTCTTCGAGCTATTCATTTCCTTATGAATCACTCTAACCTTATCAAAATCAAAAACATGTTTAAAAATTTTTGATTGCTGTGCTAATGCAATGTTAGGCTCTTTCCTGTTAATGTTCTTATTGATGTTGATACATTCTTCTGTGCAAAATTTGGCGTGTTTCACCAATGTATACCTTTGGACACTGCAAACTTCTCATTTTATATACCATATCAGACTGTTGCTGAGTTAATATTTTATATTTCAAGGGTGTGTAAAACTTACTGATCTTATTATCAATTATATTTGCAAGCTTGATATCATAAACATCAAAATCTTTAAAAATATTGACTATTTGCTAAGAAAAGAACATACCATTCCTGCAATTGTTATCACTATTATCTACAAAAGACAATGTACCTAAATCCATACTGCTGGAAAATTGATTCCTGTGCTGGTGAATTTTACTATATTGGAAATCCAACACCTATTAATAAAGAATGCGGAGTACAGATTCATTTCAAATATTGTAAAAATGCATTTTTTGACAGTTTAAAATATTCCACATCAGTGAGTTTAATAGCTTTGAAGAAACAGTTGTCAATATTGGTAATCATTACTTGTTAGGGTGGTTCGATGCCAAATTAAAAATGCGTTGGCTACTATTTTCATTTCTAGTCCACATATTTCTCAATATTCCGTTATTATTCTTAATATATATGTCCAAAAATCTAATCTTTCGGTTGGATTCAAGCTCATAAGGAAATTTAATATTTCTATGGAAACTATTCAGACCATTGTAAAAATTTTCAATCTCTGTCACTTTCAAAATCAATAATAGGTCATCCACATATTTCATAAGCAACCTAGGTCTAATATTAGTTGTATTAATTACATAATTGAGCAACTTGTTCATCAATATTCCGCTTATAGTTACTGATAGAATTGGACCCATTGGCAAACCTGTAAGTTGACGATAAAATTTGTTATTATCTTTGAAAACAACATGTTCACTTATTAATTTAAAACCTTCAATAAACGTTTCTTTATTTTTCACTCACGTATGCTGGTCAACTTGTCCACATTCGTTTGCAACTATCTCAAAATCCAATTCTAGTGGTACGAAAGTAAACAAAGAGACTACATCAAAACTTTTAAGTCTTTCATTATCATCAATGCTTTCCAATTCTACAATTTTATCCCTAGCCACAAATGTATTTTTTATATTGTACGGGATATTATTGCTAAGGTTGTCTAAAAAAGGCTTGAAAAATGTCTCTAGCTTTTAGGAAGGTCCTTTAATATTATTAACTATAGGTCTCAGAGGCTTGTTATTTTTATGTGGTTTAATCAATCCGTACATTCTGAGGTGCTGCGATGCATGATTTTTTTTTTTTTTTAAATTTAGTTTTCGTTGCTTTATGAGTACATTCATCTTTCTGCAATTTATCAATAATTTCAAAAACATATTTATAATCTTGTTGGTTATTTTTACAAAAGGATCTTTATACACCATTCTATAAGGATCATGCATTTTTCCATTATGCATATCTCTAGTAATTATGGCAACCTTTTTGGATTTATCCGACTTACGTTTGGATTATTGTTTTTTAATTTCAAAAAATCATCGATATCTTTCTTTAACTCTTTATCAAAAATATTTCCATGCATATTTTTCTTTTTCATAAAATGGCTAATTGTCCTTGCTACATAGTTATTAATAGCATTTTTGTGACTGGCCGACGTATCAATATGCTGTAAAATATTCTCAGTGTCGGCTATTATGCTGAAAATATCGTTATTCAACTTTTTAGGAAAAATATTGGCATTGTCTCCAAAACTCAACAGATTTAATACATTGTTAGGGTGCAATGGTGTATATGCAATGGTGTAAGATTTTCAACAAAATTATTTTTATGCAATAATGTATATTACACCAATATTATACCAGCATTTAAATTTAAGAAAGTAATTATTGTGACATGCTGGATTCGCCCTTCTTCCCTGGATCGCGTTATATAAAAACCCCAAATAATATGTGGTACTAAGGCTGTTTTAATTTATATTTTTTGAACATTATTATTAGAGAGCGGATTTTCATGTAAAATAAAAAGCTAAAATGTACATATATATGCAATTATTCATATTTACCTAAATATGTAACAGAATATGAGATATATTTAAAAATAAAAATATTGAATGTGGATGTAATAAAAGAATAAAATAAATTAATAGACAAATACAAATATTTAAGAAAAAAAAATTACGAAACTTACAAAATAATTAACATTTAAAATTATGTACTAATTCAAGAGACCAGATTTATATGTGAAATAAAACTTCAAAAATTTACATAAGTATGTATTGATTTTTTCATAAATTTATTAGAATATAGAAAATAAAATTAATAAAATATAAACAAAAATATAAAAATTGGGCTATCGCTGCGTGGTTACATTTTTCTATGACTTCCATATTTAAAAATATTGGCTTTGTTTTTTCATTGGACATTTTTCCCATAAATGGCGTTTGCAACATAACAGATTCAACGTATGTTGTTTCGTCTATACAGACCCAAAATGGTCCATTACCGATAAAATCACGAATATTAATTATAATCTCAGAATAAAAGCCCGAGAGGTAATTTTTTTTTATCCTTCTTTCATCTGGAAGAGTTTGGCCAATCTACTTTTTAAAAAATTCTTTTTATTGTTTATTATTTAATTTTTGAAAGGTAAATCGGCTCTTACAAAAGCACGGCATAAATCTGTATTAAAAGTAGACTCGCTGCTTTCTAAAGACGACGAAAAAGAAATAAAGCTCTGCTTCAGATTCTTTTTAATTTCCGAACTTTGCTTGTGAATGTTTGTTGAAAGATGCCGTGTTACTTAAATCTTAACTTGTCATCACCTTTTTCTCACAGCTATCATCGTACAAAAAATCTCCGTCCCCTCGAAAAGTTTCGTAAGGAAATTCGCTAATGTTTTTCGACACCAAGGCCTTCGTGGTTTTAACAACAAACAAACTAGGACGCTAACACATGTCTCGGCATGGAAGATGACTAATTATGAATAGTAAATAGAGAATTGTTATGGAAAACATCGCGGAAAATCGAATAAGAAAGTCTGGCTATAGCAGGGACGCTTACCACAAAATATTCGATTTTCCTGTTTGCATGTTAAAATACCTTGAATATAGAAAATATTTCTTCTGTTATTTCTTATTTTTTTTTTTTTTTTTTTCAATTTGCACTTTCTTTGTTGACTAAATATGGACAATAATGTGTAATATCACCTCAAAATATGTAATATCCTCCAAATATGTAAAATAAAAAAATTCTCTATTTGCTTTTAAATTGTATAAAACGAAAAATAAAATGTCACAGAAGGCTTTGAAAAAGTATGGAAGTACATACAAATCCGCTCTCTAATTATTACATTATTGCTACCATATCATGTTCTAACAGGAGTTCTATTGAAATTACGTAGCTAAAATGAGATATCTTAAGATTTCATAATATAAAATAAAAATAACATTGAGTATTTACAAAAATAAAATCATTCAATAATTAAAGAGTAAAAAACTTCAATTTACCCTTTTAAGAACGCCTTCTATTTCAGTATAAAAATGGTTTACTTTGCTAAAAAAAAATTTTAGTCATATTGATTGCTGGATTAAAAAAAAAAAATATATATATATAATTTTGTATTCGAAAATCCGAATTTGGTATTAGTATATTCGAAAATCTGAATCTTAAATATCGAGAGATCCAATGGTTCGGATATCTCAAAAATTTGATTAGTTTCGAGTCCTAACCTTGACTCTAAAGGAAATTCTTTCGATTAAAAAAAATTATAGGAAATTGTTAAAATTCCTGTAGATACAGTTGAAAAATAGAATAATAAATTAGAATATTTATTAATGAGATTAAATCTAAAGATCTATGGCATGTTCTTCAACACAACACTTCGCATATATTCTGTCGGAACACACGCTGGGAGTCTGTAATGTTGATCCTTTTGTCAGCTATACTAATTAACGTGAAATCTTTTTAAAAAATTAGGACAGAATAAGGAGAATGAAGGTTAGTTTTTCTTTTCTTAAATATAAAAATTGTTTCTGATTCCAGTCCCCATTAATTATAAACTAGCCACATGAGTCCCTTTCTCTTTCCCCTCTCCGATGTCGTTGAAATATTTTTTTTACTACATGTATTTTTATCATTTTTTATTGGACTTGGCTTCCTAACCTCGTCTCGACGTAATAATGCTTCTTTATAGTTATTTTTTTCATCCTTTAATCCTACTTTCACTTTACTTGTGTAGGTTTTTTATTTTTTGAGGAATAATATTAATTTGTAATAAGAAGTTAACTTTGGTTTTGAGTCGCTATTTAGACGGGATAAAGCATGGAAAAGGCGTTATAGATAGACCCATCCAGTTGTGATGTAATTTGTAGATCATTAATTACATTGAAGATTTATTGTTTTTATTGATAATGGATTATAATTGGTGTTGCTTCTTTCTGTCCCTCTTTAAGATTTTTAAAGTTGATTGTTTGTTCGGTATCGTTACCACATTCGTGGTAAGAGAAATCCCGCCGTTAATTATCTTGACCCTTTGTTAATTGAAAGCACGACTTTGGGATAATCTATTGAATATCGCTGTAGTTGCGAAGTTTAAACTTTTCTAATCAGCCTATTAATACACCAAGTAACTTTTTAACATAAAAATCAGGTCCGCTTGACAAATCGGAGGGACTAGAAAGTGACCCCTAGAACTGGTTCCAGTGAAGGCACATGCTTCACGAGTATGATTTGTTTTCCTGTTTTTGTAACTAGTCCCTACATGCGACTAGTTTTTTTTTTTTTTTATTGAATGTAGGGGCTCTGTGCTGTCGTTCTGTTCTCCTTCGTAGGTTATTATAGACTTCTATTGCTTATTTGTTTTATTATAAGGAGAGGATATTTGTTTTATCTCATGTGGGTCTCCTAGATTTCGATGAAACTTTTTTAGGTGAATCTAACGCTTAAATATTGGACTGTGTCCAAGATTATCCCCAGCAAAAAAATCGGGAAGTTTGCATGTGCACAAAATATTTTATTTTATGTCTCTGGTTCTGATGGAGCTAAAAAAAAATAGTTCAGTACCAAAATGTTCCTATTGCCAAGCGAAAAAAAATAATAAAATAAAAATAAGCATCAAATATTAAACTTGCTAACAATGCTATCTGAATATAATAAAAGAACTGTAAATACAGAAAGAACCCTAAAACAAACATTATATTATTATTATTTTAATTTGTAAGGAATACTAAGAAATTTATTATTAGATGAGCATTTCTTTTAGTCTTTTTGACCGTCTTTGAACCGTATTTAGGATATAATGCTCGAGTTTAAATTCGTAAAACAAAATTATACAAAAATCACGCGTTGTCATTTTAGTAAAGACTGAATTATTTCTAAGCAGCGAAATGCTACAGAGGGTAAAAAAAGTTATCGTTTCGAAGAGAATTAATAAGGATTGACTTTCATACAAATGAATAATCCAGAAAACTTAAGCAGTTATATAGAGGGGCATTTTAAAGAAAACTCAAGATCCTGCATTATTTTCCGGACAACCCAATATACATTATATATTACATAACATATATATATATATATATATATATATATATATATATATATATATATATATATATATATATTATATAAATATATATATATATAAATATATATATATATATTTATATATATAAATATATATATACATATATATATATATATATATATATAAATAGTAAATATGCATTTAATAATATATATGTATATACGTATACTTAATAAGGATATTTAATTTAATATAAATATATATTTTATTCATATTCAACTAAATACTGCTTTACGGAATGACTATGCAAGAAATAAAGATAATATTAAAACCACGATTTGTTGGTGTTTTTCTTTTAATTTATTAGTTCTTAAAGTGTTAAATATTCTAAATGAATTGTGAGATTAAAAAAAAAAAAAATAGTTAAGCTCAGAATTCAAATGCTCCCGGAACTATCTTCTAATCCCGGCTATAGATAGTAATTTATTTTCCATTCTATGTGCCGTCCATCTATCAGACATGGTATTGGGAAATCCTCCTCGGTTTGCCTCTATGAACTATGGTCTCTATGACCTGATCCATCAAAGACCTGGCAATCGTGATGCTTAGAAAGTAATTTTAAGAATTATTAAAAAAAAAAAAATAATAATAACCATCAATTTGAATTGTAGCTGATTTATTATTATTTTATGGAACTCAGTTCTTTGAGGGAAGTATTTGACTTAAAGTTTTTTGTTTTAATTTTTATTATATATTTTAATTATCTCTAGCTGATATTTATAAACTTAGACAAATGATAAAATTGATATAATAGATGAAGGTTAAGATGTCCCCAACTAGATGAACAAAATTTTAAAAAATTGTAAAAATATTTATTTTTGTCTTTTTAGTTTGCGCTATTTATTGTTGACGTGTTGAAATAGAATTGAATTTATTCTATGGTTTATGTTTTATGTATACTCTGATATTTCTACAGCCCTCTCGAATATTTATTGCACCCTGAGGTATAGACACACAGAGGATTAATTAATGCCCTCATTTGAATAATGGTTGTGAGTAACTGGGATGGTAGTAGGAGCTATGCCGTTATGCTGACTGCTGAAGAAATCTGCCTGGAGAAAGCCTGCCTGGAGCGCTCGGCTGCTGGATGTGGAATATAAATTAGCAACGCAGTCATGCTTCTTGGGCAGTTTTTATAATCCTTGTGTTTGCTTATGCTTATCCGATTGCCTAATGATTGCTTTTGTCAGTTGAAGTAGAAAGGGATTAGACAATTGCCCCATTGGATTAATTGGTCTCTTAGGTTTATCATTAAATTAATATATATTAAATCCTAACATTCGTTTTTACACATCTCGACTAGCAAAATATTGTTCGAACTATTATTGAATTGAATTGAATTTAAAAATGAAACGAACCTTCTCCTTCATGGATGTATATTCATTCTTCGTGTCGCTAAGCCATGTGAAGAGAGTTGAAATACTAGTCTAATGGATTCAGAAAATAATTTCTTCCAGATACATACTTGAAGATGTCCAGGTGTTTAATAAAAATTTCTATAAATCACATGTCTTTATTTATTTGACGTTTCGATTGGATTTGGTCATTATGAAAGATGGATAACAAATTTTTCGCTTTTTATCATAGCAGTTAGTCATGTATTTTATAATAATTTTTATTTTATTTCGATTCACTTTCCGAAAAAAAGGGACAGCATGTCACCATTTGTATAAATACAATAGTTAAAAACATAATATGTTATACTGCGTTATATACTAAATTTAATCACATTAAATACAGGCTAAAGTGGTTCTTTATTTAAAAGAAATAAGTTGTCTAAAATGACTGGATAATATGATTTGTATTACAATACAGTTCAACACCTTTTTCGGACTGTGAATCTAAACGGGAAAAACATTATTAAATATATGACTCACTGCAAGGATAAATAGTGACAACTTTTTAATCAACTTTAATAATGACTAAAGAACCGGTACATCTTAGAATTTAGAACCTCTATCAAAAAGCTCATAATTAGTTGTTATGCCAATACTACAAGAAAAATACGTTTTATACTTCATTTTAGTCTCGACTGGTTTTATGGCTGCAAACTACTCATAAGATGATATACCGGACAACTTGAAAACAAAGAATTTTTATATACTCTAACCGACCATTCCCAAGATAGTCTCTTTTTTTTCCCTTCTATTTTTTGGACTACTTAGAAAATTGGGCCTAAAACCTCCTTAATGAAGCAGCGAAATGGATCTTGCTGTGATGCTGAAGTCATAATCATTTTCTTAGATTGTCAGCTCCCTCATCTTCATCAGTTAGAACAGACTTGATGTCACTGCATACCACTTCCACTTTTTAGATAACTGGGCCTACCGCTACCTCATCTTATGATACTAGTAATAGTAAACTGAAAATAAAGTTCAGAGATCCAAAATCAAAAGTGTATACATTTCCACTAACAACAACAACAACAACCGTAACAACACCCAACAGTTCTGCAAATAAAAGTGTGCCCATCAAAATTAAGAAATTTGGAGATTGTTAAGAAAATCCATCTTTTTCAAGGAATCGTGTGGTTGTTTATTCACAGTCATAGCATCAGTACTAGACTAGATAGAGTTCAACTTGATTCTAAAGTCCTCTCTACACTTAATGCAATTTACTTATTTTACTAAGGTAATTGTCCTGAATTGTTTTCCTTTATTGTAGACCGCGCTTATTCATCTTATAATTAACATATTCAATACTAATTTAAAAAAAAATATGTTATCCCTCATTGAACGTGTTAAAAGCATGATTTTATCCACGAATTTTGTTTGTTCGCGTACCACCTGGAACGTCCATGCGTACCACCAATGGTACGCGAACGACGGTCTTGGGACCCATGAGTTAAAAGATCTCACGAAAAAGCGGACCAGTCTCCAAGATTTTTAAAAATGTTGTAATACTATTACTATTTTATTTTTTTTTCTGAGCTTTCTTCGTGGCGGTTATCTCCTTAACTCAGTAGGTCTTTTTTAGTGAAGCAGAAATGTTTATTTATAGCATCTTGAGATATGTCTCCTTATTTGATGAATAGATAATCTGTAGTTTGTCAGGGTCTGTGAAGCCATTCAAAAACACCTAGGGGTTGCCAAGTCCTGTCAATTATTCTGTAATGTAAACATACGTGGGCTTGTAGAAACTTGATCTACGTTCGTGATAAAATAGTCTATTTTAACTTAACGAGGACGCCGATGGAGCAGGTTTCGAGAACCACTAAGGTTATGTGTCCGCTTGAGATAAAAAACTCTCGAGACTAGAGACACAAATGGATAAGGGTCAGAGAGCTCTCTTGGAGATAATGTCGGTATCAAAAACTGCATGAGTCACAAGTTTCTTTCATTCCTGCTCTCGCGACTTGGTCTCCAGCTTCTGTCGTTTGAAGAGCTGCCTGAATGTCTGAGACTTCATACTCAAGATTTCAAATAATACTAATATTAGTGAGAATATGGTTGACAGTGAAAATATGTGTAGGAGAAGCTAGGTTGGGGGTGTTGTTAATGAAGAAATACACAAATAAGAAAAAACTTATTATATTGTGTGCCATCGTTTCGGCTTAAGTGTTAGGTCATCATTAGGGCTAAGAAAAAACAAGATAACAACAGTAATATAAGATAACAAACAGTAATCTAAGACAGTATGATGAAAAACAAAATGAAATATAAAGAAAAATATGTTAATCATAATGTGAATAATAAAAATATGTTAATAGATAATGTAAATAAAGAGAATTAAAATATTGTGAAAATACAGAAAGAAAGATAAGGAATGATATGAAAGATTTAATATTTTTCATGGATTTTATTATGTCTATCATATAATTCATTATCTTTCTTACTATAATTAGGAATTGATAAATTATTTGCCACTTCTATAATTTTGTTTTTATTGAAAATTAGTTTCGAATGTTATACATTCATCTTCACTTCTAAAAACACACAAAAATTTAAAACTAAGCAATTCAAAATACAGTTTGGTATTATTATACATATTAAATAAATGTAATATAAATTAGTATTATAAAATATTTATGAATTATGAATTTAATTAAGACAAGAAATCAAATACATGTTGGTACTCACCTATTTTTAAGCAGATTATATCAAACAGAAAAGTTTGTATTGGCTTGTTTTCTCACTGAATTAGCAATGGAGGAATAGTTGGGTGTTCATTGGTAAACGGTTTATGTGTCGGGTTTTTTTCAGTAATTCCGGTGAGTAATTGTTTTTTCTGTTATAGATGGGAATCAATTTAAGATTGGACTATTGAAGATATTTATTTGGCCATTTTAGCAAAAATCTGGATTGGATTTGAAGGATTTTATTATTTCGAGTACTTCATATATATTTAATTTGAGACTGTTTTCAACGTGATGTATTAATTTAGCTCATGAGTTTTTGATGAATTTATGTTTTGTTTTTTTTCATTTAAATGAATTTTCATCACGAATTGAATCACGAACTAAATTGTAATGATTGTGCAGCCAAAAACACGGGAAAAACTGGAAGATCACTAAATCAGAGATTAAAGGAACATATATGTGCATATAATAGTAACACAGAGAATTCCAACTTTACAATTCATTTAAATGAAAAAAAACAAAAACATAAATTCATCAAATCCTCAGGAGTTAAATTAATACTTCAGGTTGAAAACAGTCTCAAATTAAGGCATGCCTCACAGTAAGGCACTCGTGTAATAATTCACCATGAACGTAATAATCCCTCGGTGAATTATTGCGTGGATGTCTTGTCACTACTACATATTTGGTTTAACTTTTGAACGAAGTTTTGTTTCTATTCACTTATGTGTTTCTGTTCACCCCTTCTTTTCTCATACATTCTACACGAAATTTTATTTTCAAATACTTTAAGGCGTTGTTATTGAAAAACAATAAAAAAATTTAAAACACAAATAGAAGGTGTTGGCATATTTATTATTAAAAATATAAAGTAACGGGAAGAGCCTACCCTCAGGAGTTCAAATGGATGGCGGTAGATTTCATACGCAGGAACTTTTGATCACCATATCGGATAAGACTAACGTCACCCTGATACTAAGGTTCATAGTCACCGCCGATAACTAAATGTCATTTAAACTATCACTTTTTTGTTTCCCTTTCTTGGCCCACTTTCGCTCCGTTACTTTCCCTAGTTCTAGTCAATTTAGCCATCAATTGTCTCTCGATGCCATCCCGAGATGCGACACTCAAGAGATACGATGTGCATATGAGGTTTCCATTTGCATTCGTTAATTTATGTGAATTAATTTCCATTCTTGTTCCGATCGTTTGAGTTAACCGCATGCTGGTAAAAAAATGCTCTTGTATTTTTGTAGGACATTATTATTCACAATTGTAATGGCCAATGCAAAAATCCATTTTTTCCATTTAATTTTAACCAATACATTGAGCTAATGAATTAATAATTGAGAAATACGATTTTACTTTGCGCTTGGGTATTACTACTTTTAGGACTAATACAGACTACATGCCTGATAATCTGCTTTCTTTTAGGTTTTTACTTACTTCATTATTTTTTTCTGTTTATTTACCTGTTTTTTTTTTTGTTACCTATCTAATGTTTTTATTTTTGTTTTTAAGCTTAAATAAATAAATTTTATTTAGTTTAAACATCCTATTGGAAATCTGTAGTGAATAACTAAATGTTCGCTGCAGTCTCAGAACTGGTTTTGACTTAACCTTACAACTTATTATTTTTTATATGGTGATAGTTACATTCAAGTTTGTTTTACGTGTATATCAGAATTCCATTCGTATTCTGATAGGTGCAGGCAGCGTCCAGTACAGGTACGAATAACACATCGGCTCCGTTGGAGAAAACCTGAATATTTCCTAAAGCAGCCTTTGCAAAACGATCGCATTCATCTTACCCTGTCAAGATAACTTATTGCCATCATTTATTTTCATTGAATCGTTTCATTTCCTTCACATTTCTTCTTTCTTATTAAGAATAAAGAGTAGAAATATTTTTAAATTTAAAATTGATTTATTGTATTTATATCTTTTGTATTTGTGATTGTCTTTACTTCTAGAGGAAGTATGTTTTCCTTTTAATCTAACTTTTAAATATTAAAATTTCACTTGATTTACAACTTTCAATGTCTCCCAAGTCAAATAATATTTTAAATCAATTTTCTTTTTTTTTTTTTAAGTTCAATCATCAACCCTTTTTACAACGTCTAGCGACTTCATGTTCTCTTAAAATATTTAACTGTAATTGTCGAAACCTCATAGGAATTCAGCACTTAATTTATTTGGAGAAAATATTTCAAGTCTAATCCATCTTATCCATAAATCTAATCTAAATATAAATCTAATCCATCTACGATTGCTCTAGTTTTTCAATACTGATCATAAGTGACATTTGTAATAATTTTTTAATATGCAGATAATCTGTGTATATTTCAGTAGTGTTCAGTTTTCACATCGTCGAGATATTGAAAAATAAATCATTAAAATAAATCAGATATTGAAAAATACAGCATTTTTTAAACATTTTTTTGGGTGTTCGTCGAATCTATTTATTAATATTGTATTATCAGCTCAAAAACTTAAGTCGATGTGCTATATATACTGAATATTTTTTATCCTCATTTTTATTTATTTAAATATCATCTCAATATATCTTTCACTTGGAACAATTAGAAAAAGTGGCATTTTACAGGAGAAGCGACAGAAATTTCTCAAATTAAAATATCAGATCGTACATTTTCTTAGTCAATACATTTTCTTACTCAATCAACTTTTTTTTCATATTAGTATTCACTGTTATATCAAAATATCAATGTCACTGTTAGTAGACGTTAGTATTCATGTTTTTAACTTTTAAACATGAATTTTGGATTAAATTGTGGCAGCTTTTCATAAAAAAATAAAATTAATTTATTGCGATAAATATTGACACTAAAAATTTGACATTTTTTTCTCAAAGAAATATTACAAAACACGTAACAAAAAAAAAAAAAGAAAATCGTATTGTGACACTCTTCTTATAAACGAATGATATATCATTTCTCTACTACTGAATTGAATACAATAAAATCCCTGTTAATCGGCCATACATTAACCGTCCTAATGAAAAAAAAAAGACGACGTCACAGAAAAGGAAGGTGCTCTTTTTGTGCATTCGGAAAGAATCAGATGTTGGTTTTAAGAAGAACAAAGATCGTATCACATTGGGTGTTTGTTCAAAAGCAGCGGGGTCTCGCAAACTCCCACTTTTCGTTATCGGTAATTCGACAAAACTACATGCACCTACGTGATAAACTCGTCGCCTCATGTGCTATATAGGTCCGGATGAGTCTAAACCAGTTTAGTGAGTGGTTTGAGCCAGAGTTCGTTCGAAAGGTGAAAAGGCATTTTTCAAAAAAATAACTATATTATCATTGCTAATTTGTACATAATTCGCATTTTTCTATATTCTGAAATTCATAATAAAATATGTAAAAACATATTACACACGTCATCAAACTGTGTTATTCTGCATTTCTGTTAATATTTCCCTTTGAAATACCTGCACCTCGGATTAATCGGCCATAACGGAAACCGGCCAGGGTTTCAGTCCCGAGGTGGACTTGTGTCCTGCTGTATGCTGGAAATACGATACAGTTTGATACAGTAAGAATTTTAAAATCTTAGAAAGTTGTCTTAAAAATATAAATTTTAAATTGTTCACTATAACTCAGGAATGGTTCTTATTTGAAAGATCTATTTGGTTTAAGCCTTTGCTTAATATAAAATAAAATAGATAAACAAAAAAATGAAAAACTATTTAAAATAAATTATCGTTGGAGTTACTATTAGTTGAGCAAGCACATTCATAACACATACCAGTATTTTTCTAACTCAAAAGGATTGCGAATAATATTTCTATTTTAACTCACCGTACAACATACCATCACTATCACTGTTGAGCGCGTTGGGTTGAGGGTTCCAAAGAGTTCTCCAAAGACGGGATTAGTACTTGGTATAGTAGATGAGAGTATGGACCAATCAGCCCACTTGCTGGACGAGCTACTAGCTACTATTTTTGCTTTTTTTCAAAATGGCTTGTTTAGTTTTAAGAAAGAAAATTTAATCTATTCTTCATTAAAGCATTCTTTGAAAAAGGAACAGATATCTGTAAGGAGGGCTAAAGGCTGCAAGTATATTTATTTTAATTTTTTTTCAAACCTTAATAAATTAATATATTTTACTATACATTCTTATCTTGAATCAGCTGACAACCAATAAAGATTCGGAATTTGTATGAAAGCTACTCCCCGCATGACTAATATAGGCTGGAACTGGTGAAGGACTGACAGATTTCGCCAATGGCTGCTCTGATCGGAGATGTCCATAGTTAAGCCACGATTCTACACTTCATTACACACTTTCCTCATCGCCACTCTCACCAGTCTTCAAGCTCCTTCTTGTGACTTCTGCCTTTCAGGATTTTATCCGTTTGGGTCGAGGAACGGAAATCTATTGTCATGGCTATTATGCTTAGGATTTTAATTTTGGTAACTTTTATTGGACGAAGAATTTTTCGACAATTTTTAACAATTTAGCAATTTCCAATGTGAAACCCCAATTACAAGAAAACTTGGTAATAATTTTATATATACAACACAAACTAAGACAACTACATACTGACAAGAGTAACTGCTGTTATTTACTACTAGTAATTCTTATTACTAGTCATGCTATCTTACTACTAGTAAAGCATGACGTCAAACGATGATTCTCATGATGAACATTCATAAATCATAGATGGACGATTTTATATTTATGTTCTATTAATTTATAGGATTTAATGGAACTTAGACACGGTGTATTATTGCAGTGACGTACTATATTGGCATAAGATGTGACAAATTTTATTCAATATCTTCAACTCGAACTTATTTCTATCCATCAGCTAAATAGATTTGACAAAATAACTGCCCAAGGAAGAGAATTTTAGGTAACATCTTAGATTTGCTAGACATTCTTTCTTTTTTTTTCCTGTTTCTTTCTTGTTTTAGTCATTCACTTAGTTTATTTCAACTTTTATGTATATGTTAAGGTCCCTTTTCACATTTTCGAAGCCTAGGCAAATCAAATGTGTTAAGGGGTTAGTTTTGCTTGGAATGGATTGGCTACTCTGTGTTTGATTCTGATCCGGTTCTTGAGGGAAGCGCCACATCAGCGCTTGTTTTGCATCCCCATATTTTATATTTTTAATTGTTTCTTTATAAACAGAACTATTTTAAACCGAAATTAACAGCCGAAATAAGTTTGAATAGCCGGAATAGCAGCGTGTGGATAGGTTAGTTTGCTAAGCTTCTGTAAACCCTCTTAATATGTTTGCCGTTTTGCTTGGCTTTGGACTTGTCTGGACTTGCCAAATGTGTAAAGGCACCTTTATGTATTTAGCATGTGTTATATCAAATCGATGTTCCTTACATGGAATTAGCATTTATGGAAAAATGTATATGTATGTTTAATAGAACTCTGGATATTAGACTGGGAATAGATCAAGCCATTGCAAAGCCTCTGATCTCTATCAGTTGTAGTGTTATGCTCTGGAAATTAATAATACCTATAATATTAAGTGTATGAAAAATGTTGTATATTTCATCTGTATGTGCGTTTATTAAATATCACTGAAACGTGCTTCAGTTATTAACGCCGTTGGAACGAATTAGGTATAAACCTTTAATTAGCGGGCCACATTTTTCTGCTTTAATTCGTTTTAGGCATAATATTTTTATGGCAATAGTTATTTTGTTTAATGGTTTCTTAGGATTTATTTTTATATTTTGAAAGATAGAGAAATTATTAAAGACAAACATGACCCACATCAAAAATAACATTTTATTTCCTTAATATATTTAAGACGAATGTTCCATGAATTATTTTTAACTTTTACTTTACTCAGGCATTTTCTTTTAAATTGATTCTGCTACTGATAGTATGATTTTTAAAAATAATTATATTTATATTATATATTATTATTATTATTATATTATTATATATATATATATTTATATTTTATATTTAATAATAATAAGCATGAATATGTTTTGCATAAATGTATCCAATATTAATTTTGATAAAAGCTCGAATAGTGAGATAGAGCTCTGCTCTATTTTAACCAATATTCATTCACAGAGAAAAATTTGTTATCCTCTTGAGAAACTAATCTCAAGAGGCTGAAAAAATGTCTGTGTATTAGTTCGTAAATTTCTGTTTATTATGAGATAGTGAATGTGGGGGAGGGATGTTAGTGGTATAATGAAGATAGAGCGGGACAGAGGCGAAGTAAAAGGTACGAGCTACAAGAAAGTTGGAGGGGAGGCGGGGACACTAGGAGGAGAGGCAGAGGCAGTAGGTCTTGAGGTGCCATGAGGAACAGATGATGCTGCGGAGGCCGTGGCCGCCCCTCTACACGGCAGCGTACCCGCCAGAGTGCTTCTATCCCCCGCCCCCGGCCAAGCCTCCGCGGGAGTACTACCTCCTCGCCCCATACTATCGCGACGTCCTCCCGCCCCCGCGTTGTCCGTGTTCCTGCTTCAGGAGGCACCGCTCCCTTGACACGGTAGCCTCCGAAGATGATGTCCAGCACTACCACCGCCCCCGACGGTCCATGGAGGACCTCCTTGTCGTCGACAAGAACAAGCCGGGACGTAAGATGAGGGTATGTACCGTAACCATTAGTTTATGTAGATGGATAATATGTCATGAACATTGCATTAAACCTACCGTTAAATACTTCCACGCTTCTAATTAATATTTTACTTTCTTAAAGTTATGGGAACCTGCTGATCATTTATCTAGCCTTATTTCACATTGTCATTTATGTCATATTTAATGTATGAGTGCAAACGAATCTGCTTTAAAATGTTTATACTTTAGTCACTTTTTTTTAGTTTATGTTATCTGTACCTCGGTGATAAAGAACACTATGTCCATTTCCCTAACCTCCGAATAAAAGTGGATATAGTGTTCTTTTAAAAGCATGTAACTCTCCTCACAATTGGTGTAGGGCATAGTTATCTACACTTCTGGATAAAGCAAAAAAAGTTCTGTATCAGAACTATAGGAAATTATGTTACATTTCCCCAGCTTTACTAGTGAGCAGTTTGAGCAGATATTTCCTGCGAATAAATGTATACTTACTGTTTGTTCTTTTAAAAGTATGTAACTCTCTTCAGAATTGGTCTTAAACATAGTTGTTGATTCCTATGAGTAAAGTAAAAACATGATTATTTATTGCTAAATGGCAAAAAATGGACATAGTACCTTTCAGCTCCGACGAACTGATGTATTTTCTATCTAGTCTATGTCTTTGTTTTTACTATATTATCCACCAATTACGGGAAACCCAAATACGTTGAGGGGTGCCCTTAACCGATGTAGCGCCTTTTTAAGTTTAAGCAGTAGAATGTGATTTTTCCTCTCCTGTGAAGCTTTTAAAATGATACGATAGTTATCTCGCGTTCAGATATGATATGACGAACACATTATATGTAATGTTAATTTAAGGGTGTTAGTTAATTTAATTTAAGGGTATTGGTAATATCGGTAATCATCTTGTGATTATGCCCATTAATTATTTATAGTTCACCAATTATTGTATTGTTGATTGAATAACTATAGTCTGCAAATACCGAAATCATATCCATCAAATGTTAAACATTCATCTTCAGTTCTAAAAACACACAAAAATATAAATGAAGCATTTGAAATAATAAAATCCTTTAAATCAGATCCAGATTTTTGCTTAAATGGCCAAATAAATATCTACAATAGTCCAATCTTAAATATATTCCTATCTGTAACAAAAAAAAAAAATGACACCGGAACTACTGGAAAAATCCCGATCCTTAAACCGTTTACCTATAAACACCCCACTTTTCTTTCATTGCTAGTTCAGTGCGAGGACAAACAAGTAAAAACTTTTCTGTTTGATATAATCTACTTAAACCTTGGTGATTGCCGACATGTATTTGATTTCTTGTCTGAATTAAATTCATAATTCATAATTGTTTTATAATACTAATTTATATTACATTTAATTTAATATGTATAATAATACCAAACTGTATTTTGAATTGCTTATTTCAGAATATTTGTGTGTTTTTAGAAATGAAGATGAATGTATAACATTCTAAACTAGTTTTCAATAAAAACAAAATTATAGAAGTGGCAAATAATTTATCAATCCAGAAATAAATTATTACGTTTCACTAAGGTATACATTGGTAGTACTAATATTTATTTAGATAAATGAAATGTTTTTGCCTTATATAAAGCAATTATAATATAGTAAATTAATCACAATAATAAATATAATCTTATTTTATTGATTCACGAAAATACCCTTATTTACTTTCATACTATTTCAATAAACAAGATTAGTATTCCTCCTCTTCATTTATTTTAATTTGTTTTTTATTCGATCACAGTTCCCCTCTCTCCCCTGCATTTAAGTGTCAAACAATCTAATCATAGTAGTAAGTTACTAGATGAATGCCTTTTTTTGTTAAACGATCCAGGTTTTCTTGTTCAGAAATATACAGCTTGAGTTTTGAATTCCTTTGCAATTGACAACGTTTAGAGCCTTTTGTAGTTGTAAAATTTAGTAAATGACATATTTGAAATTCGGTTAACTTTCTCTCATCATAATATAGCAAATAAAATTGGATGAACCATGATACATATTTAGTAAAACTATTTATATTGAATATATTTTTTTCTATTTGTTATAGTTCTATTCAAAATAATATTTAATTTATTTCTACTTATTAAAAATTTGTTATTGTCTCATATTTCAATACTTAATTCCTGGGTAATCCTAATATCTTAACTAATAGTTTTAAAAATAAATAAATAATCTGTAATACTATGGAATGATGTTTCACATACACAATTGTAAGCATTTTAAGATTTATTACTGTTCAGAACATATATCTACAGGAATGCATCATAATATTATAATTTACGACCAACCACTTCGCATAAAATGCTTGTAGCATAAAGCATGTTGAACTGATCGGCCACTATCCTCTAGAAGTAGTAGCTTATCAGGCCTTTTACGAAACATCCACCAAGATTTATCATTTTTATTGCAATTTGCTTTAAACCAGTCTATTCTGAGGTTTGCTTTTCATTTTTTTTTTTTAGTCTTTCACTTCACAATTTTCATTTATTTATTTTTATTCTTATTTTATTTATTTTTGTTTGAAGATTTTCTGTTGTCGTTTTTGTTTGTTTTAAAGGAAGCCGCTTTCTGGTGAATTATTAAACGATTTTTAATGATACATTCCATTATATTAAAATACATTATTATTTCTGCATTAAAATGTTTAATAAAAATTCTGATATGATTATTTTGAATTCCTTTTTGATCAAAATCCTTTTTTATTTTTGAAAACGAAAATATAGTTTAAACGTTAGTAATGTTTGAAACGAAAGAAAATAGGCAAAAAACGAAATTTCAAATTGAAATAAATCATTCATTGGAATCAACATAAAGTCAAGATTGTACAGTGTTGGATCAAGACAAATACTAACATTTTCTTTACTATTATTAATTCTTTATTATACAATTAAATTTTTTTTTGTCCTTTCCATTATATCGCATTAGAATAGAGGTTTATATAACAGGGCACAAATGCTTATTTTAAAGAGTACATGCTCTAGCACCATAATATAAGTTTGAATTGTGCGGCTAACCTTTTTTAGTTCTATATCTGATTAAGTATATCTGAGTGAGTATATTTCTGTGAATGCTTATGTATATTTTTAATGTATAGCATGCCAATATAACTTTATAACATAATCACTATATGGTTGGAAATATTTATTACAATGCTTAATAATAATTATTATTATAATATAATCGTTAGAACATAAAAATTTAATTTTTATTTTTTGTACACAGTTGGAACGCTGTATTTGTGTAAAACATTTTGAAGATCAAGACATTTCAAATTCCACAACTTATGACATCTGAGTCAATTCATATCGTTTGATTATGTTTTAAATTATACTTTCACTTGTTAGGGTAAGAAATATCTTTAGAAACTATTTTACCTCTTCTGAGGTTATTTCTGGCGAAACATTTTGTTTTCATATGTAGATTTGCTATTTCGTTCTTTTTTTTTTTAAACTAAATTAGAAAAATAATAATTGTAAACAAATGTTTGGAAATTTTTAAAAAATGTTTATTTAAAAGTAAACACTCACTCAATATTTTTATTTGTATACATAAATTCAAGCCTTATTTTTGTATGCAAAAACTAAGTAAATTTTTTATTTAATTGAGTTACTTACGATTTAAAATGTGTTTTTTTATATTTTCCGTTTTAATTTATTTTTATAACAAAAGTTTCAATTCGATTAGTTGAAAAATATTTTTTTTCTTGTAGAATAAATATTCAAAACGAATATAAAAATTAATAGGTATAAATAATTTGAACTGCAACTACGAGAGACTACTAATTCGGGACGTGTTCTCAAATGGAAACATTGTCCGCGTCTGACAAAAGTGCGACTTAATGTACACATTTGACTTGCTCCTCGACTCGAGCGCCTTCCTGCACAGCCGCTTTATTTGTTTAGTTGTGATGAATTTATGGTACATTATTACTGCGGGCATCGTTCTTCAATAATGGCCATTCGGGGAAAACCGATTTGGTTCGGTTTCAAAATCTGGATGATTTGCAGGTCCGAAGAAATGGAAATTTATGCTAGTAATAAAAGACAATGAGACCAGTCTCTTGGAAATAGCGTGATAAAAAGCCTTCTATCGTTCTTCACAATTTCACCTAGAGCTGAAATTTTCCCTGTTAATAAATTCATTTCGTACCATCTACTAAAGAGTTGGCTGAAAATATCATAAATGTATTATTCGTAATAACAGGACCAAGAAACGCCTTTTGATCGCTGTTGAAGGTACGAAGACAGCCGAGAGAGGAACTTAACGAGGACTACCGTAGCTGGTTTTGCCAAGAATTGAAGTCTCTGGAGTCATCCCTTACTCTTAGACTTGATTTTTCTCTATAATTGAACTATTTAAATGTTTATAAAAAATTATGTCACCTTTTTCTTTTCTATTTTCCATATAGCACCTCCTTTATATCACAAGTTTAAAAAATAAATACTAGTATATGTGAATATAAAAAAGCTTAATCAGTAGCTGCCAATGTTGCCAGTTGGGAAATACCGAAAATACTACTGACAATTTTTTATTTTTACTAAAACTGGTAATCGTTATGTTTCATATGAAAAATATAGAAAGCCTAAAACGCGGGAAAAAAATTTAAAGTTGGTTTTGGATATGACTTCAACCTGTTAAGGGAAGTATTCACTTTGGAGCTTGTTATTTATTCAAACATTATTATATTCTTCCCAACCTTATATTTTTGTATAAATTCGAATTCCCACATCCCAACGGTAAAACACTCGTCACAACGAATGAACGTAGAGGATACGTTAAGAAGGAGGTAATATGTAAAGCATGTGTAACGTATAATAACGGCATCCCTCCCGTGGTCCGAGATTTAAAATTTATTGATAAATTATGTCGCATAATTTTCGCGAGATGTCCCTGGCTGGGTTATATTCCCTTATGTACAGCTTGCCCTCTTTAAAGGTCAAGTTAAGAAACTCCCATCTATTATATTCTAACCGGATCGTCCTTTCCTGTATTCTAGTGTCCTAATTTTATCAAATTCATATTAAAATAGTCTCATTTGTTTTTAGGTACCGGTTCTAAATGTAATATTTTTAATTTTATCCTAGCTATCCGTTTTATATACATATTTTATTATCAAAATGAAGATACTGTCCTGTCCGTTTGTCTGGCAAGTTCGTGAATATTGCTATTGATAAAAAAAGATTTTATTGAGAAAAAATGTGTTACTCGAGCTTTGTATTAATTTTTCACTCTACAGAAATACAGTTACGACTATGAAATTAAACAAAAATTCAGTGTAATGGAGTATCATAAATAATTGGAAGGCGTTGATGAAGTTGATCAATGAAACTCTTATTTTCAAATTTGGCGAATAACATAAATGAACTAAGAGATTTTCTTAAATTTGGTTCTTTTCTATTCCTTTCAGTTATTCCAAGTTTTCAACCGTAGGGAGATTTGATTTAACGTTTTTTACGTAGCATTGCCCGTTTGTGTATACCGACGAAATTAAAGCAATTTGAATGTAACCTAAGTTCTGTGTGTTATTACTTAAGATCTGATATGTTTTGCCACTTTCATTTATATCACAGTGAATATGAGGCGTGGAGATGCAAAAAGCGGATAAATCCAGGTTTGAATTTGTTTCAGGAAACCAAAACTATTCTGAAATTTATGAAATTCAATTCTGAAACTCAACCCAAGCTTTGAACGTAAAATTAGATTAGCTGTAGTAAGTTTTGAGGACTAAAGCATGTTCCTGCCTTAAAAGAGGAATATTAAATATTGAGAAAAACAATGTCAATTAAAAAAAAATGACAAAAATGGATTTATCCACTTTTGCATCTCCACGCCTCCTCATTTGTTCGTTGTAACATATATTTAAATTGCTCTGGCAGTCAATAAAAAACATATGTGTTCTGTTTTGGAATGGAAATTAGTAAACAAATATTTATTAGATAAAGTATTAATTGTGTCATATATTCCAATTTATTATTTTTGTTGCGTTTATATTCTATATTATACTTCTATTGAAGTATCGATTCCTTTGTAAAACGGAGAAAAAATCTTTGTAAATCACTGTTTTGTTTTGCTATCAGATGCTCTTAAATGCTGGAAACTATGGCCTAGTAAAACAAAGGGACTGCTTCCTCTCTTGATAAGGAAAAAAATTTTAATTCTTTTAAAATTATTTTCACATTGTGTGTTTGTCTCTTTAGTTGAATTCAAGCAGTTGATGATCTGTAACAGTATCTGTTGTTACAAAATATAATTATGCATTTTCTGATTTATTTCCATTTTATCGCTTCAAAGATTATGGACGTCTGGTTCTAAACAGATTTAGTCACATAAGTTTTAATAATTTAATAATTAAGGTTTAATAATTTTAGTTAGCTGAAATGTGGAGATATTTTATTCCTTTTTTATTAATCTTGTTTTCTAACGAACAATTTTTCTTAATTATCTTGTCGGAAATGGATTCTTTATTAAGTTGGGCATGGAATTTCGAAAGCTGTTTACTACTTTTTGCATTACTAACGGTAGACCTTTTGGGTGTATGTTACATAATAAAATGATATTATAACCTTTTAGAACATTCGAGAAAACATGATCTACATTTATACATAACGTTGCCACCACGTACAACTAACGAATGTGAGAATAGCTACTTTTCAAAAGACCAAATAAGAGCTTAACGTTTTGCTTTTAACTTCCCCTGGAAAATAATTTTATACCTCTCGTTCAGTTTACTTCTCAGCGCTCTACGTTTTTGTCCATAAGAATAAATTTGGCAAATATGCATATGGTAAAATGCGATTTTTCACATGCGTTATACGTGGTGGCCACAATTTACTCATATACGGTACTTTCCGTTTTATGTCGGACTGTGGGCCGGACCGGAATTTTATTCTGTAAGGTTCATATATACTAATATATGTATATATATATATATACATTCATATATACTAATATATAAAGCTGAAGAGATCGTTTGTTTGAACGGAGTTATTTTAGGCACTACCAGTCCGATTTGAAAAATTCTTTTTGCACTAGTTAGACCATTTTTTGAGGGAGGATCTAGGTTTTATAACATCTCGCTACGACTCATAGGAACGGAGCAGTAACCATAAATTAATTATTTAGAGAAAACGTGTACAACTAGCGTTCGTGCCGTTCCCATGACAACTTTATACTCATGGAAGCATCTTGATTAAATAAACTTTTTAATAATTGTCAAATTATTCTGCGAAAACGTGAAACTTTATAAAAACCTATTATCGTTATAGGTTATTATTTTAAAGGTTATTTAGTATTTAGTGGATGATCCAAATTTAAGCTGGAAAAACCGTGGGACCACAGCTTGTTGGGAATACTAGTGATCGTTGGCATTGTTATAGTTTTAAGTTAGATTTTTACCTCAGTTGTCGACTTTCCCTCACTACTCCAAGATCATTGTTAGTGGCCTCGCGCTATCAGCGAAGGTTGGATAGATAACATCCTCAGCAATCTCCAGAATATGTAACTGTTTGAATAAGTCAAATTAAATCCAGATCGAAAAACCGTAATCGAAGGAACTTTGTAGGACTAACTAAAGTTAATCGATAACCGATTCAATAAATCTGCAATGGTTGGTAAAATTGATCCACGGATTTAACCGTCACAGAGAATTCTTAAAATCAGCAATGCCTTTTTTTTTTTTTACTTTTGTTTTAGGAAATAGATTCTATAGATATTCAAAGTTCAAAACCTGAATTGAAAACTTACTAAATCTTTGATTTTCGGATATCGATGGGTTTCGTCCAAGCAAACGCTCATTTGGTTCACTCAGGCCTAAAATGCATAGATGTAGCGTGTTTCTGACATTTTAGGAAACTCGAATTGAATTCAGTTAGACACTGCTCCACGTATTGACTGCTGGGCGGTCCTTAAAATCTGAAATTTTGTCTTCTTTTTTTTTTAAAAATTGAGAAAGAAAAACAGCTTTCTTAAAAATTGCCTATAATTTTATGATATTAACTGAACTGCTATTAGCATTTAATTTATTTCAAGTTCATTGGGAGGGAGGTCCGTGCAGTTGCACTCCCTCCGTGCCCTTCTGACACTACACCTATGCTAAAATGACATCAGTTGAGGGAATGAATCAGGTGTTTTGAACACGGTGCTGACAACTCGGTCTTCCAAGGATACCGTTGTGCAGGATTGGCATTTTTGAAATAATTAAATAGATTAATCACTATAATTATTTTTAGAAATAATGTACACGAATGAAATAACAGTGTGTTTTGTTAAAATTTCTTCAGTTACTTATTGTAATGTTGATTTATTGTCCCTCATCCCAAAGACATTATATTTCCGCACTTCTGCTTCGTTATATCACAGTTTGTATTGTTTTCAAGCTTCATAGAGTAATTGAAATGAGATAGTTAGGTTCAGTTGTAGATGTAACGCTATCCGTGGCCAATTTGAAGAATGTAATTGAACTATGAGTTGCCTCATATGTTGTTGCTGAGTGCCTGACACCACGCAAATATGTTGCATACATAGGCAGGCCTGCATCGTTATTAATAACAGTTACCTAAGCTTAGATAAGTTGTGTAATATCTGCTTCATGTAGTGCTATATCCTGGCCGAGTTTCGCCATTCGAGAGGATCCTAGTCAGCCTTTATATAGATGATATACGGAGCTTATTGCGCTGGTCTGGAGATGTGTGGCAAGTGTAGATAATGACGCAACGCTTCCTCCCAACGTACTTAGCTCCAGGGCTACCGCAACTTTCTCATTTCATCTCCCGCAAAAAAGAAAGTGAACCAAAATATATATATTGCTGTAGGTTTGTTTCCCTTTCCTGGAGTAGATCTCCCGCAGTTCTTAACCGCCCGTTGGGTAATAACTTCCCAGTTCATCCAGGGAGTTCTCCTACGGTTCCTATTTTCGGTCATGCTACTGTAAATTTTGTACTTTGATGTTTGAAATATATTACGTATGTGTATATAGTATATTTATTTCGGTGCTTGAATTTAAGATTAATTTATTTTGAAAATTTATCTTGAAATAAAATAATAACAAGAATAAAATCATTAGCGATAACATTTATTCAATTAATATCAATTCTAAATCTAAACCAATTAATATTGCGCCTATAATTATTAGTATTGATCTCTGAATTAATTTTATTATATTTTTTTAAGTGATTTTAATGTATTGAAAAAAAAATTTATTTCAATACCGCTGCTAATTAGCCCAACGATGTTTTTTGGGCTCAAAACCATATTGTCTGACAAATGATGGAGATGAGCAAGATTCGTGGAAATAAATAGAAATTTGTTTTTGAATCCGAATTTTTTAATTCTAAGCATAGGCGGAGCGCGCTTATAACTTTTGCGATATTCAAATTGAATTTAGTTAGTGCCCTCCTACTACAGGGATGTCCATAAAATATGAAACACTGTTATTTTTTTTTTAAATCGAAAGGCTTCAAAGCGGCCAAAACCAACTTTCTTAAACAATTTCTTCAATTTTCTGATTTTAACTGAACTTCTATTAACGTTTTAATTTATTTCAAGTTAAGTTTGGAGGGCATTGCTCCCCTCCCTCTCACCCGATGCTACGCCTGTGATTCTTAGTCTAAACAAATAATCATTTACATATTATGGAGCTACAAGCCGCTCAGGTTAATTCATATGTGCATTTTATTTGCCCCATAAATGTTTTTTATATTGTTAATTAGCACTTTTCTTATTATTACTTTCTATCATTCCTAAAATAATGGCCTCAATACTAATCAAACAATATTTTGGTTTCATATAGAATTTGACAAAAATCTTTTTGAGAAAAATTAAGTTGTATATTCTGTCTCAAATAAGGACAATGGTAATAGTGATTGTTGAGCTCATTCACACCATAATTATTAATTTATATTTAATTTTAAATATTTCTTTAAAAGAAATATATTTATATTTAAAGTCGTGAATTGTATTTGTTTGTAATTATAGACGTTGCTTCGGAGTGACTAGTTTATTCGAAATAAATAATTATATTATAGATAATAATGAATTGTGTTAAGACATTAGGCTAACAATGAGTTAATTTTTAGTAAAAAAAAATAAAAAGGTCAAGAAAATTGAGTTTAGCTTAAACTTTTATTCATTCATTGGTTCATTTAGAGAGCACTGGGTAAAATATTATTTTAACCTGGTTTATTCTAATGATATCCCTAGTAAATAAAGTTGAAGTTTCAAGATTTATTCAAGTGTAGAATTATGTAGATAATAATCATAAAAAAAATAATTTTATTATAAAAAACAGCTAGTTCATCATCTTGACATATAATTAAGGTATGCGGAGTTGGAACGGGATTTTACCCAACGTTTTCTCAGAGAAAATAATAAGGAGGCAGAAATCAAGTGTCAGTGGACAGTGGCTATTAAGGAGAAAGCCGGCTTGTAGGATGGGGCGTTATATCATGAGATGGCAGCTACTGCATTACGTTTCGTTTTACATTTTGCTAATATTATACCCAAGATACTGTAGGCTCTATCTAACATTATTACAAATTTTATTTTTGAAAATGCAATGAAGAATTTAGAGGGTTAAAAAATCAGGCCACATTAAGGAATTAACATTACTGATACATTCTTGAAAAAATTATTCAAACTGAATAAATTCCCTATATACTATCAGTCCTGTGACTTTTGAGAGGATAATTTGTAAATTTATGGGTTACTAGCTGTATTCAAGTAAATAAATGTATAGATTACTTGCTGTGCACCGCAGTTTCACCCGCGCTAAATTTGGATTAACCCCTGAAATGCAAAATAGCCTTTTGAATAATAGCCTTTAATATGTAGTAACATTTGTTGCAATCATTTTCAGTGGGCTGGGGCAAAAGTAATATATTGTTTTATTAAGGGCAATAAAGTTTCACTTAAATAAGTTTCGCGTTTTCACTTTCTTGTTCTTCCTTATCCTTCCATTTTATTTACAAAATTACATTTTCCCACCAATTTAAGAAGTTGGTCGGGGGTTGCGGTCGATATGAAAATACACACTAATAAGTGGATCTTCTTTTTTAATATGTACCAACCTTACGGACTTAGTTGTAGGTCTCCATCAGGGTTATGTAAAATAAAATAAAATGTAAAAATTATGAAACTTTATTAGTATAAAACATAAAAATATATATAGGGAACAATGAGTAAAAGGTATATTATACCAAATTTTCCTTAAATTACATCTACGGTAAACTACGTCAACATCAAAATTAAAAAGTTTGTTTAGTCAATTTATTACCATCTATATGAAGTCATGACAACGAAACGTACTCAAGTAGGACGGTTTTTCCGTTCTTATGGGCCGTAGCCTGATGATATTAAACCTAAAGCCTTCCTCAATAAACGCTATCGATGTTAGCGCTTTTAAACATAAACTCTTCGTGTAACACAAATTAAATAATAAATACTCATAGCTAGTTGTCCATGCCCTGTTCTAAGAGAATTTCGGAAAAATATAGGTGATAAAATTGCTGCTTATTAAATTATAGAAATATTGGAAATTTGCAGAAAATCATAGGTCTCTCTAATTTTTTTTAAACTACTAAAACTTTGAAATAACAGAAAAAAAAATAGTGAAAATTAAGTGTAATATAACATCTGTATACTAATATTTAACAAACCATTATATTTTAGTTTCGTGTTGAACTTTTTGAATGTTCTTATCGCTAAACAATGCTATCGTTTTCCATTCATGCATGAACTATTTAATTCTGCCAAGTCTTTGAAGGTCTTATTGCCATATAGGTTTATTATTAAGTTCATTATTTGTTACTGGGTTTAATCCCCCCTCATAAGATTATTAATATTAATGCATTATTTTTTTGGTTTCGTGAAGTCAATCTATGGAGATTTTTTATTATTTGCTTTCTCATTGAATTCCCATTGAAAGCAGCTCTCCCAACAAAATAGATTTTTATCTGAGGATGAATGTATAACATTCGAAACTAGTTTTCAATAAAACAAATTTATAGAAGTGGCAAATAATTTATCAATCCCTAATTAAAATAGATTTTAAATAAATTCCTACTTGCCCTGAGTATGCACTTAACCCGACTTGACTTATACTTTTTTTTTTGTTAATACATGATATTTACACGTATCATTTATTATACATATTACCCTTATTTGTGCTAAGATGTAAATTGAAGTTTTAAACTTGTAAAACAGTTAGGTCATATAGACTGTATTAAATATTGATAGAATATGCTATTTTTATTATATGAATTTTTGGTTCGTAAAGTTCCCTGGAACACCAGTCCCTCTTGCTTCGTTTCAATTAACCTAACTATCCTTTTGCTATTTACAATTAATTTTACGAATTTTAGAGTACAAGATGCATCATCTTTAAATGGGTGAATGCTTTCTCTGCCGGTTCGCTATGGGACAAAATTATATTCTTGAAAGAGAATGACTACCTATGTATCTCATTTCGGAATAAATTAGGTAAAGTACCCCTTCACCGGCACTTTTGTAACAAGTCGATCCCAGTTACCGGCGTATCACCAGTCACGCTCTTGATGATGGTATCTTGAGAGGCATAAACACCACCCGACAATTGGTGCGTTTATTTGTTTAATGCAAGGCATCGCGGAGGAAATGTTTGTCGGCAATCTTTGTAGATTACATGTTTTAGTTAAGTACACCTTCAGTAAGTAGTTGTGTAAGCTTAATGGTATCGTATTCATCACTTGGGCTATCTCAAGCCATGTGTTATTTATTTATTATAACTTCACAATACTATATAATTCTCTACTACGAAAATCAATTATAGTAATTTGTTTAATAAAAATTGCTATTATATTTCGTGCGAAAAAAAAATTTTTTGAGACTGATTTTTTAAAATAAACTCCGTTTAATGTTTTAACACTATTTATTATTATCTGCATTATTACCGCTGTTTCGTATGGGCTAGTTATCTAGCCGCTTTCATGAAATTTTTAATATAAAAAATAAAATTTCTTTCTTTTATTTGAAGACATCTGCTATTCTCTAGTAGTTAAAGATAAAATAATTTTCTCAAATTTCTTATGAAGGTTTTCAGATTAAAACAAATGTGTAGTATTTATTACACACATTTTTATTCGGTCTTGTATAAATTTAAACTAATTATATTCTGAGAAAAAAAAATCAAATTCTATAACAATATTTTTTATGTATAACAAAAAACTGTTTAAAAAAATTACATATTCAAAAAAACAGTTTTAGCTTATGCATATTTTTGGTTTCTTTAAGTCTTTAGCAAAAAATACTTTAGTTCCCAATATGGGTGGTACGTTATTAAAAATAATAATTATGTCATAGAACACAATATTATTTAATGTTCTTTATTTTAAAAAATGGGCCCAATGTTAATTAATTATTTTCACCTATTAAAAATTCATTTTTCTCCTAATGTGTGCCTCCAGTCAGTGATTTGATATCACGGACTGTTTTATAAGCAGCACGCTCACTTATCTGTTTTTTTTTTTTTTTTGTATAATTATGTATGAAAATAAAACTAATGTAATTAGTAATTTCATTTTTAAGAATGACTCTATGTTTCTCATTCTCCATTTGCATGCGTGCAACATTCAACTTCAGGCTTCAGAAAGCTTGACGAACAGATTTTTAAAAAGTTTTTCTGGCCTGCATGAAAGTTTAGTAGGATTATTTATTTTTTTACAATTAGTATTGTTGTTTTTTTTAATTTTTATTCCCTAAAATCAATTTATTTTTGGCGGGTTTTAACGCCATTATGTACTGCTATTAGGGAAAGAAGCTAGGGTTATAATACAGATTAACCAATCTATTTTAATCCAGAGTGGAAAGGCCGAGATTTGTTCGGAATGAAATCGTTTTACTTTAAATCTAGAAGTAATCATATCTATAAATCTATAATCTATAAGAAATTAATATTAAATATGGAAGATAAGGTGATGTATATGATAAAATTAGATTTAGCTATTGTGAACTGTAATACTAAATTAATCGGACTTACTTTAAATAAACACTGAAATGTTCGAAAAACCGATATATGTAACCCTCTCCAACTACTACGGAAGTGGTGGCCAAGAGATATGCTGAAATGAGACGCTGCCTTAGCTGATAGCAAAGGTTATTGTAAAACCATTATCATATTGCAAATTAATTTAATATAATTTAAAAGTTTTTTTTTGTTGTTGATAAGACAGCCACAACCATTCTTTCTCAAATTCAGAAGAAAATAAGAGATGAAAAAATCTCTTCTAACTCATCCATGATTTTTCCTGCTGAAGGGAGAGCTTTCGGTCATGTTTACTCACTGCTTTCTCCTTCCTCCTGGCAGTGCAAGGCGTTACCAAAACCGATCTGGTGGCTTAGCTGTCTCTCGGGACCGACCGACATTGTTCTCCGTTTACGTACTTGCTCAGATTGAAAGGTGTATTGATCTACCGGATCAATCCTTCCTCTTTCGACAATGGCGAATAATCTCTTAGGTAAAGATTGGTTTCTCTTTCTTTCTTGTTCTTTTTTTTTTCTTTCCCATAGAATCTTGCGTTTCCTGGTGGTGACTATTGCGGGTTACTTTCCCGACAACAAAAAATGGCATAAGTCGGAAGAGGTGTCCCACAGAGTGTAAGTAGGTCCCATCTCACACTCTCTCCGTTGATAAGCGTCACAGTATCTGTCCTCCATACTGTCCTCTCATCTTAAGAATGTCCCTTGCATTCTTCTGGGTCGTCCAACATCCTCTCTTGTCATGGTGACCGTACCCGAATAGTTCTTATTGAAAACTCTAATAATAGGTCGCTAATCGGTTTTTCTCGGAAGGTGAAATCGTTCTGATTTTATTTTCTCCGAAACCTAATTCGGAAGATGAATTCTAAAACATTTCCTATTAAAATTGTGTTGTGTATAGCCTAGTCTATAGCCTTCATAGCTGTGCATTTATAATTATACTTTTAATGTAAAATATCGGGCTACCTGTGAAAAAAAAAAAGATAATATATAATATTATCAAATACAGTGAGCATTTTGTTTAATGCATGAATAGGAAATTTATTTTAATTATTGTAATAATAGATAATTCAAAGTACATTTGTTGTCTTCAGATTTATTGCAGAAGTTTATTTGTTTATTGTTGTTTTTTCCTTAATATTTAATTTTCTCATTCATTAACCAATAATAGTAATATCATTGTCCTTACTTGAGACAGGATGTGATATTTCACAATAAATACAGTTCAAAAATCATAATAATAAGATTTAGCAAACATAAAGGTTTGATACCCTTATCACCTACCATCGTTACCTAATGAAACCTCTTCAAAACCGGTGGCGGATCCAAACTATTGCCGCTTAGCCGCTAGTGATCTGCCGCCTGTTAAAATTCTTTAGTTAAAAATTCACAGCTTCATTTAGAAAGAATCTTATAAGTTAACATTGTCGCGACCAGCGTAGCACCTGTATCTTCTGTTTATTACAGCAGTTGGAATAGAATTTCTTCATTTATTGAAAATTTGCCACCTCGGGCTGCAGACTTTTCGTCATCCTCTAAATAGACCAATATTTAAAACCCAAATTTACAAGGTCATTACTCTTATGAACGTTGCTCTCTGTGTCCATCCTTTTATGGATTCATTCACCATTCAGTACGGCAACTTTAAATGCCCATTTTAAACGTCTAGATGTTATTACTGGGTACATGCCTCGCAATTTCGTATCGTGCAGTCATCTAAATTCATTTAAAGTCATCCGACTCCAATTTTGTCGGCTCCAAAAATTGCCGCCCCAGGCAATGTCGTACTCTGCCTGTCACTGGACAGTAACAGAGAATTTCTATGTATACAGTTGTTTTATGTGCATAGAAATAACGCATTACACGCCTTTAATCTTGCTTTTATTTTCACATTTGCCTCAAATACTTCTGCGAAACGTTTGATGCAACACAGTTGTGTGATATAAATGAAATAAAAAAATTGAAAAATCTATGTAACATACCTATCTACATAATTTATTCAGTGTAGACAAATCACATACAATCAGAAAGTAATATGCCATTCATGATTGGCATATTATTAGTTGTTCTACAATTTTTAAAATTCTATGCTCCAGAAATCATTTCAAAACTACGTAATTTTTTTCCTAAACACTTAAAAATGTAGGTATTTGATCATTTTAATTAAAAGTAGATATCAATAAGTCCGTTGAAAAATTAATACATCGCAGAAAGTTGAAATTTTACTATCGGAATATGTCAATCGTTTCAACTGGTTTAAGCTTAAATAAGAAGATGTTCTTATTCCGATAAGTTATAGCTTGCGGGTGTTAATCTGTGACTATTTTATTTTCAATAAGCCCAGATTAGTTTAACAGCTCAGGTTTTCATAGGATTATAACTCATTGCAGTTAATTAGTTAAGATAAGGAAGCACGTATGTGATTAAGAGCAATATTGTTTGGGCCAAACTTGACCACTTACATTTTACCAAAATAATAAATTTCTTCCGGATGTAAACGAGAGTTGCTCCAATCTAATTATCATCAATCAATTTGTGGAATACTTTTTTTTCGAATTATCTGCTGACGATTACCTGCCGAGCTGAAAATTGCTCTGACACGTTGAATTATCTGCCATTCGTCTTGTGAAGTCCATCTTTCACTTTCGATAATGTGCCATAAACTGCTCTTCCTTCTTTCGTTCGATTGGAACGATATAACGTACGGATTGGAGACTTTCAAGTACTTTCAAGGCTTTTAGCGCTCATTCTATCATTGACCTCATCTATTATTGGAACCCCCAGAAAATTGCCAGAAGTTAGTGACACGTCTATAATGCATTTGATCCGACGCACACTGGGTCCTTGCATATGACAAGTGCCCAAGTAAAAGACTCATTGATTGTTTATATTTAACTTAATTTAATTTTTCGCGAGAGTTTCTCATTTTTTTTTTTTTTTAGTTCAGCATTTTATTGTAAGCTTTTGTCAAAATATAATTAAAGGGAAAAGTGTGAAACACGCGTAAAATAAAAATTAAAACAAGGTAAGAGATTAAATTCGCCTCCACCTGTGGATATCCGAACTTAAATGTAATTTAAAAAATGTATTAATAGTTTTTTAATATGGCCTAACATAACTGCTTTTAATTTAGGTTATTTATTAAGAAACAAACAATTATAACTGCACCTTAGAATCAAAGGGAATGGAGCGGCCGATCAAGCAACCATAGAAACAGCATTATTAATAAGAAATAAGCAATATAAATTCCATTAGGAATAAGCAATATCCATACGTCATCAAATATATGCAAATATATAATATACCAAGCAGAGATGACATGGGTCCAGCTTTGGATAAGCACCGAGGGACACAATAAATTAAAGAATATTAAAAAAGAAATAAAGGCCTGGGAAAGGGCACACCGCAGCAGCTTTTTGCTGAAGATTGGTCATACGCGACTTGCACATGGTAAGTAACTTATTCCTTACTAAAAAAGGTATACCTCGAAAATGTGAAATTTGCAATATACAGTTGACCATCGGCCACATTTTAGAAGACTGCTCGCTACAAAATACCTATCTTCAAAATTTAGGAATTGAAAGAAACCTCCAAATGATACTGGGATATAGCGCCACAAACTAATTGAATACTTAAAAATAATAAAAAAAGAGAAAGAATACATTTTTAGAAATACACTAAAGACCCAAACTGTTGAGTATCCATAATAAACATAATATGCTAGGACCTAACTCCTACTTTAAGGCTCAAACATATACTGAGACCACCAAGAAGAAAGCATTGAATTAAGTGATAAATGTTAACAAACAATTTACCCTTTACAATCTCGGGTTTGATTTTTGGTTTAGTTCCTTTAAGTATGATTAATTTGGCAAAATAACAATAAATCAAAAATAAGATTTTGAGCGCCTATGCCACGTTGTTTGGTTCCGATGCAGGGTATCGAATATTATTTGGTATTATTATTATTTGGTAATAAGGGACGAAATGTTTCGTTAAACTAGATCATCATTTGATATTTATTTTCGATTTTTTATCCTTGTCTAGTACCATTAACCCTTAAAGGAATAGTTAAAATAATAATATTATAATTCTAATATTTAAAAATATATATTAGATAGGTTTTTGCTTAAGTAAAATATCTGATGTGAACAACACATGACTTCCTTGTACGCCTATTAACCTATAAATCGGTGGCTCAAAAAGTGATCCTCAATTTGGTTACTAGTTTCCGAAAATTGCAGTATCTCAAAAACGACACTCGGCGTCACGACATCCATCTATTGACAAAAACACGCACAAATACGAACGTAGGTACGTACAGACTACGACGAAACTAGTCAAAATGGATTCAGGAATGGTCAAAATGGATATTTCCGTTGAAATCTGAATACCGAAAATTTTCGCGATTACAAAACTTCCTTTACTTCGTACAAGGAAGTAAAAAATACTTTTTTTTCATAAATTTTTTATCTTAACACCGCTAAGTAGGAGAAAGTGAAAGGTAACCTGGAAACGCTGGTAAGGTGAATAAAAGACTGACGAAATCATTTGATTATATCATTAGGACTCTTATTTCCCTTATGATTCTGATGTATACCACATCTCTGTCCTTGGTAAAGCATTTTAATGTTATCATAAATTAGGTATCGGCATAATAAATTATTTATCCTCCTGCCAGTGATTTTTTGAAGTTTTGTTGTCCCCATTTTCAATTAAAGAAATAAAACAACCTCAATCAATAATAGGATGTAAACATTTCCAATCTACCTCATTATGGTTTAATTCAAAACTCATAAAATAACACACCAATATTTCGGGGTTTTGTTCCATTTTAATGATGTATCAGATCTTCATATTTCATCTTATCCACTCCTAATGAGTCAAAAATGAGTCATTACTATTTGTTCATTATATACAATATAATGTAATATAATAACGAAACTGTGATAAAAAAGCAAAAGAAATCACCACGACTTCTCTCGGCCGTAACTTCCATTTCCAATCGATGAAAATGTGCTTCGTCGAAAGCGGTTGGGTAAAACCCTTGCATAAACTTATTTATTTAACTATTACTGAACTGAAGATTTTATTTCATTATGAATGCTTGCATTGTCACTAACACATTGAAACCTGAATTTTAAATTTTAAATACAATGAATCAAATTTAAAATAAAATGAATTATAAAATAAAATGAATTATAAAATAAAGATAATTATAAAATAATATATAATAAATATATATATATATATATATATATATATATATATATATATATATATATATATATATATATATATATATATATATATAGATATATATTAACAATCGTAACATTTAAGTTGCGTTGAACGGAAACTACAATATATATATATATATATATATATATATATATATATATATATATATATATATATATATATATATATATATATTCATTAATTCGTTAAACTCGTATATGCATACTTCTGAACTGATTAAAGAGCATTTTGATGGCGGATATTGTGGCTACCTTGCATTATGGGGCTACCATAATTGTAGTTTCCGTTCAAAGCAACTTAAATGTAACAATTGTTAAGCACACATTTTAATTTATCTTCAGTAATGTTTCCTTTGTTGTTTCTTTTTTCCCCATTCATTTTCATTTTTCATGACTTATTAATGAGTGAGATATTGGGATTGGAGATATAAGGGGGTTGGTAAATGTAATTGAATAAATGACAATTCAGGTAGGATTGATAAGACTGGGTGTAATCGCCCAGTTTATTTGTTAAGAGAAACGTGATGTGGTTATTCTAAAACCTTAAATACCGTTTACCATTTTCTGTTAAAGTATTTATAATTATTTATGTTAATGTATATACATTTATATCTATATACATACATATCTCTATAATATATATATATATATATATATATATATATATATATATATATATATATATATATATATATATATATATATATATATAAATTCAATGTATTGGTATAATGGCTTATTATTGAGTATCGGTCCTTAAATACTTATTTCTTCTTGAAATGATGTTGCATAATCTACCGTTACTACAGCGTTAAGTTATATTGATTTTTATCCTTAGAAATAACCAAAATAAATGGTTTGGGATCAAAAACTAATTTTGCTTTCAAAGCTTCCTAAACCAATCAACTTCCTTCCAGTTGACATCGGCATGTTCAACTTCGTTTCCTTTAAGAAAAATACTGATTTGAAAGTTTGGGTTCTAAAAAAAATTAATCAGAACTGTACTGGATTTTTTCAGGTAACTTCAAAATATGGCTTGTTTAATTAGGTTATTTCATAATCTGTTATGATTTGTCTGTGATATAAAGGGTAATCAAAAATTATAAGTTTGATAGGAGTTTCTTTCCTGTCTGATGGAAAAGCTTAGTCATGAATTAAAAACTTTCCGATTTAGACAATAATCAGTTTCATACTCAACAAATCTGCATGAATAGGACAATACCTAAAATACTTCATACTTTATCCGTCGATGATTTGTAATTTTTTCAGAGTTTTACTTTAAAACTTTGATCACTACGTTCGGCTAGAGATCTTTCCTTATATTACGAAATAAAGTATTTCCTTAAAAATTGTGACGCTATTATTCTTCTTTTTTTTATTCATTTCTTTATCCCTAACATAAACTACTCTGGAATTTACCCATGTTAATTAGATTGCTAAAAAAAAACAAGAGGAAGTAGTTATTGCTATAATAACTGGCTCCATGTCTGTTTGCGTTCTTTACGGAGGGTTGCTTCAGAGCTTGCTTTATGTAATGGCAACTGTTGCAGGATGGAAAGCGAGCCTCGGGTCTAGCTCGCGGCTAATGGTAGGTGATGAGTTAGTGATGAAAGTAAAGGACATTTAATTGTCGGCTGGGGCCCAGCATTAGGAAGTTGTGAAAGAGCGGCAAACCTGGAGAAAGCCCTCTGAGGCTGTATCTAGATCCCCCCTCTAATGTATTCTCTATCTCGTGCCAATCTTTTGCATATCTTGTAACCCTTGTGTATTGATCGCTCAATCGGAAAGGTATTTACACAGTCTTATCCACAGCCAACCTGTTTGTCTGCTTTAATCACAGTCTTGGAGATTTTTAATGAGCTGTCTCTATATAGATAAGTGATAGAGTTTCTGTAAATATTGGTGTGTGTGTGAGAGTGTGCGTGTGTGCGCGTGTGTGTGTGTGTGTGTATGATTTAATTGAAAAAATTATAAATTTTATTGGGGTTTCAAATCATATATATTATTTCAGAGTTTTACAAGAGAGCAATAAAGTTTCAGATCACACTGAATTGCTTGTTGTGGATAGTGGTCAACCTTTATATTTGAAATTTTGCATATGTTATTACTCTTATACTAATACTCGAAAAATAAGACAGAATAATGCACACATTAAAATCAGCAAAATTGGAAAGACGACAGTTTACCCCTATCATACAGAATTATGTTATCAAATATTAACGTGTGAAATATTTTAATAACTAATAATATCATTTATTTCATAATCTATTATGATTTGTCTGTGGATATGAAGGGTGATCAAAAATTATAAGTTTGATAGGCTTTTCTTTCCTGTCTGATGGACAAGTTTAATCATGAATTAAAAACTTTCCGATTTATTCACGGAAATCATCTTCATGACTGTATCAGGCTTATTTGGATATTGCCAATTACGCACTTAACTCATTTCTAGGACATTTTATGTGCAACATTATAGCTCTAGCGAAATGCTAATTCTCTATTGGATTTAATTTCGAATATGAAATAAAAACGTAGATTTTAATTTGGAAAAATTGATGATGGACATTTGCTCTAAATTGTCAAATTTGAAATTTACATGAAAACCATTTCGCTCTATCTAATAAAATAAAAAAAATATATGGGAGTAAATACTTTGGGAAACACCCTTTAGAACTCTTAGCTCAATTAGCTCGCGCCACATACTTGATATCAAAAATACGATACTAAATATTTCTAAGCAACAAAAAATCGAAAGACGAACAATTTGAGACCAAATTCGGGCATCTGGAATGCTCGATGGCCTAGTTATAGGTCTAAGCCTACCACATCTCGAGTGGCAACATGCAGTTTCCTGGTCAGTAGGACTCCTTGGACAAGAATCAGAAGAGAAACCGCGTTCGCGTTTTTTTCATACTCAGCAACACTCACCATCTTGTTTAAATTGCTTTATAAGATCCTTAATGGTACTTATAATATGTTGCTGATTTATAATATGATGCCTATTCATTATAAACTTCATGCTTTCATAAACCCACTAGGATATAACCTTGCTTCCCAATCGAATACCCCGATGTTCCTCCAAAGCCGCTGAAAAATAAAGATGACCTGGAGACCTTCTAAAATAGAATTGTTTTTGGATTGCTATCAACCGATAGTTTTTTTAATAAGGCACTTTCATGTCATATCAAACAGACAGCATATTTACTTGTTCTATTTTAATTTAGTTGTAAATCTTAATGATATATATAATAAAATATTATGCCTGGCTTCATACAGCGCGGCCCAAAATTCTATCTTTAGCGGGTAAACAAACCCCTTTCTTACGACCCTGCGGGTGGACAATGAGCATGACATGCCTGGTACAGCTAGCAGTTATGAAAGCCAGCATCTCCAAGTTGGAGCGAGCAGAGAATCGGCCATATCACCTACTGCCAAGAGTCACGCTCTACAAAGCATTTCCTCGCCAGTACGTGAGCTACCTCACTTATTTCGGATTTTTTTTTTTTTTACCTTTCCTTTCATCTCTCCAACCTCATTCTTTATTCCCCTTATTAGAATGGATCCACTCTTTCACTTCGAATTTCGCCTGCTTATCTTTTGAGAAAGTCATGATCTTGCAAATTTAATTATTCAACAAGTTAGTTGAATTTAAAATGCAGAAAATATTGACTGAAACTATATTTCCATTATTATTATTCCAGTGCTAAGCAGCTCTATAGAATTAAGTTTTTTAATATATTCAAAATAGATCCCATTCGGAAATTCACCAATTTGACTCCTACTTTTAAAAGGATATTTCATACTAGCTGACCCGGCAATGCTTCGCTATTGCAAGATTTAAGTATATATATTAGGGACTTGAATAAGTTCTCGCTGTTTTTTCGTGAAAATAAATGCTTTATTTAAAAAAATTAGTAGAGAACATGCCATTGAAAGTATTGTCCATCGCTAAGCTTCGGGTTATCGTAGTGTATCCACTTTTCATCAACTTTTTTAATAACATTTTAATGAAAAATCATCATATTTCATTATTGCTAAATCTTATGTGGTCCATGAAGATGATGTAGTTAAAATTTGGTAAAGATCGGTTCAGTAGTTTTCGTGGTTAGCGGTTACAGACAAAAAACGGGCTCTCCTGTTACATAATAGTATGATTTTGATATCACATCTATTATCAGCCCCATACCTACACAATCAAATTAGTTTATGATCTTTATTCTCGATAATGGTTTTTAGTGTCGAAAAGAAATTGCCAGCAGTCATTTTTCCTTTTCCTTACCTATATACGAGTTTTCAACGGAAATACCCGTTTTAAGATGCCCTGAGTCCAACCAAGTCTCGCAAAATGGTCTGTGTGTCTGTCTGTGTAACAGTATAGCTCAAAAACGAAAAGTTGTACGATACTGAAATTTCGTATTTAAGATAGGCACATGCATGTGATGTTACAGCAACTTTATCGTCAAAATCGGCTAACCACTATCGCTAGCCACTTTATATAATCTATTTTACACTTTTTTACAATTTTCTCGAAAACAGTTTTAACGATTTTGATGAAACTTATCTAAATTATTATTCATAAAGTCCTTTAACTTTTCATGTATATAGTGCATCACAGAGGAAATGAAGGAAAAAAAGTTAAAATGAAAAGGATATTTTATTTGCGCATGATTTAAAAAGTATCATTTTATGGTAAATTATGTCTAGACTTGTATGAAAGGTAATTAAATTATCTAAAAATCAAAAAAAAGAATCATCAAAATTGGGCCAGTATTAGCAAAGATACAGCGCATCGGACTAACCGAAAGTGGCAATTATATCATGGATTTTACAATTTTTTCGTAAACGTTTAGACGATTTTGGAAACTTGCTCAATATCTTCTCCTTAAAGCTCTTTAACTTTTCATGCATTTAGTATATCAACGAGAAAATGCAGAGAAAAAAGTAATAGTGAAAAGAAAACTTTGTTTGCGCATAACTCAAAAAGTGTTCATTTTATTGTAAATTTTGTATGAATTCATACGAAATATAATTAAATTCTAAAAATAATTAAATCTCTAAAAAATAACAATAAAAAAAACAATCATTTAAATCGGGCCTGTATTAGAAAAGATACAGCGTACGTCATAAGGACTACTAAACATTAAAGAGAAAACCCAGCGCTTTCGGATGTACCATGGTAGACGAATGCGACCGAACCTCCTTCCACCAAGCCGCCAACCTGTTGTTAATAAAACGCTCTGTAACAATGTATTGTAATAACATAAAAGTAGAAATTATCTTAATTATTTCTACTTTTATATTATTTAATGGAAACAAAATGATTCCATGGAAACTAAATGGAATTTTCAGGGACACTAAACCGAAACTTTTAAAATTTTTAGCTTGACAAACCAAAAATATTTAATGTACAGAATTGTATTACTAAAGTTATTTAAAAACTAGTTAATTATTCTATTGCGAGAAAATACCTGAAGAAGTGCATTCTGCGGATTTTATTTCGAATAGTGTTTATGTGAACTCTTTAAAATTATTGTTATAGATTGGTAAGGGAAAGTTGTGTGATGCGCGCACCGCACCAGATTTTTTCATGAGAGAACCATTTTAATACTACTAATGGACATAGGTATTCATAAACATTCTTAAGCATGCATAGGTACTATGGCTGTCACATTTTGGCGCATTAGTATTTGTTCTGGATAGCGCCAGTGGTCAAAAAGCGGAAATAAACCCTATTTCAACAACCTCTCAAAGCTCCTATACAAGTATATCCTATCATTTTAGAATAATTCACGTGCTCGTTCCCAGATTTACGGGGGAAATGGCATTTTTACAATTGTATCTGCTATTATCACTCATACTCTGAAGTTTGAAATTGATGTCAATAAAGTTTCTTAACTGTGCCCATTTTATTACAATCCAGGTACATTTATTTAATCTGAATTTCAGTTTAGCCTATTATATTTTATTAGATTTTCCAATATATTTGGTTGAGTGTGTTGATTTTTTCTTTCTATATTCACTCAAAATTAATTATTTAATGAAAACCCAAATGACTAAAATTTGGCACAATTCATTATCACTAGTATTGTTTTTTTAACCGTTTATTGACATAACCAAGCTAGAAGTTATAATCCGTTATATATTATTTGGTTATGTATTTGAGAAAATCATACAATTATAACATTGCTAAAGAAAATTTTAAATTAGCATGGTTAACAATAATTATTTTTCTTATTAAATTAAATTATAATTATTTTTATTTTTAATTATTGTTAGAGAAAATTATAAATTTACATGGTTAGAAATAATTATTTTGAATTATATTAAATTAAATTAATTTATATTGTAATTATGTTTATTTTTAATTATTGTTAGAGACTGTTGTTTTTAACCATGTTAATTTAGATTTTTCCCGTTTTTATTCATTTTCACTTTAAAATAATTAATAACGTGTTATAATCGTGTGTGAGAAAATGAATTCAACTGAATTGGATTATAATAAAAACCTAATATAATGAACTCTTTTATGTGAACAAAAATATGGATTATTTAGCATAAACATAAAATCGTAAAGAAGAGTACATGTCATCCCTACTATGTCCAACTTTTCATATTGAGTTTCATATTCGTCCTTTTGGAACGTTCTAGTTAAGGCACGTAATGTTGCTAAGTCTTAAATTCTTTATCCTCAAGAGTCGACGCTTTTTGTCTTCTGGAGGTTAGGAATTCAGGCTTTGCCACAATGTGTCTCTCAACTAGGGCGTTTTAAAGTGACGTATATGAAAATCCATTTTTCGCTTATTCGACAGTTGTACATAGCAGGGACGATATGTGTTGCCTGCTAATCATGAATAGACCATCTCTTTACGCCCTGCTTACATTATCTAGCCTAGATGACTACATGCTGTATATTATCTACCCTCCTTGCGAGTGAAGCCAATAGGATTTAGTTGCTCCGGTTACTCTACTTAGATTTTTGTCGGCACGATTTCATTAAGTTATCGTGTTAACATTAGATAAGTAAGTTATCAGAGGATAAAAAAAAATCTTAATTAAGGCCGTTAAATGAGATATTACTCTGTTATATACATAATGTTTTTGTTTTTTTAATTAAGGTCAAATTAAATTAATAAAAAAGTGAACAGATTTCTTGGAAGTAAAATGCGTAGAATTTTATAATATTAACTTATTAACATATTTATATCTATGTTGTGCATGTGAGAAAACTAGATTTAGCAGCGACCACAAAATCACCGAGTTTTTAAACAAGGTGCTGCTATAGTTGCTCGTTTGCCCTCGATTCTCTCCTTCAGTTATTGAAATGGACGAATTCTTTTTATTTTTATCTTTCATAAATTTTTTAATAAATAATATTTTTTTAATCGACTGAGTAATCTCTTCTTTAATAATTCCTTTGTGATTTGTAATGCTGATGTGTTAAATTTTGAGCATTTTCTATTTCCCTCACCTTCGTCCTCTCAATCATGATTGCGTCACTCAAAGATCATGTCTTGCATCTCTGTTTAGACTGATCTCTATGAAGAGATTTTGTTGAAGGAAAAAAATAATGTCCATACTTTTTTTGGTGGAATTGGAATATTCGTATGAAATGAGAAAATGACCCATTATACCAATATTAAAATGATAACATAACTAATTTTTTTTGGGTAGAACCTGCAGTAAGATAGTTCATGGCATAATTAGAATGCCTCGTGTCATTTTTATAACTTCCTCTTGAACTGTTTAACTGTATCATTAAGTTTTCTTACGAACGTAACTGTTACGAATGATGAGCTCAAACTAAAAAAATCATGGAACTAACGACTCGTCGCAACTGCGGTGAAAGCTATCGTGTAAATGTCCCAATAAAGAGAAAAAAAAATCAGAAAAGATAATGTTGAAGATGGTTGTGGATAAGAGGAGGCTCGGGCTGGCCATTATGTCTGCTAACCAGGTCAGCTGTCTACTGTCTGCCTTCTGTATCTGACATCTAGCAGTACTTTACTGTGTAGCGCTGCTGCGAGGGATAGAACTCTGGTTAGTATTGTACTCTCTATATAAAGCAATACCCCTGCTCCAACTGTTCAAAAAAAAAGGATTTTTTACTTTTTCAGGTCAATATAATCAACCTTTATAATCAATAAAACAAAATTATAGAAGTGGCAAATAATTTATCAATCCCTAATTAGATTGATCCTTCTATACCATCATGCGGATGTCAAATCTGTATAATTGATATTGCAGTTGAAGCTCTCTGCCAAAGTTTTTTTTATTCTTTGCTTTTAGCAGCTTGATGATGCAATGCATAATTGGTGTATAATTCTAATTGAAACAGGATCACTCAAAACTATTCCGAGGAATCATTATACAAGGGATTCGTATATAATTTGTGGTGGTATATATTTGCCAAATGTGGTACTATATTGTAAAAATTTAAGTGCCAGTTTTTTTATTTTGATCATATCTGATTCTTGTGTACTATAAACCACACGTTGGAAGTATGTATTTTTCTTTGTAGGAATTTAAGGCAGAATATTTCAAACGCCCCTACCTTCCCCTGTCCCAAGCCACAAAATTACTTGTTCATAGTATTTCCACTTTTAATAGCAGTACACTATTTAAAAAACAATATAAGTACAGTGTTGCCAAATAATAAAACAATATTTTTGAATTTGTTTTGCAAAAATATAACCATATAACCAAAGTATCAACATATAATCTATACGGGCCTCAAAATACCTGTCCCAAGTTTTGGCCATCATTACATTCCCTTCTGCTTTTGGTGCATTTTCCTGGCAGTAGATGGCATCTAGAAGATAGTTTTAGTGTTCATATCATTTTTAAAAAAATGTTTTTCTGCATTTGAGTGAATCTAGGAATAAAAACGAAGGTAAGAAAATGCATTGTGTAGACTTTTTTGTTATTACCATCTGATCTTTCGTATACCTTACTTTTACAGTTAAAAAATTTGAATTAATTTCATCTTATAAATAAATGAAGCGAAACAACTTTAGTAGCAATGTTTGTATGCAAACGTAACTTCAATTCATGCGAGATAAAAAATCTTAATGTACCTTCCCCATCATTGCACTTCCCTAATGATAGTCAGCAATCAAACTTTTTTGACAGCACAATTTTGTCATTAAAAATTAAAATAATTTGTTTAAAATAAAATAAATAAATAAAAGCTTCTTTACGCCTTCTGCAAATTTTACAGAACTGTCGTGACTTAAAATATTGAATTTAGAATTATTACGAAAACGTGCATACTTTTTTTTTTAATTCAACTTTAACTTGTCCTCCAAATATGTTGTTTTAAATATTTCAGATATATTACAAAGTTTTCAATGTTCATTTGTCGATTTTTAATCTAAAGTTTACAAGCCTGAAATGCTTGTAAAATTGAACATGCGATGACTTCCAGCTCTAATGAACAGGATTCTTAATCGAAGTTTGGCACAACTTCAAAACTAAAAAATATAAAGTGAGATCAACATTTGAAGTACTTTATTTCTTGTATAAATTGTTTTTTTTATTTTGACGTACAGTGAGAGAATCACTCATATATGCACTAAAAACCAAAAAAGCCCTATTTATTATCTTATGCACCAACTACATATCTATCTTAGGACTTTTTGGCGAGGAAAAAAACTGCAGTTAATGTTTATTAAGAAAAAATATTGGCTGATTGAATAGTTGAACAATTTGCCTTTCAGGGCTGCTAAAGTTTGTGCTAAATTTAAACCTTTATGCTGGATTCATGGAATTGGTAATTTTTTTTTATGAATAGTGATGGAAAGTAACACTGGTTAAGATTTAAAAAAAAAAACAAGGTTTATTTAAAACAATACGTAAAATAAAGCTATTTGAATATACTGCGCTAGTTGCCATACCCGTTTTTCTGTACTGATGCCCAATCCGAACTCTACCTGATTCATTAGTTCGATTAGAATAGTCGTATTTTTAGTCGCCTAGCGAGAAATATGTATGTGAACAATATTTTTTCGTAATCAGTCCTAAAATATTTTTAGTCGTTTGTTTTGTATATGGTTCCATTACAATAGTTCCAGTGGTTCAGAAATATCGCTGAGTCTCGATCGCAAGGCCATAAACGTATTTTAAATTAATGTATATTTTTAATTGATCAAATAATATTATTTTATATTTGAATAGATTTTGAAAACCCATATTATGTAAACTTTATCCTCAATTATAAAATAATAAAGAATATTATTATTATTCACTTCGTTTTAAAAATTCATTTTGTGAATTTTCTTATACTTTCTGACTCAAATGTTTCTATATTACTATTTACTTGCGTATCGTATGATGATTTCTTCATCGCTTAATAATTTTCTATTCCACCTCTGAACTCTTCGTAGCCTCCAAAAGGAGAAAGGAGGTTCCATTTGGTAGTCATTACTGTCGTAGAAGGAGAGGTTGCATACAATTTACTTTTCCTTACGAATCCTATCTCTGATTACTTTTTTTATGTCTATCCACACTGATCGATTCCAATAAGCTTGTTATGAGAACGAAATGGATTTACTTTCCATGTTTCGATTATAGTGAAACTTCGGTTATCTACTCGTATGTATTTTAAAAATCGATGCTTTTAGGATAGCCTTTCTCACCGATATTCTCTAATTGTACTGTTACATTTTCCATTTCCCAGGAGTTAATTTCCTATCCTTTGTTTATCAAAGAATGTTATAATATTTAAGAGAACTTCATGAGAGAATATAATCAAAATTATTATTTATTTATTTTTTTTTAAAAATTCTTCGTCACTTTTTGGGAAGTCACCTCTTATTTTATTAGTTAAGCAAAAGCACGCTTCCTTTATTTTCCGTTTATTTAACTCCTTCTTATTAACAGCATTTTTACTTTACGGGGTTGCAATCCCATCTTCAGAAATACTTTTCGGCAATTTAATTTATAGATACATCACTCAACCAACATTGAGCATGACTTACACATATTCAAAATTCCTTCATTAAATTAGTTATTTACTTTATTAATTATTTTAATTCATAATTAATTAATTAAAAATTAAAATCATTTTTAATAATAAGGTACCAAATTAAAATAATAATATATAACGGGATTTTGAATATGTGTAAATGTTGATTGAGTGATGTATCTATAAATGTAATTGCAGAAAATTATTTCTATGGATGGGGTTGCAACCCCGAAACTTAAACATGCTGTAAAAAAATAAGGTGGCTAATAAATGAAAAATAAGGGAACTCTTTGTCTTATCAAGTAATCGAAAACAAATATAAAAATGCAAATGCCTCTATGAGTGGATACTGACAAGGCATTGAAATCGTCTTTCAGAAATAGGTTTTTATTTAATTAGTTCGCAGAAAATATTGAGATGGTTAAATGCCTGTGTTTTTTTAAACTTGAGATGCCCGATCCGCTTATGAAATGATTCAAACAGCTGATTAGGGGAGGTGTACGTGTGTGTGTGTGTATATATATATATATATATATATATATATATATATATATATATATATATATATATATACATATTCGGCTGTGAGACCATCCCTCTTTGTTTGAGTTTGTATGTGTTTATAGCCTTTTTTTAGGGCAAGATTGCTGGAATTTAAATTCAGCTTAGCTATTTTGTATAAACCGCTTCGACCTTTTTGGTCAAAAAGCGGTCCCCAACCTTTTCATACCCCGTGCCACAACTAAATATTTCTCATATTGAGGTGTGCCACAACTGTTTCCCCCACCCTCACTCCTCCATACCCTGCCACCATGACAATAATTATTTCTATATAGTATAAGCGCCTGATTTTCAAAATATCTGTTCTCCTTTTGTATAAATTACTTTTTCATCTCAGAAAGAGATCTGCAATATGTTTTTTTTAAATAACAAAATTAAGAATAAGCAATTTAAAACCTAGCGACCGACCGCGTGCCACATTGCCACAATGGACCATTCGATATACAGATATGATGTATAGCTTTACTTTGCTGTATAATACAAATATACTTTAAAATGTATAAGTTATCCGTGTCGAATGAGAAAGATTTAATAAAATCAGTTATTTTTATAAATAATAAGAGCAAAAACATTTTGTGATCTTAAATTATAATGAACTTTATTTTTTTTTTAGCATTACTTTTAGGGTTTGAAAGGAAATAAATCCACAGTATTGGTTTAGTTAATGGTTAAAACTATCTCCAGGCGCTTCATCATCCTTTCAAATGAAAATATCCTATCGTAAAATATGAAAAAATATATTCTTCGTTGAAGTAAAAATTATTATTAAAAGTCTGTTTGAATTTCACGGTTAAATTGCGATTGCATTTGAATTTAGAAAATATATAGTGGGAGAATGGGGTAGACTAAGTGGCCAAGGCTCTGATTTTTTGTTTTATCAGTCATGGATCGACCCTGTTGGAATAACCTTCTGTGGCATACCCAACTGCTATAAAGTGGGTACTTGATTTTTTATAGCGCTGTAGTGTTAATGTTGTTTTGTTTTTTTAAAGGGATGTGAGATTGTCGATAATTTAGAAAATCCATCAAGGACTTGGATGTACCACATTAGATGTTAATAATATTTTTACAGTGTTATATAAGCTGAAAAAACACCTTTATATCTCTCTGTTAAATTAAGTCCCTTTCCTGAGATAGTAACTGGAGAATACTTGGCCGCTTACTGACTCCAGCCTTGATGAGGACCACGGCCCCCCGCTGGGATACAATCAGAGCACGCTAGATAAAGGCCATCCTATAGCCGCTGAAAGTAATTGTGCTCCAGCCGCTTTCTTCACTCGTTCTCCAGATATAAACGTAGCTAACGGTCCAGCCAACTGCTCTACATATATAGGCTGTCCAGCTCCAGTTGTACTCTCCTGACATATCATTAGCGTCTACGCAGTTTTATTGCCATCGTTAGTTCGCCACTGTCCAGGGACGGAATGTCTAATTGGATATATTAGCGGCGGGTGACAATTTATTTCCAACTATGAATGTTACGGAGGTTTATCCTAGCTATATATCTTCACAGTAGAAAGGATTATTTTAGGGCGTGATGAAACTGAAAGTTATTACATTCTTTATTTTTGTAGAAACCCAGGGACTGATCCATGCTCAGAGGTCATTTTATTTAATTATTTTAGCCTGGACAAAAAAAAATACTATAGTTGAACGTTGTGAAGTCGTGCACTTCACAATCATATTTGGAAAAAAAAATTTTGGGGGATTGCGGTAAGTGAAGAAAAACACAAATAAGAAGACTTATTTTAATGAGTGCTTACGTTTCAGCCTAAGTTTTAGACCTTCATCAGGGTTAAGAAGAACAAGATAAAAACCAGCAATGAACTAGGATAAAAAAAATTCTAACAAGCAATCAACTCCAAGTTCTCAATGTTATTTTCTGCTCCCTTCATGCTCGATTTCTAAGGCTTGAAAAACCTTATTCTAAAAGTTTAAGCAAAATTCTTCTGCTAATTTTGAAATCCATACGGGCAGAAATTTCTCCTAATTTATTTATGTTCGTTCCTTATGCTAGAATGTTTTGTTTAAATCTTAGCCGCAAATAACTGCAACACCAAATTTTATTAATGTTTCTTTTATCAGATCGATGCTTCAAAAACATTAGAACATTATGAAATTCAATTCACATTTTAATGTATTTATTAATTTAAATCCATTTTTATTGGTGATAATTGTTTTAGCAATATGCTTGACTTCATATTTTTTTTTTCTGTTATATACATTGGATATCCATTGTTTGCTTATCTAATATTTTTTTTCTTTACAGGTATGTTACCGAGTGCATCACTCTTAAAAGCTTTGTACCTTCTCACAGTTCGTAAGTTCATTGCTTGTTACTTTGTTTTGAAACGTTATTTAAATAAAATTATCTTTCTATCTACAGTTATATTATTATTAAATATAGTCTTATACTCGCAAATTTAATTAAATAATCATCAATTTATTACATTAAATTGACGTCAATGTACCATGCAGTTGAACTTCTTTATTAATTCAAGACAACTCTAACCTCAAATATATTTTTTTTCTAGGCATATTTTTTATTATTTATTTATATGTTTCTACGCCCCTTAGGAGACACCAAATATTAAACTACGCTATCAAAATATCATCAAGTTGCCTTTATATTGTAGGACAGATAAAGTTACATTGTTCCCGAAAGCTTTATTTCTCGATTCGGACATTGACTGCGAATTCCAATCATCAGTTAAGATTAGTTAATAACGTATTCTTCAACAGATAATTTTTTTTTACTTTCTTTGTGTTCGAGCACAATGTGTTCCATTCGGAAGTGTGTGTAGGTAAGGAAGATCAGAAAATTATATTCTGATGGAAAAGTCGTTATGAAGAGATACAGACCCATGAGAAATGTTTATTCCATTGTAGGAATATTTGCTGATTAAGGAAGATAGTAATTAGAGAGTTTAGATTTTTTTTAATGCTAATTTGCTGTTTATAATTTTTTTTTAATGCTTTAAAAGGTAATTACCTACAAATTATCCTCTGCCTCAGATAATTATTTAATCCAAAAAATTATTGGAAATAACTTTCTCGAATAAAAAAATCGCGAAGTTTTGTCTATCACAGCAGGGGGGTATTTGATGTATATATTATACATATATATTATTTTTTAATATCTGTTTTCTGGCAATACATGCATTTTATTTTTTGTTTATTTGTTAGTGAAGTTAGTTTTGAGTAGAGACTTCCCATTTCCCACGTAATCCCTTTTCTGCCTAAAAAATACCTTGAGGCAATAGTGTTCATAAAAACCTAAGACCGGACGAGACGATGACGTTGAACAACATCCAGTGGAAGTGTTTACCACTGTAAAAGCAATAAAAATACGTGTACTGCTAAAACTTTTAAAGGGTCTGTATATGTTTGTAATTCGCATTTTTCGATTTTTATATTATTAGGTATGTTTTATTTGATAAACGTTGTTTCAAAGTACAAACTAGTAGTTTTTTTTTTTTCCGCATTTTCGATATTTCAAAAAAAAAATCTCAAAAAGATAACATATAGTTCTTTAATATGAAGGCAGTAATGGAATAGAAGAAGTTCAGTTCTTACATTCTGTTGTAACATTTTTTAATGTATCAGGCTTCCCATAACCTCCTTTGAACCGTAAAACTCTCAGTCTAAAAACGTAATCAGTTGGAAAAGAAAGTAATTGTGTTAGGGATTGACCCTCCTATACCATCATGCGGATGTCAACCAAATAATTGTGTGACGTATCATTGAAGGAATTCTATTTGAAGTGGCAAATAAGTAAATTTTGAGTTTTATACCGTACGGTACACCATGCCCTCCCACTGTTCTCAAACTAACATTTGTTCCTCTAGGTCGGAAAGTGTGTTGACTTATTGCAGCGGCTTCTAGCTTTTGATGCTGGCCCCGTTCCAAAACGGACTGCTGGAGTCCATGGAATGTCGTCGGGAACCAATTATAATGATTTACTGCTTTAGATCAGTTTTCTTTATTGTTAATATTTTCGGTTTGACTAAGAAGTAACATAACATACTGCATCGTTGAAGACTGACTAAAAATAGAAATAAATAAGGAATATTTCGCTTCACGTAATTAGGCGTTAGTAGGAGATACATTCATATGATTTTCTTATAATAAGTGTTTTGTAGTATTGAAATTGTTAAAATTATAGGGCATTAATTGCGTTACATTCCAAAGCCAAGGAATGATTATCTCAAATATTTAAACTTGTAACATAACACTTTCATCAATTCATGTTTTCGATTATTTTATTTTCCTCTGACCAAATATACCCTTTTCGGCTCTTCTGTTTAAAAATTCACGTTTTAATTTTTAATTTATTTTTTTCAGTTAATTGAAAAATAACTATTAAAAATACATTGTATGTGCAATTTAAAAAAAATTAAAAAGGCAGTATAAAAGATTATGATATAGATACTGAAATCAATACCTGTGATCACAATGTAAATTTTTAATAGCTGTTAACTTCTTTTTTTCCTCTTGTAACTAATTAGACCCCTTGTAACTTCTAAGTCTTCTTTAATTGAGGATTTTTTTCATTATCATTGCGCCGTATTCAAAAGTTTAAAATAAAGATGTTCATTTCTCTTTTCAATATGCATTTTTATCCTTTACCTCAAATTAACCTCAACTGTATTTTTCAACTTAATTCTATTCGATCCTTTCTCAGTTTTCAACTAGGTGAAAGGGAAATAACTACCTTATTTGGGTAAATTTAAACTTCATCCCTAGCGGTACTATTGTGTTCTTATTGATCCTTAATATTCAAATCTTGCATAATTTATCTTGAACCGTTTTGTTTAATCTGATTGATCATTTTTACAACGATTAAAAACAGATTTGGCTATTTATTGTTCTTTAAAAAGACTCCAATATGGCAATTATTCTGCTTGTGTATATTGTAGCTAATAATTGTTCTTTATGCTAGCAGTTCACGGTTTGTCTGTCTTGGAACTGACCTTCAGAAATAATTTTTCTTCTGATGACCGAAGGTGGAACCATATGCATAAGGTTGCTCGATTGAGACTAATGAACTTTCTGCGTCTTGCTCCTCTCAGCCATTAGATGAAAGTCTCAAAGTACAGGTGTAGAAATTGCCTCTTAATAGTGCCACTATTACACTAATATTTATTTAGCATGCACAACGTATACTATTAGTTACATATTGTTCGATTATTTGTTCAGTGTACAATTAAATTTGATACATCACCCAAGACTTATATATAAAATATATATATATATATATATATATATATATATATATATATATATATATATATATTATATATATATATATAATAGCTGATGAATTTGGAAAAGGTGTTTATTTAGCTATTATAACTAAATATGTTGGTTTAGATTCTAACGGCATTATTCTGGCAGGTTAGAAGCATAATATACCAAATACTTTTAATTTTATTTTATTTTTTCTGTAGCACTTTTGAGAAACCCTCCATTAGTATTACATTTTTGACACTATATATATATATATATACATATATGTATATATATATATATATATAATAACTGATGAATTTGGAAAAGGTGTTTATTTAGCTATTATAAAAAAAATATGTTGGTTTAGATTCTGACGGCATTATTCTGGCAGCTTAGAAGCATAATATACCAAATACTTTTAATTTTATTTTATTTTTTCTGTAGCACTTTTGAGAAACCCTCCATTAGTATTACATTTTTGACACTATATATATATATATATACATATATGTATATATATATATATATATAATAACTGATGAATTTGGAAAAGGTGTTTATTTAGCTATTATAAAAAAAATATGTTGGTTTAGATTCTGACGGCATTATTCTGGCAGCTTAGAAGCATAATATACCAAATACTTTTAATTTTATTTTATTTTTTCTGTAGCACTTTTGAGAAACCCTCCATTAGTATTACATTTTTGACACTATATATATATATATATACATATATGTATATATATATATATATATAATAACTGATGAATTTGGAAAAGGTGTTTATTTAGCTATTATAAAAAAAATATGTTGGTTTAGATTCTGACGGCATTATTCTGGCAGCTTAGAAGCATAATATACCAAATACTTTTAATTTTATTTTATTTTTTCTGTAGCACTTTTGAGAAACCCTCCATTAGTATTACATTTTTGACACTATATATATATATATATACATATATGTATATATATATATATATATAATAACTGATGAATTTGGAAAAGGTGTTTATTTAGCTATTATAAAAAAAATATGTTGGTTTAGATTCTGACGGCATTATTCTGGCAGCTTAGAAGCATAATATACCAAATACTTTTAATTTTATTTTATTTTTTCTGTAGCACTTTTGAGAAACCCTCCATTAGTATTACATTTTTGACACTATATATATATATATATACATATATGTATATATATATATATATATAATAACTGATGAATTTGGAAAAGGTGTTTATTTAGCTATTATAAAAAAAATATGTTGGTTTAGATTCTGACGGCATTATTCTGGCAGCTTAGAAGCATAATATACCAAATACTTTTAATTTTATTTTATTTTTTCTGTAGCACTTTTGAGAAACCCTCCATTAGTATTACATTTTTGACACTATATATATATATATATACATATATGTATATATATATATATATATAATAACTGATGAATTTGGAAAAGGTGTTTATTTAGCTATTATAAAAAAAATATGTTGGTTTAGATTCTGACGGCATTATTCTGGCAGCTTAGAAGCATAATATACCAAATACTTTTAATTTTATTTTATTTTTTCTGTAGCACTTTTGAGAAACCCTCCATTAGTATTACATTTTTGACACTATATATATATATATATATATATATATATATATATATATATATATATATATATATATATATATATATATATATATATATATATATATATATATATATATAATAACTGATGAATTTGGAAAAGGTGTTTATTTAGCTATTATAAAAAAAATATGTTGGTTTAGATTCTAACGGCATTATTCTGGCAGGTTAGGAGCATAATATACCAAATACTTTTAATTTAATTTTATTTTTTCTGTAGCACTTTTGAGAAACCCTCCATTAGTATTACATTTTTGGCACTATATATATATATATATATATATATATATATATATATATTTAATAAATGGTGTTTTGTAGTTGTCCTATTTCATAATTTGATGACCAAAGAGCATTTCAGAAATTATGAAGTATGAATTTTATTTATTATGTTAATGTACATTTTAGATTACCTATCGTTAGTCATTTAAGTTCACACTTTCCGAAAACTTACAGTTGGTATATGTATATGTATATATATATATATATATATATATATATATATATATATATATATATATATATATATATATATATAAGTTAAGGTACACAGTGTAACTGTATACAACTTAATCCTAACTCTAAAATGTAAACACTCTCTAAGACTATATATAGAGGATTACTAAGGCAATAAAGTCAGTCTTTTCTGAACAAGTGTGCGTGTCATTTCGTTCCCTTTTTTTCCTTTTTTTTATTTTAAGTCCTCGGAACGAACATAAGTGGTGCCGAAACCCGGGAGGCTATACTCGGAGTAGAGAGCTGTTTTTTTTGTCTTTCTTTGCGTTTTTTTTCGTTCTCGCTGCTCGCGTCTGTTTTTTTTTTAAATAAAAAAATTGACCAGGACAAGTGAGAGGATCACAAAATGCCAGATGAGATAGTGCGGCCGGCAACCTTGATACTTCCACAGGACATCCCAGCGCTGCCAACGGAAACCATGGCGGCGGCTCACGCGAATTTAGCAGCAGCATAAGCGAACGCCCTGGAATGGCTAAAGATAAAGACGGCGACCTCGCAGGACCTAAGAAAAGCGATCACGGATCTAGAAAGATTTAACGGGGAAATCGGAGAGCTGAACCATTTCCTCAAGGGAGGCGACCGTGTGATGACACGCATAGAGGCAAAGTTGGCGGAAGACCTTATTGACCCGATGGATGCGAACGCATTGAGAGCAGCGTTAGTATGTCGAGTCAAGAGGAACATACTTAATCTAATTCAGGCGGACGAGGATACGCCATGGATCGTGGTGAAAGACAGGCTGAAGAAAGCATTTGGGGGAGGCCGGTGGGCCCCAGAAGAGGACATTTTTCGTATGTTCAGGGAGACGAAAAAGCCTTACCAAACAAATGGACAGTATGCGGGAACGCTATTAGTTCGCTACAACAAGATAACCGAGAAGATGAGGGAAACCCTGAACGCAGCTGAGGTGGAGGGCAGGATGGCGTTTTTGTCGACCATACTGAAAGTACAGCTAGCCAGAGACACGGGAAAGAAAGAAGGACTCTCTAGGGACAAAACGTTCATCGAATGTGCCCAGGAGATGGTAGACGCTAGTGCCAGGGACGAAGAGGTCAGATTCGGAGAGGAAGTGGAAACGGGATGGAGTAGGGTAACTTACAGGAGGCCCGAGATAAGCAGGAACAAACCTAGGCCAGACATAGGAAGGAGAAGAGACACGGAATTCGGTGGAAGAGAGAGGACGATTGCACGAGAAAGGAGGCAAGGACCGGAGAAGAAGATCTGGAAAAGGGAAGACAGGAGGTGCCATGGATGTGGGAAGACGGGACATCTGGTAGCCCAGTGCCCCCGAACGAGATGTTTCGAATGTGGCACCGAAGGGCACATCGCCAGGCAGTGTCCTTACATGAGCAGGCGTGGTGAAGCAAATCGAGCGGAACCCATGGAGGTAAATGCGCAAAGAATGTGGAAGAGGAGCAGACCACCATCAGAGTCGATAGGGTCATCGGAAACCTCGGAGACAGAAGAAGAGGAGATCGAACCAGGAAACAGAGGAGCTGGAGGAGGGAGGAGCGGTAGAAGGAGCGGTGGACGAAGAGCAACGGAGGAGAGGGCGTCGAGAGACAACGAATGAGGAAAGTGCGAGCAGAGAGGCAACCACGCGGTAGTGCATAACATAGAGAGTGAGTGTGGTGGGTTGCCTATTATCAGAGTCGCGGGAGGAGTACGATGCTTGGTGGATACAGGCAGTTCAAACACGATAATGTGTCGGAGTGCGGTAGAGGCATTGTGTGAAGGAGAGAGGATACCCCAGGTACAGGTATGTGGATGTAGATTAATCACCTTGAATGGTCCATGTAAGATAGAAGGGGAAGTGGGGATAGATCTGAATAAATGGGGATCCGAGGGGGAAAGATTAAGGGTACATGTAGTGGAAAATATGCCTCGGGAATATGGGGGGTTGTTCGGGTGTGACCTGTTAGGAAAAATGGGGGCGCGGATAAGAAATAAGGACGGGAAATGGAGTATTAGGATAGGAACAAGGAAGTATAGGTGTAAGAAGATTCTGAAAAAGGACAAAATTAGTGTCGGGGCCATCAACCGGGAAGACTGGAGACGGGCGTTGCGAGAGGAGTACGCCGATGTTTTTTTTCAAGAGGGAGATATATTGAGTGTAACGGGGGAAACAGTACACGAGATCCCGTTGAAACAGGATAGGGTGACTTACGTCAAGGAGAGAAGGTACCCGCAAGCCCTACGGCAACATATCCGGGAGGAGCTGGAGAGTTTAAAGAAACAAGGCATCATTACCAACAGCACATCGCCATATAATAGCCCCCTTTGGGCAGTGAAGAAAAAGAGTCCGGACAATGGGAAGCGGGAGCAGTATAGGGTCGTAGTAGATTTTAGGAAATTGAACGAGAACACACTGGACGAAAAATACCCTATACCCAGGTTCGAAGATATCTTGGATAGGCTAGGAGGAGCGGCCGTGTTTAGCACTCTAGACTTGAAAGCAGGGTACCACCAGATAAAGATGCACCCTAGGGACCAGCATAAGACGGCGTTTACTTTCGAGAGGGGTCATTTCGAATTTACCCGGATGCCGTTTGGGTTGAAAAACGCGCCGATAACGTTCCAGAGACTCATGGACGAGTTTTTGCGGGGACTGGACGAATCGGTCTGCCAGGTTTACATGGATGACCTTTTGATTTTCAGTAAAAATGAGGCCCAACACATAGAAGATTTAAGATGTGTCTTCAACCGGCTGAGACAATTCGGACTAAAGTTGTCCGTAGAGAAATCTATTCTGGGGCAAAACCAGATCAACTTCCTGGGGCATACGATATCGAAGGAAGGAGTACGACCAGATGCGCGAAAAGTCGAAGCTATTCAAAAGATGGCAATTCCAACGGACGTGAGGGGAATAAGGAGGCTGCTGGGAACACTGAATTATTATCGGCGGTTCGTCCCGGAGATGGCAGGATATTTAGTACCTCTTAACAACCTTCTGAAAAAAGGGAGCAAAGTTGCGATAACTCCCGCGATCGAAGAAAATATTCGACGGTGTATGTTGCGGTTACAGGAGGAGCCGGTACTTGCGTTCCCCGATTTTTCGAAATCATTCACCATCACCACGGACGCGAGCGAGTATGCGTTGGGGGCGGTTCTGTCGCAGGATGGGAAACAGGGGGAACAACCAGTAGCGTATGCCAGTAGACGCCTCACGGAGACGGAAGCGCGTTATAGTGCGTTAGAACGCGAGCTGTTGGGTATAGTGTGGGCGGTCGAGCATTTTAGGCCGTATGTGTTCGGGCGGAAATTCAAGGTGATTGTGATACGTGAACACAATGTAGTGACCATCCAGAGTATCAAAGAACCGAGGAAACGGAGAACCGTTCACATTGAACAATTAAAGATTCCGCTGGGCGAGCCCGGACGACCCTGATAATGCATGAGTGAGTATCCTCTCTTCTACGGGAGCAGATTAGGTGTATCGAGGAATGATTTATGTTCGTTTTTGACAGATGTTGATTTCTTAAGTTGTTTATTATTTTTTTTTGTTTTTTGTAAAATAGTTCATGAGTTTAGATATAAGAATTTTGCATTTAGTGTATTATTGTATAATTTTTTATATTTTTGGGTGTTTACATGGCAGAGTAGCATTTTTTTTTTCTATTTGTCTGTTGTTTTTGCTTTTTGGTTTGTTGTTCAGACTGTAGTATAGGAGTGAAGTTTACGAAAAGTGTTCGTAAACTGGCAGGGGGGAGTTAAGGTACACAGTGTAACTGTATACAACTTAATCCTAACTCTAAAATGTAAACACTCTCTGAGACTATATATAGAGGATTACTAAGGCAATAAAGTCAGTCTTTTCTGAACAAGTGTGCGTGTCATTTCGTTCCCTTTTTTTCCTTTTTTTTATTTTAAGTCCTCGGAACGAACATAAGTTATATATATATATATATATACACACATATTTTTAATTACATTTAAATGTTTTATAGCAGAGTTATAAATGGATAATTATTACCGGTTGGAAAAGGTTTTAAAGGTTAATAGTTCTCATGTATTAATTTCGAAAGTGCAGTGAAAAAATATTAACCTTATTGCTGAAATTCAGAATTTTCATTTATAAGATGCCTGCTCCATGGGAAAGTTGGTTTTCATTGCTACTTATTTAGTGTACTCTTAAGGGTTGTTTAAGTGATTTCCACTGGAAGTTATCGCTTTAATTGCGGGCTATATTTCATTTACATACGTTAGCTTTGGAGAAATTTAGTTATGTATTTTGAAAGTTAGCTTATGTAATTTGATAAACTAGAATTATCTAACTGTTCCCTTAGAACAGAGATTTGTCTGGATAAGATTTGCCCAAGTGCTCTTTCTTGATATCTAGAATCAGTTTGAATCGGCGTAGGCTTCTGCCTTTCCTTTGGCTCATTCTCTTAAGATCGTTTATTCGCTCTTCTTAAACTATTTCGTTATTTAACCGCTCTATTAACTAAGAAATAGCTATTTGAATCAGTCCTAGACCAAATTACCTATTAATACCTATGGTTAAAATATGCTTAAACCATCTACAATTAACCTTTGGAGTTCGTCCAGATTCAACATGTTTAACACCAAACATGAAAGTAACACGTAAAGCATTAAATTGACAAATCCGTTTCGATAAAACATTTAATTGTAAAATAATGTGCATGGATTTTTCTTTTGGGGAATGTAATCATCGAAACTTATTCCAACAACTGAATCTTTAATAGAATCAGTAACCTTTTGTAGAAAAACCAAAAAACATGACAGAATTTTGGAATCCATCTCTTAAAATACAGTAATTCAGTTTTTAAAAATTTATCACATGCATCCTTTTGCATCATAGAGCTTCAATTGTCGATTAACACAATAATAAATGATTCAGTCCCATTTTTCTTGTTGCGAGATTTAAAAATCAGCCTATGAATCTTCCTATGCAATATTTTAGTAGTGGTCCGTTAACTGATACAGATTAAGGTCAGAAAGTTGCTTGGGGTTAGGTCAAGGGGTTGGAGTGGCTTTCTGTAACTTATCTTTTTTATCTTTACGGCATTGGCAATATATGATCATGTTTGCCTATTTAGCTGCATGATCATTAATAAGCGGTTTATCTTTATTTGTTGCAGCGAGGCTAATGTAAGTATGTACCTAGTATGACAGTAATGTAGTTTGCACATCTGGTAAGCTGTTAAACGGTATGAAATTATGACTAAAAGTATCGTTATTTGTATAGCATAGGGCTGATTTTATTTCACATCTTGTCTCTTCCCTTAATAAATGTTTTTAGAATGTGCTTTTAGGTAATTTTAGCGTTATAGATTATACTCATGTGCTTGAAATTGCGACTAAAGAACTATACTATTGTATTGTTTTAAACTATCTGGTTACCATCCTTCGTACTGGAACGATTACACTGATCACGGTTCTTAGCGTTACCCAAGAAACACCAGGGTCCTATTTCATAATAAAGTACAACAGCACAAGTACAAGTGGTTAAATTATAAGTGGATATGTTCGATTTTAGAGGTTACAGGCTTCTTATCGTCATTAGATAATAATAATTGTATTCAATTATTTTTTATTTAATTTTTTTTAAATAAAACTATTTTAAATATTATCGTATTTCAACATTTCACAGTATAAGTCATAGGCGCGGTAAGTCATTGGCCCACTTGTACTTATAATTTATTTTGAAATAGGCTCCAGGAGTTTCGAAATCATCTGTTTTTACATTTTCCCGATTTCAGTGAAAACTTATTATTGTTTTTCCGTAAATTTTTTTATTATAGATTGGTACTTACAGAAGCCGCAATTAAAGCCCCAAAAGAAGTTTCTGCGATTATTGAATGCCCTGTAATAAAATGTCCAAAAATGGCCTTATTTTCTGGTTATTAATTTTTTTTTTTTTTGCGAAAAGTTGTTGACCGACTTTAATTGTTAGAGACTCATATTTTCCGTATTTTTAAACGCTATTACGTACTAGTTTTTATTTTTCTTGAATACATTCTTTTTAACATCTGAAACGTGAAAAAAAAAGAAAACGCTTCGCGACCTTTATGAATTTTTTAAACCATGTTGCTACATACCGATTTTACCTAAAACATATAACATTTATTTCTACTATTTTTCTCCTAATTATCACAATAAGAAAGTCCCGTGGCAATTTATTTAAAAAAATAAACAATCGCGCCTGATTTATATGTGTCCATCCAATGACCTGCTGTGGCAGGCTTAAGAAGGTTGTAAATATTCAACCAGAGACCCTCAAGTGTTTTGGCCTATTGACCTGATTTTTCGATTAAAAGAAAATAAATCAAATTAATTTTTTGTCAAGATTGCTTATACTAAAAACCTGTTCATGGCTCTAAATAACAATATGAAGGTTGGTTTGGATTATATTAGTTTTTTTCTGAGAAAAGCGGACAAAAATCAAACCTTAAATTATTTGATTATCACGGACAATTAAATATAAATTTTTTTTTTTAAATTATTGTTGAATAAATATATTTTCGATAGGGATGAGTATTAAGGAAAATAAAGGTCCTTGTGGGTGTCAAAGAGGTGAGAAAGGGGAGAATATGGAGCGAAGAAGAAAGAAGAATGCAGTCTGAAAGAATGAAGAAGAGGTGGGAAGAGAAGAGGGGGAGTGTGTGGGGAGAGTTAGGAAGAAATGATATTCACGTGGTCTGTAAGGCCGTCTCGTGTCAAAAAAAAAAATTTTATAATGTATTATTATAATGAATTATGTATAATAGATTATTGGGATCATATATTCTAAGACGAATAAGCACAATATAAGATTAATAAATAATACACAAAATAAATTAAAATAATAATAAAAATTAATAAAAATAATCGTTGTAAAGGCGAAAATATACATTGTTAAAGAGGACTTAAACCAAGTTGAACTCCATCAAGCGTAACATTGATAACACAAGTCTGCAATGGCTGTGTTCTTTAATTTTTGATAACTGATTCTTATGTATTTTTTAGCGCTGAATCCAAAAATGGCCATCATTATCGTCAGGATTTTTTGCAAACGTAAATTTCAAAATGTGTAAAAAGTAAAAAAAATGCGAAAATATGAGACTTCAAAATAGATTATTAGCGTTTTTCTCTTATAATTCATTCATTTTTTAGCTCATTTTGCAGATTTTTTGATAATCTGAGCTGAACGATTTGGTTTGAGACCTACATCTGACCAAAGAAAATTCAGAATTGTCTGGTTCGAGGCTTAAAGAGAAGCTCCTGCTAGCAGCTGGCACCTCATAATCCTGGTTTAGTTAAAGGATTTTCTTCTAGATTTGCGATATATATATATATATATTTCCAGATTGCGAAAAATCCTGACGTGATTGAAAAAATGAAGGTCATTTGAGGATTCAGCGTTAAAAATTATGAAACTTTAAAAAACATGTCACAACCTAAATTTTGTAGGCTTGTGTAATCTGATTTTAAATAAATAACATGATTCCAACAGTAATATATTGATGCTTCTCTTCACAATATCCAAATTGTTCATTCGTGAAATCTATCATTTTTATTTGCAGAATATTTGGTGGTGTGTAAATCACAATGTTTCTGTTGTTATGTGAAATTGATAAACTTGTGATTTAGCATTTTGGAACTTTATCTTATTTATTATTTTACTAAGCAAATTTACTGTAGTACCTATTTATGGTTTTCTTCGTTAAATAAACTTTTGCAAAGTTTGTATGTTTTTATTAATAAGAACTGAGTATATATTAAAATACATGCTAATATCATGAGATCAGGCAGTGATATACCCAGAGGTCTGAAAAGTAGAAGTGATATGCTGTGGCATAAACACTGCGAATCCCTTTTCAAAGATAAATTTGATAATTTATAAAATATGAATATAAAATTGTAAAAATTCAGTTGATAGAATAATTCATGAGAACAAATATTTGTTCTCTTTAGACTATCAAATTATACTTATAGGCCCTTCCACCATCCTCTCCTTAGAATTTATTAATGTCAATGAAAAATTAAATTTATAAAAAAAAAAAAAAAAAAAATTTCATTAAAATAATTCATCTTTGTATGTAAGTAGGAGATATAAACGACCCACTTTTAAAACTGATTCAAGCATTTTTGATGAATGTGTAGATAAGAGTGACTGGAAATATAGTTGCAGCTAATTTTACTCAAGTAGGTACTTTGACACGTCATCACCCGAGCAACTTATGTTCCTTCTATTGTTGTTCTTTTAAAATCTACTGAGACAGAGAGCTCTTTTTAGTGAATCACGATCTTCACCCCTCCTTTCCTTTTTAGAAATTTAGTGAATGTACATAAACTCTCTGATGATTCTCCCTGAAAAGAATTGTTTTGCCCATCTCCAGTTACAATTAGCTGAGGACGTTATTTACAAGGATCATAGTAATTTTTGTTCAAATGTATAATGCGTCTAAACTTATTGATACTGATTTGTCTCCCTAAAGTGCTTTGATCCACTTACTCGGTCAATATTACTGAAGATTATACCAATTTTGAAGCTGCCCCTCACACTAGTCAATAATATTGTTTGTGTCAATGTTATATCAGTTACGATCTTGTTTTCTCCAAAGATATACCTTCTTTCTTATTCTTGATTATGAATTTGATATTATTTTAATTTCTTTGGCTATGGCATTAAAAAAGAACTGACAAAAAAAGTAAGAAAATCAATTGATTTTCTGCTGATATAAAATATCGTTAAAAAGTTTTAAGCGCTATTTAACATCACCAGGTCATCCAAGACTCTCCACTCCACAGCTTGCTTATGACTTATATGATAACGCATAATATATCCCTTACACATACCCTTACAACGTATCCATTTCTGTTGATTTATCATAATTTCTAAATAATAATTAGGCGATGGGGCTCTTCTTTTCTTTCATACAAGACTTACTAAAGTTAACTAAAGTTAAAATTTAATTTTCGAATAGTTTTTGTCATCGCTGGGTTATTCCAGAAGGTATGAAATCACTGAATGCCGTGTTTGTTATGTGTTTCACTGATTCGAAAAATCCTTTATTCTTCTTAGTTAGGAAATCCGCAAATCTTGACATTTTTAATTAACGCTCCTTCAATGATATTGAAGAAGCTTCAATGAAAATCAAATAATTTTGATTTCAGCCAATTTTATTTTCGTCAATAGTATCGTTACACTATACACCCAAGACTTTCACTATATTGACGAAATTCGATATTGACTCAATTATATTAAACTGTTATTAACTATTAATTATAATATCATATCTAATAATAATAACATATTTTAATAGTTGATGTGCCAGCTGATCATAGATAAAGATAAAATTATTTATGACGGAATCTCAACCGATGATTTATATACCTAGTAATTTTGAATATTGCTTCATTAATATTTTATTTTTATTTTAAAGTTATTATCAATCTAGTTATTTTAAAACTATCGGGAATAAGGATGTCTATCTTTAGGTTTTTGTAATTAATCAGTTTAATGTATTTCTGGCATTTTCGTTGCACTTTTCCATTTCTGTATGCGTATGGTATTAGTTTTCTTGGACTTGCCATGTTTCGACGTAAGAGATTTCCTGACGTAATGCGTAGTGCGTCTTCCTTCCTAATCCATTTCACTTTCATTATAATATTTACTCAGGCCGATAGCTATTGCATATGTAAGTTGTTGTTATAACCTCTGGGATCGGAACACAATGGAGAGTGGATAATCCGTCAATAATTACTGGTTTTTCTTTCAGCTTTCACTGTTCTCCTATAGTTATCGGGTTGGATCACTGCCTCCTATGGCTAGAGAATCAATCGATTCCTTATTTCGCAGGATTATATTTATTTCTTAAATTGTTTTTGCGTTCGCATTATTTTTCATGTAGCTTCACACAACATGCTTAATTGCTCCAGAGTAGTTATGTTGCTACTAGTTGTCCATAGAACTAAGTAATCTGCAAACAATGGCATTTTTAGCCCAAAGAAATTACTTTGCTGAAATTCAGTTAAATCATTGATCATCGAGCATAAAAGAAGAGGACTCAGTACCGAATCCTCGTGGAAACTCTGCATTGTTTATGTAAATTGTGAAGATCCACTTTTGTACTGAACTTTAATGAATGTTTGGGACAGGTAGAAAACGCCCGTTCCGGTTTGAATACCCATGAATCTCCATTTCGATAAGCTTGTGCAGAAATTAAAAAAAAAAAAAAAAATCAAAAGCTGGTTTATAACAAAGCTCTTATACGGCTAGCAACCAATGAGCTTTGTCTTCTATGGTAGCCAGCTTTTAATTCTTGTGAAAATGAACTATCTGCTCGACTCTGCTTCTGTTTTTCTTTTATCCTGTTTGTAATGACGAAAATACTTTTTTCTAGGAATCTCTATAGTCGGTGAATTGCCATTCTTTCTAATAACTTGCAGGTTGCTCGCCAGTGTTATTGGCCTGAAGTTTCCTGGTTTGTCGGGTTTCTTGCCATTTTTTTTTTAAATATCGGTATTACCTCTGCCTTTCTCAATTCATTATAGATGGTGTGTCCAGGCTTCGTTCAGGAAGCGAAGGATGGCATTCTTGGCTTTCATTCCTAAATTTTTGAGGAGCTGAGGAATTATTTTATCAGACCCGGAAGCACTAGAATCCAAAAATGATGATCTTCCAGTTTTTCCCGTGTATTTGGCTGCACAATCATTACAATTTAGTCCGTATACTCCACTTGGTTGTTTATATATTCAACAACCCCCGAAGAGATGCCCATCCCGAAACATTATATTTTGATTCCATATCACGGCCCCATATCCACCAAAGTCGGAAATGAATTGAAAAAAGTAGGATTAAACCCTGAATTTAAAATAGAAAAAACCCTATCCTCGTATTTCTTTTCTACTAAAGACAAAATAGACCCTTTCCAAAAAAAGGGAGTATACGAACTAAATTGTAATGATTGTGCAGTCAAATACACGGAAAAAACTGGAAGATTGCTAAATCAGAGATTAAAGGAACATATAATTGCATATAATAATAAGACAGAATTCCAACTTTACAATTCATTTAAATGAAAAAACCATAAATTCATCAAAGACTCAGGAGTTAAATTAATGCATCACGTTGAAAACAGCCTCAAATCCAATCCAGATTTTTGCTTAAATGACCAAATAATTATCTCCAATAGCCCAATCTTAAATTTATTCCCATCTATAACAGAAAAATCAATTACTCACCGGCATTACTGGAAAAAACCCCGACCCTTAAACCGTTTACCTATTAACATCCCAGCTTTCCTTTCTTTCATTGTCAGTTCTGTGCGAGAAGAAACCAGTACAAACTTTTCTGTTTTATATAATCCATTTAAACCATGGTGAGTACCAACATGTATTTGATTTCTTGTCTTAATTAAATTCATACTTCATAAATGTTTTATAGTGCTGATTTATATTACATATAATTTAATATGTATAAAAATACAAAACTGCATTTTTAATTGCTTATTTTTGAATTTTTGTGTGTTTTTAGAACTGAAGATGAATGTATAACATTCGAAGCTAGTTTTCAATAAACTATAGCAGTGGGAAATAATTTATCAATCCCTAATTCGTCTGTTTTACTTGCATATTTTTTCCAATTGGCTTTCTTCATATACCAAGCTAAAGAATTTTTCTTGAGTATCACTTTACTGAGGATTCGCTACCTCAATGTTGGGATTCTTATGTCTTAAGCCTTCAGGTGAGTTGAGCAAGTTATGGTTTATCTTGTCGGTAAGTGCAAGGTGCGCCATTTCTACATCAGGGTATGGTAAGAAGGTATTTCCTTGTTTGTTGTCAATAAATGCGTTGGCATCAATAAAATCTTTCTTTATATTCCCTATACTATCAGTATTCGAGTAACACCAGCAAGTCGAAGGTGCATTTAGGTCTCCACACAGAATGCAGTTCTGTCCATAGTCGTTCATGCCATTCCAACTTTGGCTTGTTTCGAGGAGAATTAAGGATAAAGTGCCCTTTTAGTCGAGATCACTTTGAACAGCGGATTATAGATAATCTGAGATAGGCCAAAAGCAATTGGATATTATTTTTCGTATTATAGAAATACAAAGATTTATTTATAGAATCGGTCGTTACATGTGTGAGAAATCATGTCAGCCGGAATATTACAGAGATTAGAATGCAGTTGTTCAAGTATGTGCCTTATCTTCCTGGGAGTAACCAGTTTATTGTTGATACCCTTTCACGAGTGACTTATAAGACCAAGTAGGTCTGAAGGTGTGCCGTACTCTTCAGTATATAACAGTCTTGAGTTGAGAATTGTTTAACTTAATTGGTCATAAATTGTATAGTTTTATCCTTAAATATTATAATGTTAATTGATTAATCTTTGTTTATATCTATTTCTTGTATGTTTTACTATCATTTATATATTATGGTACTGATCAATAACACTTTTTGTTATTAGTGTGTACTATAACTTGCAGATAAATTTTTTTTTTTTTATTACGGTTAGGGGATCTTATTTCGTATTATTAAAACTAACTTTTTCAGAATTAATTTGAACTGAATACACACGAATTGTTTATAATAGTTTAATTACCATTAAACTGCTCGTAGTAGCTCAACTTCTTTAAACCTCATGGTATTGTATTTTTAAAATATTGGTTTATAGAAAAAGGTATAATTTATGTGATATCTAACGACATATCGTGAAACTATAACATGCCACGATATACCACTTATGAAAATCTATGCCACCTGAAACTAGAAGTTCTAAATCAGTAACAACGGTATTTTATTCTAGACCTTGTTAGTTTTCTTTTTCAAAATACCATAAATAAGCCTAACCCATTACTAAATATCCCTATGTCAGCAAGTTAACTTACCGGGGCAACTCCGGTTTAATACTACAGCCTCTGATATCGATTCATTTTTTTTTATTTACAACACCGCTATTGTCAAAATATGTTACTCCATTTAAATTTTATCTTACAACAGTTATTCTGCATGAAGTTCCATGTTACAAAATTTACGTACTTCACTGTCTGAAAAATTGACCAGTCTAAACTTGTCTTTCAAATTCTGGTCGTCTTATAAATTCTTAACCAATACTCTAATATACCTTTGATTTTTATTCTTTTAAAATAGTACTAATTATTTTTGTAAATTATAAATCGTTTTATACATCAAATCTTATTTTATTAATACTGTTTTTGTTATTTTTTTTACATTTTAAAGCGATGCGATTTTTCACTCATCTTTCTGAGTATTATAGGCTGACAAATTGAATAACTATTTATTTATGGTCTAGCCCTGGGGTCTCCAAACTGACGCTCGCCGGCCAACTCCGACCAGCCGCAATTTATTTTTATTACATTGTAAATTGGATGATATGCGTAAATCATACAAAATAATAAATAATATACACTAGGTTGTTACAAAAGTCCTTATGTATGAATGAAACACTTAATTCCAACACTCATAATTAATCCTATAAGAATGTTTTTGTTCCTACTATTTATGTCAATGTTTACTTTGACTAATCCTTTAATTCCTTGTGACTTGAGTTGGCTTTATATTTTTAAAACGCACGTGCAATGTCAGAAGAAAAAATCGTTATTCGCGGTCTTTTGAGACATTACTTGAAAAAAGATTTAAGCGCAAAGGCAGCCGCCGTACCGGAGAAGGAGAGTCAATTATCCTTCGAAATACCGCCGCACCTTGGTTCAGATGTTTCTACAATGGGATTTTGAGCCTTGCAGATGAACCCAGATCAGGTCGCCCATCGATCGTTGATGATAACGTTCTTCTTGCAACTAATCGTGATTCAGCCGTAGTAGTGGGCCACAGTGGCTAGTCATCTTAAAAACCTAGGCGTATGGAATTTAAGACCAAGGTACGACCCACATGACTTGACAGAGGCCAAAGCTCAGCAGCAAGTAGATATGTGCAAAATTTTTCTTAAAATTTCGAAAGATGGCCAGGTTCTGGAAAAAAATTATCACAAGGACGAAAAGTGGTTATTTTTAAAAAAAACTCTAGAAAACATAAGCAGTGGGTACGGCCAGATGATAATATAATATCGATTGCTTTGAAGAACAGTGCCACAATAGAAAAAGTAGAATTTTACAGAAGTATTTCAAGTTTGTCTATTTAGGTTTATCGCTGCCCCTCAATTCACAGATATGCCATCAACCACTGCAGGGGCATACGATCATTTTTTTTTGGGGGTGGAGATTTAGTAAGAAGAAGGCAAGTAATCTTTTAAATATCTACAAACACAAATTGGTTAAAAGTTTTGAGAATAACCATGAAAATTGAATCAAAAATCACCATTAAAAATAAAAACATTTTTAATAAATCTTGAAATTAATCATAAAATCACAAATCTTAAGTTGGTGGATATGAAAATCATATATTGCTTAAATTTCGGGAGGGGATATATCCTTCTGATCTCCCCTCTCTGCGTACGCCACTAAAAAATTAATATTTTAAATATAAATAATGATGTCTTCAACTATTCAGACAGAAGCAAAATATTGATACTTTTTGGCCTCCTACCTGTCATAAGATTAATATTAATAAAACATTAAACATAATTATTATGATCTCTATTGAGGCTGTCTTTATAAATTTACTCTACAACAGTTTGAAGGAAGTCATTATGTTTGTCAAGGAAACTTATAATAGCTAAACGATCAATTTTTTATTGTCGTAAATGTTGAAACTAAAAATCTGACATTTACGTTAAACAAATATATCTACGTTACTGGAAGCTTTCCAAGCTCAAAAAATCAAAAACCTATATTTTCGTATTTTGGTACTATTCTTCCAAGCAAACGATATCCTCGGCTAGCAGTGCTGCATCTGTTCAGCAACTCTTGATCACCATAACGTATTTCCATAGCCTCAGATGACGTATCCAGAGAAGTTGGTGCATTAAGGGAGTACTTTCCCAGCGGGAGAAAGTGCCAGTGTCATTAGCTACAGCAAGTCTCATCCGCTCCTTTGATCATCTCTCAATAGCTGTCCGCGCTGATCTCTTATTGTTCGGGTTCATGTCATTCTACAAGATATAGTTTTTCCAATATAGTATATTTATTAAAAATTACAAAATGTTGCCTACTTAAAAATATACACTCCTGATGGGGCGTGTAAAGGATAAAGAGTTAATTGGTAAAATGAAACCAGAAACGGTACGTCCTGCGGTATTCAAGTTGTGCCCATCTCTTAGCCAGGCACCTCGGTTGGAATGAGCATTTATATCTCGATTGGCTCCTTACTTCTTGTTGGGTGGAGTCAAAGGCTCAGAATGGAGGTTCTACTATGTTCACCTGTTTAAATTTTGGTTAAATGTTCACGTTGAATCATAACTACTGTTGGTTGAATTCTTATATAAAAGCACCTGATCGTTGGAACTTCATTCATATAAAAAAAATATGTTTTTTAGTATTTGTGCATGAGCGATTACGTAGAAAGTATTGAAAATAAGTAAATATATATTTTAAATGAATTAGAATTAACAAAAATTTATCTCCTTAAAATAATATATAGAGCAATGATATATTATTAGTCGAAATATTTTTGCCGTAATCATTAAACTTACACATTTCTTTATTAAAAACAAAATATAAAAGCATTTTTTTTCTTATACATATGACATTAGAAAATATTTCTTTTTTGATATGTCATCAAAAATGCCAATTTAAGCATTTATTTTTTCCCTATTGATCCAAAAAAACAAAAATAGAAAAAAAGTTAATTATATTTACCTTTTTCAGGATAGAAAGAAATTATGATTTATATAGAGACAGGAGATAGACAAAGAGACGGGATTAAGTATGAAACAACAGGGAGCATTGCGTTAGGTTATTGAGTTCCATAATATATAAGGATGTATAACTCAACTGTTAATAAAGTATTAGTCTTATTTAGCAGCTTTATGTATTTGTGTTTCATTTACATTTAAATTTTAAAGTGGTTGAATTTAATTGCCAATTTATTTGCCCTAATGCCTTAAATCAAGTCAGCTATTGTAGCTTTCATTTATTTTAACAATCGAGGTTTGGTTTTCAATTTAAGAAACAAAACAATGGATTCTGTTGAATCTGTTTTTGTGTAAATCGTAAACGTTTATAAAATACTGATTATTTATGAATTTAGTCATTTGTAATCATATTTGTAATAATATTTGTATGTATTTATTTTACTTATTTTTATAGAAAAATAAATTATTTATTTAAAAATTCAATTGCGATAGTAAATTGGTAATTTTACGTTTTTAATTATGAATATATTTATTTAAATTATGTTTATATCAGTAATTATTTAATTGTGTCAAAAAATGATGAAATTAAATATTAATCATGCTTTTTAATCATGCGCTTTAAATTATGAAGATCATTTACTACCAATCATTATTTTATTAAATATTATTTAATGGTATAAAAATAAGTTAAATTATTATTATTAAAAATTAAAAATTATTGTTAAATTATTCATAATTAAAAACCATAAAATTATCTATTTACAATCGCAATTGATTTTTTAAATAAATAATTTAATTTTCTATAAAATAAGTTAAACAAGTACAATCATTATTACCATCATGGCTATAAATAATTCAATTTATAATTAAAATCCATTAAACTACCCATTTACCATCGTAAATAATTACAAACTAGAATATTAGAAAATTAAACCACAATGGGTGTCGCAACTTGGAATAACAAACAAGTCAGGATTTTTCGCACCATGATGGGAGAGTTCAGACAGACTGTTCAACGTAACGGAGTTCGATATTTTTCGAGTTTTGTTTGAAAATCACATAAATTTCGATAACTTCAACACGACTACACCGATTCACTCGAAACTTGGAAGTGGTTTAGGGCTCTAAAAATTACACGAAATGGCACAAAGCCGATCTCCATAAACAAATTCACGCCAGAGATATAATATAAAACGTTTGAGGAGTTTTTTTTATTTTACGCTACTTTTCTCTCTTATAAAAACCTAAATCTAAAAATTATTGGTATGGGTTAGAGATCAGAAATACAGCTTTTCAACAGTTGTATATATACTATAAAAAATAATTTGGATAAAATCCTGAGGAGTTATGAATGCACAAGTAAAAGGGAGGGACAAAAATCTAGCAAAATCAAGCCCAAAAATTTCCATTTTTTGATTTCCATGAAAATTCGATATACGATAGCTTTGAAATCAATGCAAAACAAAGGCAGAAAATAATAATACAAACAATTATGGAAATTACATAAAATATATTTTTTTTCTCGGCTCCAAGTGCGCATTGGCAAGATCCCTCTGCCACCTGTCTAATATTTTTCGACCTTGTAACACCAAAAAAAACTTTCATTGATATTGGTGATGCCACGTCCAAAACCCCTTCTTCTGTTTCATTGGCATTAGAGTTTAGTAGCCTGTACACCATCGCTCATACGACTTCTAGCTTCCTTGTCTTTTCTCATGCAACTGTTCATGACAGACTTTCCAAATTGGGCAAATCCCTGATTTCCATTTCATGATCACCGCCTCTAGTAGATTATTTAGATCTCTTTTCAAGAGTGGTAATTGATTATGTGCTATCCTTTTATCCATTATTAACTAAATCTTTTACCAGCTCACTCTCGGCCAAGACAGAGCAGTTTTCTCCGGCATAGGGGATTCGCTTTCCCATTTCCCAAGCACTCCTAGTTTTTCTACAGTTTCCACCCCCTGGCATTTCACTTTCTTTGCCCTTATCATCCTCCTTTGGTTGCGCAGTCGTCACCTTCAGTCGATTCTCTTCAACCATCCACGCTTTCTTTTTTTTTCCTATCGCTTTATTTTAAGAAATTACCGTTTTATGAAAATAATTCATCCAATTAACTGTCATATCGTAGTTTTTGTAGTTTTTACCATATTGATGTTTCAGTAACCTTTCAACCCAGCGTATCTCAATGTTTACATATAGTTCATTATTTTTTTCAATAGATTTTATTCACCATCATGCGATTAATAGATGCATTAAATATGTTTATGGTTGTTCAAAAGTTTACAGAGGAAGACAGCCGAAACTTCAACAGATCAGCTCGCTTTTTATTCTGAAAATATGGCTTTCTGAATGGTTTCGAATAAATATTTATCCATATTTCTTACTTTTAATCATCTTTTCTTTGGCACAATATTGATGTCATTGACTTATTTTATTGAAATTCTTCTGTAACTTATGACATCGCATCCATTGATGATTAAATTAGGATACATAATGAGGATTGAAATAAAACTAACAAATGTTATCAAATCACTTTTTGCCTTCGTCGTATACCTACCACTTCCTACTCTACAATATTTTCTAATATCGTCTCATTTGTGACTCTTTAAAAGATCCGCTACAAAGGATTTCGTTTCGACAAGAGTCTAACTTGAATTCTTCCTTTGATTCCATTCTCGTCCTTTCCAAGTCATTGATACATTTGCATTACTTTACTTAGGCCAGTTGGGACATATGGAGTTGATCTTTTGTGCTCACTAAACCATCAAATTCCTCCTGTATCTAATCCTTATCCTTGCTATCTAAAATTGTCAACTTTAATTGAACTGTTGAAATTGTTGAAGTAATAGACCATCCATTATGAACTTCATACTCATTCAAACCCAATAGTTTCTAACCTTGCTCCAATTCAATTTCCAATATTCCTCAGAGGCCTCTAAAATAAGATGGTCTCGGTATATTCTAGTATAGATCTACCAATGTGTTGTTTCTTCACAAGTTACTCTCATGTCTTTAAATCACATTTACGCCATGTATTTTTGTACCTTAGTAAATCTCAATAAATTAAGTTTAAAAATGAAAATAAAACTTTTTATAAGTCTTTTTATGTGTAAATATTCAAAATTATTTCGTAATGCAATCAGTGTAAGGATTTACAAGCAAACCTTTTCTAGGACTCCTTAATCGGTTGATTCATGTGACAGGCCCCGGGTTCGTCCTCTGTTTCCATTCGCCATAAACGCAGTTCGTAAGCTCTTCGACCCATATCTACCTGTCCGCCGTGTATACAACACGATGGACATTTCCTTTCTGGTCTCAGGGCTGACGGCCACCGTTTGATGGAAAGTCGTGAAGCAGCTGTCGGCGGAACAGTTAGAGGTTTCTCTCCATCTCGACAACGGCTCTTGTATTGATGGTTTGAGGTCAATCAATGTAGATACAAATCGGGCACCAATATATAATCAATTACAACTTGATGATTAGTACCTGGTTGTAATATATATATAGCTTTGTGGTCTCGTTAATAAATGTGTGAGTGAATATAGTAACAATTTGCCAATCGGTTTATTAATTGTAAATTTTCAATTACTGCAGAACTTTTATTTCTAAGCAAGGGGTTATTCTCTAGGACGATTAATTATGATCGGGTAAAACAACAGTATCTGCCAAACCAACTAACAAACTATTACCTTTTTAAGTCCTGAGTTTTTATGAATAAATGAAAAAGCTTTTTCATTAAAAGAAATGTAAGGAAGTGGAGAGGAAATTTTTGATTATATTATATTCTTTCATATTTTTTTAAAGCTGTCTCAAAAATTGACATTTCATGTGATGCAACATTTATGACACATTTGTTCCTTCCTTCCTTTCTAATTGCATATTTATTTATAATTATGAAGACACAAATGGCATGAGCTTAGTGGTAATAGTGAATGTTTTCACGAGAGAGGTTTAAATGTTGAAGATATTGAAAAGCAAATTACTATTTTTTTATTACTGATAGTTCTTATTCACTTACTTTTCCTAAGAGAAAAACAACGCCCTGAAGTATTTATATTTAAAAAACAAAACAATAGATGAAGGCGAGTTTTGAATATTGACAGAATTAATCTTATTGCTTCTTGTTTGGATTATTAACATTGTGTCATTTGCGATCAGTGATCCGGAGTAATCCTTTCGAGAGCCGCATCGTAACCGTTGAGACTGATCAAATCCGAGGCAACTTTTAGTGCTTTGAATCGAATTTATTCTCTTCTACGGGTGACCAGCCCAGTAGAAGAGGCCTCGTATCCTCGGGACAACTGGCCTCTTGAATATTTATGACCCCTCAGGAGGATGGGTGACCGGGCTATACCCCCCGTGTGCTCAACAGGAATGGAAAAATTGACCAAAAGCTTTCCAACAGGATCAAAAAAGCAAATAATATATATTATCAGCTTTGCAGCTCAGTAGGAGAAAAAAAGGAGATAGAAAATAGTGTAAAACTACACATATTCAAAGCTATCTACCTACCTACCCTTCTTTATGGCAGTGAAAGCTGGGTCCCGCTGGACAGGCACTGGAGTAGAACTACAGCCGCTGAAATGAAGTACCTTCGGAGAGTGGCAGGCCGAACAAGGAGAGATCAGGTCAGAAATGAGCGGATACGTGGAGACCTTGGAGTACCCGCCTTGAGGGACATTGTCGAAAAGAGGCAGCTAAAGTGGTTCGGTAATCTATGCCGAATGAATGATGACCGGGAAACACGAAAGTTTTTTGAAGCCAGGCCCACTGGACGTCGCCCTCGAGGAAGACCCAGACTGTTATGGACTGATCATATCTCCAGGATAGGACAGAAAAAACGAAAGAGTCTGAACTCCATGAGAGCGCTGGCTCGGGATCGTGATGCCTAGCTGACTTGGACTGGGACACCTCCACGCTGAGAGACACAAAGGAGGAAGATGAAGAAGAAGATCCGGAGTAAAGCATTGGTGGCTCAATGAAGAGAATAATTTTGGACTGAGTTATCTACTTTTTTATTGAGCGAGAGTGGTAGTTCCTATTAGTGAATCACGATTTCCATTCTTCTTTAGCAAACTCTTTTCGATGAGTTAATCATTTTCATTTATCATCTGTCTTTTGATCTATCTAGTCAATACAATCCTGTAACTTACGTTATCATTCATGCTTTTTTGTTTGTTTTTTATTGAAATTTACAAACTCGAACAAAGATAAAATAAATGACTTTGTTTTGTGAAATTTGTGGTTCAATTGTTATTCGATTCTGCCTTCAGGACTAGAAATGAGTTTTGTCCACATTCTAGATCTTAATCCGTTTGCAGTCTCTCGTAACAAGAGATCCCGGATGTGAGGACTTATTGTGATAGTTGTTAACATTTGCTTTCTTATTGTAAACTTGTGCGCTTTCTCGTACAGTTAGAGAAAGCACCGGTTGGTATTTCATAACAGTAGCTGGGCCGTGTAATCTTCAAGAACAATATCCTACAGTAGGCCTTGCTCTTAGTATCTAATCGTGTCCTTTGTAGGCCATCTCTGGCAGTTTGTTCGTTGAAAACTGTTGTTGTTTTTTTTTCACCCTCATAAGGCTCATTGTCGAAAGCATTGATAAATGAAGTCCTATTCATTAAAGAATTACTGGTACCCCACATTGGCAGACGAAAGTCGCCTGTACAGAGCAATCGGCTGTGACAGAAATAGCCCACTGTCTTCTCTGTCCATATTGGACAACAAAATTATCCACCAATCCACCCCCCTCCCCATCCCGACTCCACGCCACTTATTGAGTCGTGCGATGGATAAACTGACCGCTGCAGTTGTTGCTGGCGTTTTTATTATTATAAAAAAGAAGGCGACGATGACGGGTGAAGGAAATCTTTAAAAACCAGTATAAACATTTTAAAAGTTTATTGACAGAACTTTCATCAAATGATTGTGGTTTGTTTAACAATTTCCTTCGAATGACTAAAACTGACTGAAGAATTGGTTATAATAATTACAACAATGACTAAATGTCTCTCTGACCTGAAAAAATCTCTACAGATACCGACACGTCGGCCGTTTTGGTCGCGTAGATTTTCGATTGAATACAAGATTTTTAAAAAACAGACAAAAAAAAAACAGAAATTATTCACTAATTTTTTGTTTAAATCGTGACATAATTTCGTTTTGCGAACCCTCTGTTGATTTCATTTCCCAGTGTTAGAATCAACCGAGAAAATATATTCATCAAGCTGTTGAACGATTTGTATTCAGTTTTTACTTTCCCTTACCTATGTATGAAATATATAGTATAAATATATTTCTGCCATCTCTAGGATTTGGCAAATATTCCATGTATAATCTTTCGGTTTCTGGTTCCACATCCTCAAAATCTTTGATGTAGTCACTGATTGGAACAGAAGTAAGGCATATGATAGTTCGAGCCATCTGATGCCTATTTCTGCGACCTTGATCTGTGGCATACATAAATGATGTGCAGAAGAGGCTTCTTATTGAAAATTAGTTTTGAGCAGATGAAAGCGATTGGATTAGCAATCTAAGCAGTATTGGATTATGTTAATTTATGAATTCTTTTGAATCGCCGAGTGTAAAACTGGAGAGTCAATAGCCCTGGCATTTCAACTAGTTCCAAATGCAAAATCATTTCATAATTCAACTAAACAAAAAGCAAAACATTTTTTTCGAATTTAAGGCTGAATCTTGTAATACTTAATGCTTACATATTTCTAACCGTCTTTTACGTACAAAAACATTCTACATTTAAAAAAAAAATAGTATTAAGCCTTCCTTCTGTTAAAATATTGGATTTATTCAATATAACTGCATTCCCACCTCAAAATTTTGTTTTTAAAAATCAGTCTTTGTTATGATATTTTAAAAAAATTTCCTTAATTATTTTATATACTCACAGGTATATTGAGTGGTAAAAAGACGAAATATTATAAGGCTAATGCTATACTAATAAAATCGGAATGATTATTTATTTTATATAATGATTATTTTTTCTGTTTTATTTTGGTGATATTAATTTTTATTTAATCTTTTAGCAGGTGGTAGGAAGGGGAGATTCAAATGACAATAGACCAAGGTTTATAGCTGTAACAACATTAGAAGATGTTCAAGCTGTACGATGTGCGGAATTCCACCCTCAGGGTAATATCTATGCTGTTGGTTCCAATTCAAAAACTCTTCGTATCTGTGCTTACCCGAAACTCTCAGATCTCAGGTATAGTTTTAAAAAATATTTAATTTATCTTTGTTACCATTCATTATTTTTTAGCACTATGTTTTTATACTTGTTCTGCCAATTAATTCTCTATGATTATTTTTTTTAAAACTGTGAGCAAGAAATATTGTGTAAGGAAGAAGTATTTGAATTTGAGTTTGACATAGATTGCAACAGTCAAGTCTAAAAAAGTGTAATCTTTATGGATTTGAGCTTGTTGGGGATTCTATGACGATTGATTACCTCCTCCTATAGTAATATTTGGACTAATGGAAGAAACTCACAGGAACCTGGGGTAGGAGTGGCAGTTCAATTCTGGGTATACCTCCTTCAAGCTATCTGTACTCCCACTTGTTGTAAATGTCTGTAAAACATCCCATAACCAAATATCTTCATTGTTCAATATGGACAGTTAGGAGAAAAAAACCAACTAAATAATGTTTCTCTTATAATTGAATGATACAAAGTGAAGCACATTCAAGTATTTGTAGCGTTATAGAAAATCGAATATTAATTAGAAAGAATTGTGATGTTTTCCTGATCAGAAAGGTTTGTTTGTTTGTTTTTGTTTAAAAGTGGAGCAAAAAATAAACTTTTTGAGCTAGAAAATATCACAGTTATATCATGTAATATCACAATTGCAATTATTATTACTTATTAATTCTTTATAATTATTATTATTGTAATTCTTTTATGATTATTGCTAGTTAAAAGCTCATAAAGATATTTGGTGGATGATATATTATATATGTTTTAGAGAGGACCATTCTACATATCAACCTACTGTTTTATTCAAGAGAACAAGACATCATAAAGGATCCATTTATTGCATGGCTTGGACACCGGTTGGTGACTTAATGGCAACAGGAAGCAACGATAAAACAGTTAAATTGATGAGGTTTAATCCTGAAACTTCGAATCTTGAGGGTATGCCAATTATATGAGATTTTTATATTTATATTGTTTTTGGTCAACGTTTTCATTATAAATGTATACTCATTCACATCTTCCATTTTTAATTTCTTCTCATTTAATAAAAGACATCAGTTTTTCAAAAGATCTGTATTTATTTAGGAATGTATGTTTAATTTTGGCACCTTTACATCAATGAATTACATTTCCCCATTTATCTTATATTAAATTCTATTATATTATATTACATTCTTATTGTCTACTTTTAAGAAAAAGTTAAAACTAACCTCCTGACTTTTTTGTAGGTCAAGAAATAGAGTTGACTATGCACGATGGTACAGTGCGTGATGTCTGTTTCATCGAAGACACTAGCAATAAATCAAGTCTTCTCATCAGTGGAGGTGCGGGAGACTGTAAAATATACGTAACTGACTGTGCTACTGGTCAAGCTTACCAGGCTCTATCAGGACATTCAGGTAAGCAAAAGTATTGCTAGGATATTAACAACTAATTGAAGTGTTTGTAACTTTCATTAGTGAGAAGTAAAATGTTTATGGCTTCATAGTCTAAGGTAAAGTAGACTCCTTCTCATCTATCTGTAATTTTTTTTGTTTTACTAACTGGGAGAAATATGACAATAAGGAAAGAAAATCTGTGTTTAGGCCATAATATTAAAATTGGATTGTCAATACATTGTTAAACAGTTGGATTGTCAATACTAGGAAAACTCCTATCGAGCTAAGTCTTCCTTTGAAATAAATGTTTCTGGCATTGGTGCTTAGTAGCAAACCTTTTCTCCTGGCCCAGAATCTATGAAACCAAAAAATAAACCGAGAAGAAGCTAACTTGTGAATGTCACCAGAATTGTTTTCTTCAGGCATTTCCATTAATAAATGTATAAGTAATTTAAAAAGTTTATTTCACTATTCAGCATAATTCTATAATCATATTTAAAGCCTATGAAAATTCACAACATTTGCAAATAGAAACATTTTATTTATTTATTCTCAAGAGTATTTTTTAAAACATGTAAGGATAATTGTGTATCCACTTTATTACAAAAGTCAGAGTTAGAAAACCTTAATTTCAGATGCTTAGAAATTAACTAGATTCCAATTGGATTGGCATTTAATGCAAGTCCAGCTAAGGCTTTATGTTAATTCCTACTGATTTATATATTTGACTTCCATTTCTGAAACTTGAAATTGTTAATGGAAAACTAAATCTTTTTAACATCACTAGTTATATATTTTTGAAATACCTCATCATAAGTATCCAACAAGTTAAAAGTATTTTCAAAACATTTTTCAAGGTTTGGTGGTTTGTTTTTTATTCTAGCTTTGTTTATACTCCTTTTGGCTTTGAATCATTTGTTTATGATCACACTAATCTATAAAGTTGTTCATTGTTATTTTAGCAACTTTTTTTCATTTTAATTCTTCCTATAATGTATTCTTTCAAAGGTTAGCATAATATTTAATTTGTGCTTACACTTCATTTGATTGTGGGATGTGATTGGATAATTACTTATCCAATATTATTTATATTAAAAGAGTAATCTTATTATTTTTCTCATAAAATATATTATTAAAGTTGGATTTTTTCTCCTAGGTCTTTTTCTGCTTACCACTTTATTAATTAGTGATTAAACAATACCTGAATCTGGCAATACCAAGTTACAGTGGCATAGGGTGATATACCTAAACAACGATGTTATAGTAAAACTAGATTTATTTCATGCAGGAGTTAACATAAGGTTCAGATAGATGTAGCTAATATTGTCATGAAATATTCAACATTATTACTGCCATCGTTAGCAATTTTAGTCTACATTACAATTTAGTAACTTAAGCGAAAATATTAGAGAATAATGGTGAAAGATAGAGATAGTGGAGCTGTCTGCTCAACTCCTTTGTCGCTGGCCTCTGGTGACTGCTTTACTCGGCTTCTAATTTGGTCTGCTAGCCCAAGTCAAACAAAAGGGCGTCGGGCGTCTCTCCTTAATGTTGGAAGCCTTTTATGGTCTCCTCACATTCATACTTTGGTAGCAGGATGGCTAACGGAAGACTGGGATCCCTCAAATTTCTGAATAAGCTCCAAAATAATTTCTTTGAGGGCTATATCACTATAGTAACAGAAGCCAATTAACCAAGAGCTTCGGGTTCTCACGTTGTTTTCAAAAACCTTTCATTGTTTAAATCAATCAGTTCTTTTGGGGAGTCAAATTATCTTCTCATGCTATTGTATGAGTGTGACTAAAAGCTTCTTTGAATCCATAAGGATTTTCTGTCTATTCTCTATAAACAGACCTATGTCTACTTTGTGGCTTCTGATATCCTTAACTGTATTTAATACCTTATTAACTAAATCATTCAGTTTCCCCAAGAAGGAAAGTCTCTTCCTAACTTCCTGTGCTATTGTGACAACTTCTTGGAATCACAATTTAGTCTTCCCTTCTCTTAGATCAGGTATTGAAAGCCAAACCTTCCTCTTATCATAGCCTGAGAGATTTGTTGTACCTTAGGATTAGCTCTGAAATGATAATAGTGTACATTTTCAGGTCATGTTCTGTCATTGTACAATTGGGGAGGTGCTATGTTTGTAAGTGGAAGTCAGGACAGAACAGTAAGATTTTGGGACTTGCGAACCCGAGGCTGTGTAAATGTTGTCACCCCTATTACTTCTCCTGGAACAAGAGTAAGTATTGATTATAGCTTTATCATTATTTTTTCTTTTCCCTTTTATTTATTATTATTTAAAGAAGTTTTCACGCTTCTTAAATATAAAAAATAAAATGATGATCAACAAGATCAGAGATTAGAGATTAGAACTTAAAAATTGCATCTCGATTTATTTATTTTTTTATCATAATTTGATAAAAGTTATTCATACTCTTTTTTGTTCGTTATTTAATTCGTAAGCCATATATATTTTTTTTTCATTTTTTAAAACTTAAGTTGTAAATAAAATGATAAACTTATAAGAACTATATCTGTTTAATTTTACAAATTTAAATCATTTACTGCAAAAAGCATGAATATGTTAGGTATTTATACAAATCCTTTATAACCTTAGTTTTAGTCATTTAATGAACTTTTTAAACAATTAATCCTTCAAATTAATATATTATTCATTTTATAGACAATTTTTCTTATAGTAGCTTGAATTTTTATAGATTGAATTTTTCAATTGGTACATTTTATTCTGTTTGACATTTAGCTGATTTATGAATTGAGACTATTTAAAAACAGAAACTATTAAAATACAAATATTTTTTACGCAGTCGGGATCAGTGGTGGCAGCAGTATGTGTGGATCCATCAGGACGATTACTGGTTTCTGGTCATGAGGACTCAGCCTGTGTTCTGTTTGACATCAGGGGCTCCAGAAGCCTTCAGGCTTTTAGGCCGCACTCTGCTGATGTTCGCTCAATCAGATTTTCTCCTAGCGCCTACTACCTTCTGACTGCTGGTTATGACAACAACCTTGTTCTAACAGATCTTCAAGGTGAGAATTGATTTTATTTTAAGTTAGATTTCCTTTAAAAAAGTAAGGATAGGCATTTTTAATTTTATTGAAGCTGTGTAAGAAGTTACAAGTGTGGCAAATATCCTTCTGCATTCTCTTACTTTTATTTATGTAATTAATATAAATATATCAATTGAAAAAGAGATTTATTTCAATGCATTTCTCAAGGTTTTCATCTTGATAGGTAACTCACTTGTATGACTGGGACGACTTGATTACATTTACAAGAAATATATTCTAAGCTCCAATTTTACTTTTTTAAAAAAACATTTATGTGGCCATTATCATGTCGGACCTGCAGTATTTATCTATGCTAGTCAAATCCCATGCATGTTCCTCAATTTTAATTTTCTTATTCTTTAATCATACATGTATAAATATTTATAAATTGAATTAAATTATGATTGTAAATGAAATTTTATATATACGTGATAATGTTTATAATTTCATTTATGAATAAGAAAAAGTATTCAAATATTATTTGATGAGTTCTTTTTACCAGAAATGCCACATTTTTTATTAAATTTAAATATAATATAATGTTAAAGATAATAAATAAATAAAAACTATGAATGAGCTTTATATTGAGTTCTATTAAATTTTTATTGAACAGACACAGAATGGTTGCGCTTATATGGAGCAACAAGTGAGCCCATTGCTTAATATAATAATATCATTTTTATTTAGCTTGAAATCTTAATTTTCAAAATCATTTTATATAGATTATTTCTTCATAGCCTTTTATTAGTTCATGCATTATTCTTGAATGTTTTTTTTTTTTTTTAATTCATTAAGTTTAATTTAATTCATAATAGATACAAAGGAAATTAAATTTTTATAGTTATAAAGAAATTATTTTAGTTTATTAATAATTTTTAATATGATAGTTTTAGTTTTTTTATTAATGACTGGAGGGCCCAGTGATTTTTTAAGAAGTAACATTTTTCAAGTTCTGATAAAACTGAATTCAAATCATCCTTATCCACTTTAAGCAGATGTGCATCTTCATTTGGCACCTGTATCGACTCAGTTCTGAACCAGCTACATGAGTTTAAGTGAATGGAAGGAGAAAATATTAAATGTATATCAATTTACACCTTTAACTCTGGAAATAATTAAATTTTTCCAAAAATGTCACTTATTATCTTTATTCACTTGGCCCTTCAATTCTTAGAAGTTCTTAGTTCTCAAAAACATAATTATTTAAAATGTAAGTCAAGTAAGGATAGTTTTCACATAATTAACGTAAATAATTTTTTTTTTAATTTATTTACAAAGAAACTGAAACAAATTAAGAAACTATGCACGCCTAATATTTTATACAGCTTATCATGAAAATAGATGCAATTAGTTTAGTCAACTGATATTTACTTCTTTTTTTTATTATCACAGGACTAAGTAAAGGAGGGTATATGGCCTGTTTAAATAAACCATGAAAATATTTTAAATATTATTATTTTATTATTATCTCCATTGATTCCTAGAGGAGGGCATCTATAAGTGCATTCCATTCCTTTTTTTTGCTGTAATATTTTTGTTTGGCCCAGTTTCTTTTGTACCATTCTATGCCATGTCTCTCTTGGTCCTTCCTCTTCGTCTTGCTCCCTGAGGATTCCATTGAAGAGCTTCTTTCTCGATGGCATTATCTGGTTTCCTTAATGTGCGTCCGATCCACCTCCATTTCTTTTTTCTTATTTCCAGATGTATAGGAAGCTGCTTAGTCATACTCCACAGCTCCTCATTCGAGATCCTCTCTGGCCACTAGATCCCCAGGATTCTTCGCAAGCAGCGGTTGATGAAGGTTTGAAGGGGTCGGGCAACGGTTTCGGTCACTTTCCATGTTTCATATCCTTAGAGTAGAACTGACTTTACGTTGGTGTTGAATAGACTTATTTTTGTTTTCTTGGACAGTTTCTTGTTCTTTCATATTGGATACAGCTGAACAAATGCCCCATTAGCTTTTTTGATTCGGCTTTTTACATCTTCCATCGAGCCCCCTTCTTTAGTTGCCACACTTCTTAAGTAGAGGAATGATTCCACCTGATCTACATCTCTTCCCTCAGAATAAATGGATTCTGACATCGCTCGTTCACTCACATTTCTTTTGTTTTACCGATGTTTATCCACAGTCCAACTCGGTTAGCGATTCAGTTTAAAGCATCTAACTTTTCCTGCAGATTGCTGAACCGCTGTGCTAGAATAGGCCATAGGTGATAGGTCATCGGCGTAGTCGAGATCCTCCAGCCTTTCTCTTAGGCCCCACTGGATTACATCTTCGTCCCCCAAGTATAGCTCTCATGATTCTGTCGAGAGCAACGATAAAGAGACTTGGAGAAAGCACACAACCTTGTTTTACACCAGTCTCAATTTTAATTGGTTTCGAAAGCAACCCCTCATGGATGACTCTGCATTCATATCCATCATATGAGCTTCTAATAAGGTTGATTATCTTTTTAGGGATGCCATACCTTTCAAAGATTCTCCACATGATGTCCTGGCTCACTGAGTCGAAGGCTTTTTCAAAGTCTATAAATGCCATGTTAGGGGGCTTTGCCACTCGACGCTCTGCTCCAGGATGAAAAGCATGTTTATGTGATCGGTGCAGCTGCGTTTCTTCCTAATACCTGCCTGCTCCTTTCTTAATCAAGCCTCCAAAGCTTGTTTAATCCTTATGAGGATTATGCAGCTTAGCATCTTGCTCACAATTGGAAGCAATGTGATTCCACGCCATTTTGTAAACTTGGATTTGTCTCCTTTCTTAGGTATTTTTACAATCAGCTCTCTTTTCCTTCTGCCATATCTTCTTGAAGAGGGGTTCGATAATTCGGACTAATGCTCGAGTGTCGACTTTCAAGACTTCAGCAGGTATGTCATCGATTCTGGGAGCTTTTCCATTCTTCATTTCACCGAAGGCCATAGTTCATTTCTAGTCTGGACAGAGATTCATCAACACTGGAGATGTCAAGAGCCGGCATACGGAAGTGGGTTTCCTTAGTTTCTTCACTGCTCGTGTTCAACACTACTGAGAAATGTTCTTCCCAACGCTTCAGCTGGTCTGATTGAGTGGTAAGGAGTGTACCATTCTTGCTTTTAATTAGTCGGGTCTTTTGAAAGCCTTTCTTCGAGAGAGTTGTTGTAATGCTGTATAGCTCCTTCGCATCCCCAATGCATGGAGCGTCCTCTGCACTTTGTGCATGGTCGTTGATCCACTGTCACTGATCCCTCCGAGCTCTATTTTTACCAGTTGGTTCAATATATTATATTCTTGTTGTGCACCAACTTTCTGCGATATGGTTTTGCTTTGGTTGACCTTCTGCTTGAGCCACTTTCTTCTTTTTATCTCCTTCCAAGTTTCATCGGTCATCCATTCCTTCTTCAGGGAGTTTTCATAACCGAGACAAGTTTTGTTGACTTCCATGATGCTTGATTTAATGGCCTCCCAGTGCCCGTTGATGGAGTCATCATCCCTCTCCAACACTTGGAATTTGTTTCGCAATTCCACTTTAAAATTCTCTTTTACCTCTGGAATTTTGAGTTTCCTCACATCTAGTCGCTTCATCCTGTTCATAAGCTTGTTTGTAAATAAGGTTATTTTTAGGCAGAATGTTGAAAGCATAAGATGGTGATCGCTTCCTATGTCGGCTCCTCTCTTGTTATTCATATCCAAGAGTGAGCCTCTGAATTTTCTACTATTGGCGATATGGTCTATCTGACTCTGGGTGCTGTGGTCTGGAGAAACCCATGATATCTTATGACAGTCCTTTGGGGGAAGACAGTGCTTCCTATAACAAGGTCATGTTCGGTGAAGAAGTTTTTGAACAGCTCTCCATTTTCATTGGCCTGTCCAATGCCATGTTTTCCCATTATGTGTTTTATTCCTTCGTTGTCAACACCAATTTTAGCATTCATGTCTCCCATTACGATAACTACATCTCTTTTTAGGGTGTTGTGGAGGACATCTTTCAAGGCACGGTAAAATTCTACTTTGGCTTCCTTTTCAGAAGGTTCGGTTGGAGCATAGCATTGCACAATAATTGTTTTGAAGCAGGCAGTTATCAATCTATCAGAAATAGGTCTCCAGTCCATTAGACTCCTCCTAGATGATTTTGAAAGTAGAATGCCTACCTCTGATCTATGTTCAGCTGTCACCCGACTGACCCGAATAAAGTAGAAACCCGCCATCATTAGTCATCATTTAGCCATAGTTCACCCATCTTCCTTCACTGAGTCCAAGTATGTCGATTTTATAACTTAACATTTCTTTTTCCACTTGTCTCAGCTTTCCTTTCTCATATAATGTACGGACATTCCAGTAACCAATTCGTATTTTCCGTTTCATGCCAAAGGTTGTCGCCTCAGATTCGGTCCGGTCTTCACTTATATTTGTTTTTGTTATTGCAATTTATTTAATTCAGGTGGAGGGGCTGCCTCCTCGGAGCTCCCTGATTTGCTCCCCCATCTGGGGCGGCTACCTATGAATGGTGACCCTAGGTTGGGTACTGTTATTGACCTTGAGTGTAGTGTGCTATTGTTAGTGTATATGTATTAATGCCAGTTTACTGTTCCCCCAATCTGGAGGATCAGTGGCTATCTGCGGTACTATGACCGGGTGATGGGGCCGCCACCTCCCTATACCTGGTTTTAATTTTATTTAAATACAATGACTCTCTCTGAGTCAGTGTTCTTTTAAATTGTGTATTCCCTTATCTGGCATTTGCAATCTAAAAAAATTACAAAGGGTTAACACAAAATTTACTCTAAATAAGGATCTGAATTTGCCATAAGGTAGTTATAACACTAATGACTCCTGTTTCGCAACTGGCTCATTACGCTAGTTAACACGAAATTCATTGTGAAAATAATTTCAACTAAAGGTCTAAAAATTTTCTATGAAAGCCGAAATTTATATCAAATTTATTTTAATTAGGTATATCACTTGATTCTTGATTATATTCACTTTAGACAAGCATTTCTTATTTTCCAGAGAATAATGCAAAACTGCAGTTTCTAATTGAAAATTTCTTACAATTATTTATACCCTAGAATTTTGTTTCTTGGCATTACTACGGTTTCACATTATATGGATCTTGGAAGTAGTAAATTATTAATCATTTCATTTTTTGTGTGTGAATAATATTGAATGACTTTCTTTGTTTTGAAAAGGTGATTTGACTACTCCACTTCCAAGTGTAGTTGTTGCTTCGCACACAGATAAAGTGATATCAGGACGCTGGCACCCAACAGAGTTTTCCTTCCTGAGTACTTCAGCCGACAAAACTGCTACATTATGGGCTCTACCACCAATATAGCCTTATCACCGCTGTTAAAAAGAATAATAATAATCACCTAATCCCTAATACTTCATCCTTTTATTTTTAGTCTGTTAAGGAAGGAATATATGACATATTGTACAAGATTGTAATTTAATATGTAAATATTGTAATCTACTAATTACATGAACAAGACAAACTACCAGCCCATTGCTGGGTATTTGCTTTCACCCTACAATATATATTTTGGTATGGTAGATCATTGTCATTATGCTATCAATGTATATTGTTTAAATAGCTCGATTGACTGACATTGAAAACTACTGAATTGTTGCCAAAATTTGTATATTTTTAATAAATATGTATATGTACTTTTTTTTCATTTTGTAAAATATGATTTGTTTGTCTTTCCATTCACGAAGTTATCTGTAAAATACACTAGTCAGGATGAATAGAATTTCTAATGCGATTGTTGCAACACTTAAAAATGTGAATTATTTTTTCTACTGCTACGACTGTTATCTATTATATAATATAAAAGACAAAACTGAAGCTGTGTACCTTTCTATTAATAAGGTGATGTAATGTTACTACCGTATTGTATTTATAATGCAATGTAATATTACTAACAAATTATTTAAATATTCGAGGAGAAATGGAATTGTCAAAAGTATTTGGGAACATTTATTTGTGAATTAACCAAAGTAATCAGTATACATGCTAATTTCTTACTATTAATTTCTTAAAATAAGTAAGTTGAATTATATTTATACCATTTGTAACATCATTATAAATAAATATTTTTTGATACTTGTTATTTTGTTAAAGTGTATAATAGCGATATTTATGATTGTTTTTAATATTTGAATGATAGAAGGATTAAAGTAATTTTTGACTTGAAATTTTAGCTTAATCACGTAGTAGTTTTTTGGGCTAAATGTTGCTCCTTGTTATCTCAGTTGTTAAGAAAACTGTTATTTATAATAACTTTTAATATAGCCCATTAGGAAAAAACTCGATTGACATTATGTTCAATTATCCATATTTTTTCTATACCCTATTTTGTCGTATTATGAATGTAAATGAAGCCTAAAAAAATAAAAGATAATAAAGCATACATTCATTATATATTTTTAATAGTAACCCAATAATGCTTTTGTAATAGCACTGCTGTATATTTCCAAACAATGCAAACTGGAAGTTTGAAAAAATATAGCAAACATTATTACTTAGCTTTTGTTATTACTTCTTAAATATAGCTAAGTTATTAAAACTGATTATAGATATTGTTACTTAGTAATAAAACAAATTGTGTAATATTTTGTGTATTTGTGCTTTGTTTTACTCTTACACTCTTCAACACTGGGACGGACAACACTATTCACATGTACATTCCTTTATAAACATTTTTTCACAAGAGGAGTCAGAGCTTGTTGAGTCACTTTCACTTTTTGTCTCAGACGAAGTTTCCGAGATTTTTCCCTCAGGTCGAGGATCTTTATCTTTTTTCCTATGCCTTTTCTTATTTACACAGATGCTCTTATATCTTTTTCTACTTCTCGAGTTAGTCTGATCATAAATCATAAATTAGTGCCAGAGAGATAAACCTTATATTTGTATATATTTATATCAATTAGTTATAAGTTATTTTAAAAATTTTATTTATTATAGTTTTTAACTGTTTAAAATCTGTATTGCTAATGGTAGATTCATTACGGTAATGCCTCAATTTACAGTTATTGAAATAAGAATCCATCAGCTTTTTTTACTTCAGATGTTAAGATGGGTTGTCTTGGTGCTTTTAGAATAATAGATAAGGTGAAATGAAATGAAGATAAGCATAAAAATAATCAGCAAATATTATTTATTTATCAACAACAGTTATAATTTCATTTTGATACTATTGAACTAATATTATATCATTTAGAGCCTATGCACGCACTTATTCCATCTCACCTAAAAAAACTCAATTATCTGGGATAAATAAAGATAGTGGCAGTGGTAAGCAATGGCAATAGACAAACAGTTGCATAACAGAGATGTATTTCATGCAAAAAGAGAAATATGATTATCACATTTGGTCCATTATTGATCAGTCAGACCTCTGATTTCATCTAAATGATATTATATATCTTTGATTAATGGTTCAAGATGATTCATTAATGTTAAAATAGTCCTAAAAAAATTAACAAATTGGGGTGCTGTAGAATGTCAGAAATATATGTTGTAAAGAAGAGCAGTAAGTGGCAGTTGACAACAAGGTTGGCAAGATCGGTTGAGTGATTTGAGCGTGATAGAACAATGAAGTAGATATTTTCGAACTTGCACGTGTAATTTTAGAAACAAATGTTATCACTTATTCAAAATTCACCGATTCGTTTTCGAAATTGTTGTGTTTGAAGGCAAAGTTGGTATAGATGAGATGATAATTAAATATTTAAAAAAAAATCCTTTTAAACAATTTATGAAAGGAAAACCCATACAATTTTGGTGATATTTTTGGGCATTATTTGGTTCTAATGGATTTTGTTTCCAGTTTGATTTATACTGCGGAAAAGATCAATCTGAAAATTATGAAGTTTGACTGGACACACTAGTAGTGGAGCAAATGCTTATGGCTTGAGGTGGTGAGCACTTGAAATATTCCTTGATAACTATTTTACTTCTATTGGATTTCATGTTACAGGGACTATTCATGAAAACAGATTCCGTAAATGCACTATTTTTACAACTAAAGAAATGAAGAAATAAAATAAAGAAAGATCTGATTATTGTTTTTATGATACAACTTCAATTTTATTAGTATGCTGCATTGCTACGTTTCTGGCTATATACTTTTTTAGGGTTTGTTGAGGTTCTAGAAGCAGCATCTATTCTATTTATTTATCAGTTTTAGAAGAGAACTCATATATGAAACTGTAATATTTATTTAGTTTGAGTTAAAACCTAAGATACAAAAGAACCACTGCAGTGGCATACTCGATTGAAATGCAATTATCGTTGGACATCTTTTCTGGAGGTTTTGTGTTACCGATTCACTTAAACTATATGGTGGCATATGGGGTAATATATGGAATTAAATCAAATAATTTAACATAACTTTATTTTATTTAAGGAACCTTATAAATTAAACTCTATTTTAATTAAGAATTTTATAATCTAATTAATTTAGTTATGAAAACTATATTATATATGACTGAATATATGTATTTGAGAATACTGATCTGGATCTTTGCAAACATCTTAATATTTTAGTAGGTTTCCAACACAATATTACTTTGATATGAATATCATAAGTGGAAGTTTTCTGTTTACTGGGATTTTATATATAATCACTTACATCATCTTCCAGTCTCTCTCTATCTTTTTCGCCCGCTAGGGACTACTTTGTCTCTGCCGCCTCTCAGCTGCTATGCCTTAACCCTCTGCTAGACTTTTCCCGACATGTCTCTCCGCTATACCTTTAACTGTATCATGCCTATCACTTTATGGTGGCCAGGTAGACGTGTTTTGACCCTTCCAATTTCCATCCATGTTCGAATTTGAAAATATTTATTTATCTAACCAATTGAACTAACCTGATTTAATTATTATTTGTAATCAATTATATTCTCTTTTTCCATCTCAATATTCTCTATACATAGCGCAATGGATAACAATGCTACTAATTATGACACCATTAAACTACTTTCTAATGCCAGTTGATATCCTAAAGGTAAAAACATTACTATTTTGTAATCTAAAGCTTTTTAGGTCATACAGTTCCAGTGTGAGTGGATTTGATCACCATTATTGGCCAAAAACCAAAACAAAATAAATTAAAAAGAAATAATAAATTAAAGGCTTAGAGAATCCTAATGTTCGATGCCGATACCATCTATCGATATTTACATACCTCCATCCATCACCATCCGTTCAAACCCTAATACACCAGATCACCTTTAACACAATCCTCCCACCTATTATTTGTTCGCTAATCTGGTTGCTTACTAACTTTTTAGGGATTCATTCATTACTAAGCCCAACAACTTTAAAAATGCACATTCTTAGAATTGATGTTGACTACTTAGTTGGTTTGAACTAAATACAATGCAGCCAACTAATAGAGGAGTCTGTGTTAAGATAAGTCTGTTAAAATGCCAATTTTGTCGAGGAGCTATAAAACTTTAGATACTTCTAATTGTTAGTTGCTAGGATACCAAATTTTTCATGGATTTTAAGGCTTTCCAATGTATGAAATATAAAAGAGCTGAATTAATAAATGCTTTGTTTATATATACCTTGTTAAAAATTGTTTGTATAGCTTTATCTTGTTTTGAGCCATTTTCTTCTGTCATTTGATTTTCTTCAAACTGCTTTGTTAACAATACTTCAACGAAATCCTTTGAAAAAGTCAACGAGTCATTCATAAAAGGAGTTCCAACATTCTCTTGCTTTTCATTTAAATGAAAATAATAATCAATATTTGTTCTCATTACAACATATCCATTGGGGCCTGCTAAAAAAATTATTAATGTTTATAGGTTTAGTTTACAATAAACATTTTAAATATCTTTATATTGAATTTTCAAACAATATTTGCTTGGTGATGTATGTATTTACAAATAAAAATATTTGGAATTCTTTAGGAAATAAATTTCAATATAAAGAAATAATCAGCCTTTTTCTGTATGGAGGTCAATTTTTACTTTGTAATATTTTATACACAGAATTTCTTTCTGTAGAAGTTTATAATAAGTAATGTAATGCAAGGATGAAATATTAGACAGGAAAAATTGACTCATTTGGAGAAAAAAAAAGAGAATAAGTGATGTGACAACCTTAGGAAGAATCTTGAAAACTATATAAAGAAATGAGATAAAACTGATACTTGTACTTATTGAATTTATATATATTTGTACTTATCAATCTGTGATTATAAATTAATTTATTTAAAAAATAAATTTTTCATTAAACCCTAGTATAAAGAGCAATTTGTATGTATAACATAAGTAAAAGATTATTAATTTATTCATCTCATCAATCATATTGTGGGAGTTCAAGCAAAAGTTACTAAGACCAAAATTGTAAACAATTTAAATTTCACATTCACACTGCCTTGCTAAGCACTAAGGAGGTAGCTGAATTTAAACTGAGAAAATGGAGTTTGAAGTTCTGATGCCTCCTTTTCCTTCAATAATTAAGAACATTATCTACAATAATGTTCAACAAGTCGGATCTACAATATGCTAAGGCAAAGAAGCCACATCTACACCAGATGCCCCTAAAACTGCTTAAGAATCGTCACTTACCTGCTAAACTGACTTACCAAAAGGTACAAAATTTGCAGTTATGATTATAAAAAAACAGTTTTTAAAATATTTTCTGTGCAGTTATGGCCATAATAATTAAGGTGTATTAACCATCAATACTAGAATACTAGTAATAAGCATAAAAATCACAATTCACCTAAAAATGCCCTTTACGCTTAGCATGGCAGCACAGTTCATTCCTTCACTTATCAAGCCAGATATTTTCACCTGGCAGGCATCACTGAATCATTCAATGCCTTATATGGCTGTAAATTGATGGATAAATTCATTTAGCCCATGTGTGTTGTTTTTTCACCAGGCAGGAATCATTTATCATACAAACTTCACAAACTGGATCTAGTGACTTTTGCTCGAGCTCCCACGATATGACTCATTTGACATACTTTATGTTTGTATATTGGGAATTTATTTCAGATCAACTTAGTATTACAGTTATTTACCTGAAGTTTGAGATACTTTATTGATATGGTAGTTAGTGGTCGATTCCACTGTTTCTACACACAAAGGGAAGTTAGTGGTTAAACAAAATGCATCTGTGGAATTCTCTGGTAGTCTTATGGCCTCAAACATTTGCTGTTGAGCACACTAGTGTGAAGAGTGATCAGAGTCCATGAAGGAGTAGATTAGTGTTCGTGGCTTGAAGGATACATGCAGATGTGAGGAGTGTTTTTCATGAAACTGATCACATGTTTTCTGATTTAATTAAATAATATAACTCTATTAATCATATCAAACAGATGTTTTCATTTATGTAGTTTAAAAGAACAACAGGAATTGAATTACCCTTTCCTAACTTTTGGCGGTTTTACAATAATATAGACTAAAAGATTTTCAGTGACTGTTGTGGAATTTTGATGTTGCATCAAATATATAGCTAATGCCCCATAATAAAATTAATATACATTAAATTATCAAAATTAAATTAAAATAGATATTTAAGGAGATTGCATTATATAAACCCTGACAAATATTTTTTTAAAAATATAAATTAAACAGAAATCATAATAATTCTTACAAAATTAATTAATATTGATTATTAATGTGCACTCAGTATACCTTATCTATTATTGTTTACCCAAATGCTGTTTGTCAATATTCTTTTCAGTGAAAAGAGCATTCATTGATTAAAGAAGAATAAACAGGAAAAAGATATTGGAGGAAGGGAAGGAATGTCATAGAAAAATATTCCATTAAAACGAAAAAATGAAAATAAATAAAATAATTTTACTCAAAAAAATTATCTCAGAGATATGGTCTTGAATTGTTTCATTCAGACTTTTAGAGATAAATAATAAACTATATCATAAAAGGAAGTAGACTGACCCAGGAAACCTAAGTTAAGGATGTGAAAAATAAATTTGGCCAGCCATGTATTCTCCTTACATATCAACAATGTACCAGTTTGATCGCTCATAATTTAAAAGTTTTGGAGTATCTAACGACAGGACCGTGGAGAGAACCCAAGGCCCTGAGTGACTAATTATCCCGGTCCGCATGCCAAATATTAAATTCACCACTGAAACCCAACCTCATAGTATATAATGTATGCAACAAAAAGATTATGCAAATACATTACTTTAGTATTATATAATATATTTAATGTTATTAAATATAGTAAATTTAGAATGTAAAAATAAAGCCTGGTCTGCCTTCCCATCTCATCAGAACTGTTTAGAGATCAGTCTCCACTCACTTTCAGTTTCATATGCCTAATATTAGAAAATGGTCTTTTTGGATATTTAAAAATGAATTTCTTATATTTAACATCTATAATTATTATATTTTAATTATTATGTGATTAAAAAAAGATTTAATTTTGCTTTACTTTAATGAGTATCAGCAACTTTGATAAAATAATGCTCCTGAAATATAGTAAGCTTTTTTTTTATTAGTTAAAAGAAATATATAAAGCATATTAAAAAGTAGCCAAAATAGCAATAAATATTTACATAATAATTTTTTTATCTTAAAAAATGAAGTAAGAATTCTGAAATGTTCTTCTCCTATGATGACAGCCCTTAGCAAAAAAAAGGCTCCCAAAGCAGGTTATGGAAGGGCGTCCAGATAGAGAAAGAGGAAGAGGCAAGCCTAAGGTACAATGGCTGGATAATATAGAAGCCGACCTTAGATTGTTGGGTTTGCATACATGGAGAAGAGCCTCAGAAGACCGATCTGAATGGAGGAGATTAATTGAGGAGGCCAAGGTCCTCCAAGGACCATATTACCGAAAGAGATAGTTATCTGAAACCGCTTTTAAGACAGTATGACTGGTCGATTATTACTTTATTCTAACTATTTGCTGACAACGCCGATTTTAATATTAGAACTATTAGTGGAGAGAACACTTTTCATACATTTATGTTTGTCAATCTAAAAGCCATAGTACACATAGAAGACGACAAACTTCGAATTCCTACTTCTGATTTACCAGCTAAAGATCAGCTGGGCTCATATCTACAAAGTCTCGTAAGGGAGAGAAATACGGATTAAATTGGAATGAAGAAATTTTTTACTGTGGACATTGCTGAATCGGAGACCATACATAAAATTTAATGCTTGAGCATTCTCTTTCCATATGGGCAGTCATAAATTTGGTCCATTACAATATCATCTTGGCAAGGTTAATGGAAAAAATTTCAACAATAAAAAGCGAAATTTCATATCCAACCACTGAAATTATTCCATTACCTTCTAAACGTAGTGGCTAAAGATTTAAAAGCCATCTATAATTGTATTATTAATTGAATTGACATAATCATATCACCAAGAAAGAAACTTTAGAGGAACTCTTATAAATACAATTAAATACTTTTATATTATTATCATTTTGTATTTTTTTACCAAAAATTAATATCTGAAAAAAATTCTTTTTTCGTTTTTTTAGCTTTATTTCTTTATTCACACCCGTCAAAAATATCTTATTAAAGTAGAAATAAATTATGGAAATATATAATAGAACAACTAATAACATTTTAATGGAAATGATAGGAATGCAAGTGGACCGGGGCCGGATGGCTTGTGCGTTTTGAATTCCGATTTTTAGGCCGAATTAAGGAGTTTTGTTAAAAATAACCAATGAAATATCACCTTCATGAACCTATCACCTTCATTAAGGATATTTTGCTATTAAAATTTATTTCTTCCTACTCAAAATCCCGATTTGAAAATATTGAAGAATTTTTCTCGCCGATTTCTTTCTCTTTTAACCTAAGTGAGCTTTTGAGTGAAAAAATGGTGCAAATAAAGTTTGCAGATAATTTAATTATGCTTCGAATAGAAGTAGTTTTACATCTCTATAACTGATAACAACGAAGTTATAGTATTTTTAAAAATTATTCCTCGCTGCTACTTCAGGCGCCATTTTGAACATGTTCCGCGCCTCGGATTCTTGTGCTTTTAGTAGGAGATGTATGTTTTAATGACTTCTAAAACATATATGAAATTCAGCTTGCCCTCGATTCTTTCTACCTCAAAGTGAAATTTGAATGGGGTACGAGCCATAGGTTAGGACAAGCTTGATGAGGGCCCTATAGAACTCAAACTTCGTTGAGCAGGATAATGATGAACTTTTAAGATGTCTGTGGAGGCCAAAAGAACACCTTTTGGCATTGATGAGCCGTTGACTGATTTTGTTTCCAGAAGTTATCATTGACCCCAGATACTTGAACTGCTCAACTTGATGGAAGGTACATGAATCACTATCCATCACATCTGCTCCAGGCCCTGCTCGCAAATATTGTCATTCCCATTTCTTTTGCAGCTTTGACCTACTTAAGAAACTCACTTTTGAGCTACTTTCAGGATCTTACAGTAAGGTCTAATTCATCTGCAAAGCCGAGCACTTAAATTGACTTATTAAATATAATGTCGGTTGTCTGTGTTCTCGAGTCACGCATTATCTTTTCCAGGGCCAAGTTGAATAACAGACAGGCCCATCACCTTGCCTAAACTAATTCCGGTGAAATGTCTGATTGCACTCTAACACCTCGCGACATCCATTGTCACCGTGATTAGACGCATTAGTTTCAACGGGATTCCCATTTCACAGAGGGCCGCATACAACTTAGAACTTACAACTGTTAAAAGCACTGCAGAAGTCGATAAACAAGTGGTGGGTCGTCATCCTGAACTCATGCTATTTTTCTAGAATCATCCGGATGATGAATATTTGATCAACTGTAGATCTCCCCATTCTGCCTTTCAGCGAATGGGAGCTGCTTTAAATATATAATTGTTGATAGTATTTTACAGCCACAATGAAGAAGTGTGATCCCTCTGTAATTAGAGCAATCCAGAATGTCACCCTTCTTGTGGAGCAAATAAAGCTCATCAGGATTTCCTGTATCTTCGTTCAAGAGTGTATCAAAGCAACCACACCATCAGGCCAATTTTTCATCCTTTTTTGTGATCCTGGATCCATCCTCCTTTCTACATGCCTTGTCCCATGGTTTGTGAATGATGCTCTACTTTCGTTAACCTTTCTGTAAAACATTCTGGATTGACTCTGAATTATATTTCCTCATGCTTCTTCTTTCAATACAGCTTTTTTCTCTTCTCTTCTTGTATTCCTGTGATGCTCGCCTAGTGTAATGCTTCTGTATTATATGTTTGTAAATTTTGTATTTTACTTCTAAGCTGTTGCAGTCTGCACTAAACCATAGAGACCTGACTACTTGTTCTTCCAAACCTATGATTTCTTTTGATACCCCTCTAACTAATGTCAAAGAAGTATCCCATAGTTCCTGAACAGAGCCATCCAGCATCCGACAATATCCATACCCACTTCTGGGTCTTTCAGCTTGGATGTTGCTACCCTTTCTGTCTTCTTTCCATTGATTTTCGAACATTGAATATCCTGGCTAATACAAGGTAATGGTCAGCATCCACGTTAGCCCCTTACCTAGGATTTACAGCTCATCAAATTAGACATGTGTTTCCTACTGATCAAAATAGGGTCAGTCTGATGAACCGTTCTACCATCAGATCGCCATATTCTTCCCAGGGAAGAGTGAGCATCCAATGACCATGTCCTTTGAGGCAGCAAACTTAATGAGCATTGGACCATTTTCACTTGTATTATCATGGAAGCTGTACATTCCTATAGTCGGTTTGAAGAACTGCTCCTTACCTTTTTTGTGTTAAAATCCCCCATGAACACCTTTATATCACTCTTGGGACAACTGTCGATTGTTCTGTCCAACTGATCATAGAAGGTTTTCTTTTCATCATCTTTTGATAACTAAGTTGGTGCATAGCAGCAGAGAATTTTCCTTCAAATGTAAGAATGCTAATTCTAGGGCTTTCCGGAGTGAAACCAATCACTAAATCTCTGGTTCTTCCACTAACAACAAATCCCAGAAAAATGTTTATTTTCTTGGCAACTGTAGTAGGTGGTGTGGGAACGCTTCTCCAGGAGTCCCTTACCTCATGTCTAGCGACCACGTTCATTTTATATCGGTCTATTTGTTGAAGAAATTGACAAAGCGAACTCAGTCTATATAATGATAAAATATTCCACTCTCCAAATTTTAAGACCATGTGACTAATCCTTGGTCTTTTCTGTAAATTCAGTTCGACTAATACTCTTTGAGGTTTTGTTGCGATAAATTTTTTTTACAGAGTGGTGTCACAAGCACCACATCCAAACCTCCTTTATTCATGCTTGGGATTGACAATGGCTCTAATACAACTATTTCCATTGGCAGAGTTTTTCTATCCCTAAACATAATTTTCAAATATGAGTATGTCGATGTAAGATCCATTATATGACAGTTTATAAGAAGAATAAAATAACTTACACAAAAAGCTTCTTAAGAAAATAAAATGTCCAGATGAAAATTCATTCACTCTTTACCCATAACTTAAAATAATATAAGTATCAAACTTTATACAATTTCAAAGAAAGCTACACAGTGCTTATTACTTGTTAATGCACTAACACTTTGCCTACTACCAAAGAAAGTAAAGTTTTCTAATAACACCGGGTCTCTGCTCAGAGCTTTATTGCTCAGCTCATAGTTACTGTATAGAATATTTTATTTGCTACACAAATTTAATTTGAACATAAACATGACTTTGATAAAAGTTTTTTTCTAAATATCATAAAATAAGGAATAAAAAGTAATGATGTTAGAAACAAAAAGTATAATAACAAAAATGTATTAACATGTAACATGTAAGGCATCATAATAAATTGATTATATGACAGCTATACCAATAAAAATTATGATTTCTTATTTTGATTTTTTTTTTACAATAAAAATGTTTAAAAAAATAAATTGTTAGCACAAAAGCGGTAATTTATAAATGTGGTTTAGCAGCCTTGGTTTGTTGTGATAAGGCCTCTTTTAAAAGTTTTCCAAAATCATCATCCACTTTGGAGAAGTTCTTGAGAGCTCTTTCCTAAAAAATAAAAACAAAATAAATCATAAGAAAAAAAAAGGAGAAGAGGAAAATTATCTTTGTAATCAATTGAAAATAATACCTGGATGAAATCAGCAGCGTCCTTTAGATTTGCAGAAATGTTTTCTACTAGCCTCCTTCTTTCTTCAACCTTAAGGGTCTTCCTGTAGAAGAGGGTGGCTTGGCTGAAGTTGTCTTCATCACCAGACTCATGCCTGGAAAAGTTATTATAAAAACTGATTAAAATTCACTCATAATTAATCAACAGACAACTCTTGAGTATTTTAGAGTTAAAAATAGTTTCACTAATCAGAATTACCTTTTGATTACTTTTCATTTATCGAGCTAAAGAGGTAAAATTTTATTTGTGATACAGGAGCTTAATTGAAGATAATTTAAAACAATATTTTCACAATGCAGTTTTGTTTAGAGGGTATGCATTTGTATATAATGATTTAAAGAATGATAGTAAAGCAAAGTGGGGATCACTAAAGAAGCACATTGATACCTGTTTAACAAGGTACAATGTGAAAATTCAAACAATAGGAGTGATTTTGAAATTGAAACTCGGAGCTGTTTTTCAAGCATAATTCCCAATGTGAAGAATTCAAACGGAATCTCCAATCTTCAAGGCTGCAGGAGACCCTGATTAAAAATACAATAAAAAAAAAATAAAAAAATACCTTTCAACATCACCAACAACTGTAAACTGGGATGAAGCTGATGTGGGGTCTGGTTGAGGTCCGTTGAAGCTGTTAGGGAAGTAGTTGGGAACACCACCTTGATTTTCATAGGCCTGGGGACCATCACGCTGGCTGTTAGCAATCCTGGCTCTGTATGGGCAGTTGACTGGGAGTTGGTTGTAGTTAGCGCCCAGCCTGTGGCGATGGGTATCGGAATAAGAGAACAGGCGACCCTGGATAGTTTAGTTTTTATTAAAGTATACATTTATTTTTAATTTAATCACAAATAGTACAATAAAAAAATGAGTGACATAATCTTAGAAACTTATTATTTTTCAAAAATTCATAAAGCTTTAATCAGAGACAAGAAATAACCCACCATTTGCCTACACCACTACAAAGTTTAAGTTTCAAGCCCAAAATAAGCAAATTTCTGAAAAACTGGAAGTAAATAATTAATTAATCATTATTATTCTGGTAATCACTAGGTGTTTCTATCACTCACAGTTGTCATCCAGTCACATTTACCTACTTTTCTGGTATCACTTGCAACTCTATCCGATCATCTTAATCTTGTTCTGCTGATAGTTTAATGTTCAAGCATTCTGGAGACAAGAACTATACAGCTAAGTCAATTTAATTGAGCAGATCTTGTATCTAAATCGCTGAACAGGTCATATGTTTCATTATTCCTTCATCATCGCCATTCTCCTCTAATATTAGCAGGGCTGAAGATTCGTCGGAGAAATTTTCTCTCAAAAACCTAGGGTTTCTTGTCTTCCACCTTTGAGGTAGTTCAGGTTTCAGACTGCAGGTAAGCACAAGGCGGATTAGGATTTTAAACAAAGTTATTTTTGTTCCTTTAAGATTAAATTACTATAACTGGGATTATTCATTCCACAGTAACATTTATTGACAGCCATTAGTCTAATATTAAATTCTGCTCCTATTCTACTATAACAGGTTATCCGCAAGCCCAAGCAGGCTAATTCAGATACTTGATCAAACTTCTAAATGGAACTTTCACTCCTACTTGTCAGAATGTTTCTACAGAGACCATATACATAACATTTTGTTGCAGCTTCCAAGGTTATGAATGATTGATGTATGCAATTAAAAGAGCTATCTATTATGTCTATGTTTTGTGTGAACACGAGGAGTTAGGGGAAAAAAATAGTAAATTAATAATTTCAAATATCATATAACCACTCTAACCTGAAAAAATCAACAGCAGTAATCAAATTTCTGAATTACTTATAGGTGTTAAAATTGAAATAGATAGGGCTACATTTAAATTTGAAGGTGTACCATTTGACTTGGAAAAAATAAAACTCAATGATACAAATTAAAAAACAATAACAATTACATTACATCAAAAAGACTTAAATAGTAAATAAACCTACCTGCAACAGTTTATCAGGGCTAGGTTCAACACCAGGGATTAAGTGGGCAGGACTGAAGGCAATCTGTTCTACTTCAGCAAAGTAATTCTTAGGGTTCCGGTCTAGCACCATTTTTCCAATAGGGATGAGAGGGAATTCTGCATGTGACCATACCTATGATATAAAAACCATCAATAGCTATTAATCTAATAAATATATAGATTAGAATGATGCATTATCATTAATAATGAATACTGTCACTGCCTTATACTATTTTTACTCATATTTAGAAAAATAATAATTTTTTTTTTTGTTGATTTGATCTCAAACAAAATGGACTCTGTCATATTTTTAAAGTGTAATTGTTTTACATAATTTTCAAACAAAAATAGAAAGTTATCCTTCAGAATCCTCTCCTCTACCACAACCCCGGACCAGGAAAGTTATTCAACATGGAAGTAAAAGAAAATCTGATTCCGAATCATTTGTTTTATTTGAATCTTTTAATTTTATTGTGAATAATGTAATTTTCTTTTAAGGTTTTAGTTTCAAATTATATTTCAAATGCTTTGTATTTTATTGAATAAGAAACAAAAAATTTTTAGTATTCAAAATAATTTTGTTTTAGAAAATAGTAAGAAAAAAAAATGTGTAAATGCATTTGTTTATATTGTAAATAGTGATTAATCATTTTGTAGAATGTTTTTATATATAATAACAAAAAAATCAAAAGTTGAGTAAACTATACTAAATAACATTCAATTAACAGAACCCATCAATAAAAAGGATTTAAAATTTCTCATTAAAAAAAAAAATAAATATAACTTTTTTAAAATTAGTTATATACATTTGTATTTAAATCAACAGCTTAACAACTATTGTGATTCATCGAAATATTAGGATATAGAAATTTAAAAGAGAAACCACATAGATATGGGATAATTTTTATAGCAATTAATGTAATTACAGGTGAGTGATATTTAAATATTATACCTTTGTAACATCAAAAGGATTGATTTTAGAGGTTTCAGCCTCCTTGGGAGTCATGACTTGCAGGTACCAGGTCCAGGACGGGTATTGTTTATTTGCAATAGCATTGTACAGATCCCTGATACTATAATCAGGATCAGAGCCTCCAAGTTCTGCAGCACGGCTTGCAGACAAATTTTTGATTCCTTGATTTGTCTAAGTATAATGAAAAACATTATTATTAAGCTTAAAAGTCAATTTTTTTCTTATTGTGGATAATACATAATAGCAATGCTTTAGAAAAAAAAAAACAGTAATGTACCTTATAATGAAATTTGCAGTAGTGGACTTCACCCTTGCTATTTACGAGCTTGAAAGTATGAGAGCCATAACCGTTCATATGCCTATAGCCATCAGGAGTTCCTCTGTCTGAGAATAGGAAAAGTACCTGATGAGTGGTCTCAGGCCTCAAGGAGATGAAGTCCCAAAACATATCAGCATCCTAAAAAGTGTAAAAATATAGTTTTATAAATTAAAGAAAAAAAATATTGCATCTATAGAGCTAGAGAATATGTGATTAGTCAAAAAATCTAAATTTTTTGGATTGGACTTTGAGTTTGACAGGCATCGGTAGCAGTAGCAATCTTATAATTTTGAGTTCAAAAACTTGAAACTCCCTACCATTTTGAGACGATAGAGAAGACAAATTTAACAACCCAGTGATGAACCTAACTCATTTTGGCATCAGTTTAGTAAAGTACTAAACTAGATAACCTTAAAAAACAAAGTAATATGGATTGTTACAATAAAAATTTTCTCAATCAATGATTCGGATACAACCATAGAATTTAGTTTTCTAATATCATAAAAAAGGTGTACTTTTTAGACCAATTCAGGTACACTACGAAAATGTATTTAGAAAAATAATTTTGAGTTAGGGACTGGTGCAGTATAGTGGTTTTTATCAATGAGATAAATTTTGTATAGAGATCCTAAAAACCGCTGTGAGAAGAGGGACTTTGCTCGAAATTTAAAAGACAAGTGACAGTGGGAGTGGACAATAATTAGTAATAAAGACATGTGAAGAGATGAACAATTATTTTAGACTAATGAACAGCCAGAATTACAAAGATAATACACTTATCATGGTAGCCAAAGGAGTAGGCATAGAGATAATTCAAAATTCTATAAAGACCTATTCAATCTTTAGTTAAATCATTAAATTCATTGGCCATAAAACAACAAATATTTTATACTAATTAATGCTTATCAAAATTGATACTTACCAATAACAATTTTTTATCATAAATCTCCAAATAAATTGGACTAAAAGTACTCAAGAAAGAAATCATACCTTAAGATGTGTTACAGGATTCCTCTTTTGGGTGTGGATGAAACTAGGAAATAGAATTGGATCCCTAATGAAGAAAATGGGAGTGTTGTTACCAACAACATCCCAGTTACCATCTTCAGCATAGAATTTAACAGCAAAACCTCGAGGGTCCCTGATAACAAGAGATACATTTTGAAATAAGTAAACTTATTTAGAAGTAGACAAAATTTAGCAATAATGAATGAAATTTTATTTTAAACAGTTTTCTTTAGTAGATTTGGGCAAGGTTTTCGCAAAGGAGATGAACCACGAGAAATATATGGTAAACAAATAAATAAAATAAAATAACAAGCAAACGTCAATTTAAAAAGTGAATGAAATTAGAACCTAGAATGTGAATGAAGAATATTATCCAAACTTCTGAACATTAACATGAAAGCTTGAAGAGAAGACTTGATTTCTGAACTACCACTCCTAAATAATAAATTTAAAAAAAAAAAAAAAAAAAAAACAGGCAATATTATGGATATTGAAACAAAACTGAAAAATAAAACTAAGAAACTTGAGTAATTAATTTTTTTTTTAATCAATTTAATAATTATATGCACTGAAAGAGATGGTCTGATTTATGATTTTATGGTATAATAGAAAATCAATGAGGTCAGCAATGATCTAACTGCCTGAGTTATCCACTAAATAAGGTAAGGTACTCATTTCAAGGTTGAGAGGTTCCATGTAGTGTTTGCTAAACCATGGTTCCAACCCCTACATAGACCACTAATTTGAAAAAAAATGTTTAGCATGTTAAGCCAGTATTTGAATATCAGAGAAAGTTACATCTCTAACAACTAGCTAGGCTATCTTGCTTTCTATAACAATGTAATTTATGAAACAATTTTTGGATTAATTAATACAAAGACCAAACAATGAAAAACATTATAGGGGTACTCACAATTTTATTAAGCATGCTGTATGATAAACATGCTCAATTCAGAATTATGAGAGGCCCAGAGTAATTACTATTGCATCTTGTTAAATAGATACAGTGGCGTTGCCTACGATAAGATATTGTAATTTTGTTTTATTTTCTAATACTTTTTGTAAAAAAATGAGTGTAGGGGAAGGTGTGCACCCAAGGGGCACTTTTTAGATGAGGATTTTTTAAAATCAGGATTAGCTCTCTGATCATTTGAAAAATTCTAATTAATCTTTAAGTATCAGGCTACTAGTTCTAAGCCATAGCAAATGTGAAGCTATATTTAAGGTTGGGTAAAAATAAATTAAAGCGCCAAGTGGTGTTGTACCAGTGAACATCACTGACAAGTAAGAAAAAAAACTTCTTTTAAGGCTTTTGAAAGAAAAACTGTAATTGACTACAGTTGCCTTTTCTATAGAACCAGGAGGAATAACTTCCAGCATGCAGTGTTTATAATGAACTTGGGAGAAAATGAATAGGGGTGGACTTGAGTTTCCTGCAGCACTAATGCATGCTATCATAGTAGCATTGCTGCCACGTTATCTAGTTAGCTTCTCGTTATCTTTTAGTTAGCTACCATGTTAGCTTCTCATTAGCTAGTTAGCTGCCATGTTATCTGCTTAGCTTCTCTTTTAGCCAGTATTTTCTACCAATAAAGCCCTTTTTACCCCTATCTTACTTCGAGGCATAATATTTTAATTAGTTTTTATTAATATGGAACAATTAGTTTGTTCATAAGTAATTTAACTTCAGTTCATATTGTAACACTAGACACAGGAAGTCACTGTCCCCTGGAACAACATGTATTTTTTTCTCCTGGTATATCGATGTTTCCTAAAAAAATTACTATAATTTTTCAAATATTACACTGGCCAGTCAAAACCTTTTATCATTCCATAGCTAAATAAAACCACTTTCACAAAAAAGTATTGTTCTTTATATAAACTAGTATTGTCCAAGGTGAAAAACTTCATAATTTGATACAATATTTTTACTCACCAGAATCCAAAACACTTAAACGGCTCCTGACAGACAACTGATGGCTCAGAGAATCCCAGGTTCAGGGTGCAGTCAGACCAGGTAAAAAGCAAATTTTCCAAGTAGGAGAAAAAAACAAATCCTTTCCCTACAACATGGAAACCCTTCCCCCTTCCCCATTGTCTCCTGGACCTTCCACTATCTTGCTTTGTCCACATTTTGTTAGCCTTGATTCTTATTCTCTTCTCTTGCTTCTCCATTGAAGTGACACATTTTTAATTTGACTGAAGTAAGTAAACAAATGCCTAACCACTTGTACAAATTCAAATATCTACTGATTGCACCTGAACTGTTGAGGACAAGCTCATATCATATCATTCAACCATCAATCTCCTTAATTAATGAATGTTACAATTTATAACTTATAACATGCTATAAGATATCTTATAAGATATCATCAATTCAACTACCTGCCTCTCTACAGTGGTTCACAAATTGTTGAAAATCGTAATAATTGCTTACTACTTAATATTAATACCTTAATACAACATCTAAACTTTTACTACCAACATTACTTAGATACAAAATGTATTAAAAAAATAGAAAGAAATCCTAGAAACCCTGCTTGAGGTTAAAATAATCGATAGCTTACCTAGCCGTATCTGCAGATCCACTTTCACCACCTACAGTAGAGAAACGAACACCGACAGGCGTCCTTTTACCAATTTGACTAAAGACAGAAAGTTTAGTGTATTTGGTCACATCATGGGTAACTTCAAAATATCCAAAAGCACCTGAATGAAAAATATAATATTTATTCAAGTAAGCATAGCTTAAAAAAAGTAGATCCTTAAACTAAGAAGTAAAAATTTTAAATATTTCTAGTTTTAAAGAGGAAAATAATAAAAAAAACTAAAACACAATAAAAAACTGACAATAAGACAACTTTTAAGTTATAAACTAAATATTATTTTATTTTAGCCTGCCTGAAAATAGACTTCCTGAATTAAATTTTTTTTGTGAAACCAATAATTGGCAAATTTCGATGCAGAAATTTTTTTCATCGATCGAACTAATGAGACCTTATCATAGATTGTAATTTTCTGATGAAAGTTACACAAAATTAGAGCTGCAATGCTAAAATTCATGTTAACATTGCTGAATCATATTAACATTGTCGTATTTAGTACATTTTATATTTAAGCAATGAAGACCCAATAAAAAATGAAAAATATATGCCCAGAATCAATACAAATAAAACTGTAAAACCAATCAATACTCATGTAAAATTGACTTTCAAGGACCGTTGTAAATTTATAAACATATTTTTCAGCTGTCAAAACTGAGAACAATTCAGGCAAATAATACATTAAAGTTTAGTAATAATATAATTATCCACCAGTATCACATTAAATATAAATTTTTGGAGATAAAAACAAATAAAAAATTAATGGATTTTAATTAGATTAATTAATCAAAACAAGCTCTTTTGCTTCTATATAAGTCTTCCAAATATATTTTTTTTTTTTATCCATGTTCATAAAAGATTTGATTCTTCCAGGAAATAATTCCTGGAAGACATTTAGTTTCATATTATATTTAAAACACTTGGGTTTTAATAAAATAGTCCAAGGTTTTGAAAAGAGGTAATCAGCCACTGATTGGTCTGACAGATACTAAAAATTTGTAATTTTAAATCTTGGAGGTTTTCTATAGTCCCTCTTGAAATAGATAATCATTAGTCATGCAAACTGATGCTTTTATTTAAAAACTTATTTTATTCTTAATTTATACGTAATTTACAGTTTAATAAACTGTTATTAAGCCTAAATTAATGTGTCATGTGATACAATGCAATTTTAAGAAAAAAAACACATAAAGAAGCACAACATCAAACCACAAAATAATAACTTTAATAAAACTGAATTAAAAAATATAAATATTAAATCAGAACAAAATTTAGCATGAATAATATCAAAGAATTATATTGATTTATGTTATAAAAAGTGAATATGATTGGCATAATGTAAACAACGAAATGAATGTAACTTTTTTTTTTTAACACAGGATTAGATCCAAAAATAGTATTAATTTATTTTTCAATTTATGCTTTAATAGTTCTTCTTTATCTTCCTCTTATGCCACTATCAGCGTTGAGGAATGCTTTAATAGTTTAATCTTAATATTAATATTAATAAAAAATCTGTAGAACTCTAGTATACATCGGTAATATGTTGTATCAGCGAATAACAATTAAACATTGCTAATAATTTATTCCTACCAGCTCCTTTTGCATGAACAACTCTTTCAGGGATTCTTTCACGATCAAAATGTGCGAGTTCATCAATTAGTGCATGATCCTGTAAGAGAATTGGTCCCTTTTTTCCAACAGTAAGACTAGCTGTTTTAGTGCTAACTGGGTTTCCAGAGCTAGTAGTTAAAGTGTCTAATGTCTGGAAATAAAGAACAATAGATACAATTTTAATAAAAACAGTTATTTATCATAATAGGAATAAGTAGAATTAAAAAAAAAAAAACTAGTATCACTTAAAACTTTAAAACTGTGCTGGTACAACTGGCCCTTGGTATTGATGACCTTGGCATTGGATCTCTTTCAGAATAGAATCCTGAGTTTATGCAAATAGAGGTTACACTGGGGAAACTTATAAGCAAATGTCACCCGGTCCTACAGAAGCTTTTTTTTCCTTAAGAGGTGGGATAGTTAAATGATTTAGGCCATGAGATTATAATAAAATAATAAAGATAAAAATTTAAAACATCTGAACCAATAGTTAATTAAAAATATTTAATTCTGTTAATGCATGATGTGAAATATCCCAAATGCTGCCTCCATAAGAATTCTAATCAATTAAAATTCCAAATTCCAAGTAGCACAGTAAAAATATATTTTCTATTTCAATTGTCCTCTTTTCCAAACAGGGCCATGGAATGCTCCAGAGCCAAACTGGTTCTAATACAACATCTATCTTTGGAAAGGTTTTAACTTTCAAAAGAGATAAGGAGTTTATGTAAGAACATTAGTTCAAATTCTCAAACAACGATATTGAACATTGCAACGATGACAAAGGAATACTCATAAGATTAAGGAAATTTTTGAGCATGTCAATTCGCATGATTAATGACCAATGATATGGCATGTTTTTGTGACAAAAATAATTTTTTTATCTATAACAATAAGAATAGACTGTCTGGATAGAAAAATAAATTGAATTTTCAATAAATTTGAGAGAAATAAATTTTTTTTCAAAAGTAAATATTTTGTCAAAAGATCTAAAACTACTGGAACTAAACAAATGATTGTTGTAAACAGAGGGAAGGGGTGTTTGATAACGTACATGTTGATAACACATGCTTGAAACAAATTTGTTTTTTGGCTTACAAAGAGCAAGTAATCGTAGTTAAATATCACCACAAAAAAAATTAAGCACTTTTATTTAATCACAGGGAAGAAGCAGAATTCGACAAATTAAATAGATGAAGAATAATTCTTACGTGAGCAAGGCTTAAAATATGTAATTGAAAAATAAATCCATTTACCTTTTGTTTCGACCTGTACTCATTCAACTGCTCTGCTGAATTCTCACGGGGCATTTTGAACGTTTGCTTTGAGCTAACCTACACAGCACGAATTCTCGGTGTGGAATGAAGCGGTCGCTGTATCTCATCTGTTACGAAACCTACGGAAGAGAAGGTGGAGGGGAGAAGTGTTAGTTTTCAATTTTCTGACTATCATTGCTCCTTTTAGGTTTTTCAAATCTTATTCCATAAGCCAATTTATTTTTTTACTGAAAAATGAAAAGGTTTATGCACTACTATCTATATAGTTTAATTCATAGATAATTTAAAGAAATATTATTTCAATATTGTCTAAAATTATTACATAATGAAAATTCATAAAAAATTCAATAAAACAAACTAAAATATATCATATATATATATATATACATATATATACCGTATTGTCTTCCAAGTATTTATAACGAAATTATATATTATTTCCCCATTATAACATTATTAGAACAATATAAATTATTTATTTATATATTATTTGAAAATGAGGGATGTTATAAAAACTAAATAAATAAGAGAAAAACTAAGTTTAACTGCTTTAAAAGATAGCAGCTTCATTTAGATTTCTTCATTTTCTTTTAATTGGATTATATACGTATATATAATATATTATTTTTCCTTATAATCTGTAAATAACTTATTTCTTTTTGAGTAAACATTTATGAATATTAAGAGTTTAAGACAAGAGAATTATCTATAAACATTATGCCAAATAAAATTAAATAAATAAAATATAATATTTCATATTATTAATTTGTTCATTGTATGACCAACAGTATTTCAGATTAAAATTTTTAGTCTTCCGTTGTTTTTTCCTGGTGATAAATTTGTAGGTCTATAGTAGAATCAAAACCTCGACAAAACCTCATTTTAAAAGTAACAATATAGGGCCGGCTCAAACAATAAATAAGCAAGAAACAAGTAACAATACAGACAACAAATCTTTATGCCGGAAAAATCTTTAGGGCGAACGGTAGAATGCGGGGAGATTTTTTTTTTTATTGTACGATTTGTCAACATTTATTAAAACTATACGGGTGTTTGTACCCCACAAGTTTTTGCAAAACTGAGTCGGAGCAAACGAGGGATGTTTTTAATATTGTAAAATGCAAATAACAATTTCAATAGTCGCCAGAAAACCTAGAGAGATCACTGTAACGAGGGATTCTTTAATACAAGGTAGGGCAGAAATAAGTGACACTATGAAGGGCAGTGTCATCGTGGTCCGAATTGGAAAAAAACCTGGTCAAAATTCTAAAATTCGCTGTATCGCCGCTTTTAGTTACTCTAATGCTTATTTAATGGTTTACAGCCAGTTACATTAGCTATTTCTCCGATTAGGTAATCAAAAAAATAATTACAATAATAATCAATATCCATATCATTATTTTTATTTATATTTTATTTATGGTTTAACATCCTTATATATATATATATATAAATGGTATATGCATATGTATATAAAAAGTATATAAATAGTATATATATATATATATATATATATATATATATATATATATATATTAAATGCGTAGCATTTATTTGTTACAAAAATCAGTAATACATACCTACTGATTTACATTTTGTTTTTTTAAAGATTTAAAACTGATTTCGGATAGTACTAATAGAATTTAAATAAATAAAAAAAAATAACGTTTTATTTATTTGCTTTTTTAGGACAAAATTGTTTTAAGAAGCGATTGCAAAATATTTTTCATGAAAAATAATTTGGAAATTCATGTTTTGATATTACATTTCAGGAAATTATTATCCAATATATACTTCATCAATTTTATTTGATCATATCTAAAGACGTTTCGTTCTTATTCTTGCTCTTTTTCAAGTAATCTTTATCTACCAGTTTTACATCAATATTTTTCATCTATGTAACGTTATTGTCCCATTGCCCATATTTGGTTAAGAAGAACCTTATTCGTCCATACTAGTTCCCCATTTTCTATTGCCCGGTCGTGATGAATGATCTGTTTGAACACAGTACATATCGAACATATGTTATGTTATTTAAAAATCTTCACAGTTCATTAAGTGCATTTTTTCTACAGTATTTTAAAATTTGGAGTCAAGGACATTATTATTTTTACTTATTATAAACAACTGAATGACCCTTAAAAAATATTGAACAATTGAGGTTTTTTTGGGTTCTCTCTGACCTTTAGAAGCGGAGATCTGAATTTAAAAAAAAAAAAAAAGTTTATATAAATTTTTAAGTAAACAAAAAAATCCGTCATCTGATCGAAACAAGACTATTTTCCCGGATTCCAGAGATTTCATATTCTTGCTGCGTATTTTCTTTTTGTATAACAAATTTCAATTTAAACAAGACAATAGATCGCCAAAAAAGTAAAAAAAAAAAAAAAAATAGCTGTGCCACAGCCTTATGGCAACTCCAAAATCGAATTAGTTAACGCCGCAGTTTCCAAATTAATTTATTTTTATAAATCAAACCCCCAGGTTTCAATGTAATGTCTTGATGTATAAACGTGTATAACATAACTATTTATGAAGTACCTTAAATAGATTCTTAATTTATTTTTAGTAAAATAATTACTTGATCAATTATTTTTAAATGTCATTTCTAATTAAAGAATCACCACAGCAAATAGTTTTTCTTTTTATTGTTTTCTTGTAACGGCAACTATCAACTCCGAGCGTTACGTGCACATGTCGGAGACTATCCGACGCCCCTAATGGATCTAAAAACCAGGCCGAAATACGAAAAATTTAAATCCATATATTGAACATGAATTGACACACGTTTGTTATTATGAATCTTGACTAGCGGTAATGCGATTCTTTTCACCGTGAAAACTTGTTTTTTATGGATTCAATTTATAATCATGTCTTTTATCATAATCTGTTTATTTACTTTATTATCGCTTAAGTCATTTAACTTTCAATGTTATTTTGTACCATTGATGCCAGTGACCTCAAAATTATTACTGCAATAGCTCACACACATTACCCATTCTTTAAAAACGAAACAAAAAAATTATTATTTGGAAAAAGTTGCAATAAATAAGGTGAATCGGACAAAGAAAACAGAAAAACAAACTAAATTCCGCGAAACGTGGGAGAGGATTGGGACCCGAACAATACTGACTAAATTAAAATGAAATACTGTCATTGTAGAACAAATGAATGTTCATATAATGCCTATATTTCGAATATTAAGTGAGATATAGAATAAGAAAGAGTGAAAATCAGAGAATCCCATTGGCCGTGATAGTAGGATTGGAGGATCGGTGTTGTAATTTGAATTATTAAACAATAATATTAAATTGGCATTAATTTTTGTCCCCGATGTTGCACTCCCTGAGATTGCTCTGATGACTCTATAGAAACTATTGGGTTGGAATATATGAAATGTCGGTTAATAGGGAATGAAGCGAATGAAAGAAAAACAAACAATGCCAAGAAAAATTGAAATAACAATTTTAGAGAAAGCGGACTGTTTCAGATTCTTCTCAGTAACTCCCTTCCAGTGCATTTTAGATAAATCTTTGACATAACCAATTTTAAAGAACATTAAATGTCCTGAGAATTTTATATGCAATATTTTTTTTTAAATTTGGAACAGCTGCTGATATGGGGGACCGTAAACACCTGCAAATTGTCAAGAAAACGCAAAAAGTTGGATATTCAGAGGTTTCGCTTTAATAACTATTTTAAATTTTAAATACTATTTTAATAAAATATTTGTAATTACTCTCAACGGACGCCAAGGAATATTGAAATAGCAATTCCCCTTTCTCTAAAATTGTTATTTCAATACTCCTTGGCGGCAGACAGATTTGTACAAAACAAAGTTGGCCTTAGCTCCTGGATTGTAATCCTTAAGAAAGGGACAAGTACTATTCTATTAAATTATCAACCCCATCAACATGTACGTGGTATGTAGGTTTGAAAGTAATATTCAAACACAATGGTCTAAGTACCACATCACCCTACTTAAAAAAAAAAAATGTTATAGTGAAAGAATATTTCAATATGTGACCTCAAATAAGAAGCCAGTTCATTTTAAAGGTATAACAATGAGTAGCTCTCAAATATGGTAGCTAAATATTTATTCTTCATAGATCCGAGATCAATGTTTCCTAACTTAAGAAGAACACTAAGAGCAATGTAAACAAAGAGAATGGAATTTTTATTTGCGGTTATAAACGCCTCATAATCACCTGTTAGAGAAAAAGCTAGGACTCATTTATCAACAGCCTTCATTCTTTATTTGTGAGTAAGGTGACGTTAGTTTTACGAGGAATACGAATACAATAGAATGAGCAATTGAAATGCGAAGCGGAGGGTCTTCGCAGCGAGGCTGATCTGTTTTGTCAACCAAGGAATGATATGTAACATTAACTAACCTCGAGTAACATTGACATAATGTTGTCCATACATAATAATCAATATTTTTGGTGATACTTTTGCCATAATGAGAGAAAAATGTCTTGGTGGTCGAAACTCCAAGTCATGTTGGTGTTAGTCCGCGTAGTACAGTTATTTATCAGGCAGGCTACGTGTGCGTGTTTATATATATATATATATATATATATATATATATATATATATATATATATATATATATATATATATTTATAGTTTTAATTCATTCATGACGCCGCTGTTGTCAGTATATATATATTTTTTTTTTGTTGAAAAGATATGCTCACATATAATTTTTTTTTTTTTAACTTTATTTTTAAATTCAAGCCTGTCTATGAGACAACCAATGAATGTGCTGGCTAAGAACATGTTAACGTGGCATGAAAGGCATGAGAAAGAGTAGTACCCAGGACCTGTCGTGATAATCGGATATAGTTAGGCTAGGAGATCACTCATCCTGCTCTTCTTCAGCCTTCTGCGAGTGTTGGCAGGCATGCCATATCTTGTATGAGTGTGTTAGGATGTCCCTGTAAGCCATCGTGAAATCGTTTGTTGTGGGTCCATATGTGTTCGTTAACTTTAGGCATATTGAGGTCTGTATGTAACGTAAAGTTGCTGATGTACCAAGGAGCTTTGGTGATAGTCCTAAAAGTTTTTGACTGAAAAATTTGGAGTTTTTGTACGTGTGTTTTTTGGCGGTCCCGTCTATCTGTGAAGCGTAGGTCCAGATGGGCTTGAGTAAGTAAGTGTGAGTGTTCAATTTATGTCTTTGGTTTAGCGTTTTTTTGTTTATTCTTGATGTGTGGGCCCCATTTCATTCTTTTGTCAAATGTCAGGCCTGTTATCGAATTTTGTCTATCTGCGGAATTACTACATTGTCGAAGTATATTGGAGGGCAAGTTTCTTGTTGGAGAGTAAAAGTGATATGTTGAGATTTGTCTTCATTAAGTCTAATTTTCCAAAGTTTGCACCAATTATGAAGTTTTGTTAGGTGATGTTGTAAAGTCTGTGAGGCGTGTGCTGGATTTTGATATTTTGTTAGAATTGTCGAATCGTCAGCATACGTCGCTATCAGAGTTTCGGTGCTGTTTGGAATATCATGTGTATATATGATGTAGAGCAGCGGAGCTAATACTGATCCCTGAGGTACTCCTGCTAAGGCTGGTCGAATGGCAGATAGTTCTGAGCCTTGGCAGACAGAGAAAAATCTTTCAGAAAGAAAGGATTGAAGAATAAGATAATAGGTAGGAGGAAGTATCGTCTTAAGTTTGAAGAGAAGCCCCTGATGCCAGACTCTATCGAACGCCTGAGCGACGTCCAAAAATACTGCTGTTGCATATAATTTTGGCTCTAGTGCCGTCGCAATGTAGTCCGTCACCCTGTGTAATTGTTGAATGGCTGAATGTTGGGATCGGAATCCAAATTGATGGTCAGGTATTATGTTATTGTCCGTCAGTATGTCAAGAAGTCTTTTGTAGAGTAGTTTCTCAAAAAGTTTTGAACAAATCGGGAGCAGGCTGATAGGTCTGTATGATGATGAAGTAGCTATGTCTTTGTTTGGTTTATGAATCATGGTAATGCGTGAGTATTTCCATTGTAGAGGGAATTTAGTCGTTCTGAGTATTGCATTGTAAATAGAGATTAGCCTTCCTGGACATTTTCTGGAGCACTTGAGCATTTATCAGGTCATGACCAAGGGCTTTCTTCTTAGGTAACTGTCTAATTTGCTCGGCAACTTGTGTCGAGGTGAAGCAAGGAGGAGGTGATGCTAGTTGTAATGGAATGTCTAAAGTTTTGTGTACAAGTCTTTCGTGTTCAGAATTAGTGAAGTCACTATGTGGTTTAAAGATAGAAGAAAGATGATTCGCAAATAACTCAGATTTTTCAATGTCTGACACGGCACAGGAACCATCCTCATTACGGAGAGGTGCTGACACAACGCAATGTACAAGCCTTGTACTGCCATAAAAAAACCATCTCTTGTAGAAAGGATTATTGATTGGAACGCTTACAGCAACTGTTTAAACTCAACGCTCTCTATCCCAATGTCTCTAAAAACTGAGAACGAGCTCGAGGAAGCCGTCGAAAAGTTTACCAGCTGTATACAGCAGGCTGTATGGTCTTCTTCTGTGCCCAGATCCAGAAGAATTGGGCAACTTCCAAACTATCCCCAGTACATCAGAGATTTGATCAGAGCTAAGAGAAGAGGTCGTAAATTATTGCAGACTGATCGACTTCCATCTGACAAACGGACTTTTAATAGACTTAACAATGAACTCAAAGTTTCAAAAGCACAATTTACGACAATTACGTCAGGAACCTTGCGACTGACGATGGGAGCTTATGGAGGCACGTCAAGAAAATTGTTAAACATATAAAATTAAATTCTGATAATAGACTAATAAAACATTTTCTTGTTCATATTGTAATGGGAATCATGATTGGGAATCAATAATTTCGATTTTAAATTAATGGCATAGAGCGTTACTTTCTAGTTTTTGGACTTTTTTTGATATTCTGCGTTTTTGACCCATTCTGAAAATTACTCGTATAACAGCTTCTTAGAGTAAAAATGAAAGAAAAAGTTCCTAGTTTATTAAAAGTACTACGTTTATATTTGTTTGTTTTTACTTTCCTACCACAACAGGTAAGGATTGTAATCGGATGAAATTTTCGGAAGCGGAAGCGGCGTTTACGGAACTATACGTTTCATAACCCCCTGATTTAAAAAAAATAACACATTTTCAGCCACTGGTCTGTCTGTTTATCTGTGCCACGATTATCTCTTGAACGGATGGTCCGATTTTGTTGCATATTTTTTCTGTTATGAAGAGTTTTGTTTCTCAATGCTTTTGTATCAAATAGGGCACAATATCGCGCGCGCAATATCTAAAAAAACGTGATTTTTAGTGACTATAGAGCCAAAACAGCTCTAACGATTTTGATGGAACTTGCCTAAAGTTAAAGCTCTTTAACTATTCATATACAAAGTACATCCTTGAGAAAAAGTATATAACTAGTATAAACTGTTGAACTCGCTAAGATATCCAAAATCTCCTCTTTATTGCAGTTTTTATTAAAAGATTATATAATTTAGTCATTGATTGAAAAGCCAACTTTGTTTCCAGAGATACCAGGCCTGATAATTTGTTCTAATTCCAATCTCATTATATATTTTTGTATTTGTAATAATCAATAAATCTCATATCGTACCAAATGAGGGATTTGGATTTTATTTTGCACCCGTTTATTCCAATCACAACGCAAATCTGCTGAATACGAATGTGACTTTTCATAAACCTCTTTCGCCTCAGTTCACATTGTTCTGTTGTAATATCCGCTACATCAGCAATATAATTTCAAATCTGTGTCGAAAAATCACCAACATTCGACAAGATTCGATTTAGAGATATCAAAGAAAATTTATAAATAATTACAGAAATCATTATACACTGATCAATTTTTAATCACTCCGAAGGTTATCGGAGGGGGTGTTAATTTTTAATCCGTTTTATAATCCCTAAAACACGATTTGGTGGATTTTGGGGATTTCTGATACATTTTTATATTTAATTTATACCACAACGTTTGGGCACTTCTAACGGCTCCCTTTTGATCAAATGAACTGATATTGTGTGTGTATGGTTTGTTTTCTAGGCAGAACAATACCATAGATGGGGGGGGGGAGGGTTAAACTTTAGTCAACATTTTGACCACTACTACGATTTTTAAGGTTTTAGGCGCCTCCAAAGTAGGGTTGGAATATCGACACGCGATATATCGATATATCGGAGTTGAAAAACCGATATATCATATCGATATCTTAACATCCGATATATCGATGATATCGATATTTTACAACGATATATCGATCACACCATATGCTAAACTATATTACAGTAGAACTCGGCAATTCGTATCCCAGCAATTCCTATAGATTTTCTGGTCTCTTGCAATTTTGGGGTTACTATTCTGGAGTTTTACCAGTAAATATAACAATAAACAATATTTAATAACCAAACAATAATTAGTAGATAAGATTTACATACAAATAATATTGATTAATCCTATATAAAGAAAAATTGATGATTTATATAAATGATGATGGTACTGAGATGTATATCAAATAAATTACATGCTTTTAGATGAATGTTTTGAGAATGCACAATATAGTCGGAAGAGTTATAAGATAAATAAATATTTGAGAAGTTTATTGAAAAACTTTTAGAAGACTATAATATATCAAATATGACTAAAAGTCTTCAAAATAAAAATATGTTATAATTTTTTTTCTTTGAAGTATAATTCTTTTGGTTTATTATTTTCAATAATAGACCTTTGGGATCGACCAAGGAAAATTTTTTTGTAACCTCCCCTCAAAATTTGAGGTTTTACGTTTCAAGATACGTAGAATCCAAATATCGAATAAAAAAAAATCCGTCCGTCCGCCGTCCGCCGTACGCCGTCCGCGGCTTTTCTCCGAGACTACTGGACCGATTTTCTTGAGATCCGTTACCAAAGTAACAGGTCACCCCGGGATTATCCTCGGAACTCGACATTAAAATCCTCCTTTTTGTTTCAAAATGGCGGCCGATTAGAGATCTCATAAGCCCATAACTCGGTCATTTATAAAGATAGAGAGAATATGTAAGGTGCTTTGGAATCAGCATAACGAGACAAGGGAAAAAAAAAAAAAAAAAAAAATTGATAGCAAAACATCTGTATAATTACCGATTAAATATCTAATAAGGCCATAACTCGGTCATTTATAAAGATAGAGAGAAAATGTAAGGTGTTTTGGAATCAGCATAACGAGACATACAAAAAAAAAAAAAAAAATTGAAAAACAAAAAATCTATAATAATTGCCGATTAAAGATCTTATAAACCCATAACTCGGCCATTTATAAACATAGAGAAGAAATGTAAGGTGTTTTGGAATCAGCATAACAAGGCATTAAAATAACAAAAAAGAAAAAAGAAAAAAAACGAAAAAGAAAAAAATCTCCATCTGTAAATGCTTTTGGTTTATTATTTTCAATAATAGACCTTTGGAATCGACCAAGGAAAATTTTTTTGTAACCCCCCTCAAAATTTGAGGTTTTACGTTTCAAGATACGTAGAATCCAAATATCGAATAAAAAAAATCCGTCCGTAAAATTTTTTGTGTTTAATTGTATTTGTATTTTAATTTGTAGTGCTTTTATTGTATTTAAACGAAAGCTAACGAAAATCCCTACATTACGAACTAGATATCGCCTAAATCGGACCATTATTAGCTGAGATATAGCTCAATGAACTTTGTTTTTACTTTTTCCTAGTGAAGTGCACATCAAATATTTCCTCTGTATCATTTTACATCACAGCCTACTTGCATTGACGCAGTTTTTTTAATTAACACAGTTCGGCACTCTCACGACGAACATCTTGTGACAAGCTTCAAATTTCTCATCCTTTGGTACCTATTGCTTCATATTTTTTACTTTGACAGAATAGATAATTTTGTGGAATAATAAACATGTGGAATAAATAAGTGGAAATAATAAACCATTGTGTAATAATTTACAGCGTTTTTTATCTTTTTTTATAGTGATTCACGGCTAATAAAAATATTGTTTTATAAATAATAATCATTATATTATTTTAAAACCTTCTTCACAGTTTATAATATTTATAATTTATAAAATTGTATTTAATAATACTCATTTGATGCACTTTCTTTGCTTTTTCATCCATTTCCTTTCGATATATCGATATTTTTCTAGCGATTATCGGTGGATATCGATATTTGGTTTTGCGATATATCGAATATCGATATTTCCCTTTCGATGTTCCAACCCTACTCCAAAGTTGGTTAGAGAGTTGAAACTTTGCATGTAAGTACCTTTTTGGGGTCTCTACGTTTTTTTCCATTTCCGCCATTTTAGTATTTTCAATTTCAGTTGTTATTAAAGATAATTTAGAATACGACCTTAATGACTTAGCTCTACTGTTCACACTTTTTTATTTCATTCGAAATATAATTTAATCTCCTCAAAATTATTAGAATTTTCCGATTTTGTTTTTCGTTCACCATCCGTGTCACAGAGAAAAATGAAAAACAATTCTTGAAAATCGCCTTTGGTCGTGACGGCGAAACAAAACAAAGTTATGATGATACGGAGCCATAAAAATGACCGCCTTCTTAAATCGGAAGTAAAAATAAAAATCCCTATACATACGTTGTTTTTACTGACTTCAATGAACATTTTTGACAACTTTGAAGGAAATCGAACAGCGCGTTTGGTCGTAATCGCGTAGCGAACAGACATACAAACGAAATGCCAAACCACAGAGTTGAAACAGGACCTCGCTTCCACTCGGTCAATAAATTTTTAAAGTGTAAAAAAAGTGCCGGTTCTCCTTTAGCTTTATAGTAAATTTAGAGAATATTTTATAATACCAATGCTTTTACTATTAATCAAAATTAACATAAATATTCTGAAGAATGTCAGACGCGATGTCATTAAATATCAGGTGTCTGGTAGCTGGGTATTCCTTTCTAGTTCGCCAATGTGGAAAGTAGAGGTTATGTGAAATGTCAATGCTCTTCAAAGTTCATTCAAAAATTAGCAACGCTAATGCCAGTAAGCAAGTGATGACCAGTGCATTCTTTAATTACTTTTTTTTTTAATGTTTGATTACAATTTATGAAGTTTCAAATAATTATTCTAGCTGTATAATTTTTAATTACTCATGACGTAAGGAGTATATGATATTTATATAAATATTTTAAATTGATTATGTGTTTCTGTTTATGTTTCTATACAAATAACACAATAAGCCATTATTATCATTTGAAAATGATCGTTTAAAACTCCTAAATGTTTTTATCTTAAAATAAATAGTACTTGCAGAAAGACAAACCGCACCTCCAGGATGAAAGAGGCAATTCAAAATTTCTACCGTCAGCAACAGGGGCGTACGCAGAGCTTTTTTTTCTTGGGAGATTTAATATGAAGAAAGCAAACAAGTGTCTATTATCGCCGAATTGGGAGTAAGTTTTAAGAATAAGTATGAAAATTGGATAAAAAATGATTGATAAAAATTACCAAAAATATTATCTAAAATACAAATCTTATGTTGGTGGTTGTGAAAATTATATTTGTTCGTACATTCGGGAGGATATTTCCCAGATACCT